>CM066987.1:14048591-15248591 GCA_033977485.1 Hydrangea macrophylla
ATGTGGAGTATTTTCATCTGGGTAAGTTTAATTTCTTCCACTACTTATTATAGCATGAATTCTGTGTTTCCATAACTAGTGTTTTTTTTTTTTTTGAAAGATTTTCAAAATTTTGTATACAATTTATTGGAATTATGATATGATTCCATTTACATGTCTATATAATGTTAAAATTTTTTAATTATTTATACATATATACATATATACACGTGTGTGTGCGCGCTTAGGTGATTTGTTGCTTGTGTCTGACTCTGAAATGGGTGGTCCTTTTCATGTGTTGTTCCTTTGTATATGTTTTTTGGGATGTCTAGAGTTGGTATGGCTCATCTAATACTGAGTTTCTGCTATGCACTCTAGGTGTTTGAGGAAAGTTGTGTAAGAGTGTTGTAATGTGGCCTCTCTTGGGGGTGGTTGGGTGTACTCTGTTTCTATGAGACAATTTTTAATAAAATACTCTTATTGTTTCATAAAATAAAATAAAAAAAACTTTGAAAAGGAACTGAAATTGGGGAGGATTGACCTGGGTTCATTTTGGAACTTCAAAATTGCAGTTGGCATTTTTGTGATGGCTGTAGCATCAGTATATCCATTTGGTAACTGACACAGAGATTGATCTATGTAACTGTTACAGATAAAGAGACAGTAGATGGAGGTGGGTGCTAATATTGAGCTTCTAAAGGCAAGTGGCTAAGAAGGCTAATTAAAGTGGTGCCACAGCTGTATGTTAATTTCATTTTTGTTCTTTTTTTTTTTTTTTTTTTGATTGAAAACATGGAAATTTCATTACGTTGGTTCTATTGAATAACGTTTCTGAGTCGTTTATAAGATCTGTGTTTTATGTTAATGGTTTCACGTGTGTAAAAATTGGAACTTCTTGAATCTGTTTTTTATATGATATTTTCACAAATAAACTAAAAACAAAAATGCTACACCTACAGTTTTTTTCACAACCTTGTCCACAACCAACATATTTTGACCCTTTATTTCAGTGGATCCCGTGTGGGACTTATGTTGAACCGTCATGGGATCCACCGAAATTAAGGGCCAAGATGTATGATTGTGAAAAAAATTGCGAAAAATGTTATAGGTATAACATTACTCAACTAATAAACTATATATTAACGACATGCAGAGTCTATTATAGCTGTTGGACAATTTGAATGATAAATTGAATTTGGGTGAATTGCATTTTTCACCTTTATAGTTTGAATGTTGTGTCAATTTGGTCCCTGCATTTCTAATTTGAACAATTTGAACCTTTAATTTCCCAAGTTGTAGCAATATGATCCCCTCTACAATTTTCCGTCAAAAACATAATGGAAGTTTATTGCGCTCTCTCTCACTGTGGGCAGTGAGGGTTTCTCTCCCTCTACATATATATATATATATATATATATATACACACACACACACACCCAGTCAAGCTCTAAAGAGGGCACCCTCTCTTTATTAAAGAGAGGGCATCTGTTTTGGCCGTCAGATCGTGTTTTTAGTAAGGGCAGTTTTGTCAGTTCATAGTTTCTAAACACGATCCGAAGGCTAAAACAGAGGCCCTCTTTAATATAGAGAGGGCGCTCTCTTTAGAGTCTTTGTACACACACACACACACACACACACACACACACACACATATATATATATATACGAAAAAGCCCTCTCTTTATTAAAGAGGATTTCTATTTTGACCGTCGAATCATATTTAAAAATTATAAAATGACAAAACTGTCCTTAATGAAAATATTATCTCAAAACAGAGGCCCTTTCTCCCTCCCTTTCATAAAGATATGACGCCTTCTTGAGAGTCTGACTGTATATATAAATAAATATATATATATATATATATCCAAAGTTTTTCTAAAGGTAGCTGGTAATGGCACATTCAATTTTTAATTAGGGCACCTAATTTTAAGTTAAAAATCAATTTTTTTACCTTTTTACTTTAATTAGTAAGGGCACCTCACTTATTGTACTACATAGTATATTTTACAAATAAGGCTTAACTACATCTTACACCCTCCTAGTTTGCCCTTTATGCTAATTTGGTCCCTGTAGTTTAGATATTTTCATTTAGTTCCTGTAGTTTTATACGTGTGTCATTTTAGTCACTCAAAACACTTTTTTGTGACAATTTGTTTTTTACTTTCAGTGACAAAATTATTTGTCATTAAAGGACTTATTGGACTTATTTGTCACACTTATGAAGCTACAAGGACTAAAGTAACACTTTCTAAATTACATGGACCAAACTGACACAGGTAACAAACTACAAGGGTATAAAATGTATTTAACCCTTACAAATAAACTTAAATCATCCTAATTGACAAAAATCAGTGCAAAATAAACTTGGACCACCCCAGTTGAAACTACTTCTATATGAAATTAATTGTTTCAACTTTAGCTTCTTTAACATAAGCCCTGCATCATAGTTTGTAATTACGACAGTCATATTTAATCTAATATCAACATCTTGAGCCCAATAGACAAGCTTTGATTGCGAGTCAAATACCTACATATTTATTAAAAAAAAAAAAAAAAGACAATGCAAGAATAATTTAAATTTAATTATTAATGTATTAAAAATGATAAAATATCCACCTTATCAATGGAAAAATATAGTGTTACATCGATATCTACACGTTGGTTTTCCATTATATTTGGTAAAGGTAACAAATAATTCTCAACATCTTCTATTCTTAATTTTCAACAGAACCAACTATGAAAGATTACATGCCCAGAACCAAAACGAGAAGAGATAAACTCTGATTCTAACACAAACAAAAGGAGATCAGATGCTAGCAGATTCCATGTTCATGAATTCATTGAAATTATGACACTAAAAAAAAACTATAAAACAATAAAAACAAAACGTGCCTGCAATGGTTCTTTGACAGTTTCACGTAAACACATATTCGAGCAATTGGGGTAGCATATTTTGTTCTCAGTTGTATGTACAAATTAAATTAATCACAAATCAAAATTTTAGAGAGTTGAATTTACAGATTAACGAGGGTTTCTAGACATATGTTTTCTCTTGTTTATAATAAACCCAAAAATAGTGCATGGTTAGAAATTCACATAGAATAAAAAATTAAGAAGAAGAAGGTCAAAAGTTAGGGAGGAATAAGAAAGAGAGAACCCTTGCTTAGAAAGCAAAAATAAATAAAATCTAAACTTCTTAAATATATAATTTGTGGGAGGTGCCCTTAAAAGAAGCAGTAAAATATTTTTTTTTTACTTAAAAAAGGTGCCCAAATTAAAAATTGAACTTGCTCTTACCAGCACCCTTTTCTAAAGAGGGCCACCTCTCTTAATTAAAGAGAGGACATCTGATTTGGCCGTTGGATTGTGTTTAAAAACTGTGAAATGACAAAAGTGCCATTAATAAAAACACGATTCGACGGTTAAAACACAGAAGTCCTCTCTTTAATAAAGAGAGGGCGCCCTCTTTAGAGCCTGACTGTATATATATCTGTATAAAACAATGGCATACACAAAAAGCAGGGAAGCATTGAAGTTGTAGTTGAGGTTGTCCAATTTCTAATCTATAGCAATTAAAATACAATCGCAGAAATCTTTGTGTCGGAGACTCTCAATCCCAACCCGATGCATCCTTCATTTGGGGCTCTCTTGTTTCCATATCAGTTTCATTTCATTCTCCAAAAAGTATTTACATTTCCGTATTTGAGAAGTAAAATTGGAGGAAAACGAAAGTCTACTTCTACAAATGAAAGTATTTACAAGCAGAGCACTATAGTCTCAAGTCCCACTCCAAGCACTTTCCATGGCCATTTATGAAGATTACTAGTGTAAAAATCAGCCCCAAATCATATCGACATCAGTACACCCAATTGCGTGGGTTGCATCAACGAAAATTTGATCAACGCCTTCGTCTCTACAGATCTGAACCAATTGTTTCACAGACGGTGTTCGACGAAGACCCAAACAGTGTTCTGGAGGACTATGGAGACATCTTCGATGTCATCGGCGGTTGATCAGGTTCTTGATTGCGGTGTTGATCCCCCCCCCCCCCCCCCTTCTCTTCTCTCTTTCTATCTCTACCTTTCTTTCTGGGTTTCTTTAATGATTTTAACTAAGTGGGTTCGTCTATGGTTTTGCTAGATTGAATGTTCCAGAGAGTGAAATCTATGGGTCTATTACTCTTTCTTCTTCTTCTAACTGTCTCTTCCGTTTGATGTCGCCGTTTTCGTTAAGGTCGAAGTGGTGGTTGTGGTGGGAGGCCATGGATCTCTCTCTCTCTCTCTCTCTCTCTCTCTCTCTCTCTTTGTGGGTTTCGGTGGCAGTCAGAGGTGTGGAAGGGGTTTCGGCGGTGGCTGGATGAGGGTGCTGGGTGATGGTGGTGATGGAGCTTTCTCTCTCTATAAGCCTCTCTCTCTCTCTCTAGACTGAAACAGAGGGGCGATGTCATTCTTTCGTTTCGTTTTTGACAGAAAACTGTACAGGGACCACATTACTACAAGTTGAAAAATTAAAGGTTTAAATTATCCAAATTAAAAATATGGGGCTCAAATTGACACAACACTCAAACTATAAGGGTGAAAAATATTTTTCACTCATTGAATTTTATAGTGAATTTGATTATGGATTAGTTTGGTCATGCCATACAGATCCTTACTCAAATTATCGTGACTGTTGACGAATAGTCTCTTTTCGAAGGATTCTATTATCGACGAATAGTCTCATACAACTTATATACATGGGTGTTTCCCATTCATTTAGCATGGAAATTATAATAGTTCATATATACATATTATAATGTATGTGTGTATGTGTGTGTGTGAGAGACAGTATAAACACAAGTATGGTTCGCTGGAACCTTATTCTTTGAAGTGTTTCTATAGTAAGGGGGAAATTGTTGTATCTTGAGAGACAAATGACGTAAATCCGTGAGCACTAATGCGGGGCATAATTGTCTTAAGGACATAGTGTTCAGCACTATACTCGATTTGGTAATCCAATTTGCATTTATACCAGGTTTTATTTTATTTTACAGTATTATTTGTGTGTTTAGATTTCAGATTTATACCTACACCCTTTGCCAGTATATTTTGAATAACAATCTTAAGACAATTATAGCATCGTTTATAAATTTGGAAGTTGGTATTTTTGGTCTGCAACTGTGGGTATAACGAGTAATGATGCACACACAACCTATTCCACAACTGCACATCCTGATCATTGATTTTGATGAGCCCCATAAGGGTCCCACATAGGGGTGAAACCAAACCGACAAAAACTGAAAACCGAAACCGAACCGAAAAAATCGAGGCTTTTCGGTCGATTTTTTCAAATATACAATAAACCAAAAACCGAATCGAACCGAGCAAAACCGACAAAACCGCCCTAACCGAGCATAGTCGATCGGTTTTTTTAGTGCCAAAAAATCGGAAAAACTGAACCGAACCGAACCGTTTCACCCCTAGTCCCACATGAATCCTGCACGGGACCTATCAAAATCAACGGTCAAGATATTATGGTTTGTGGAATGGGTTGTGTGTGTAGCATTTTTGGGGTATAAATTAGGGGTTTTAAAAAAAAAAGCCTCGGTAGACAAGCAGCTCGAAAAAATGAGCCTTAAGCCTGGCCCAAGCCCGAGGTAGGGCTAGCTCAGTCCTAGGCTCTAGCATCCAAGGTAGGGCCTGGGCCTATTTCTTGAAGCCTAAACCTGGCTCGAGGCTCCACCCGACCAAAGCCTGGCTAGTAACCCGTATAAAAGCCCGACTAGAAACTTTCCAACAATAAAAATATTGATCGTTTTCAAATATTAAAAATATGAAAATTTTGAAGTTATTAGATTGAAAGTTATTTCCAATCTATGTAAAAAAAAAAATCCTACATATTTTATAGTATGAGTAATATGTGGGGCACTAACAAATTCTACTAACACTTACTAACACACTCTATCTCTCTCCTAGTGATACTGCGGGCCCACAGTACCACTAGGAGAGAGATAGAGTGTGTTAGTAAGTGTTAGTAGTATTTCTCTCCTAGTGATACTTCTCCTAGTGATACTGCGGGCTCACAGTACCACTAGGAGAGAGATAGAGTGTGTTAGTAAGTGTTAGTGAGATTTGTTTGCGCCCCCAGTATTGCCCAGTATAGTATTTATACCATTTTTGGATAAATTTAAAGCGCTCACTTAGACTCTATCTTAGGGCTTGAATTGTGAACTCCTAAGTCCGGCCTGGCCCGAAAAATATATTAGCCCGTGGGTCAAAGTCCAAGCCTGATCAATGTCGGGCCGGGCCGGACTTGACTGGCCATTTTGACATCCCTAATATGAATCAGCAATTCGTACTTCGTAAATTAAGATTATTGGAAAGAGTTATACTTGGGGCACCACCAAACACACAATTTTTGGGACACAATTGAATTAATGTGTCTATCTCTCTCCTGTGATGTCACTGGATCCCACAATCATACAAGAGAGAAATAGACACATGAATTAAATTGTGTCCCAAAAATTATGTGTTTAATTGTGCCCACGTATTACTCTATTGGATTATGTATCATATTTCGAACCATCACCAGTCTCTGAGTTACAAGTGATCAGTTTATTACCAGTACATGCATGCTTCATAATCTATTTCTCCACTTGATTGGATTAGACAGATTAGTAACAGAAGTACAACATTTACAGTATATTTGAAGAGAAGTTAATTAGTTAATTAGAGTTTCATTTCATATTACATATCAATAACATGTGTGGCTCATTATTTCGAATGAGTGCTATTCAACCAACAGTGCACTCATTATTTATGAATAGTCACCATTTTGTGCTACCATAGAAAGGTTCAACTCGTGTGAACCGGTTTGTGGATGAGTGAAACTTTTGCAATTTATTTTGTTTTAAAGTTTTGAATCGGTGCATTCCACATTTCCACCTTCTGAGTGGATTTGCTTCCTGTGGAAGTTTTGGATTTTATTCACTCATACACTCTGTTTTCACAAATTGTGAAAATTAAAAATTTTGAAGGGGAAAAAAAAAAAAACACGTGATCTTTTAAATCAGAGCGCTCTCTAAAAGGTTATCATAAATATTAGAATTCTGATATGAGTAATGCTAGATGCCTAACAAAAATGCACAATTAAATGAATAACTTGTTTAAAATAGTTGGACTTTGAGTTGAAAAAGTTGTATACTTATTTTTTTTGTCTTTTTTCTGTGTACATACTTTTTAGCACAAAGTTCAACATTTTTAAGCAGGTTGTGCATTTAATTGTGCATTTTTGTTGTGCAACTAGCCTTATTCTTGTGATATCTGGCTTCTTTTTGCATTTGAAATCTGGTTTACTTGGTGTCTGTTCTGATTGAACATATGTTTCATCACTTTACAAGCTTTTCTATGTGTGTGTGTTACGTGTGTGCATATATATATATATATATATATTGATACCGAATGCATAATAATTTGTATTTTGACTTCATTAAAAAACAGTGTATTTTTGGTTCTATATGTTGGAAAATTGGAAGGATACGACTATGATACTGATTGAGGCATGCTAAAGTAGCACTGTCCTTAAGAACAATTCCGCCCCTCGGAGTCAATGACTCGATGCACAAGGTCTCAGCGCTATGCTCTCCAGGATTCAGGAATCAGTTTCTTCCAAACGTGCACTCGAATTGGAAGAATATATGAGTGCTCAGAATTGTTCTAAAATAATGAAAATGATTTTTTGAAGAATAGCAAAAGAGAGAGGAATTTTCTGTTTTTTTTTTAAATGGTAAGAGAGAAGGCTATTAATAACATTAGATAAACTGTCCAACGGTCATTTTATTAAAACAAATTTAATAACTTCCAACGGCCATATTTTTAATACAGGAGTTAATATATTTAATAGCCTCCAACGACCATATTTTTAATAGGGGATACTAATCACATCAATGTTAATGATTTTGTTTAAATCTTTTTGAAATAAAAGGCCTAATGGCCAAGTAAGAGGCCAATAATTCCAGCAATCCCCCCTATTTCAAAATTTTAAACAACAAACAAAAAGAATGGAGCAAGAGAATTCAATACATCAAAATTGGTGCCTTTAGGGCTATGAACCAGTCCCTAGGAATATAAGAAGTGACTTACAGGAATTTGGTGAAATAAAATTTTTATGAATCAGAATCCCTTAACGTAAACCAGTTGTCTTATACCGACATTGATTCCTCAGAATTTGAGCAACTCTAATCGGTGTGGCACCTTTAGGCCCTGCGCCAGTCCTGAATTTTCATAAGTGCTCTAGAAAACTTGCCTACGTTTTCATAGAAAGCGGCCCACTTTCACACTTATGAATCCATCAAGTATGCATTGCAATTAGACATATCATCCATTCAGTATGGACTATGGAATGAGAGCATTTTTGCTCACCCAAAATTTGGTACACCAATGCTCACCCAAGCATCCCATTGGCCAATGCAGTGGGGCCCAGGATTAAACAAATGTTGTTTAATATTGTTTAATCCTGGGCCCCACTGCATTGGCCAATGGGATGCTTGGGTGAGCATTGGTGTACCAAATTTTGGGTGAGCAAAAGTATTTTCTTATGGAATTCATTAAGAGTTTAACTCAACATTTCTTATTGCAATTGCACTATACACCATAAGAATGGACAACAAGATAATCAAATTATAGTGCATCTCAAATCAACCAATGACTTGTTATTACCCATATGAACCTATTTCTTGGGTTCTCCAATTACATAGGTTGGGTTACCATCATTGTTGATTTTTGTTATAGGTATAAGCCACATTCCCCTTGATGTTTCATACACTAGTTTTCTCCCTAGTGGTATTGTTAAAGTATCAACTAAACTCACTTCTGGCCTTATAAAATTAAGAGGAAAACTTTATCTCAAACAGCTGTTTCACAGTATGATGTCTTAGGCGTATATGCCTACTCTTGACTTTATATGACTATTATGTCTTAGGCGTATATGCCTACTCTTGACATTATATTACTTATTCATAGCTCAGCTCATTACAGCTTGGCTATCTCAATGTAGAAAAACAAATGTAAATGGTTTATTCCAAATAGGAACATCTGCTAAGAAGTTTCTAAACCACTTAGCCTCATTACTAACTTTCTCAAAAGCTGCAAACTCATATTCCATCGTTAACTAAGCTGCGCAAGCTTGCTTGGACAACTTCCAAGATACTACACCTCTACTAAGCGTGAAAATAAATTCACTTGTTGATTTCGTCTCATACAATCCGAACTCCTATTCGCATAGCTATATTCTTCCACAACAATAGGAAACAAGAATATATATTTTTCCTTTTAAATTCATTTCTTCCTGAAAGAGAAAATCAATTTTCAATGGTACCAAAACATTGGTATAAAGTGAATCATCAAGTAAAACATTTCACTTTCCATTTTAAGAGTATCTCTCGTGACAACTGTGTTATTACACATATGCCTACATGCACTCAAGTCAATTAATCATTCCTCAAAATACCCGATTTATTTTTCAAAAATAAAATTATTGGAAATCATTTTATTTTGAAGGAGATTTGCTTGCTCATATACAGTTTACAACGATTTTGGCTAAGGTTTGGTAGTGCATCCACATATATTATATTCCTTTTGATTAATAACATCACACTCATATGTGATTTGATCTAATACTTAGCTCAAAGGAATTCAAAATTTGCAAAGAAAATTTTTATCTCAAAACTTTCCCAATATAATGATATTAGATCATTATAAACCAACAATAACCATTGAAAATTTTTAATTCACAAAATTACATTGGCTTTACCCAAATTCTTCATATCAATATAAAGTGATACTAAACTTTTTTGTGTAAACATATCATAACACATATTCTATCATTGTGTTAATGATAACAATTTTCACTTCCCTTTTAAAAACTATTAGGAAATTGTTTGATCAAAATTTTCCACGATATTGGTTGAGAGCCAATATTAAATCATATAAAGTGTACATACTTTATTTTTTATTTGAATCTATAAGCCCTTCCGGTTTATGCAAATAAATTTTCATCTTCTAATTCTCCACTTTAAAAAAAAAATGATTTTAACATCCATAACATGAGTATGCAAAATCATATAGCAATGACTAATAAAAATTTAATGGATGTAAATAGGAGAATAGATATCCAAGACATCAACCTTTTTCTTTTATTTACGATCAAGTGATGAATTAAAAAATATTACAATATCATTGGACATATATAATAAAGTCCATCTCAACTTGAATGCATGACTTCTTTTCAAAATTAACATTTGAAAAGTAAGATTATCCTCTAAATAAGTAGGATGTCATTCTAAATAAAGTAATGTACATAAATTACTTTCAAAATATTTTTAGCACTAGGCTCTCTTAAAGTTTTGTAGTACACAAAATAGGTCATGATATCGATCATGCATTCTAAATTTAAACTAGTTGTATGAGATAAAACATGAGGTTGAGAACCTTCACTATTCCTCAACTTTAAAGAGATATATGCTCAAAAATTTCCTTCAATAGACTCTCAAGTCATGAATTTTTATGTCTACTACTAAATGCTTATCCCAAAAAGCATTTGCTACTGCTCTACAAGCAAATTGCTTAGAATTAAAATATTCTATCATAAGGCAAATAACCCACTCTTCAAAAAAAAAAAAAAAAAAATTGAGTTTTTCTATTTTTCCCAAAACTCATTGTGGGTAATAATTTTGTTTTAGAGTGGAGTCCTCTATAAAAACAAAAACATAAATTTAGTAAAGTTTATCCCCAAATGTTTGAATCATCTCAAGCAGACTTCGAAAAGAATAAAATATCACAAGTTTGAAGCTATACAGTCAACAGGGAAATAAGTTGATAAGAGGCTTTCCATACACTATATTTCTCATAGTATATGTTTCACAACATATTTGACAATATGGAATAGTATACTGTACTAGTATATATATATATATACATACACATACTATATCTACACACTACTGACCATGTGGTGCAAATAATGAAATCTCTTACACATTAGAACTCAAATGATATTTTTGAATTCATCATTTGAATTACAACAATTATAGCACTTAAAATATTTAAAATAAAATGTAACCACACATATTTGCTACAAAAAACTTTTAGTAGCAATTACAACTAATCTCTACATTTTCCATTACTACAACACTCAGAATTGGGTTAAGAAAATTGAATACAATTCAATTCAAAATTGAATTTTTTTTTTAAGTAACTGACTTAACAATTGGTGCACCCCATTTATATAATATAATAACATATCTATATTATTATATATAAATGTACCAATGCTCATAAGTGTTTTACACTTTTATCAATCGGTGCACTTTTACTAAACTGATTTTTTTTTAAGTTTTAAGTTTAGTATACCACTTTTTTTTTGGTCCATCCATAAGAGTCCTAGAACCTAATAAGGATTGGTTTCCCTTCACAATTGCTACTTAACCGGGTAATTAACTTGATGTTATACAATTGGGAAACAATTCTTGTACTTTTCCTCTAATGGATTAGGACTCTTTCATGAACGTTGGTTCAGGAAATTTTTTTCCCTACTTTTTTGGCTTTCTAATTGGATGGAATAGAACCCATTAGAGATTAGGACACGTTTGGTTTTGGATATTTTTCTTTCTGCCTTTTTTTTGGTTTAGCTTGGATATTTTTTTTTGGATGGAATAAAATTTCCATTAGAGTCTAGAGATTAGGATTTTGGTTTAGCTTGGATCACGACTAGATAATTTTGGATAGATGTCAAATAGGTCTTTTTGGTTTTTATATTTTTTTTCCCCTTCTGTTTCTTGCATATTTGTTTTAGAGTAATGCTATGCTTCTCAAATTTCTATCTAAAAATTATTTTCAAATGATGTGGCAGTGGGGCTATGTTTAATACAATGGAACCAGTTGAATTTTGATATTGAAAGTTATTTGCCCAGACCCACTGCCACATCATTTATGAAGCATTTTTGGAATATAAATTTTAGAAACATAGCAATATTACTCTCTCTCTCTCTCTTTTTTTTTTATTTACGTATCTAACACCTTCTTGTATGTTTAGGATTCTTAACCAAAACCAAAAGTAAACTTTCTTATAGTTATAGGGCTCTTGGCATGCTCACGGTTTCTTCTTCTTCTTCTTCTTCTTCTTTTTTTTCTTTTCTTTTTTTTTTTTTTGGTTTTTTTTTTCCCTAATATATTGGTGAACTTTATGGATGACTAGATTTTCTTATAGTTTTAGGACTCTAAAACTAAAACAGTATCCAACAACACTTATGAGTTCTCTCATAAAGAGTAGTCATTTTTAATTTTTCGTACTTGTTTGAAATATTGAATTTATATTATAACTAATAACAAACCATACAAGAATTTTTAATTTTTTAATGAAAATTAATACAAGAATGGTGATATATTACATATTTGCAAATTGTCATAAGAATACTTCACCAAAGATAAACTTTGTTATGATAATTGCATCATAGATAAGTTCTGTATATATTTATTCTCTTCATGCATTACTATCATGCATTATGTTTCAAAAATTACTTATGTTACAAATACAAATAAAATAGATATCATCCACGTGCAGCGCATTCTCTCTAAATTTTCTCCAAAATTCTCACAATTGTCATGATTATTCATGCAATTCCTCTATGAGTTAGTATTCGCAAAATTAATTAATTCTTCTATCAAGGTATGCTTCAATTAATTGCTTTTGTTGTCATGAATTTGAGTGTACCTATTTGTAACCCACCATTCTAACAGACATTATTAATATTAGTCGCCATGCATCTTCTCTTCTACTCAACTAAAAATTTGATGATTGAAAGCTTAGCTTTTACTAAGATTGGTAAGAGTACATGGTTGTTTAAAGTTTGCCTTTGTTTTTATTGTTCAAGGGTACATGATGTCTTGGCTTTTAATATGTGTTAATATGTACAATGTCAATGTTATTATTACTTTTTGTAGTATATTAGTTAAAACTTAAACCCATTACGTCAAATTAATTACTTTTACGGATGTTAATAATTTCAAAAAAGTTACAAAAAATCCGTTAGTGGTTCACTAAAGATTTTCTAAAACTTAATATACACGCTTACTCAAAGTAAGTAATTAATTTGATTACCATATTATCTAAAAGCTATTATAACTTAATTAAGTTGTTTTTCTTTTTCACATCTGTATCATTGCATTCTTTTGTATCTATTACATTTTAATTAGGGAATTATTTGGCAACTGTTCGCACAAAACTCATAAAATATTGTGTTTAAATCATTTTTATCCTTTAAACCTAGAAGGATATATATAGGAAAAATTATGTTATAAAAATTATGTATAAGTATAATATATGTGCATGCATATGTGGTTTCAAGCAATGGTTTAATGTAAAAGGAATCACAAAAGTCAAAGCTCTTATGAAAAATTTCATGTAAGAATATTACACGGGCTGAATTAACATAAAATGAAAGTTTGTTCACAAATGAATTAAATCTTTAAATTTTTTTTTTTTATGATTTACACTAAAAGAAAATTGTTACCTTTTTTCTTCCAACTTCCAGAAAAGTAATAATTATATGTTATTAGTTAGCAGCATATGACAAAGTTAGGAAAATTTATAGATTTGTCCATTCTATAAATGATTTAGGAGATCATAATGTATACATTTAGATTAAAAAAAAAAAAAACATGTGTATATATATATATATATAAAACCTTGAACAATTCAAATTCTTCTTTTACATAAATATTATAAGATTCAACAAGTTCCTTAAAATTACCTCAAATTATGATGGTATTGTTTGCCTTATTGATATTTGTACAGATGAAAAGCTTAAGTTGTTCCCCCCCCCCCCCCCCCCCCCCCCCCCCCCCCCCCCCCCCCCTCTTATTTAGTTGGTTCATTTAGTATTTTTATTATTTCATACTCCTATTTATAATATGTCTACCTAATTGAATTCACTTATATAGGTTTATATTTTATTTCTTTAAAATTTGGTAGGATCATCTTGGTACGTACTTTCATTTATTGTACACACTACTTGATTGGGTTCAATTAAAGGTTCCCCCAATTAAGTTCGGCTTTAAAATTAAGAGTCTCAATCTTTGACTACACCATAAAAATTGATGTTAGATATACTAATGAAAGGGAAACCAGATAAAATTCCAACCATTAAAACTAATTGAAACACAAGTATAACACGACAATTGGACACCACATAGAAATCCATACCAAAAAGTAAATGTAACACACAAATATAACACCATTTCATTTTCCTAGGGACAGTTATTCAAATAATTTTAATGTACGTGCCAGATAGGATGGATTCTATGTTATGATTGCGATGTCTAAAGAAATTAAAATTCCTTGATACATTTTATTTATTATGTTTCATATATATATATATATATATATATATATAATCTCACACTTTTTCTATGCCTTTTCGTTTTATCTTTTAAGATTTTAATTTAGCTAAAATACAATTTAGTACTCTCGAAATATACCAAAGTTTCACTTTGGGTCCTTGGAGGGCCCAAAATGAAAGTTTTGTGTAATTATAGTGTACGGATCTCATTTTTTTTAACATTGTAATAATTATCCTTGACTGACACGTGTTTATAAATCGAGGGTTGAAATTATTACAATTAAAAAATGTAGGGCGTAGAGTGAAATTATGGTATAACTGTAGGGTTCTAAAACATTTTTTACCCTTTTAAAATTTTGTGCGCATTCTTTAAAATTTTGATATTTAAATTCACTTCTCCCTAATAATGACTGAAACACTGCCTACCCTATAATAATCCCAATTAAAAATATAGAAGAAATAGACTTTTTAAATATCTAAAACATGATATATATATATATATATGTGTGTGTGTGTGTGTATATATATATATATTTATATATGTACGTCATAGTGCAATAAAATCAGGCAAACACAAACTAATTGAACTTTATATCAAATTTGAAGTAAATTTAAACTTGTCTATTTATATAGTATGCTATCATTCTAGCTCTTTGTTAAAAATGACTTCTCATTATTTTGACGTTTAAGGCCCGTTTGTTGTAAATATATAGAACATAAATAGGTTGAAAAAATTTCATATATTATAAAACTTTTTTTAAAGAATTTTTGTATAAATCTTTATACAAATATCAGTATACAAATCAAAAATAACATATGCACATAAAAGAATCCATAAACTAAAAAAATAATATTATTGGAAGAGGTCTCCAATAATTATGCATGGCTTACAACATAGCTTTTTATGATTGTTATTTCTTTTTGGGTGTAATGGAATTTAGTATGAAACTAAAACTGAGGTTTAAAGAAATATTTGTAGGACGATTAAAAAGTGTAATTTAATAGGGAAATAGGAGAAAAATTGAAAATTTAAATGCATTTTTCAAGAAAAAGTGGACGTATGATGAAATCAAAAAGGGTTTCAATAGAGGTAAAGAAGAAACACATAGTACTAAGCTCTCTTCTAAACAATGTAGGGATTGAAAAATGGAGGAGTTGGAAGAGGAATTGGAAACTAGAACTCAATTTGTTTAGATTTAATAGTAGCATAGATGACTAAAAAAAAGTGAGAGTAATTATGGAAGTGGGAAAGATAAACATAAAATTTTTTGCATAATGTTTCTTTTAAAAATATCCATAAAGACATTGGATGGAAACTAAACTAAGAAAGGAGGAAAAAAAAAAAATCAAACTAGATAACTATAAGCCTAAAACTATGCCACCCAATATAGATTTATTTGTTTCTATCAAAATTATAAATGTGACACAACTATAACATTTGGGACCCAATTTCTTTGTAAGTTGTATTAATTTAATTTGGATACATTACCTTATATCTCCAGCTTTGTTGATTTAAAGTATTTAGTTATTAATGGTTTATTTTAAACAAAAAAAAAAATTTAAAACCAAGCATAAACTATTTAAAAATAATCAAGAATTATTTGTTGTTTTTTCAACACTCATGAGTTCTCTCATAAAGAATAGTCATTTTTAATTTTTGTACTTTGTTGGAATCAACGAGATTTGGGATCTACCTGAAGATGGGAATTCCATCTTACCTGCCTTAAGGTTGAGTTATGACAACTTGCCTCCACATTTGAGGCAATGTTTTGCTTATTGTTGTATATTTCCTAAAGACTGGAAGATGGAGAAGGACTTGCTGATTATGCTGTGGATGGCGAATGGGTTTATCCCGTCTAGAGGACATATGGAGTTGTATGAACTGGGTCACGAAATTTTCAATGATTTGGTTTGGAGGTCCTTCTTACAATATGATGAGTATCGGGGTGTCGTGACATGTAAAATGCATGATCTTGCACAGTCTATTGTGAGGCATGAATGCTGCTTCCTTGCAGAGCATAGTCAAATTTCCGAGAAGATTCGTCACTTGTGTGCTGATCAAGAATCACTGCCCTGGATAGAAGCTTTACACGAAGTCCAGTTTCTACGCTCGTTCGTTTTACTTAATGAATATTATCGCGCGGGTGTTTTTTTTTTTTACAATGCTCTCAAAACAGAAGTATCTCAGAGTGTTAGTTTGCACAGGTTTGACGCATGAGCAACTACCCACCTCAATCAGCCATTTGAAACATCTTAGATACCTTGACTTCTCAGATTCATACATCATAGCTTTACCAGAATCAACCACTTGTCTCCAAAACTTGCAATCTTTGAAGCTGAGACTTTGTTTCAGACTTCGTGAGTTGCCAAGAGGTATGAAATACATGAGAAATCTTAGATATCTGGACATTAGAGAGTGTGGTTCTCTTATTCGTACACCTTCTGGGCTAGGAAGTTTAACTTGCTTGCAAACATTGAGCATTTTCATTGTGGGACAAAAGAGTGGGCACAACATAGGCGAGCTGAAAAGACTAGAGCTTCAAGGGGAGTTAAGCATAAAGAAGCTTGGTAAGGTAAAAAATTTGGTGGAGGCAACAAGTGCCAATTTGAAGGAGAAACACAATCTTGTTTGTTTGAATTTAATATGGAGTCACGGCAAGAACATTCCAGATCACGTTGAAGAAGTTCTTGATGGTCTCAGACCTCATCCAAATCTGAAAAAATTGGGCATAATGTCTTATAAAGGTTCAAAATTTCCAGATTGGTTGATGGGTTGTTTGGCCCTTCAGAATCTGGTTGAAGTCACTCTGGCGGACTGTGATAGGTGTGTACATCTTCCACCTCTGGGAAACCTATCCTCCCTTGAGGTTCTGTCTCTTTCCGGAATGCATTCTGTTAAGTATTTCAACGAAGAGTGCTTTGAAGATGGCCAGAATTCATTTCCAGCACTAAAGACTCTCCAAATGAAGGATATGCCTAATTTGGAGAAATGGACAACATCAGGCGGAGGTCTAAGGTTTTCTAGCTTATTGGATCTACAAATTCAATGGTGTCCTAAGCTGAAGGAATTGCCTTTGCTTCTGACTATCAAGACACTAAGCTTAGACAGCAGCAGTGATACACTGCCAAGATCTCTGACGAATCTCGCGTCCCTTACCTCATTAGAAATGTATAATTTTCCTAACCTGAATGTTCTTTCAGGTTTTGAGAACTTAAACTCTCTTGAGATTCTGGTGATGGATGGATTTGACAGTCTGACTTCCCTTCCAGAGAATGAGTTGCGAGGCTTGTCTTCCCTTAGAGAATTAAAGATTAGAGATTGCAAGAAACTAGAGTCTCTAACTGAGGGGATGCGATATTTAACAGCACTCCAATTCTTGGGAATTATTAGTTGCCCAGAGATAAAGTCTTTGCCAGAGGGTATGCAACAATTGACGGCTCTCCAAGCACTGGAGATTTCCACGTGTGAAGGGTTATGTTCTCTACCAAGCTGGCTAGGAAGCCTTCCGTCACTAGCAAAACTGCAAATATTTAACTGCAAGAACATGACCTCTTTGCCAAATGGGTTGCTGAATACTAGTGGTACACTCAAATCTCTATATATTGATAATTGCCCAGGTTTTTCAGAGTGGTGCATCAGATTGGCCAAAGATACCTCACATCCATGGAGAGTTGAGCGGCTGCCCAAAGGAGTTTTGGCCACGCGGGACTGAGCGGGGTTAACCAAATAAAAAAAAAAAAGGAAACGAAGTACTTAAAGAAGACATCCGGAGTTGCTTACAGAAACAAATGTGCTATGGGTCTACAATTATCAATAGTTTTCAAATTTCCTTATACTGTGTTTGCTAGTCTGAAATTGAAACCTTGAATCTGAAAATCGGAAGAATTGGAGAATAAATAGTTATAACCTCTGTATCACAAGTTAGAAATAGTACATGTTATAATGCAGGGATCGTTTATGATCATCCTAGCGGTTTAGAAAGATTTTTTTTTAATTGCAAACTTGTTTGGTGGTGTTATGCTTTTCAATGGGTGGTTAGGGATGGCACTAGGAATATTAATGGGTTGTTAAAGAGTTTTTATTCAACACTTTAAAAAAGAGCGCACGCGCACACAGACACAAATACACTTCTAAAAATAAATAAATTTTTTGTTTTCTAAAAACTGCTGCTTTAATTATCGGGCGCATTTTTGTGAGATGGACAACACCAAAAGGACCCAAAGAAAAGCATGGAGTGCTGTCCTCGTGTTCTTTCAATGCACATTAGGCATTCTATATTTACCAAAATGTTGCTATAAACCAATGTTCACTCATTTGACCTTATTTAATTATATCCATTTAGTAAATCCTGGGGTATGCCCGTTGTACATTTGTACGTGCCATTTGGTTTCTTTTTATTTGATTAACCATTTTCCCGGAAAAAAAGTATATCCATTTGGTAATTGACACAGAGATTGATCTATGTAATTGTAACAGATAAAGAGAGAGTAGATGGAGGTGGGTGCTAACATGGAGCTTCTTAGGGCAAGTGGCTAGGAAGGCTCATTAAAGTGGTGCCATGGCTGTGTGTTTACATAATTTTTTGTTGTTTGGTTCTATTGAATAATGTTTCTGAGTCGTTTATAAGATTGTATTTCCAGTTAATGGCATCACGTGTGTAAAAATTGAAGCTTCTTGAATTTTTTGTGTAAGGGTTAATTTCAAACATGGAACCAATTGCTGCTCTTTGTTTATTTGAAGACAACTTGTTATTTTGTTTATTTGATATGGAATTGTTTCTCAGTCCAATGCTGATGGACGTCAAATGTAAAAATTTGTGAACATGCTTCTGATTTTTATCAAGAACTTGAACATAATAATGGCCTTTTACACCTTGAGAAAATTTCTGGAAACTGCACAGAATTACTTCAATTTGATTCAATTATGTTGGTACTTTGAATAATTGGTGAACCTAAGATCTTTCAATGTTTGTTTATGCTAATCTTGAATGGTAGTAATTGGTGATGAGGTAGTATCTCAAAAACAGAGTTGATTATTTGCTTTGATGTTTATTAATCTTGAGTGAATTCGTGTTTTATATTGCTTCTCCTTCCCCTTTCCTACTGTTTTCGTTATCTTTTTTTTTTCCTATGGGTTACAGTACTGTAATTGCTTATTAGCACCTAACCTTTACATTTCTCCTTCGCCTTTCACCGATTGTGTCATATAGTTACTAAGAGCGTATATAAGAATATAGTCCAAACATGGCATAGACTTGTGTTCTGATTGTGAAGAATGACATATTATCATTAGCCAAGACCTACCCCTTGTATGGAAGTAAAAGTCCAAAAATAAAAATAAAAATTCAATATTCCTTTGTCATCTGCAGATCGATAATCTAAGGTAACTCACTTTACCAAGTTTCCATATGAACAACCACACGAAGATCTAGAATAGAGCCTCAGCTTGATGGTGTAGAATGGAAGAATCGTGTTATTTATTTATCGATCGATATTACCAATTCATCATGCCATTTCCTACTCTCTTAAGTTTTCAGTTTGGACAAGACCGGCTAGCTTAATTTAATCATCTAAGTTGGTAATCACTTTTAGCTTCATCAGATTTCTTGGTTGGATATCACTTATTGGCTACAGTTGTACACTCCCATTTGAGTTCCTTCTTCAACTTAATCAGTTTTTGATAGTTTGTATGTGACCCCATCAATCTGTATGTATATATGCATATATGTACATCCATATGCTGTAGAAGAATCTCTATATCTGCTTGCAGCATTGATATGGAATTGTTTTTCAGTCCATTGCTGATGGACTGCAAATGTAAAAATTTGCGAAGATGCTTCTGATTTTTGTGAGGAAGTTGAACATAATGGACTTTTTATAGTTGACAGGATATATATTTGCATATCTACATTATGTTTGTCATACGTATTCTCTACTTCATTAAAGGATTAAGCTCATTGATTTTGCATGCGCGGATCATTTACTATAATTGGGAAAGAACTCTAAAAGTGGAAAGAGGAGGTCCAAAGAAAACAAGACAGAAAGTGGAGCCTTGCAAGAATTCCCTTGCCAAGTCAAACCAAGAAACAGGAATAAGAAGCATTCAGCAAAGAGAGAGATTTGGGTTCTATCATTAATGGGAATTTTAGTTGGTTTCAAATGCTGATTTTCAGTGATAGAAATTTGGTAAACAATCTCTCATTTTAATTAATTAAGTTTAAAGGTCAATCTGTTTTTTTTTTTTTTTTGGGCTTAAACTCCATGACTGGTGTAACTTAATCAGATCAAATCTCTATGTTTTAAAAGTTAAGTGAAATTCATGTTACTTTTTTATGTGAAATTTCACACAACTTGTTCATTTTTTCACAAACGTTATGTGAATTTCACATAACTTTTTATAACATATGAACTTTGCATTAAAATAATAAAAATTAATAAATAAATAAATAAATAAAAACTGGTTGGACCTAAATAACTTTTGATCATTTGGTGTAGTGGTATCGTGCGAGAACTACTTGAATAGTGGTTTTGGTAATCCAAATAACTTTTATTTAATTTTTCTTTTTTATTTTAAAAAATATGACAAATGACAATAAAGGTATTTTCTCTGCAAAAACTCTCTGCAGAACCATGGAGCATATAAATCATACTGAGAATTCTCTTGGTCTTATTTGGTTTATGGAGAAATAGCAAGGTTTAAGGGACCTTGACTACTCTGGATGGCCTTGTTGACTCCATCAAAATAAGACCTTTGTTGGTAGCTAAATCCAATACTCCATTCTTTCAAACCTCTTTCTTGTGATTTTTTTTGTGAATTGTGGCACTTGGTTTTCAAATCTACAAGCGAGAAAAGCCAAAAGCCAAATTCAATGTCTGTCACGCCCTGAAACAGCAAAAATAGGAAAAATAAAAATATTTTTTTGTGTCCGTAGCTAATGACTGGTGAATGTCACTTAATTGTCCACACCATGCAATTCTAAACAACAGATAATCAAGATAATTGTAGCAACATCAACTGATCATAATATAACAACTAACTATTACATCAGAGTTCAAAATAAAATACTAGAGTCTTAGGGCAACATATGCCCGAATACAAAACCTACTAGTAAAGTCTATAACAAAATAGAAACTAATATCTATCTTCATCTTTAGCTGGCATAAATGTAATCGTCAGCGTAGTAGTCCTCCCCGACATAGACATGCTCAATGGGGCCACCCACCCTCCTGGTAGTAACCATCGTTGTAGTTACCAGCAGTATTAAGAACATGGTAGTTTGGACAGGGAATGTCCAGGTAATAAAAGGCCGTCAGTTTACTGAAAGCTGAGTGAATATAAAACTAACGCGGTACCAGTTATGAGGTAATAACAAGTCATGACGACATAAGTTAAGTTCTATTAAGTAATATCATCTCTTTATTCAAACATCGTTAACCAACCCTTATCGTCTTGTTATCCTAAGACCAACAACCAACATACTCTTGATGGATGAATAGACTCAATTCTTCAACTCTATAGATATACCATCATTCTGTCCATCGCTTTTAAGGACATATGCACCGCCCACCGCATGTCATGGACTCCACGTCAGTCCATCTCTAGCTATTGCCACGACTTAGCGACGTCTACCAGTGATCCCCGCCCACTGCTTTTAAGGACATACGGCACTGTCCATCGCTTTTAAGGACATATCATGAATCACCTGGCTATCTTAGGACTACTTGGTCCAGCCCACCGCTTTAAAGGACATATCACCGCCTACCACTTTTAAGCACATATCATGACCAAGTGTCCGCCCATGCACGATTCTCAGAACTTATCAAACCTACCTATGTTCCGAACTAACATTGACACATGACAAGATCCCATTGTGGCCTGACTAATCTGATTGAAATGAAACGGATATCAAACTGATTCATTGTTCTCAATTGCACTATTCTCTTATATCACATTATCTCATCATTAACGCATAGTCGCATTTTGAAATAGTATATGAACAACTGAACATCTCATAATATAACTAACAGAACACATCTACATTCTATAGCTTCCAATCGATTGGGACAGTGGTCCAATCGATTGGGTAAAATGCAGTAACAATCGATTGGGAAAAAGGGCAATCGATGGGACCACAATCAATGCTAATCGATTGCAACCTTTGGCAATTGATTGGGTTAAAACTAATGGCAATTGATTAGATAAAAGTCCAATCGATTGGGCCCTATGGCAATAGATTGGGAAATAGCCCAATTGATTAGGACTTCGTCTTCTCCAGTAAGATGACAGTCCATAATTTTAAACGCTGGGGAGACGTTTTAGCTACATATTTCCTTATTTAAACTATGTAAAACATCATAATAAAGGGACTGAGTGAGTTTTGGACTCACCTAATGAAGGTATGGTGTGTGGGGTGGCTATGGAGTTTCCAAGCTCAACTTTCTCTCTCCTCTTCTTTCTCTTCATTCTCTGCCTCCGTCTTCTCTTTCTCTTCTTTTTGTTTTCCTTTTTTCTTCTTCTCTTTATCTACTTCTCTTGAGTATGGGTAGATATATATATATATATATATATGTGTGTGTGTGTGTGTGTATGCGTATATGAGTGTGTGCATATAATATATGTATCACTTCTCTCTCTCCCAAACTGTCTAATGACCTCCATATGGATGTAATGAAGGAATATATATAGAAGAAAAGGATGCTACACATCAAAACCTCATGCAAATTTGGAAACCAAGTTCAGCTGTATGGCAATCGATTGGGACCACAGGGCAATCTACTGGATGCAGAGATTTATGAAGGCAATCGATTGGGTATGTCGACAAGGGC
This sequence comes from Hydrangea macrophylla, assembly GCA_033977485.1. Classification (NCBI taxonomy): domain Eukaryota; kingdom Viridiplantae; phylum Streptophyta; class Magnoliopsida; order Cornales; family Hydrangeaceae; genus Hydrangea; species Hydrangea macrophylla. The sequence goes on from CM066987.1 coordinate 14,071,771, forward strand.
AATCGATTGGGAATTATGCCAATCGATTGGGACACAAAATTATCGATTAGGAGTCAAAAGTGACAATCGATTGGGAAGTATGCTAATCGATTGGGAGACAAAATTTACTAACAGAAGGGTAAGGATCATACAAATGTTCCATAAATAATACCAAGTTTTATATTAAAAAAAATGTACATAAGAAAATACAGGGTATTACATCACCCACCACTTGTTAAAAGATTTCGTCCTCGAAATCTAAAGTAAGCAGGGTCAAAACAAAAATGGAAATTTCTTGTACATCTCTGACTCTAGCTTCCATGAAGCTTCTCCTTCGTCGTGATGCTTCCACTGAATCTTCACTAATGGAATCTCCTTGTGAGCTTCTTGATTCCTCGATCTAGGGTCCGCACTGGTCCTTCGTTGAAGGTCACATTGTCATTGACTTCTATATCCTCAAAGTAAATCTCGTGCATTAGGTTGTGGGCACACTTCTTCAACATATTGATGTAGAACATGTTGTGTAGTTCTGACATCTTCGGCGGCAATGGCAGTCTATAGGAAACATTTCCAACGCGTTCCAGGATTTCGAATGGTCTGATGAATCGAGGCGATAGCTTGCCTCTCTTCTGACCCAATCTAATGATTCCTTGAACTGATAAAACCTTGAGTAGCACATGATCTCCAACTGCAAACTCCAAATCCTTACGGCGTTTGTCAGCATAATTCTTGTGTTGGGTCTGTGCCATATTCATCTTCTCACGTACAATTTGAATCGTCTAGCTTGGTTCTCGTACTATTTCTGGCCCAAGAAGTTGAGTATCTCTAACTTCGACCTAGCATAATGGTGAGCAGCAAGGTCTTCCGTATAAAGCTTTAAAAGGCGCCATTCCTATACTCGTGTAATAGCTGTTGTTGTAGACGAACTCGATCAGCGGCAGGTACATCTCCCAAGAACTCCCGAAATCTATAACGCAAGCTCGTAGCATGTCCTCCATCACTTTATTAACTCATTCAGTCTGTCCATCAGTTTGTGGATGAAAATTGCAGAACTGCCACGTGGTAAGCATTTGATTCTACTTTATAATATATATATTAGATAGATGGAACTAGGGAGATAAAGGAACGAGGAGGCAAGAAAACCGAAAAAACATGAAGCATATGTATCCTTTCAGGTCCACCAATTCTAATCCCTTCAAACTGTAGACTTGAATTCTCAATATAGATGTTACATAGTTGGTTCTCATCCTTCAGAGACTACGAGTGTAATAGGAGCATCCATCGACAAAAGGATCACCCTAAGATGATCACCTCGTGGCTATTGAGAACGAATCAAATCAGATTGTTCTATTTCTCAATCTTTCTGACCTGTTAGAAAAGAAAAGAGACTACACAAGGACGCATAGCCCAAGTGGCAAAGGGCTAGCATTTAGTGCCCTCCTAGGTATTCAGGTTTTATGTTCGAGCCTTCCCCTCCCCATATATTCAAAAGAAAAAAGAAGAGACTTCTCCACTTTTCGACTCTTTATCATTTGAATAAAATTATGAGTTAAATACATTTTAGGGTTAAATATATTTTACCCCCTTGTGGTTAGGCCCATTTTCACTTCACCCCCTTGTAGTTTAAAAGTGGACACTTACCCCCCTGTGGTTTTGGACTAAAGTGACACTATTAGAATTTCTCTCAAAATAGCCAACATGGGGTTTAATCATTAAAATTAACCCATATATGAGAGTTTCAATGTCAAAATTAACCCCACATAGACATTTAATCTCAAATTAGCACACAAAATCGGCTAAATGTTAAAAGTTTACCCTAAATAGATAGGTTATATTGCAGCATTATCCCCAAATATAGGGTTAACACTAAAATTAACCTCACAAAGGGGGTTAATTGCTAATGCTTTTGGCCAAATTTAGAGTTTTTCATTAGTTTTGAGGCAGGTGAATTTCACTTTAGTCCCAAACCACACGAAGGTAATTGTCTACTTTTAAACCATAGGGAGGTGAAGTGAAAATGGGCCTAATCACAAGAGGGTAAAATGTATTTAACCCTACATTTTATCCCTCTATGATGAATGCATTTTTGCTCACCCAAAAACTATTGCTTACCCAATGCTCACCCAACTCTCCCATTGACCAATGCAGTGGGACCCATGATTTTGCACCATTTATTAATTCTTATTTAATCCTGGGTCCTATTGCATTGGCCAATGGGAGAGTTGGGTGAGCATTGGGTGAACAAAAATGCTCTCCTCTGCGATTATGCTTATTTTTACTTTTCCCCTATGTGCTTCAAAGTAGACACTTTATTGGTTACCCTCTTGTGATTTCAGACTAAAGTGAAACGGTTAAGATTTCTTTCAAAACTAACAAAAATTCTAAAATCAGCCAAAAATATTAACACTTAAACCCCCTTTGTTAGAATAACTTTGGAGTTAACACCCTATGTAGGGATAATTAATGTTGCCATTTAACTCCCCTATGTGGGGCTAATTTTCAACAGTTAACTCCTTGTAGGGCTATTTTTGGGTTTAACTACCTATGTGTGGTTAGTTTGATACTTAAGCCCTCTAATTTGACACTAATTTTAACACTTAATCCTCATGTGAAGCTATTTTGAGAAAAATTTTAATAGTTTCACTTAAGTCCAAAATCACAGGGTACGTGCTGGGGATAAAGTGAAAATGGACCCAAACATAAGGGGATAAAATATAATTATTTCTAAAATTATTAATTTTAGTTATGAAAGAGTACAATAGTAATATACATAATATTACATTTTTCATTCCGTCCTTTTGTTCTTATTTCACCAAATAAAATGAGAAATGGCTCACTCTCTGCCACTAGAATACCTATGAATCCATTAACCTTCCATTCCTTCCACTCACCCCTCTTTCCCAACATAGTGTAAATGACTGCATGACATATTTTTAGAAGTTAGAATTAATAAAAAAAATATAAATAAAGAAGAGTTAAAGGTTAAATTTAACAAAGTAAGTACAGTTCATTTGGCGCCGAGCTGGGTCTTATACCCCTCTATTGCATAGGTCAAGTGTTCAGTCCACTCTATATATTTGGCTAATCATCTTTTCTTCTCACTTTTTAATTTAGCTCAATCCAAATTTTGAAGAGAAAAAAAAAGTCATATGCATCGGTGGAATTTTAGTCTAGCCACACCTAATTTAGTCAACAATTAGTTTTTTACTATCAGTACAAATCAACTTTATAAATTATAATCAACGATCAACTATGGTTATCGAAAAAAAAAAAACAATAAAATGCACGTAAGAGCAAAACTTCAAAGGGGCCATACGAGAAGATTACCAGCACCAGTTTTAAGTTTAATTTAGAACGGCCAGAACACCTCACGTAACATAATTATACATTTATGACACATAAATCCTTTGAGAAAGTATGTATAAATAAACCATGCATTTCCAGTCCACCCCAACACAAAATTCCAGTTCCACCCTTATGCCTCTTTGCAGTTTTCTAGGTTAACAACCACAAATGCACCGCCAAACATGCCCAAACGCAAAAGCTAAAGAGGCTCTAACTTAGTCAGGCACTATTTGGCAAAAACTTTTAGAGTTTTTAAGTGATTATGGAACTCTAAAAGCTAAAATAAAATTATTTATCAAACCAGTTTCTTGGATTCCATCACAGAAATTGTATGTCAAATACAAAAGTTTGCAAATGGCCTTTTGCCATTGTTTTCAAATTGCAGAAGCAGAGACTGTTTCCAAACAGATGCTAAGAAGATTTGCCCCCATATTTTGAGCAATAATGCTAGGTGTACACACTTTTGCACACACTTTTTGACACACTGTGCTTTAAATGCGTGTACCTTATGCTGTTTGAATTTTTTACTCTTTTTCACACTTTTCTGTGCACCACTTACATAGCACATGGTACATACATTTAAAACAGTGTGTCCAAAAATGTGTACAAAAGTGTGTATACCTAGCATTAATATTGTATTTTGAGACTTTGGTTCGTTAGACGCATATAGTGAAGGAGTTTCTAGATCCGACCCAACACACACTCCAGTATAAGTCTGATCTCAAAAGTTGTAAAAAAAATTCATGATAGACTTGATAGTTTCCTTAATTAATGGCCATAATGGTTCTCTAGTCTGGATCACAGTCACGGGTAGGTCCAAGACATTAATTACCACTTACTTAGAGCATCCACAGTGGGAGTAAGGAACTTAAGGGAAACTTAAGCTAAATTATTGTGTAGGGGAGAAGGCGTTAGCAGTGGAGGAAGGAATGGCGCGGCACATGTTGTGCCGTGAGAAATAGAGGGTGGCACATGAAGTGCCGTGAGAAATATAGGCGGCACATCTTGTGCCGTTTGACATTTGGGTGGCACATCATGTGCCGTTTTAAGTTCAGCGACACATCTTGTGCCGTTTATCCCTATATTAGCGGAAACTTAGTGCTACATCAAAGTTAAGTTTTCTTAAATTTTACTATCCTATATAATTGGTGAAACACACGCATTGTTAATGGTTGTATCTTAAAGTTATCCTAAGTTGTCCTAGAAGGCTGCCCACTGTTGATGCTCTTACCAGTTACCATCTTAATTTCGGACAAACCATTTCATGCATAGGAATTTGATAGATATAAATATAATATACACCATACACGTTTCTCTAAGAGATATTACATCTCCAAGGTAAATTATAGGGCTTGGTATACTTAATACGAGTGCATAATTACTAAATTCGCTGACTCTATGTCTGAAATTCAGCCTTCATGAGAGGCTCTAGTAAGTCATCAATTTGATTTGAAGATTTATTATTATTATTATTTGTTTTTTTTTTCCGGATACGAGGACCAATTTACAGTCTATCCTTCGCGACTTCGGGATCAACACTTAGGTCGTTATTCGGAGTAGAACAGAGGCAAACCTCAAGCACTCGCACCGATCCCACAACACACACACACACCAAGTATATCAGGGAGGCAAACTAGCGATATGATCTAAACCCACACCAAGTTGAACGTTTGTCCATCTTGAGATTCATCACTCCAACTACTCACTAATGAAAAGTTTTTTGCATTTTAATGTAAAAAAGATTACTAGGACGAAAGTTATTATCTTTCTATGTCAAGGGTAATTTTCTTGTCCTTTCAAATCATAAAAAATATTTCTTTTCATTTATTAACTTGCTTAGCCTTAATCCCAAAACTAACAAGGCCCTAATACGGAATAGGATATTTCCCATATAGGTTATGGAGAACTCTTCGGTACAACCAAGTGATTTGATTGTACTATGCCCCTTTGGTTCCTGCTGGTCATAAAAGTTTATTTTCGATAGGAAACAAAGTGGTTTTGATGGGAACAAATATTTCGTACCACAGAACAAAGTTTCTTATCGGGGACAAACTTTTATGACTTGGAAATAAACTTTTTATGACCCAGAAATAAAGGAATATAGGTACAACCAAACCACTTAATTGTACCATAGAAGGCTCCATAGGTTATTGAGCGCATATCTATAACTCTCTCACTTGAAGCAATTAACACCAAATAATTAAATTAAAACGAGCAATTAGTATAAGGAAGACAACAGTGAAACTTTCTATTTTGGCCTAAAGGTTGACTAATAATGTACACTTTTTAAGATACAGATAGGGGTGGTTCAACTATAAGGCAACTTAAGTGACTGCCTAAGGCTCCATGTCTTTACATATTATTTGTGTAGTATTACCTTATTATTAAAAAAGAAAAAAATAAAATTTTAGTATGTGTAGACACCCCATTTTGTCGGCTAACAGATTTAGGAGGCCACAAGCATGTCAAACCTCGATGATTAGAAAGATCGAATTTTCAGAGATTGTCTTTAACTCTCAAGAAGTCAAATAATTGGCAGAAATGACCAAAATACCCCTAAAAGCCTAGAACTCTCCGAATTGGCTCAGAAGCTCAGAAATCATTCGATGTCATTTAAAATAAATAGAAAAATATTTTAATAAGAGAAACGTTTGAAAACATCAGCTCCCAGAGGCTCTCGGAAGTCTCGAAAGTTCCCGTTTGACCAGTTTGACCATGTTTGACCGCAGTTTGATAGAAAATTTTTGAAATCGCCCGAAAGCTCCGAAATCATTCTAAATTATGTGAAAAGTCTTAAAATATATTTTAAAAGAAAATCGGACGGAAACGTCACTCTCCGGAGGCTCCCAGAACTTCTTAGAATTTATTGGAAATGCACTATTTGACTTATTTGATTGCTAGTTTGATCAAAAGTCAAAGTCACTTTTTTCACATTGAAATATTTTTATCTAATACTAAAGGTCAATAGCTTTCCAACGGTATATCGCACATAATTTTTGGACTTAAAACGAATTTGTTATGAATTTCTGAAAGTGAAAATGCAATCAAATCGAATGTTATCTCGAATATCGAAAAACTTTCCAAAGTAACCCAATTTCAAACTATTTTTTACATGGAAAGTAGACCTCAATACCTTTCCAACGGTATATCACAAGCTCGATTTGAATTTTGTATGAATTTTCTGTGAATTTTGGAAGAAATAGGGTTGTTTTACAAATTTCGGGAGTTCTGGGTGCCTAAAAGAAAAATCTGGTCAACCAGGGGCTCGACTGCGCGCCGTAGCGGCACTGGTCCACTACCGCGACGGCATTCTGAGTGATTTTTCATTTTTTTTTTTTGTTGTAATTTTTGGTTAATTTTTGGGTTTTAATTCATATTTTTAATAAACAAAACGACATAGTTTTATATTCTGAACATTTTGGACCGATTAAAGACTTTTCAAAACCTAAAATACTCCCCAAGTTGGCCTATAAAAGAGATCATTTGGCTTCCATTTTAAGAGGACTTGAGGGGTTTAGTGAAAGCTTAGGGAAAAAAATAAAGAAGAAGAGAGGAAAATAGAGAAAAATAGAGGAGAAAGGAGAGGTTTTTTCATACTTCCAACCAAAAAAATGGGAGTTTTTATTTTATTTCTATAACTACTTCAATCCATTTCACCATTACAATGAGTTCTTAGAAGTTGGAAAGCAATCTACAACCACATACACAAATGTATGAGAGGTTGAATGCATGTGGTTTCACCATTGATAATAATTGATTGTGTATTTGTTCTTCCTTCCTAATTCTACTTCTATTTTTTATTTTTCTTTATCATAATTGCATTTCCCTTCTCAACCGCATTTCTATTTTGATTTCTTTTCATTATAGCATAATCTCTTCTCACCCCCATTTCTGTTTTGGTTCATTTTCATTTGCATAATCTATCCCTCATCTCATTTCTATTTTGATTTCTTTGTCATTTGCATCATCTCTTCCTCAACCTCATTTCTATTTTGATTTCTTCTTCTTCCGAGTTCTTGAGGTTTCAAGTGTTAAATGGTTGTTCTAGATGGTTACTTCATCTACTCAAGTGTTTAAGTTCATGATTTGAGCATCTATTTCAAGCCCCCACTCAAAATCCTAAACTCTTTTTCTAAAACCTAAATGGATTTTCTTAACAGTTATGCAAAACAATGACTTACTAATGTTCAAACATTTATCTTGAATTGAATGCTTGAGGTACGATGATGAAACCACTTGGAAAACCTTCTTAATACATCATAGTTCACCTTGATTTTTCCTCATCAATTTTAGAAATGTAGAAATGTGTTTCCTGGATTTTAGAAGTTCATGTTAATAATCGGTCTTTTCTCTCACAGATTGTAGTCTGACTTCTTACATTTATTTCGGATATTTTTCATCATATAACATGGCCTTTTATATTTTATTTTTTATTTGAACTTCAATGTGTTATAAAACTTTCTGTATCTTTTGAGCATCATAAGAGTTGTTTTGATATTTATAAAAAATCATTCAAAATCAGTCAACAGTGCAGTCCCTGTTTTTGAGTCATGTGTATATTCTGATTTGTTTCTCTTAATCTGTGATATTGTAGTTTGGCTTTTTACATGGTTTAATAGACACATTAAGAGTTATTCATGATTTTCCCACTTTTACTAGAGTTTTTTAAGTGTTTTGGGTGAATTTTACAAAATCAGTTCACAGTTCTGGACACTATTCACATATTCTTTTATTTGATACATATGTCTTGATATGATACTTCCATCCATCCTAATTTGTCATACATACAAATAACTTAATTTTTCCATGTTTAATAATGTCACGCCCCAGAGTAGCAAAATAGGGAAAAAATAAATTTTCATTCTGGACCCGAGGATACGTGTCAAGTGAAGTCACATGATTTTCCACACAAAAACTTAAACATTTAAAACATAATCCAATACATCTGGAAAATGAAGGTATAACCTTACTAAGTTCAAATAGTCAGAACCGTTACAATATCAGAGTATGGTTCACATGATCACAACAGGTTTGGAGACAACATATGCCCAAGTACCCGTTACAAAAGTCTATAGCAATAACAGAAACATAAACTAGACTATGACAGTCTTCAGTCCTCAACTGGCGTAAGGATCGGTGTCAGCATAAAACTCTCCTCCAGTGTAACCGTCATGTATGGGGCCACCCGCCACATATCCCTCATCAGGGTAGTAGTTATCATCATAGGCTCTGTCACCTGTATAGTCAAACGTTTGCATACCTAGACGTGAAATGTCCAGGGCATAGCCATCAGCTTACAAGGCCGAGTAATAGGTACTCTAGGTAACATAGTTAAAATAGATTACATCATTAGCATTAAGTATCTTTAACATATGTATCAACTCATAATAGTATATATCATTTCTCAATTGTTCTCATCTCGTACTACATCTCCGATTCCAAAACATAACGCATCTCACTATGCCAACTCATCTATCAACATATCCATGCTCTGTACCTAGCATCTCATAGTCTACATACCTCTGATTCACCGCCATTTACAGAGGTGAAACCTGTCCCTCACCGCAAGTCATGAATCAGTCCGATGTGACTGTCTGAAACACTTTCCAAAACACAATACATCACTCTATCGACATATCAATGCTCTCGCCCCATAGTCTAACAAACCTCTAGTTCACCGCCATTTACAGAGGTGAAACCTGTCCCTCACCGCAAGTCATGAACTAGTCCAATGTTGACTGTCTGAAACAAAACACAATATATCTCACTATGCCACGACTGACACATTCCGTTAACAAAACCTCCATTTCACCGCTATTCAGAGGGTATACCTTCCCTCCCCGCACGATGTGAACAAGGTCCAATTGTTAACCTAACCCACATCACCTAGTCAACAAACCTCTGGTTTACCGCTATTTACAGAGGTGAAACCTGTCCCTCACCGCAAGTCATAAACCAGTCCGATGTGACTGTCGGTCATGCGGACCCAAATCCCAATACTAAAACAAACCCACGACTTTCCCATGTGGCTACCTAACATAAATAGAATAACTGATCATCAAAACCCAAACCAAACTTGGTTTAACACGTATAGATTCCTCACTTAATAATTACCTCAAAGGTACAACAGCTTAAGCCCTTTACTTCTCATAGTAAACATTAGCAATCATCACGTTATTCTCTTTATTAACGCAGTTCAATCATCACAAAAGGTTTGGAATAATAAGATAACATCATTATAAACATGGTATAACAACATTGTAAATATCATCATTGCATGAATCAAACATTGTTATCACATAACTGCATTCAAATCAAAACTAGAATGAAATATTAAACATCGTGTATGATTCTAGTAAAAATAGGGCATAGGGGTATTTTGGTCATTTTCTAGTTTATAAGTCATGATCCGAAAATGTAAAAGTTACGTGAGATCAAATAAATAAGTATTCATGTTATAAGTTAAGAGCTTTCGATCCCCGTTAAGAAAATATCTTGATTTCAGTCGATTTAAGTGAAAATAGGTCACAAGGGTATTTTGGTCATTTTTCCAGTTTTGTACGTCCACAACCGAATTTATAAAAGTTCCGTGATATTAAATAACTAAGTATTCATGTTGGAAGTTAAGAGTTTTCGATCCTCACTAAAAATCCATCTCGATTTCAGTCGTATTTGAAAATACCAGTTTATCGTATTTATACCGTATTTGAAAAACCAAAATACCGTATTTATATTATATCATAATACTATATTTATACCGTATTACACTATATTAGAATACACTATTTATACCATATTATACTATATCAGAATACCGTATTTATACATATAAAAAGATAAATACGTAATATAATACGTATAAACATCACAATCATTATGTGCATAACAAAGTGTAATATAAATAGCTGAGTGAGTTGGAGACTCACCTAAATTCGCAGAATAATAATGCCGAGAAAACCCGAAGAATCTTCGAATATAAAATTCAGGCTTCAAATAGTGTTCTTGGTGTTCTATGTGTGTTCTTGGTGTTCTAGGTGTGTTCTTGGTGTTCTTGGTGTACTATGTGTGTGAGATGAAGATATATAAGCATTAGGATGAGTTCTCAACCTCATAAGTCTAAGGATAATGTAATGGAATGGTCTCATATATATAGGAACCAAGGAGGGACCTCACCTTGCAATTACCAAGAGTTAAAGGTTCAAAGGATAATTATTTCCTTAGGGCCATGTTTGGTTGGATGTGCAATAAAATCATAACTGGTCCAAATATACCAGATATTCACAAATCTGCTAAATTTCTGTTTCTAAAAAATTTTGAAAATTTATAATCGAGTTCTATAAATACTGAAAATTATAATAACAACAGAAAAACACTATTCGTCTTGGGAAAAATATTTCAAAATAGCGGGTATTACATCATCCCCCACTAAATAAAGGATTTCGTCCCCGAAATCAGAGTTAAGTAGTGATAGAACAATACAGCAGCAAAATTTTAAAGATCCAAGATACCAAAAACATAACCAAAATAAAATCCAAAACAACACTCATGCATTGGTAAACAATTCTAGAAACTTCTCTCGCATTTCTGACTCTAATTCCCAGGAAGCTTCTCTTTCATCGTGATGCTTCCACTGAATCTTTACAAGTAGAATCTCTTTGTTTCTTAGCTTCTTCACTCCTCGATCTAGTATACGTATAGGTCTCTCGTTATATGATACGTTGTCATTGACCTCGATATCTGTGAAGTCGATCTCGTGTTCTGGGTTATGAGCACACTTCCTCAACATACTTATATGGAACACATTATGAACTCCAGACATCTTCGGTGGTAGTGCAAGTCTATGAGCAACTTTGCCCACACGTTCAAGGATCTCGAAAGGTCCTATGAATCGAGGCGAAAGCTTTCCTCGCTTCTATCCAAATCTCAAAATACCTCGTACTGGTGATACCTTGAGGAAAACATGATCTCCAACATTGAAATCCAATCCTCTACGATGTTTATTTGCGTAGCTCTTGAATCTACTCTGTGCTGTACGCATCTTCTCTTTCACAATCTTGATCTTCTCGTTTGTCTCTCGCACCATATCAGGTCCAAGAAGTTGATTATCTCCCACTTCTGCCCAACATAATGGCGATCGGCAAGGTCGTCCATACAAGGCTTCAAAAGGTGCCATTCCTATACTCGTATGATAGGAATTGTTGTATGCAAATTCAATCAACGGTAAGTGTGTCTCCCATGTGCTTTCAAAATCAATGACACAGGCTCGCAACATGTCTTCCATTACTTGATTGACTCTTTCGGTTTGTCCATCAGTTTGTGGATGAAAAGCTGAACTCAAGTTCAATGAAGTTCCCATAGCTTTCTGTAGACTTTTTCAAAATTCTAATATAAATCGCGAATCTCTGTCAGATAAGATTGTAACTGGCACACCGTGTAGTCGTACAACATGTTGTAAATACAATCTACTCATCCTTTCTACTGGATATGTCATACTATACGCAATGAAATGCGCTGACTTAGTGAGTCTATCAACAATCACCCAAATTGCATCGTGATTCTGTTGAGATCTGGGTATGCCTACCACAAAATCCATGGATCTATGTTCCCATTTCCACTCAGGAATAGGTAAAGGCTGCAATAATCCTGATGGTTTCTGGTGTTCAGCTTTGACTTGCTGACAAATGATACACTTGGAAACATACTCAGCAACATCTCGCTTCATACCTTCCCACCAAAAGTTTCTTTTCAGGTCTTTGTACATCTTAGTACCTCCAGGATGTACTGTCATCCGTGACTTATGTGCTTCATCCAAAATATCTTTTCGGAGAGTACCTGTATCTGGCACACATAGTTTACCTCTACTCTTTAGAGCTCCGTCTGGACCAATACTCCAGTTCTCTGGGTCTTTTGCTGATACCTTTAGCAAACCATAACTGAAGTCCTTCATTCTCCTTCTGAGCTTCAAGTATGCGACTGATGATTGCTGGTTGCACTACAAGGCATCCAAAATGTTGTCCTTCCTCTGCTCCAACTGCTATTTGCAGATCATATTCCCCAATGGTCTCTAATGCTCGCCATTCGCTAAGATTGCAGGGCCTTTAACGAATTTAACAAAGAAGGAGATGAAGTACGAGTGGACAGACAAGCATGAACGTGTATTCCAAGAGTTGAAGGATAAGTTAACCTCAGCACCAGTGCTTGCAATACCGAAGACAGGAGAATGGTATATCATCTATAGTGATGCTTCGCATCAAGGACTCGGTTGTGTGCTTATGCAAGATGGAAATGTGATTGCATATGGATCACGACAACTGAAGCCGCATGAGAAGAACTACCCTACACATGATCTGGAGTTATCTGCTATCGTGTTTGCTCTGAAGATCTGGAGACACTACTTATATGGAGAACAATTTGATTTGTTTTCAGATCATAAGAGTCTTAAGTATCTATTTTCTCAGAAGGAGTTAAAAATGAGACAGCGAAGATGGATGGAGTTACTGAAAGATTATGACTTTTCTTTACAATATCATCCTGGAAAGGCGAATGTAGTAGCAGACGCTCTAAGCCGACGACCTCAAAGGTTACTTGCTACGTTGTTAATTCGAGAATGGCGAGCATTAGAGACCATTGGGGAATATGATCTGCAAATAGCAGTTGGAACAGAGGAAGGACAACATTTTGGATGCCTTGTAGTGCAACCAACAATCATCAGTCGCATACTTGAAGCTCAGAAGGAGAATGAAGGACTTCAGTTATGGTTTGCTAAGGTATCAGCAAAAAGACCCAGAGAACTGGAGTATTGGTCCAGACAGAGCTCTAAAGAGTAGAGGTAAATTATGTGTGCCAGATACAGGTACTCTCCGAAAAGATATTTTGGATGAAGCACATAAGTCATGGATGACAGTACATCCTGGAGGTACTAAGATGTACAAAGACCTGAAAAGAAACTTTTGGTGGGAAGGTATGAAGCGAGATGTTGCTGAGTATGTTTCCAAGTGTATCACTTGTCAGCAAGTCAAAGCTGAACACCAGAAACCATCAGGTTTATTGCAGCCTTTACCTATTCCTGAGTGGAAATGGGAACATAGATCCATGGATTTTGTGGTAGGCTTACCCAGATCTCAATAGAATCACGATGCAATTTGGGTGATTGTTGATAGACTCACTAAGTCAGCGCATTTCATTGCGTATAGTATGACATATCCAGTAGAAAGGATGAGTAGATTGTATTTACAACATGTTGTACGACTACACGGTGTGCCAGTTATAATCGTATCTGACAGAGATTCGCGATTTATATCAGAATTTTGGAAAAGTCTACAATCGTATCTGACAGATATTCGCGATTTACCTTAGAATTTTGGAAAAGTCTACAGAAAGCTATGGGAACTTCATTGAACTTGAGTTCAGCTTTTCATCCACAAACTGATGGACAAACCGAAAGAGTCAATCAAGTAATGGAAGACATGTTGCGAGCTTGTGTCATTGATTTTGAAAGGACATGGGAGACGCACTTGCCGTTGATTGAATTTGCCTACAACAATTCTTATCATACGAGTATAGGAATGGCACCTTTTGAAGCCTTGTATGGACGACCTTGCCGATCGCCATTATGTTGGGCAAAAGTGGGAGATAACCAACTTCTTGGACCTAATATGGTGCGAGAGACAAACGAGAAGATCAAGATTGTGAAAGAGAAGATGCGTACAGCACAGAGTAGATTCAAGAGCTACGCAGATAAACCTCGCAGAGGATTGGATTTCAATGTTGGAGATAATGTTTTCCTCAAGGTATCACCAGTACGAGGTATTGTGAGATTTGGACAGAAGCGAGGAAAGTTTTTGCCTCGATTCATAGGACCTTTCGAGATCCTTGAACGTGTGGGAAATGTTGCTTATAGACTTGCACTACCACCGAAGATGTTTGGAGTTCATAATGTGTTCCATATAAGTATGTTGAGGAATTGTGCTCATAACCCAGAACACGAGATCGACTTCACAGATATCGAGGTTAATGACAACGTATCATACAACGAGAGACCTATACGTATACTAGATCGAGGAGTGAAGAAGCTAAGAAACAAAGAGATTCCACTTGTAAAGATTCAGTGGAGGCATCACGATGAAAGAGAAGCTTCCTGGGAATTAGAGTCAGAAATGCGAGAGAAGTTTCCAGATTTGTTTACCAATGCATGAGTGTTGTTTTGGATTTTATTTTGGTTATGTTTTTGGTATCTTGGATCTTTAAAATTTTGCTATTGTATTGTTCTATCACTACTTAACTCTGATTTCGGGGACGAAATCCTTTATTTAGTGGGGGATGATGTAATACCCGCTATTTTGAAATATTTTTCCCAAGACGAATAGTGTTTTTATGTTGTTATTATACTTTTCAGTATTTATAGAACTCGATTATAAATTTTCAAAATTTTTAGAAACAGAAATTTAACAGATTTGTGAATATCTAGTATATTTGGACCAATTATGATTTTATTGCATATCCAACCAAACATGGCCCTAAGGAAATAATTATCCTTTGAACCTTTAAGTCTTGGTAATTGCAAGGTGAGGTCCCTCCTTGGTTCCTATATATATGGGACCATTCCATTACATTTATCCTTAGACTTATGAGGTTGAGTACTCATCCTAATGCTTACATATCTTCATCTTACACACACAAACACCAAGAACACCAAGAACACACCTAGTACACCAAGAACACCAAGAACACACATAGAACACCAAGAACACCAAGAACACACCTAGTACACCAAGAACACATATAGAACACCAAGAATACTATTTGAAGCCTGAATTTTATATTCGAAGATTCTTCGGGTTTTCTCGGCATTATTATTCTGCGAATTTAGGTGAGTCTCCAACTCACTCAGCTATTTATATTACACTTTGTTATGAACACATGATTATGATTATGATTATGATTCATATTAATTATGTGATATTTATACGTATTATATTATGTATTTATATTTGTTATACGTATAAATACGGTATTCTAATATTGTATGATATGGTATAAAATAGGGTATTCTAATATAGTATAATATAGTATAAATACAGTATTATGATATAGTATAAATACGATAAACTGGTATTTTCAAATACGACTGGAATCGAGATGGATTCTTAGTGAGGATCGAAAACTCATAACTTCCAACATGAATACTTAGTTATTTAATCTCACGGAACTTTTAAAAATTCGGTTGTAGACGTACAAAACTGGAAAAATGACCAAAATACCCTTGTGACCTATTTTTACTTAAATCGACTAAAATCAAGATATTTTCTTAACGGAGATCGAAAGCTCTTAACTTATAACATAAATACTTATTTATTTGATCTCACGTAACTTTTACATTTTCGGATCATGACTTATAAACTGGAAAATGACCAAAATACCCCTGTGCCCTATTTTTACTAGAATCATGCACGATGTCTAATATTTCATTCTAGTTTTGATTTGAATGCAGTTATGTGATAAAAATGTTTGATTCATGCTATGATGATATTTACAATGTTGTTATACCATGTTTATAATGATGTTATCTTATTATTCCAAACCTTTTATGATGATTGAACTGCGTTAATAAAGAGAATAACGTGATGATTGCTAATGTTTACTATGAGAAGTAAAGGGCTTAAGCTGTTGTACCTTTGAGGTAATTATTAAGTGAGGAACGTATAAGTGTTAAACCAAGTTTGGTTTGGGTTTTGATGGTCAGTTATTCTATTTATGTTAGGTAGCCACATGGGAAAGTCGTGGGTTTGTTTTAGTATTGGGTTTTGGGTCAGCATGACTGACAGTCACAATGGACTGGTTTATGACTTGCAGTGAGGGACAGGTTTCACCTCTGTAAATGGCGGTAAACCAGAGGTTTGTTGACTAGGTGAAGTGGGTTAGGTTAACAATTGGACCGTGTTCACGTCGTGCGGGGAGGGAAGGTATACCCTCTGAATAGCGGTGAAACGGAGGTTTTGTTACCAGAATGTGTCAGTCGTGGCATAGTGAGATATATTGTGTTTTGTTTCAGACAGTCAACATCGGACTAGTTCATTACTTGCGGTGAGGGACAGGTTTCACCTCTGTAAATGGCGGTGAACTAGAGGTTTGTTAGACTATGGGGCAAGAGCATTGATATGTCGATAGAGTGATGTATTGTGTTTTGGAAAGTGTTTCAGACAGTCACATCGGACTGATTCATGACTTGCGGTGAGGGACAGGTTTCACCTCGGTAAATGGCGGTGAATCAGAGGTATGTAGACTATGAGATGCTAGGTACAGAGCATGGATATGTTGATAGATGAGTTAGCATAGTGAGATGCGTTATGTTTTGGAATCGGAGATGTAGTAAGAGATGAGAACAATTGAGAAATGATATATACTATTATGAGTTGATACATATATTAAAGATACTTAATGCTAATGATGTAATCAATTTTAACTATGTTACCCAGAGTACCTATTACTCGGCCTTGTAAGCTGATGGCTATGCCCTGGACATTTCACGTCTAGGTATGCAAACGTTTGACTATACAGGTGACGGAGCCTATGATGATAACTACTACCCTGATGAGGGATATGTGGTGGGTGGCCCCATACATGACGGTTACACTGGAGGAGAGTTTTATGCTGACACCGATCCTTACGCCAGCTGAGGACTGAAGACTGTCATAGTCTAGTTTATGTTTCTGTTATTGCTATAGACTTTTATAACGGGTACTTGGGCATATGTTGTCTCCAGACCTGTTGTGATCCTGTGAACCATACTCTGATATTGTAACGGTTCTGACTATTTGAACTTAGTAAGGTTATACTTTCATTTTCCAGATGTATTGGATTATGTTTTAAATGTTTAAGTTTTTGTGTGGAAAATCATGTGACTTCACTTGACACGTATCTTCGGGTCCAGAATGAAAATTTATTTTTCCCTATTTTGCTACTCCGGGGCGTGACAGGATCTTTGGTTCCAACTCACTCAGCTATTTATATTACACTTTGTTATGAACATATGATTATGATTTATATTAATTATGTGATGTTTATACGTATTATATTACGTATTTTTATTTTTTTGTTCGTATAAATACGGTATTCTGATATAGTATAATACGGTATAAATAGGGTATTCTAATATAGTATAATACGGTATAAATACAGTATTATGGTATAGTATAAATACGATATTATGGTTTTTCAAATACGTTATAAATACGATAAACTTGTATTTTCAAATACGACTGGAATCGAGATGGATTCTTAATGAGGATCGAAAACTCTTAAGTTCCAACATGAATACTTATTTATTTCATCTTACGGAACTTTTATAAATTCGGTTATGGACGTACAAAACTGGAAAATGACCAAAATACCCCTGTGACCAATTTTCGCTAAAATTGCACACGAAGTGTAAATCGTCAATTTAAACATAAAAATACGGGTTACTACAATCTACCCTCCTTAACAGAGATTTCGTCCCGAAATCTAGAGATAAAAGTATTTAGTAAATAACTTCATGGATTTCTTAAAACAATGGTTAAAACAAATACAGTATATTTTGTTTTGTAAAAACAAAAAAAAAAAAATTCAACCTTCTCCGACTCCTCCCAGGCGATGTAGACTTTCATACCTCGATATAGTCATACACTTCCGGCTGGGGACATGCTCTGATACCAAAAATCCTGTCACGCCCCGCAGTAGCAAAAATAGAGAAAATAAATTCCTTTTTGGTCCCGTAGGCCATGACAGTTGAAAGTCACCATATTGTCCATGACCAAAGTCAAACCATCAGAGTAATGATTTTAACCACACATTGGAAAGTTCTAAGGTTGATATATATAATCAGAGTTCAATACTAACTATTACAAAACCAAAGTGTTTGCAGAAAATATAAATAAAACATTACAGCAACATATGCCGATTACAAACTTAACTATTACAACAGTCTCTAAAAACATAAGCATAAACTATCAACAGCAAGCTCCAAGTCTTTAGCTTGCGTAGTAGTCATCTCTAGCATAGCCTCCATCATCGTATGCTCCCTCCTTGTAGCCCCTATCCATGAATGCATCTCCTGAATACTCATAACCCTGGCTGGACGTTGAATATCCAGCGGCATAAACACCGTCAGCTACGAAAGCCGAGTGAATGCAAATACTAACAGAGTATCTATAGATGACAACATATATAAACAGCATCATTCAAAGGGATCATCTCATCGTTCGCATGCATGTATGCACCAACTTAATATCCACCAACGGACATCGTCCCAATCTCCTAATACATAACATAGACTCTTGGGTCCACATTAATCAGACACGTAGTCCCATACCTACGGTCTGTCAAACCAGACACACAGTCCCATATAATCTAGCCAAATGCCCCGATATACTTTGGCCAACACGCCCCTGATACATCCTGGCCAACACGCCCAATACTTTACGGCCAACACGCCCAGCCAATACGCTCAATATGTTCTCTGGCCAACTTGCCCAATATATTCTCTGGCCAACTCGCTCCATATGTTACGGCCAACACGCCCAATATGTTACGGCCAACACGCCCAATATGTTCTCTGGCCAACTCGCCCAATATATTCTCTGGCCAACTCGCCCCATACGTTACGGCCAACACGCCTAATATGTTCTCTGGCCAACTCGCCCAATATATTCTCTGGCTAACTCGCCCAATATCATACGATCTTCGTGACCGCATTTACACGTACCAATCATAAATAGTATCGACCATTGTGGTCGACAGACCCACTACTATGCACGTCGGCTTTTCAATCTCATTATTATCTCAACAGTATCTAAAGGGTTCCACTTTTCAATGCATTAAGTCCATTATTCCACGTATGTATTATTCTCATACAGTTCTCCAACATCAACATATGATAATAAACAGGTTAACAGTTCATTAGATATAAAACAACTAAACAATTAACATTCTATTAAGTTCGATCGATTGAGAGCAATAATATTCCAGAATTGAATTAGCCCTTTCTCGTACGTTCGGGGTCCGTTAATTCTTTCATGCCAAAACATATATAAACATACATATCTACGCTACTAAGTGAGTATAGTCACTCACTGGTAAACACGGTGACGCCAGCGAGCTCGAGGTGGTCGTGGGTAGTCTCGGGGTGTCTCTCTCTCTTCTTCTTCTTCTCCTTCTGCTCCTCGTAGGGTCGGGGTTGCGGTGTGATTTGGGATTTCTTCCTTTTCTTTCTTTCTTTTTTTTCTCCTTCACTCTCTCGGCTAACTCTCTATTATTATTTTTTCCTTCCTTTCTACAACTAATGGGAGGGGTTTTTATAGGGAAAGGGGGAAGGCCACCAATATGTATATATATATATATATTATACACAACACCTCACAAGACACCTCATAGGACATCTCACAAGCACTCAAGCACACAAGACACCTCATAGGACACCTCACATGACACCTCACAAAACACTCAAGTACATGACACCTCATAGGACACCTCACAGGACACCTCACAAAATACTCAAGTACATGACACCTCTTAGGACACCTCACAGGAGTTGTTTGGGGGTTTGGCTTTGGGTATAAGCATGGTTTGGGGAAACACAGGTATAATTACGGGTTTTGAAATAATATTAACTACAGTGGAAATCTAGTTAGGTAAATATTATCTTTCATTATAATTATTATTCTTGTAATATTATTAAATAATATAATTAAAAAGTCGTAGATTTACAGAAAATGTCGTAAAAATACAAAAACGGATATTTTATCAAAATGACTAAAATCGAAATGTCTTCTAAATAGAGAATAAAAACTCTTAACTTTCAATACGAATAGCAAATCATTTAACATTACGCAACTTTTCCCAAAAATTATATTTTCAGTTCATGACTTACAAAAATTGGGAAAAAGACCAAAATACCCTTGTGACCAATTTTCGCTAAAATTGCACACGAAGTGTAAATCGTCAATTTAAACATAAAAATACGGGTTACTACAATCTACCCTCCTTTTGGGTAAAGTTTGCAAGAACTGTCCCTTGATCCTAGAGGGCAGAAACTTTTCAGCGGACTTAGTAATCTTATCTATGTCTGAGTTGGACGTTATCTTTGGAATGGATTGGCTTACGAAGTATCATGCAACATTAGATTGCGTTAGAAGATCGATTGTCTTTTCGATACCTGGACATCCTGCTGTCAGATTCCAGTGTAATTTTCCTAGCGAAGTCTTTCTTTCTAGTAATCTTTCTGCAATCGAGAGCATGAGTGTGGAGATCACTGTTGCTTAGATTCCTATAGTTCAAGAGTTTGAAGATGTGTTTGAAGATATCAAAGGACTTCCGCCTAAGAGGGAGATTGATTTTTGTATCGAGTTGGTGCCCAAAACTTTACCAATTTCAAAGACTCCTTATCGAATGGCGCCAACAGAGATGATGGAATTAAAGAAGCAAGTTCAAGAACTTGAAGACCTAGGATTTGTTAGACCTAGTACATCACCTTGGGGAGCACCAGTATTGTTTGTAAAGAAGAAGGACGGAACACAGAGACTCTGTATAGACTATAGAGAGTTGAACAAAGTAACGATCAAGAACAGATATCCTCTTCCCAGGATCGATGATTTATTCGATCAGTTACAAGGAGCAATGGTATTCTTGAAGATTGATTTACATTCAGGATATCATCAACTGCTAGTCCGCCCGGAAGATATTACGAAGACAGCTTTCAGGACGAGGTATGGTCACTATGAGTTTTTGGTTATGCCTTTTGGATTAACCAATGCCCCCGCAGTGTTTATGGACCTAATGAATAGAGTATTCAGACCATATCTGTATAAATTCATTATCGTATTCATCGATGATATCTTGATTTATTCAAAAACGGAATAAGATCACAAAGAGCATTTACAGATTGCTTTGCAAACATTAAGAGATGACCAGCTGTATGCAAAGTTTAGTAAATGTGAATTCTGGCTACAGGAAGTCAAATTCTTGGGACATGTTGTTAATCAGCATGAGATTGCTGTAGACTCGTCTAAGATTGATGATGTCTTAAGTTGGAACCGACCAACCAGTGCCACAGAAGTTAGAAGTTTTCTTGGATTAGCGGGTTACTATCGAAGATTCGTCGAAGGATTCGCTAAGATTGCAGGGCCTTTAACGAATTTAACAAAGAAGGAGATGAAGTACGAGTGGACAGACAAGCATGAACGTGCATTCCAAGAGTTGAAGGATAAGTTAACCTCAGCACCAGTGCTTGCAATACCGAAGACAGGAGAACGGTATATCATCTATAGTGATGCTTCGCATCAAGGACGCGGTTGTGTGCTTATGCAAGATGGAAATGTGATTGCATATGGATCACGACAATTGAAGCCGCATGAGAAGAACTACCCTACGCATGATCTGGAGTTAGCTTCTATCGTGTTTGCTCTAAAGATCTGGAGACACTACTTATATGGAGAACAATTTGATTTATTTTCAGATCATAAGAGTCTTAAGTATCTATTTTCTCAGAAGGAGTTAAACATGAGACAGCGAAGATGGATGGAGTTACTAAAAGATTTTGACTTTTCTTTACAATATCATCCTGGAAAGGCGAATGTAGTAGCAGACGGTCTAAGCCGACGACCTCAAAGGTTACTTGCTACGTTGTTAATCCGAGAATGGCGAGCATTAGAGACCATTGAGGAATATGATCTGCAAATAGCAGTTGGAGTAGAGGAAGGACAACATTTTGGATGCCTTGTAGTGCAACCAGCAATCATCAGTCGCATACTTGAAGCTCATAAGGAGAATGAAGGACTTCAGTTATGGTTTGCTAAGGTATCAACAAAAGACCCAGAGAACTGGAATATTGGTCCAGACGGAGCTCTAAAGAGTAGAGGTCGACTATGTGTGCCAGATACAAGTACTCCCCGAAAAGATATTTTGGATGAAGCACATAAGTCACGGATGACAGTACATCCTGGAGGTACTAAGATGTACAAAGACCTGAAAAGAAACTTTTGGTGGGAAGGTATGAAGCGAGATGTTGCTGAGTATGTTTCCAAGTGTATCACTTGTCAGCAAGTCAAAGCTGAACACCAGAAACCATCAGGATTATTGCAGCCTTTACCTATTCCTGAGTGGAAATGGGAACATATATCCATGGATTTTGTGGTAGGCTTACCCAGATCTCAACAGAATCACGATGCAATTTGGGTGATTGTTGATAGACTCACTAAGTCAGCGCATTTCGTTGCGTATAGTATGACATATCTAGTAGAAAGGATGAGTAGATTGTATTTACAACATGTTGTACGACTACATGGTGTGCCAGTTACAATCGTATCTGACAGAGATTCGCGATTTACATCAGAATTTTGGAAAAGTCTACAGAAAGCTATGGGAACTTCATTGAACTTGAGTTCAGCTTTTCATCCACAAACTGATGGACAAACTGAAAGAGTCAATCAAGTAATGGAAGACATGTTGCGAGCCTGTGTCATTGATTTTGAAAGCACATGGGAGACACACTTACCGTTGATTGAATTTGTCTACAACAATTCCTATCATACGAGTATAGGAATGACACCTTTTGAAGCCTTGTATGGACGACCTTGCCGATCGCCATTATGTTGGGCAGAAGTGGGAGATAACCAACTTCTTGGACCTGATATGGTGCGAGAGACAAACGAGAAGATCAAGATTGTGAAAGAGAAGATGCGTACAGCACAGAGTAGATTCAAGAGCTACGCAGATAAACATCGTAGAGGATTGGATTTCAATGTTGGAGATCATGTTTTCCTCAAGGTATCACCGGTACGAGGTATTGTGAGATTTGGACAGAAGCGAGGAAAGCTTTCGCCTCGATTCATAGGACCTTTCGAGATCCTTGAACGTGTGGGCAAAGTTGCTTATAGACTTGCACTACCACCGAAGATGTCTGGAGTTCATAATGTGTTCCATACAAGTATGTTGAGGAAGTGTGCTCATAACCCGGAACACGAGATCGACTTCACAGATATCGAGGTCAATGACAACGTATCATACAACGAGAGACCTATACGTATACTAGATCGAGGAATGAAGAAGCTAAGAAACAAAGAGATTCCACTTGTAAAGATTCAGTGGAAGCATCACGATGAAAGAGAAGCTTCCTGGGAATTAGAGTCAGAAATGCGAGAGAAGTTTCAAGAATTGTTTACCAATGCTTGAGTGTTGTTTTGGATTTTATTTTGGTTATGTTTTTGGTATCTTGGATCTTTAAAATTTTGCTGTTGTATTGTTCTATCACTACTTAACTCTGATTTCGCGGACGAAATCCTTTATTTAGTGGTGGATGATGTAATACCCGCTATTTTTTTTAATATTTATTTTCCAAGACGAATAGTGTTTTTATGTTGTTATTATAATTTTTAGTATTTATAGAACTCGATTATAAATTTTCAAAATTTTTTAGAAACATAAATTTAGCAGATTTGTGAATATCTGGTATATTTGGACCAGTTATGATTTTATTGCACATCCAACCAAACATGGCCCTAAGGAAATAATTATCCTTTGAACCTTTAACTCTTGGTAATTGCAAGGTGAGGTCCCTCCTTGGTTCCTATACATATGGGACCATTCCATTACATTTATCCTTAGACTTATCAGGTTGAGAACTCATCCTAATGCTTACATATCTTCATCTCACACACACAAACACCAAGAACACCAAGAACACACATAGAACACCAAGAACACACATAGTACACCAAGAACACCAAGAACACCAAGAACACACATAGAACACCAAGAACACACGTAGTACACCAAGAACACACATAGAACACCAAGAACACCAAGAACACACATAGAACACCAAGAACACTGTTTGAAGCCTGAATTTTATATTCGAAGATTCTTCGGGTTTTCTTTGGGTTTCTCGGCATTATTATTCTGCGAATTTAGGTGAGTCTCCAACTCACTCAGCTATTTATATTACACTTTGTTATGAAACACATGATTATAATTATGATTATGATTCATATTAATTATGTGATGTTTATACGTATTATATTACGTATTTATATTTGTTATACGTATAAATGCGGTATTCTAAAATAGTATAATACCATATAAATAGGGTATTGTAATATAGTATAATACAGTATAAATACAGTATTATGATATAGTATAAATACGATATTCTGGTTTTTCAAATACGGTATAAATACGATAAACTGGTATTTTCAAATACGACTGGAATCGAGATGGATTCTTAGTGAGGATCGAAAACTCATAACTTCCAACATGAATACTTAGTTATTTAATCTCACGAAACTTTTATAAAATTCGGTTATGGACGTACAAAACTGGAAAATGACCAAAATACCCTTGTGACCTATTTTCACTTAAATCGACTAGAATCAAGATATTTTCTTAACGGGGATCGAAAACTCTTAACTTATAACATGAATACTTATTTATTTGATCTCACGTAACTTTTACATTTTCGGATCATGACTTATAAATTGGAAAATGACCAAAATACCCCTATGCCCTATTTTTACTAGAATTATACATGATATCTAATATTTCATTCTAGTTTTGATTTGAATGCAATTATGTGATAACAATGTTTGATTCATGCTATGACGATATTTACAATGTTGTTATACCATGTTTATAATGATGTTATCTTATTATTCCAAACCTTTTGTGATGATTGAACTGCGTTAATAAAGAGAATAACGTGATGATTGCTAATGTTTACTATGAGAAGTAAAGGGCTTAAGCTGTTGTACCTTTGAGGTAATTATTAAGTGTGTAACGTATACGTATTAAACCAAGTTTGGTTCGGGTTTTGATGGTCAGTTATTCTATTTATGTTAGGTAGCCACATGGGAAAGTCGTGGGTTTGTTTTAGTATTGGGATTTGGGTCAGCATGACCGACAGTCACATCGGACTGGTTTATGACTTGCGGTGAGGGACAGGTTTCACCTCTGTAAATGGCGGTAAACCAGAGGTTTTTTGACTAGGTGATGTGGGTTAGGTTAACAATTGGACCGTGTTCACGTCGTGCGGGGAGGGAAGGTATACCCTCTGAATAGCGGTGAAACGGAGGTTTTGTTACCAGAATGTGTCAGTCGTGGCATAGTGAGATATATTGTGTTTTGTTTCAGACAGTCAACATCGGACTAGTTCATGACTTGCGGTGAGGGACAGGTTTCACCTCTGTAAATGGAGGTGAACTAGAGGTTTGTTAGACTATGGGGCGAGAGCATTGATATATCGATAGAGTAATGTATTATGTTTTGGAAAGTGTTTCAGACAGTCACATCGGACTGATTCATGACTTACGGTGAGGGACAGGTTTCACCTCTGTAAATGGCGGTGAATAAGAGGTTTGTAGACAATGAGATGCTATGTACAGAGCATGGATATGTTGATAGATGAGTTGGCATAGTGAGATGCGTTATGTTTTGGAATCGGAGATGTATTAAGAGATGAGAACAATTGAGAAATGATATATACTATTATGAGTTGATACATATGTTAAAGATACTTAATGCTAATGATGTAATCAATTTTAACTCTGTTACCCAGAGTACCTATTACTCGGCCTTGTAAGCTGATGGCTATGCCCTGGACATTTCACGTCTAGGTATGCAAACGTTTGACTGTACAGGTGACGGAGCCTATGACGATAACTACTACCCTGATGAGGGATATGTGGTGGGTGACCCCATACATGATGGTTACACTGGAGGAGAGTTTTATGCTGACGCTGATCATTACGCCAGTTGAGGACTGAAGACTGTCATAGTCTAGTTTATGTTTCTGTTATTGCTGTAGACTTTTGTAACGGGTACTTGGGCATATGTTGTCTCTAGACCTGTTGTGATCCTATGGACCAGACTCTGATATTGTAACGGTTCTGACTATTTGAACTTAGTAAGGTTATACCTTCATTTTCCAGATGTATTGGATTATGTTTTAAATGTTTAAGTTTTTGTGTGGAAAATCATGTGACTTCACTTGACACGTACTTTCGGGTCCAAAAATGGAAATTTATTTTTCCCTATTTTGCTACTCAGGGGCGTGACAGGATTTTTGGTATCAGAGCCAGGTTTTAGCTTTAGTTAGCTGGCTCTCACTGATTTTCTGACACATAGGTTTTGAACCTTAAGTTTCCTAAGAGATTTGTTCAGACTTAAGAAGTTTATTTCTTAAGTTAGTTATATTAATGTGATATACTATGAGTATCCTTGTGTGATATTCTTATACAGTATACGTTGTGTCATATGTTTCTCTTCGCTCTTTTTGATATGGCATTGATGTTATACTTATTATTGTTGACGGTGGTCTAACCGATAGTTATTCACTTAGGTACCTATACCTGATTCATCATGGTTGGATCGACGAGACAGACCTTACGACCAGGAGCACCTATCCCTACGAACATAGATCCGATCGGTATTTTTGAAGCGTTTATGCAGCGCATGGAGCATTTGGATGATCGAAACCAGAACAACTATCAACAGCCGCCACCTGTTGCATTTCATCCTCCTAGGCAAATGGGAGACAAGTTAATTGAACGTTTTCGGGCTCTTAGACCAGAAAAGTTTGATGGACTTGTTGATCCATGGAAGGCGGAGCAATGGTTAAGAGAGATGGATCTGATTTTTGAAACCATTGAATGCAACGAGCTAGATAAGCGTCGTCTAGCCATATTCCAGTTAACCTTTGCCGCCGCAGATTGGTGGGAAGCTGAGAAAGCAATGATTGGAGCTGAAGCTGTAAGGGGAATGCCTTGGGAAGCTTTCAAGATTAGATTCTTAGAAAAGTATTTCCCAGAAGAAGAAAGAGATCAATAAGAGAAGAATTTCTTGAGTCTGGTCCAAGGCAATATGACTGTTAGAGAGTATACAACGCAATTCGAGCGTCTCTCACGTTTTGCTGGACATATGGTGGATACGCAGCCTAAGAGAGTGAAGCGTTTCCATCAAGGACTAAATTCACACCTGCGACATATGATGGTTGGTCATCTGGGCCAGACATTTGAAAGTGTTGTTCGATTTACTGTTAGTCTGGAGAAGGATAGTCAGACGACTAAGCAACTGATGAGTCGACAACCACCACCGAGGAATATGCCCTATCAACAAAGGAATTTCCAGCCTCAGTCAAGGAAATTTCAGTCACAGCCCTCGAGATATCAACAAGGTGGGAGAACTCAGATGAATTTCCAAGGTAACAAGCGTACTTTGGAAGGAACAAGGAAACCACCACAGAATATGCCTCAACCAGCGCAGCAGCAACAGAGAGGACCACCTGCTCAAGCTTTGGGCAATACTTACGGAGGAGGAAAGGGGTGCTTTACCTGTGGAGACTATGGACATATGGCAAGGAACTGTCCTAAATCTGGCCAACAATCAAGAGTTCTCTGCTGTAACTGTGGTATACCAGGCCACATTAGTAAGAATTGCCGCAAGCCAGTACAAGGAATCCAAGGACCACCAGAGCAGACTAGGCTTAATGCTATTATTCCGGCAGAAGCAGGATTCAATGAAGAAGATCAGCAGAACCTAGAAGGTACAATTGTGTTATTTCATAGTCAAGTAAAAGTTTTATTTGATACTGGCGCTACTCGTTCATTTATTGCTGCTAGAATTGTACGAGATTTGGGTTTAGTACCTCAGGCTCTTGAGACACCACTTAATGCTAATGATGTAATCTATTTTAACTATGTTACCCAGAGTACCTATTACTCGGCCTTGTAAGCTGATGGCTATGCCCTGGACATTTCACGTCTAGGTATGCAAACTTTTGACTATACAGGTGACGGAGTCTATGATGATAACTACTACCCTGATGAGGGATATGTGGCGGGTGTGTTGGGTTTGTGCCCTCAAACCATTTCTTTATGTATGAGACATTAGCATTATAATATATGGATATCAGCTTTACATTTCATTATGTATGTTTATTTCATGAGATGATTGTTTTATCCTTAAGTATCATAGTAAGCAATTCGTGTGTGTATGAGATACACACAAGTGAGATACGAATTACTATTCTTTGATACTTAGAATATGTCACAGTGGATGATGAGACTGGATACCTCATCAGGTCTACACTGTAGCATAATTAACTACCATTGGATGGAGTGATTAATCTCAATCACTAGAGTGTAGCTCTTAGTTGATATGCTAGTGCTTATAGTGCATTGACGGACCTGAGCTTTCCTATTGACGCTTAAGGCTGTCAACAGTCAATAGGAACTCATAACTTGTATAAGGTACGTGTTCTCAATCTTGAGATGATTATGAACACAGACTATGGATATGGCTGCTTTGACTTACCAATCAGTGAGGTCTATAGAAGATCAACACCTGGGTATCTTGGGTATGTCATGTCCATAGGGTTGTGAACATATATTGTCAAGATAGAATCTACCCTCTGATTCAGAGTAAGCATTCCCTTGAGAATGTCACCAAGTTGATTACTGAGTACTGCAGTCTTGTTGATAAGAGTTATCAACATGTTTGGTAATCATGATTAGTGAATGGGACTCAAGGAATACAAGAAGTAATCATGATTCAGGTTGACAGTAACAGTTATCCGACTACCTGAATATGATTACGAATGCTGACGGTAGAGGGACATTAGTACACCATACAAGTCTAGTTATCGCTTTGGATATGTTCTTTTGCGTTGGAGTTCAGTTATGGTTTTATAGTGGAATAAACGTTAACTGACCAGTTAGTTAGTTTACTGATCAAAGAGTTTGGTCATGGTAATTAACAAACTGGTCTGAGCCAACAATAAAGAGCCTAGGAGGTCCCACTCTTAGCTCCGCTAGGATGCTTGGAAAGACACTTGAGGAAGCTGTTAAGACAGGTTCGATCGATCGAAGTATGTTCGATCGATTGAAGTCAGCAGGTTCGATCGATCGAGAATGGTTCGATCGATCGAAGGTTCGATCGATC
Source organism: Hydrangea macrophylla (assembly GCA_033977485.1). Taxonomy (NCBI): domain Eukaryota; kingdom Viridiplantae; phylum Streptophyta; class Magnoliopsida; order Cornales; family Hydrangeaceae; genus Hydrangea; species Hydrangea macrophylla. The sequence continues at coordinate 14,101,060 of CM066987.1, forward strand.
GAAGTCACTTCGATCGATCGAAGTCTAGGTCGGTTCTGGAAATCTATAAATAGGGCAGCTGCGTTCTGGAAGTTTTTTGATCGTCGTTTTTATACGCAGAAGCTGCAGAAACTATCATAGTCTTCCCAAAACCTTCCTATCCTCTCTATTAGGGTTCCCACCAACCCTAGTCTTTCCGGCAGGCATCCGTAGGAGTCATAAGGGTGAAGATCATCTAGTGGAGGCTGCTGGAAGTTAAAGTTTCAGAATTGGGTTCAAGACACTGAGGTATAATTCTTGTACCCCCTTGTACGCATCTATGGAATTGACGAGTAGTAGATCCTGGAATACCAAAAGTTTTATAACTTAACCTATTTCCGGTGCGCGTTTAAACTCTAACTTTAAACCACTTTTTCCTTCAATTGGTATCAGAGCCAGGCTCGTTTGGATCTATAGATGCGTTTTTGGAACCCTAGTTTTGATTTGCATGTTGATTTTAGAACTATTTTCGAAACTGCATCATCACAGATCTGTTTCTGCAGTGTTATCGCAGCAGAATACAAAACTGTGATTGCATAGGATGCAAGGTGGGTTCGATCGATCGAACTTGTTTCGATCGATCGAGCATTCTGTTCTCAATCGATCGAACTTGTTTCGATCGATCGAACATTCTGTTCTCAATCGATCGAACTTGTTTCGATCGATCGAACATTATGTTCTCAATCGATCGAACTAGTTTCGATCGATCGAAGCCTTCTGGTGTTCGATCGATCGAATAGTGTTAGATCGATCGAGACAGATTCTCTGTCCAGGTGTTCTGTTCACAGTTGTAAAGTTTTTTTTTAAATTATACTTTAATCTTAAATTATTTCTGTAAAATTTTTAAATCATTCTGTGAAACAGAATGTTCAAGCGATTGAACAGTGTTCAATCGATCGAAGGTTCGAGCGATCGAACGGTCTTCGATCGATCGAACTGTGACAGAGAAGTAAGATGCTGTTTTAAGTTCTAATTCAGTATGTAAAGTGTTTATATACTGTGTGAATCAATTAAGTGTTTCAATAGTTACATATATTTGTTATGTATGTGTGGATGCGTGTACGACTAACCCTTTTGCAGCAAAATTAGTCGCTATCTGCCATGGCACCAAGTCGTTTAAATATTTATATTTAAATTGTTTGAGATTGGTGCATGTTGTAATTTATTAATGGTTTGGTTTTAAGGCGTATGTAAAGGGCGCTGCGGCTTCAATCCTACGAAAAGGAAAGTCGCACCGGTTTCCCTAGCCTTTTATTTCTTTTTTGCTATTTCCTTTTTCTAGATAAATTGTAAGCTTCAAAAGAAGCATAGGTCCAATGTAATAGAATTAGAAATTCCATGAAGATGGAGCCGGAGGCGACCAAACCAAGAAGGTGGATCTATGGAAATAGAGCCATGGGAGATAGAGGCATTGTTTGAATGCCTATATTTCATTTTAGTTTTTTGTTTTATGTGCTTGTTTTGTGATTGGCGTATAATACATTGTTGCATGCACTTAAAACAAGTTTTCTAAAATAAAATTCAAAAACCGTTTTCAACACATTAGTAAACATTGGATGTTTATGGGTAGTGTGTGGAAACATTTTTCAAAAGAAAAATCCTTAATTTACTAAATCTAGTGGGAGAGGGTCTTATCAAATAACACCCACGATCTTCCATTAACGGTTCATTGTAAGATGAGTAGTGTATTCTGTGTCACCTCGCCAGGGGTGATCATTCCATACGGAGGGTACGCTGCTCATTGGTTACTAGATGTGAACTTCCTATGGATAGGATCAATCAGACGTGTTAGAGGGTGACCACCACACGGAGGCACTACTTGAGACGGTTGTGATTGGATCCTAGTTAATGGTACACACTAGCTAAGCTATGGATAAGGGATCCCACACGGGGCATTATTCAGAAACTTAGAGATCAAATAGGTTCGGGAGTCATGGCTATTTTGCAAGAGTTGCATAGCGGATAAGTCATGATAAATCGAAAGATCGAACATTGACCACCACACGGAGGCTTTATTCTTTCGTTTCGATATTCCGGCGACTTTGTTTTTAAAATAAGAGTTTTAAGGATTCTTTTATTTCAAACTGTCAATTCTGATATCCATATTTATTTTGTTTGTTTGATTTTCAGTAATCATAATGTCTGGATCTGCATTTAGTCCACTTGCTACCATACTCACTCAAAACAAGTTAACTGGAAATAACTACACTGAATGGAAACGTAACCTTGACATCGTTTTAACTGCGGAGGATCACATATATGTCCTCACCACCCCAAGCCCTGAAGAACCCGCGGCAAATGCTTCGGCAGCTGCCAGACGCGAGTTCGACAAATGGAAGAAGTCGAATGGAATGGCCCGTTGTTACATTCTGGCCTCAATGGCTGGTGTGTTACAACACCAATTCCAATCGAACGATTCTGCCAGTGACATTATCACATCCCTGAAAAAGATGTTTGGGGAGCATGGCAGGCCTGCCAGACAGGTAGCCATGCAGAAGATAATGAGTGCAAAGATGTCGGAAGGTACTCCAGTCAAAGAACATGTTTTAAAAATGATTGGTTATTTAAACGAACTGGAGACCTTGGGAGCCAACATCGATGCACAGACCCAAGTTGATATGATCCTCAACTCGCTGTCGCCATCATTCGCTCAATTCAAACTTAACTATAATATGAATCAAATGGATTTTTCAATGAGCGAATTAATGAGTTCTTTACTGGCAGCAGAAGGGGTGATCAAACCTGGGGGCAGCGTTTTAAACGTTGAGAAAAGCGCTTCTTCTTCCCGATCTACACCGAAAGGTAAGAAAGGAAAGAAGAAGGCTGGCACTGGTGGTTCAAGAGTTGGACCGGTCCCTAAGATTGCAAAATCTAAGGGAAAAGGTAAGGGCAAAGGGAAGGTGGGTGGCCAAGGCAAAGGAAAGTGTTTCCAATGCGGTGAGAAGGGCCACTGGAAGAGGAACTGTCCAGAATTCTTAGCTACAAGAGTTCAAGGTATGATTGAATCACATGTGATTGAAGTAAGTTTTATTACGGATACTTCAAACACTTGGTGCATTGATTCTGGTGCGACTAACCATATCTGTAATTCATTGCAGGGGTTCAGATCAACCAGGAAATGCAGTGATGGGGAGATCGTGCTTACTCTAGGTTCTAGCGCAACCGTATCTGCGGTTGCTATAGGAGTCGTAGTTTTAGAATTTTCAGACAATAAAGTTTTGATTTTATCAGATGTACTTTACATCCCTTTAATGAGACGTAATTTAATTTCAGTTTCTAATTTAACGAATAATGGTTATTCCTTTCATTTTGGAACTGAAGTTGTCATTAAAAGAAACAGGTCTTTTATATGTTCTGGTGTTAAATCAAATGGTTTGTATGTGATTACTCCCAATATTTCAAAAGATTCTTGTTTGGAACTTAATAACTCAGTGGTAACTTTACCATCTAAAAGAAAGGAACCTTCCACTAATCCAACAAGGCTTTGGCATATGAGGCTTGGCCATATCAATCTGAATAGGATTGGCAGACTAGTCAAAGAAGGGGTCTTAGGCGATTTGGTTCTTGAACCAATGGAAGTCTGCGAGTCTTGTTTGGAGGGTAAGATGACCAAAAGGCCCTTTCCTGTAAAGGGCAATAGGACCAATGCATTGTTGGAATTAGTTCATACTGATGTGTGTGGACCAATAAATATTAGAGCAAGGGGTGGTTATGAGTATTTCATAACATTTACCGATGACCACTCTAGGTATGGATATGTGTACCTAATGCAGCACAAGTCTGAAGCCTTTGAAAAGTTCAAAGAGTTTAGGGCTGAAGTGGAGAAGCAATCGGGCACACATATCAAGGCCATTCGATCTGATCGAGGTGGCGAGTACCTCTCTAATGAGTTTATTGATCACCTCGTACAGAATGGGATTCTGTCACAGTTGACTGCACCTGGTACGCCTCAGCAGAACGGTGTAGCGGAGAGAAGGAATCGGACTCTTTTAGACATGACTAGGTCGATGATGAGTTATTCAGAGTTGCCATTATTCCTTTGGGGTTATGCTTTGGAAACCGCTGCATACATACTAAATCTAGTACCAAGCAAATCTGTTCCCAGGACACCACGAGAGATGTGGATTGGGCGCAAGCCTTCTTTGCAACATCTCCGGATATGGGGGTGTCCGGCACATGTGCTCAAAGGAAAGATGAGCAAGTTGGATTCTAGATCGGAAGTATATTACTTTGTAGGGTATCCAAAGGGTACTTATGGATGGTATTTTTATGATCCAAGAGAACAGAAAGTGTTTGTTAGTACAAATGTTGTTTTCTTGGAGGATGATTATATCATGAACCATAAACCTAAGGGAAGGATAGATCTTAGAGAGATAGAAGGAGAGCCCTCAGTCCAATCCACAGTTGATAACGATGAAAATCAAGAAAATACCACTTCTTCACCCATTTCCGCACCGGTACCTCGTCGTAGTGGGAGGATTATCAGCCAGCCTGATAGATACATGTTCTTAGGATAAGTTTTTGAAGCTGTCTCCATAGAATCTGAATCTGATCCTACCACTTACGAAGAGGCAATGGCTGATGTTGATTCAGCTCATTGGATTAAAGCTATGAAGGCTGAATTGGAATCTATGGATTCCAATCAGGTCTGGGATCTTGTAGAACTTCCAGCCAATATTAAACCCATTGGCTGCAAGTGGGTCTATAAGAGGAAAAGAGGATCTGATGGAAAGGTTGAGACCTTTAAGGCAAGGCTTGTGGCGAAAGGCTATACTCAGAGGGAGGGCATTGACTATGAGGAAACCTTCTCGCCGGTAGCCATGCTCAAGTCCATCAGAATACTCTTATCCATTGCTGCATGCCTAGATTATGAAATCTGGCAGATGGACGTCAAGACTGCATTCTTGAATGGCAATCTTGAGGAGGACATCTATATGCAACAACCAGAAGGGTTCATAGCTGGTCGGAAAGGTAACTTGGTATGCAAGTTGCAAAAGTCCATTTATGGGCTTAAGCAGGCATCCAGAAGTTGGAACATTCGATTTGACCAAGCGGTCAAGTCGTTTGGTTTCATACAGAATCTGGATGAGCCTTGTGTATACAAGAAATGTGAAGGGAAAGTAGTGGCTTTTCTTGTGCTTTACGTTGACGACATTCTACTCATTGGGAATGATGTAGCGGCGCTGTCAACGGTCAAGGTTTGGCTAGCGAGTACTTTCGATATGAAGGATCTAGGAGAGGCGAGCTATATTCTTGGGATAAAGCTCTTTCGGGATCGCAAGCGAAAGATAATGGGATTATCTCAAGCTGGTTATATCGAGAAAGTGCTAACTAGGTTTTCAATGGATAATTCGAAGAAAGGTTTGTTACCTTTCAGGCATGGTTTAGCGTTCTCCAAGGACCAGTATCCAAAGACACAAGAGGAGAGGAATCGCATGGCAGGAATTCCCTATGCCTCGGCAGTGGGAAGTCTCATGTATGCGATGTTATGCACTAGACCAGATATCTGCTTTGCCGTTGGCATGATTAGCAGGTATCAATCGAATCCTGGTCCAGAGCACTGGACAGCCGTTAAGCACATTCTTAAGTACTTGAGAAGAACTAAAGATTACATGCTTATGTACGGCGGTAGTGAGTTAATTCCAGTAGGATACACTGACTCGGACTTTATGTCAGATAAAGATTCGAGAAAGTCCACATCCGGACATCTCTTTACCTTGGGAGGTGGTGCTGTTAGTTGGAGGAGCATTAAGCAGAAATGCATTGCAGACTCAACTACAGAAGCTGAGTATGTGGCTGCTTGTGAAGCCGCAAAGGAAGCTGTTTGGCTCAAGAAGTTCCTTATGGAACTCGAGGTGGTACCAGCGTCGCTGTCACCTATTACGCTATACTGCGATAATAGTGGGGCAGTGGCTCAGTCCAAGGAGCCAAGGAACCACGGGAAGGGAAAGCACGTAGAGCGGAAATATCACCTAATCCGAGATATAGTTCAACGTGGAGATGTGACTGTCACCAAGATTGCCACCGCTGACAATCTTGCTGATCCGTTTACAAAGGCCTTACCACAGAAGGTCTTTGATCGTCATCTAGATAGTCTAGGTCTTAGATGTAGTTCCGAATGGTTGTGAGTGCAAGTGGGAGTTTGTTGGGTTTGTGCCCTCAAACCATTTCTTTATGTATGAGACATTAGCATTATAATATATGGATATCAGCTTTACATTTCATTGTGTATGTTTATTTCATGAGATGATTGTTTTATCCTTAAGTATCATAGTAAGCAATTCGTGTGTGTATGAGATACACACAAGTGAGATACGAATTACTATTCTTTGATACTTAGAATATGTCACAGTGGATGATGAGACTGGATACCTCATCAGGTCTACACTGTAGCATAATTAACTACCATTGGATGGAGTGATTAATCTCAATCACTAGAGTGTAGCTCTTAGTTGATATGCTAGTGCTTATAGTGCATTGACGGACCTGAGCTTTCCTATTGACGCTTAAGGCTGTCAACAGTCAATAGGAACTCATAACTTGTATAAGGTACGTGTTCTCAATCTTGAGATGATTATGAACACAGACTATGGATATGGCTGCTTTGACTTACCAATCAGTGAGGTCTATAGAAGATCAACACCTGGGTATCTTGGGTATGTCATGTCCATAGGGTTGTGAACATATATTGTCAAGATAGAATCTACCCTCTGATTCAGAGTAAGCATTCCCTTGAGAATGTCACCAAGTTGATTACTGAGTACTGCAGTCTTGTTGATAAGAGTTATCAACATGTTTGGTAATCATGATTAGTGAATGGGACTCAAGGAATACAAGAAGTAATCATGATTCAGGTTGACAGTAACAGTTATCCGACTACCTGAATATGATTACGAATGCTGACGGTAGAGGGACATTAGTACACCATACAAGTCTAGTTATCACTTTGGATATGTTCTTTTGCGTTGGAGTTCAGTTATCGTTTTATAGTGGAATAAACGTTAACTGACCAGTTAGTTAGTTTACTGATCAAAGAGTTTGGTCATGGTAATTAACAAACTGGTCTGAGCCAACAATAAAGAGCCTAGGAGGTCCCACTCTTAGCTCCGCTAGGATGCTTGGAAAGACACTTGAGGAAGCTGTTAAGATAGGTTCGATCGATCGAAGTATGTTCGATCGATTGAAGTCAGCAGGTTCGATCGATCGAGAATGGTTCGATCGATCAAAGGTTCGATCGATCGAAGTCACTTCGATCGATCGAAGTCTAGGTCGGTTCTGGAAATCTATAAATAGGGCAGCTGCGTTCTGGAAGTTTTTTGATCGTCGTTTTTATACGCAGAAGCTGCAGAAACTATCATAGTCTTCCCAAAACCTTCCTATCCTCTCTATTAGGGTTCCCACCAACCCTAGTCTTTCCGGCAGGCATCCGCAGGAGTCATAAGGGTGAAGATCATCTAGTGGAGGCTGCTGGAAGTTAAAGTTTCAGAATTGGGTTCAAGACACTAAGGTATAATTCTTGCACCCCCTTGTACGCATCTATGGAATTGACGAGTAGTAGATCCTGGAATACCAAAAGTTTTATAACTTAACCTATTTCCGCTGCGCGCTTAAACTCTAACTTTAAACCACTTTTTCCTTCAGGGTGGCCCCATACATGACGGTTACACTGGAGGAGAGTTTTATGCTGACACCGATCCTTACGCCAGCTGAGGACTGAAGACTGTCATAGTCTAGTTTATGTTTTTGTTATTGCTATAGACTTTTGTAACGGGTACTTGGGCATATGTTGTCTCCAGACCTGTTGTGATCCTGTGAACCATACTCTGATATTGTAATGGTTCTGACTATTTGAACTTAGTAAGGTTATACCTTCATTTTCCAGATGTATTGGATTATGTTTTAAATGTTTAAGTTTTTGTGTGGAAAATCATGTGACTTCACTTGACACGTATCTTCGGGTCCAGAATGGAAATTTATTTTTCCCTATTTTGCTACTCCGGGGCGTGACAGGATTTTTGCTATCCCAAAAATTAGATTGCGTTAGAAGATCGATTATCTTTTCGATACCTGGACATCCTGCTGTCAGATTCCAGTGTAACTTTCCTAGCGAAGTCTTTCTTTCTAGTAATCTTTCTGCAATCGAGAGCATGAGTGTGGAGATCACTGTTGCTCAGATTCCTATAGTTCAAGAGTTTGAAGATGTGTTTGAAGATATCAAAGGACTTTCGCCTAAGAGGGAGATTGATTTTTGTATCAAGTTTGTGCCCGAAACTTTACCAATTTCAAAGACTCCTTATCGAATGGCGCCAACAGAGATGATGGAATTAAAGAAGCAAGTTCAAGAACTTGAAGACCTAGGATTTGTTAGACCTAGTACATCACCTTGGGGAGCACCAGTATTGTTTGTAAAGAAGAAGGACGGAACACAGAGACTCTGTATAGACTACAGAGAGTTGAACAAAGTAACGATCAAGAACAGATATCCTCTCCCCAGGATCGATGATTTATTTGATCAGTTACAAGGAGCAATGATATTCTCGAAGATCGATTTACGTTCGGGATATCATCAACTGCTAGTCCGACTAGAAGATATTACGAAGACAGCTTTCAGGACGAGGTATGGTCACTATGAGTTTTTGGTTATGCCTTTTGGATTAACCAATGCCCCCGCAGTGTTTATGGACCTAATGAATAGAGTATTCAGACCATATCTGGATAAATTCATTATCGTATTCATCGACGATATCTTGATTTATTCAAAAACGGAAAAAGATCACAAAGAGCATTTACAGATTGCTTTGCATACATTAAGAGATGACCAGCTATATGCAAAGTTTAGTAAATGTGAATTCTGGCTACAGGAAGTCAAATTCTTAGGACATGTTGTTAATCAGCATGGGATTGCTGTAGACTCGTCTAAGATTGATGCTGTCTTAAGTTGGAACCGACCAACCAGTGCCACAGAAGTTAGAAGTTTTCTTGGATTAGCGGGTTACTATCAAAGATTCGTTGAAGGATTCGCTAAGATTGCAGGGCCTTTAACGAATTTAACAAAGAAGGAGATGAAGTACGAGTGGACAGACAAGCATGAACGTGCATTCCAAGAGTTGAAGGATAAGTTAACCTCAGCACCAGTGCTTGCAATACCGAAGACAGGAGAACGGTATATCATCTACAGTGATGCTTCGTATCAAGGACTCGGTTGTGTGCTTATGCAAGATGGAAATGTGATTGCATATGGATCACGACAACTGAAGCTGCATGAGAAGAACTACCATACGCATGATCTGGAGTTAGCTGCTATCGTGTTTGCTCTGAAGATCTGGAGACACTACTTATATGGAGAACAATTTGATTTGTTTTCAGATCATAAGAGTCTTAAGTATCTATTTTCTCAGAAGGAGTTAAACATGAGACAGCGAAGATGGATGGAGTTACTGAAAGATTATGACTTTTCTTTATAGTATCGTCCTGGAAAGGCGAATGTAGTAGCAGACGCTCTAAGCCGACGACCTCAAAGGTTACTTGCTATGTTGTTAATTTGAGAATGGCGAGCATTAGAGACCATCGGGGAATATGATCTGCAAATAGTAGTTGGAGCAGAGGAAGGACAACATTTTGGATGCCTTGTAGTGCAACCAACAATCATCAGTCGCATACTTGAAGGTCAGAAGGAGAATTAAGGACTTCAGTTATGGTTTGCTAAGGTATCAGCAAAAGACCCAGAGAACTGGAGTATTGGTCCAGACGGAGCCCTAAAGAGTAGAGGTAAACTATGTGTGCCAGATACAGGTACTCTCCGAAAAGATATTTTGGATGAAGCACATAAGTCATGGATGATAGTGCATCCTGGAGGTACTAAGATGTACAAAGACCTGAAAAGAAACTTTTGGTAGGAAGGTATGAAGCGAGATGTTGCTGAGTATGTTTCCAAGTGTATCACTTGTCAGCAAGTCAAAGCTGAACACCAGAAACCATCAGGATTATTGCAGCCTTTACCTATTCCTGAGTGGAAATGGGAACATATATCCATGAGGCTTACCCAGATCTCAACAGAATCACGATGCAATTTGGGTGATTGTTGATAGACTCACTAAGTCAGCCCATTTCATTGCGTATAGTATGACATATCCAGTAGAAAGGATGAGTAGATTGTATTTACAACATGTTATACGACTACATGGTGTGCCAGTTACAATCGTATCTGACAGAGATTCGCGATTTACATCAGAATTTTGGAAAAGTCTACAGAAAGCTATGGGAACTTCATTGAACTTGAGTTCAGCTTTTCATCCACAAACTGATGGACAAATCGAAAGAGTCAATCAAGTAATGGAAGACATGTTGCGAGCCTGTGTCATTGATTTTGAAAGCACATGGGAGACGCACTTACCGTTGATTGAATTTGCCTACAACAATTCCTATCATATGAGTATAGGAATGGCACCTTTTGAAGCCTTGTATGGACGACCTTGCCGATCGCCATTATGTTGGGCAGAAGTGGGAGATAATCAACTTCTTGGACCTGATATGGTGCGAGAGACAAACGAGAAGATCAAGATTGTGAAAGAGAAGATGCGTACAGCACAGAGTAGATTCAAGAGCTACGCAGATAAACATCGTAGAGGATTGGATTTCAATGTTGGAGATCATGTTTTCCTCAAGGTATCACCGGTACGAGGTATTGTGAGATTTGGACAGAAGCGAGGAAAGCTTTCGCCTCGATTCATAGGACCTTTCGAGATCCTTGAACGTGTGGGCAAAGTTGCTTATAGACTTGCACTACCACCGAAGATGTCTGGAGTTCATAATGTGTTCCATATAAGTATGTTGAGAAAGTATGCTCATAACCCGGAACACGAGATCGACTTCACAGATATTGAGGTCAATGACAACGTATCATACAACGAGAGACCTATACGTATACTAGATCGAGGAGTGAAGAAGCTAAGAAACAAAGAGATTCCACTTGTAAAGATTCAGTGGAAGCATCACGATGAAAGAGAAGCTTCTTGGGAATTAGAGTCAGAAATGAGAGAGAAGTTTCCAGATTTGTTTACCAATGCATGAGTGTTGTTTTGGATTTTATTTTGGTTATGTTTTTGGTATCTTGGATCTTTAAAATTTTGCTGTTGTATTGTTCTATCACTACTTAACTCTGATTTCGCGGACGAAATCCTTTATTTAGTGGTGGATGATGTAATACCCACTATTTTTAAATATTTTTCCCAAGACGAATAGTGTTTTTATGTTGTTATTATAATATTCAGCATTTATAGAACTCGATTATAAATTTTCAAAATTTTTAGAAACAGAAATTTAGCAGATTTTTGAATTCTGGTACATTTGGACCAGTTATGATTTTATTGCACATCCAACCAAACATGGCCCTAAGGAAATAATTATCCTTTGAACCTTTAACTCTTGGTAATTGCAAGGTGAGGTCCCTCCTTGGTTCCTATATATATGAGACCATTCCATTACATTATCCTTAGACTTATGAGGTTGAGAACTCATCCTAATGCTTACATATCTTCATCTCACACACACAAACACCAAGAACACACCTAGTACACCAAGAACACCAAGAACACACATAGTACACCAAGAACACAGAGAACACTATTTGAAGCCTGAATTTTATATTCGAAGATTCTTCGAATTTTCTTCGGGTTTTTTCGGCATTATTATTCTATGAATTTAGGTGAGTCTCCAACTCACTCAGCAATTTATATTACACTTTGTTATGCACATATGATTGTGGTATTTATACGTATTATATTACGTATTTATATTTGTTATATGTATAAATGCGGTATTCTGATATAGTATAATACGGTATAAATAGGGTATTCTAATATAATATAATACAGTTTTATGATATAGTATAAATATGGTATTCTGGTTTTTCAAATACGGTATAAATACGATAAACTGGTATTTTCAAATACGACTGGAATCGAGATGGATTCTTAGTGAGGATCGAAAACTCTTAACTTCCAACATGAATACTTATTTATTTAATCTCACGGAACTTTTATAAATTCAATTGTGGACGTACAAAACTGGAAAAATGACCAAAATACCCTTGTGACCTATTTTCACTTAAATCGACTGAAATCAAGATATTTTCTTAACGGGGATCAAAAACTCTTAACTTATAACATGAATACTTATTTATTTGATCTCACGTAACTTTTACATTTTCGGATCATGACTTATAAACTAGAAAATAACCAAAATACCCCTATGCCCTATTTTTACTAGAATCATACACGATGTCTAATATTTCATTCTAGTTTTGATTTGAATGCAGTTATGTGATAACAATGTTTGATTCATGCTATGATGATATTTACAATGTTGTTATACCATGTTTATAATGATGTTATCTTATTATTCCAAACCTTTTATGATGATTGAACTGCGTTAATAAAGAGAATAACGTGATGATTGCTAATGTTTACTATAAGAAGTAAAGGGCTTAAGCTGTTGTACCTTTGAGAAAATTATTAAGTGAGGAACGTATACGTGTTAAACCAAGTTTGGTTTGGGTTTTGATGGTCAGTTATTCTATTTATGTTAGGTAGCCACATGGGAAAGTCATGAGTTTGTTTTAGAATTGGGTTTTGGGTCAGCATGACCGACAGTCACATCGGACTGGTTTTATGACTTGCGGTGAGGGAAAGGTTTCACCTCTGTAAATAGCGGTAAACCAGAGGTTTGTTGACTAGGTGATGTGGGTTAGGTTAACAATTGGACCTTGTTCACGTCGTACGGGGAGGGAAGGTATACCCTCTGAATAGCGGTGAAATGGAGGTTTTGTTAACGGAATGTGTCAGTCGTGGCATAGTGAGATATATTGTGTTTTGTTTCAGACAGTCAACATCGGACTAGTTCATGACTTGCGGTGAGGGACAGGTTTCACCTCTGTAAATGGCGGTGAACTAGAGGTTTGTTAGACTATGGGGCAAGAGCATTGATATGTCGATAGAGTGATGTATTGTGTTTTGGAAAGTGTTTCAGACAGTCACATCGGACTGATTCATGACTTGCGGTGAGGGACAGGTTTCACCTCGGTAAATGGCGGTGAATCAGAGGTATGTAGACTATGAGATGCTAGGTACAGAGCATGGATATGTTGATAGATGAGTTAGCATAGTGAGATGCGTTATGTTTTGGAATCGGAGATGTAGTAAGAGATGAGAACAATTGAGAAATGATATATACTATTATGAGTTGATACATATATTAAAGATACTTAATGGTAATGATGTAATCAATTTTAACTATGTTACCCAGAGTACCTATTACTCGGCCTTGTAAGCTGATGGCTATGCCCTGGACATTTCACGTCTAGGTATGCAAACGTTTGACTATACAGGTGACGGAGCCTATGATGATAACTACTACACTGATGAGGGATATGTGGCGGGTGGCCCCATACATGACGGTTACACTGGAGGAGAGTTTTATGCTAACACCGATCCTTACGCCAGCTGAGGACTGAAGACTGTCATAGTCTAGTTTATGTTTCTGTTATTGCTATAGACTTTTATAACGGGTACTTGGGCATATGTTGTCTCCAGACCTGTTGTGATCTTGTGAACCATACTCTGATATTGTAACGGTTCTGACTATTTGAACTTAGTAAGGTTATACCTTCATTTTCCAGATGTATTGGATTATGTTTTAAATGTTTAAGTTTTTGTGTGGAAAATTGTCACGCCCCGGAGCAGCATAAATAGAGAAAAATAAATTTCCTTTATGGGTCCATAGGGAATGACAAGTGAAAGTCACTGAAAATCCACACCACACAGTACTAGTCCAAACAGGAACAAACAGGAATAGTAAGCAACTGAATATATAACAATTCTATCTATTACAAAAATATCAGAGTATGGTCCACAGGATCACAACAGGTCTGGAGACAACATATGCCCAAGTACCCGTTTAAACTACAAAGGTTCAACAGAAGAACAGAAATATAAACTAACTATAACATCTTCAGTCTTCAACTGCTATACGGATATTTGTCAGCATAACCGGCATCAGTGGGGCCATTCTCTACGTAACTCCGTTCAGGGTAATCGTTATTGCCATAAGTTCCGTCATCTGCATTGTAAAGGATAGGATAGTCTGGACGGGGAATGTCCAGGCAATAAAGGCCGTCAGCTTGTTGAAAGCTGAGTGAGCACCAACTAACGCAGTCTCATAGAAATAACATATTAACAGTTATGAACAATAGATGACAGTGATACTAAATATATCTCTTCCTCTTTTATTCAGACATATCATTAATCGATTCGTATAAATTCTAACTCCAAGACTGATCTCACAATTCCCAACTGACTCTCTCTCGAACTGATTATATCAGCACAACATACTAGTGCTCTTGTTCACCGCTTTTAAGAACTCTTACTGTTCACCGCTTTTAAGAACTCTTACGAGCACCCATACATCGTTCTCATATAATGACTGGTCCATGGATGTACCCATACTCTTGTTCACCGCTTTTAAGAACTCTTACTGTTCACCGCTTTTAAGAACGCTTGCGAGTATTGTACATACATAGCTCTGGTAATTCAAATCATGGGCGTGCCACATCTACTCTTGTTCACCGCTTTTAAGAACTCTTACTGTTCACCGGTTTTAAGAACGCTTGCGAGTACTGTGCACCCATAATTCTCACGGTCCTGATCAAATCCTTGACATACACTTATTGGATTCAACCTGACCGAATCATCAGCTCGACTCACACAACCTTGAACATACCAATCATCTTACTGACTTGACTCCCAGTTATCCCATACTACCCAGTGTTATCATCTCAAACTTATCTCGTTATCGCGTCGTACTATTTCTAACGTTTCGAACCCGACTACGTTACACACCATGTTATCTCAATCTCATTATCGTATCCCATTACCTTCGTAATACATAATATCGCATAATAGGAACATGAAACAACAATTAAACAACTACGCACTATGCATTATAAACTGAAAGGAATACATTCACATTCTGCTAGGTTCGATCGATTGAGGTCATCTCGATCGCTCGAAGAAAGTGATGTTCGATCGATTGAAGTCTTCTCGATCGATCGAAGTGAAGGCGGTCTCGATCGATTAAAGTATTCTTGATCGATTGAGACTCAGGGATGTTCGATCGATTGAACTCAGTTCGATCGATCGAACTTTGTCTTCCACAAATTCTGCCAGTGAACATGCAGAATGTGCTAGGGGTGTTTGGGCTATATTTAAATTGTCCAGAACTCGTAAAACATCATAACTAAGCTACTGAGCGAGTTTGGAACTCACCGAAAGTCGTTAAGGGCGCGTTTGGCAACGTCAAGCTCCGAGCTTTAATGGCGGCCTCTTTCTCTCTCTCTGCCTCTGTCTCTCCCTATCTCCTCTGCCTCCTTCTCTCTTTCTCTCCTTCTTCTTGTTCTTCTTCTTCTAATCTTTCTTCTTCTCTCTCTCCCGGATATATATATATATATGTGTGTGTGTATATAATTGTGTATATATATATAAACACACACAAAACTCACCACACTCTCTCTCTCAAACTCTCAAGTTCAGCAAACACACAACACACACGAATGCAGTGTATATATAGAGGTGGGAGAGGTGCAGATGGCATTGTTTGCGGGAAACCTGGGAATTCAATAATTACCAAGTTCGATCGATCGAGAGTAGTTCGATCGATCGAGATCAGAACGGTCAGGTTAGATCGATTGAAAACAGTTTGATCGATCGAAGTGGGGACCACGTATTAAATTCATGTCGGTAGGGCTTCGATCGCTCGAACAAGATTCGATCGCTTGAACTTATGGGATACTCGATCGCTCGAACGAGCTTCGATCAATCGAAGATGAATTTTCATGAATGGTCAAGGGAAGTATATAGAATCTCTGTGCATAAAATATTTATTGAAAATACAGGGTATTACAAAAATCATGTGACTTCACTTGATACGTATCTTCGGGTCCAGAATGGAAATTTATTTTTCCCTATTTTGCTACTCCGGGGCGTGACAGGATTTTTGGTATCAGAGCCAGGTGGTGGATGATGTAATACCCGATATTTTTAAATATTTATTTCCCAAGATGAATAGTGTTTTTATGTTGATTTTATAATATTCAGCATTTATAGAACTCGATTATAAATTTTTAAAATTTTTAGAAACAGAAATTTAGCAGATTTGTGAATATCTGGTATATTTGAACCAGTTATGATTTTATTGCATATCCAACCAAACATGGCCCTAAGGAAATAATTATCCTGTGAACCATACTATGATATTGTAACGGTTCTGACTATTTGAACTTAGTAAGGTTATACCTTCATTTTCCAGATGTATTGGATTATGTTTTAAATGTTTAAGTTTTTGTGTGGAAAATCATGTGACTTCACTTGACACGTATCTTCGGGTCCAGAATGGAAATTTATTTTTCCCTATTTTGCTACTCCGGGGCGTGACAGGTTTTTTGCTTAATTTTTGGGAAAAGTTGCGTAATGTTAAATGATTTGCTATTCGTATTGAAAGTTAAGAGTTTTTATTCTCTATTTAGAAGACATCTCGATTTTAGTCATTTTGATAAAATATCCGTTTTAGTATTTTTACGACATTTTCTGTAAATATACGACTTTTTAATTATATTACTTAATAATATTACAAGAATAATAATTATAATGAAAGATAATATTTACCTAACTAGATTTCCACTGTAGTTAATATTATTTCAAAACCCGTAATTATACCTGTGTTTCCCCAAACCATGCTTATACCCAAAGCCAAACCCCCAAACAACTCCTGTGAGGTGTCCTACGAGGTGTCATGTACTTGAGTATTTTGTGAGGTGTCCTGTGAGGTGTCCTATGAGGTGTCATGCACTTGAGTGTTTTGTGAGGTGTCATGTGAGGTGTCCTATGAGGTGTCTTGTGTGCTTGTGAGGTGTCCTATGAGGTGTCTTGTGAGGTGTTGTGTATAATATATATATATATATATACATATTGGTGGTGTAACAACCCTAAAATTTTTAAGTGTGTAAATAATTATTTTAATTAATTTTTTTTTTTTTTCATTTAGCAATAATATATGAGTGTGACTAGTTAAGACATGTGTTTGAAAAATTTAAGTGTTTGGTGGACGTATCAATTAAATCATGAGTGAGCGCGTTTAGTTTGGGAGTTATATTTTATTAATTTATATTTGTTAAAAAAAAAGTGTAGGGTTGATATGCATTTTTGTTATATAGTGTTTACAGGCCCGCGAATGTGTTAAATAATGTAATTAACATTAAAACTTAGTACCGGGGTCATGGGTACCCATTGGGCTACTCATTTTAATACTTTGTACTGCATTATGGGCTCATATAGGTCTCTTTTGTGAGCCCACAAGAAGAAAAACGGGATTTATATATTTGTGTATGTTTATTGACATGTGCTATGTGTGTAATACATATATACTTATATCATTAACCCTAGCCACCCAAAGAGAGAACATACGTGTGTTGTGTGTGTATGTGTGTGTGTGTGTGAGAGAGAGAGAGAGAGAGAGAGAGAGAGAGAGAAGAAGAAGAAGAAGAAGAAGAAGAAAGGAGAATGATCTCGGGTTCGTGGGCACGTGGGGAATTGCGAAGCATTCGTGGTGGTTGATTTGTGATCAACTAGGTGAGTTAAAATTTATATTTGGGTATATATATATATACACGTATGTATATATATATATGTGTGTGTGTGTGTGCAAGAGAATCCAAATAGTTCTTATTAATTTTGTGTTTGGTGTTAAATTGTGTGTGGATCCCCATTCGTTATTATTGAATGATATAAATATTTATTTTCTTCGTGTGATTTTATGATTGTGATTTCGGTGTACTTGGATAGATCATGTGGATAGTTAATTTGATGAATACACAAAGGGAAATAATTTTGATAATGAATAAATAATAGAAAATTCGTTTTATTTTTATTTTAACAGTGGCAGAAACTTTGAAAAAATATTATAAAACCATGACTTAGATTTATGGAATTCTGTCCACGATGGCTTGTAGGAAACGCGATTCTGCACACTTTTCGTCTAATGGTATTTTTCATGATTCTGCACCGTTTGGGCAGAAATTGAAGATTTCAGTACCAGTTTTTAGTATATTAAAATGTACGACATTGGAGAAATATGATTAGTTGTGTTTTTTTTTTATTCATTCGTTTGACATAACGAAAATTACTTATAGATACATGAATTCTCATATAATGTTGAGCAATAAAAAAAAAAAAGGTTGATAGTCATTAACGTTGAGTCCGATAAAAATATTGTGGAACGATTGTTATAATACTTTACGATATGAGAATGTGAATTTTTTATTATGTGTTTCTTGTAGGCTGATATTGAATGTTGGGTTGAGGTTATTGTACCTGTAATAACGTAACTAACCTTATTGTGTGATCATTTTGATAAAAATGAGTAAATTAGATATGCTGAATAGTATATTGGGAATCTTGTAATTTGATTTGGAATTTTTTTGGGAAGATTGTTATGGGTTAATTGATAAAACCTTTTTATTGTAAGAAATTGGAATGCATCTAAAAGTTAGAGATGTGATTGGATGATAAGACGGAAATATGTGATAAAAGTAGAATTCACAATTATTGGGGATAATACGAATGATAAGTGATAATTGCAACATAGTTCTTTAGTGTTCACCACTCCCGTTGTGTGATATGTTTTTTTTTGGTAGCTCGACTTGCTGAGTGTACCCTTTTGCCAGTGGCTTCGTGATCAAGCTGGCCTAAGCCTTATGCTCGGCTTATTTGTTAGACGTCTAGGCATATTGACTGGCCTTCTGTGTGTATACCTGGTTTGGTTGATACCCCAACCAAACTAGCACCAGAGTGGTTGTTAGTAGTATGTCCGGGCACACATGGGATATATGTGTGGGTGTACCATGGAGGGTGACCAAGTGGTGAACCTAGGGAACACAAAGATAATTAAAGGCTAATAAATAATGACAATGGAGTATTTCATAAGACTGATAAGCGTGAAATAATGAATACGACGTTTAAGTTATAATGTGAACGGCTTATTTATGGAATTATTCGCATGGCTTGTGATCATTCGATTTACAGGATGGTGGGCCCACTAACTTTTATGCAGGGCTGGCTCACCATAGATATCCGAGGTAAGTATAAACCCGTAGTAACTTTGGATTTTGGGCAAGAAACTACTTGCCACCACATAAATGGAAACTACTATTTTGTCCAAATATGTGTGTGGAACTACCTGTCTTGGCCAATTAGTATTGTAATATGGTTTGTAGTCGACGGGTTCAGGTTGGAGCCCTCAAATTTTATTATTTTTGTTTAACTCATACCAGTCATGTGACTGACCCGAGTGTGTTATACATTCGGGGGCGTTTCTATATGAAACGTAGTCGAATGTATTTGTGCAGGTTTAATTTTTGGAGATTTTCGTTGGAGCTTCTGTTTGGGTGAAGAGATGGTCGTTGTGTTGTTTATTATTGGAGTTGTACTTATTTTTGTTGTACTTGATTGTATTTTATTTTCTGGCATTGTGGGCCAGTATGTATAATTATAATAAATATGATATATTGGGTATTGGGAACGTTGTAGTTACTCTGACCAATAGATGTATAGATTTTATTTTTCTCTCCGCTGAACTCTGTAAGGATATTTTTATTTAATGAAAAATGATGTTTCTTTTGTAAATTGAAAAGATAAAATATTTGTAATGGAACTTTATTATTATTATTATATTATTTTTTTTTTTTTATGAAATGCATGTTTGGAACTATAAGTTTGTTATTCAATGTTATCTTTTAAAACAAGATCACATGTTCTTATTTAATGAGTATAAAATTTTATTTTCAAATAAATTATTTATTAGCCTGTGTGAGGGTGTCACTCTCGGTGTTTTGGAAATTGAATATTAGTCTAGATACATGCTCTGGATTAAATATTTGGTTGTCCAAAAATCGGGGTGTGACAGTTTGGTATCAGAGCTTAAGGTTAGCTTAGTGAGTCTAAGTGATTCTCAGATCGTGGTTTATGGGCTTGTCAGAGCTTTAGGTTTGCGAATTTCTTTGGGATTGGGAGTATGTGCTACTACGTGTTTCTTGTTGCTATGTGCTTTGTAATGTGAATAATGTCTTTATATCTTAGTAGTAGTTTGTGAACCGTATGCTTGTACATATTGATTTGCTTCCTTGCTTGGTATTAACTGCATGTTATTTTTGAGACCAAGTATGAGCATATAGGATAATTGTTAAATTTGCATGTTAGTGTATGTATCTTGTATTGGTATATTGGGGTTGTATTGAGAGGAGTTCTATTTTCGTTTATGGAATAGTTATGTGGGTGAATACGATGGACTTGAGAAATTTTGTACGGCAATTGGAGGCAAGGATTGGATTTCTGGATTTATTATGTTATCAACTGGTTTTCTAGCCTTCTCATCTCTATTGATTATTATGGTTTTCTGAAGCGGATTCTATTACTATTGGTATTCTGGGATTTCTTATCTATCAACGAGTATTTCGGATTTCTTATTATGACGCTGGTATTATCGGTTGATATTCTACTGCTGCATCTATCGTATCTCTCTACATGGAATTTCTATGCCTTATTATTTTTCGGGAGTGTATATTGAGCCAGAGGTTTTCTTATATCTACAACAGCTTATTAATTTGGACGGGTATTCTTATTCATAGTGAAAGGTTCTGAAAGATCATGAAGCTATACATTTGAGTTGTAAGTATTGGGTATCCCGAGTAGTAGGAGTTCGGGACATGGTAAGAGGTAAACATGAGCATGTAGTTAAATCATTGATTAAATGTGAGCATGTTACATGCATAGTTTATATTCACAATCTTTGCATCAAACTTTATGTTGTTGATTATTTTTTTGACGATTAATTATACGAGAATAAAGTATATATATGAGTTCCTTGTTTGGATTAGTCGCTCGGCGTACTTGGTCTTGTATAGTTGAGAGTTAAACGTAATCAATGATTTGTATGAAATTACGTGCCTAACTTTATTTATGACTGAATTGTATATTTACCGTTGCTACAAATTTCGGGACGAAATTTTTTAAGGAGGGTAGAATGTAACAACCCTAAAATTTTTAAGTGTGTAAATAATTATTTTAATTAATTTTTTTTTTTTTCATTTAGCAATAATATATGAGTGTGACTAGTTAAGACATGTGTTTGAAAAATTTAAGTGTTTGGTGGACGTATCAATTAAATCATGAGTGAGCGCGTTTAGTTTGGGAGTTATATTTTATTAATTTATATTTGTTAAAAAAAAAGTGTAGGGTTGATATGCATTTTTGTTATATAGTGTTTACAGGCCCGCGAATGTGTTAAATAATGTAATTAACATTAAAACTTAGTACCGGGGTCATGGGTACCCATTGGGCTACTCATTTTAATACTTTGTACTGCATTATGGGCTCATATAGGTCTCTTTTGTGAGCCCACAAGAAGAAAAACGGGATTTATATATTTGTGTATGTTTATTGACATGTGCTATGTGTGTAATACATATATACTTATATCATTAACCCTAGCCACCCAAAGAGAGAACATACGTGTGTTGTGTGTGTATGTGTGTGTGTGTGTGTGAGAGAGAGAGAGAGAGAGAGAGAGAGAGAGAGAGAAGAAGAAGAAGAAGAAGAAGAAGAAGAAGAAAGGAGAATGATCTCGGGTTCGTGGGCACGTGGGGAATTGCGAAGCATTCGTGGTGGTTGATTTGTGATCAACTAGGTGAGTTAAAATTTATATTTGGGTATATATATATACACGTATGTATATATATATATGTGTGTGTGTGTGTGCAAGAGAATCCAAATAGTTCTTATTAATTTTGTGTTTGGTGTTAAATTGTGTGTGGATCCCCATTCGTTATTATTGAATGATATAAATATTTATTTTCTTCGTGTGATTTTATGATTGTGATTTCGGTGTACTTGGATAGATCATGTGGATAGTTAATTTGATGAATACACAAAGGGAAATAATTTTGATAATGAATAAATAATAGAAAATTCGTTTTATTTTTATTTTAACAGTGGCAGAAACTTTGAAAAAATATTATAAAACCATGACTTAGATTTATGGAATTCTGTCCACGATGGCCTGTAGGAAACGCGATTCTGCACACTTTTCGTCTAATGGTATTTTTCATGATTATGCACCGTTTGGGCAGAAATTGAAGATTTCAGTACCAGTTTTTAGTATATTAAAATGTACGACATTGGAGAAATATGATTAGTTGTGTTTTTTTTTTATTCATTCGTTTGACTTAACGAAAATTACTTATAGATACATGAATTCTCATATAATGTTGAGCAATAAAAAAAAAAAAGGTTGATAGTCATTAACGTTGAGTCCGATAAAAATATTGTGGAACGATTGTTATAATACTTTACGATATGAGAATGTGAATTTTTTATTATGTGTTTCTTGTAGGCTGATATTGAATGTTGGGTTGAGGTTATTGTACCTGTAATAACGTAACTAACCTTATTGTGTGATCATTTTGATAAAAATGAGTAAATTAGATATGCTGAATAGTATATTGGGAATCTTGTAATTTGATTTGGAATTTTTTTGGGAAGATTGTTATGGGTTAATTGATAAAACCTTTTTATTGTAAGAAATTGGAATGCATCTAAAAGTTAGAGATGTGATTGGATGATAAGACGGAAATATGTGATAAAAGTAGAATTCACAATTATTGGGGATAATACGAATGATAAGTGATAATTGCAACATAGTTCTTTAGTGTTCACCACTCCCGTTGTGTGATATGTTTTTTTTTGGTAGCTCGACTTGCTGAGTGTACCCTTTTGCCAGTGGCTTCGTGATCAAGCTGGCCTAAGCCTTATGCTCGGCTTATTTGTTAGACGTCTAGGCATATTGACTGGCCTTCTGTGTGTATACCTGGTTTGGTTGATACCCCAACCAAACTAGCACCAGAGTGGTTGTTAGTAGTATGTCCGGGCACACATGGGATATATGTGTGGGTGTACCATGGAGGGTGACCAAGTGGTGAACCTAGGGAACACAAAGATAATTAAAGGCTAATAAATAATGACAATGGAGTATTTCATAAGACTGATAAGCGTGAAATAATGAATACGACGTTTAAGTTATAATGTGAACGGCTTATTTATGGAATTATTCGCATGGCTTGTGATCATTCGATTTACAGGATGGTGGGCCCACTAACTTTTATGCAGGGCTGGCTCACCATAGATATCCGAGGTAAGTATAAACCCGTAGTAACTTTGGATTTTGGGCAAGAAACTACTTGCCACCACATAAATGGAAACTACTATTTTGTCCAAATATGTGTGTGGAACTACCTGTCTTGGCCAATTAGTATTGTAATATGGTTTGTAGTCGACGGGTTCAGGTTGGAGCCCTCAAATTTTATTATTTTTGTTTAACTCATACCAGTCATGTGACTGACCCGAGTGTGTTATACATTCGGGGGCGTTTCTATATGAAACGTAGTCGAATGTATTTGTGCAGGTTTAATTTTTGGAGATTTTCGTTGGAGCTTCTGTTTGGGTGAAGAGATGGTCGTTGTGTTGTTTATTATTGGAGTTGTACTTATTTTTGTTGTACTTGATTGTATTTTATTTTCTGGCATTGTGGGCCAGTATGTATAATTATAATAAATATGATATATTGGGTATTGGGAACGTTGTAGTTACTCTGACCAATAGATGTATAGATTTTATTTTTCTCTCCGCTGAACTCTGTAAGGATATTTTTATTTAATGAAAAATGATGTTTCTTTTGTAAATTGAAAAGATAAAATATTTGTAATGGAACTTTATTATTATTATTATATTATTTTTTTTTTTTTATGAAATGCATGTTTGGAACTATAAGTTTGTTATTCAATGTTATCTTTTAAAACAAGATCACATGTTCTTATTTAATGAGTATAAAATTTTATTTTCAAATAAATTATTTATTAGCCTGTGTGAGGGTGTCACTCTCGGTGTTTTGGAAATTGAATATTAGTCTAGATACATGCTCTGGATTAAATATTTGGTTGTCCAAAAATCGGGGTGTGACAGGTGGCCTTCCCCCTTTCCCTATAAAAACCCCTCCCATTAGTTGTAGAAAGGAAGGGAAAAATAGTAATAGAGAGTTAGCCGAGAGAGTGAAGAAGAAAGAAAATAAACGAACTCAAGGAAGAAATCCCAAATCACACCGCAACCCCGACCCTACGAGGAGCAGAAGGAGAAGAAGAAGAAGAGAGAGAGACACCCCGAGACCACCCACGACCACCCCGAGCTCGCCGGCGTCACCGTGTTTACCAGTGAGTGCCTATACTCACTTAGTAGCATAGATATATATATGTTTATATATGTTTTGGCATGAAAGAATTAACGAACCCCGAACGTACGGGAAAGGTCCAGTTCAATTCTGGAATATTATTGCTCTCAATCGATCGAACTTAGTTCAATCGATCGAACTTAATAGAATGTTAATTGTTTAGTTGTTTTATATCTAATGAACTGTTAACCTGTTTATTATCATATGTTGATGTTGGAGAATAACATTCCATGCCCTCATATGTACCATGTGCACCATCCATCATCTCATGTATCATATTCTCATGGATTCTTGAGTTTGATTTCTAAATAAAAATCTTAATTTTGTCAATGCTTTGAGGAGTTCTTGAAGTAAGTTGGAAGATGACATCTTATGTGGTTATAATCTTCATTTGAGTGCTGAAAACATACTCTCAAAACACTCCTTTCAAAAACCCTTCTTGAACTCCAAACCTTGGTTTGCAAAGATTGAAAAGCTTGTTTTCCCAAAACCCCCAAAATAGTGAGTTGTTCAACTTGAAAATGCTATTCTGAGTTCAGTACTCAATGGATGATCTTGATACCACTTGGAAAGTCTTCCTAACTCATTAGGGAATGTCCATGATTTTTGGTTGAATTTTAAAACACTTGAACGGATTCCATTTTGACCCAAACATTCTTCTAAACCATTATGTTTTTCTGTCACAACATCTTTGGTTGATTTCCAACTTGTTTTCTAGAAACCTTTTCCAAAATGAGTGGTCCCAACTCATTTTTCACTTGAACTTCAGTGTCTTGGGAAACTTTCTGTGTAATATGGCCCTCCAAATGTTTTGTTTTCATGTTCAAAGATTTTTCTACATTTTAGTCGACAAGATAGATTCTGTTTCTGAGTAATCTCTATTTTTTATATGATTTCTCTCAATCTACAACTTCAATTTTGATTTGGATTTTCGCTATGTGTTCTAGATGCAGTAGGGATGATCTCCATAAAAAAATTATTAATTAAAAATATTCCTAACCTCACTTTTTCATTTTTACAAAATCAGTTCACTGTTCTGTCCACTATTCACAGCAAGTATGTTTTACTTTAATTCTTTGATTGGATGTTCACATGCAATCCAAATTAGTCCATATCTTAGGAAGTAGTTCATACTACATTTGTACATACCCTATAATGATATTCTTCATTCATTCATGCATATTTTAGACTTCTAAATCACTTTAGAAATCCAGGAACACAAACACACTAACCTTGCACATTCTAAGCCCATCCATTGCATCCATGCAATATTTGGGAATTTGTTAACTCCCAATCTACGAAGATCATAAGGAATGAAGTTAATTACACGTTCATGCTTCCCCTCGATCTAATCTTCATTTCTCATCCATCCCAGGGATTGAGAAGTCTTCTTTTTCAAGAATTAACATGCATCATACTAGTTTGCTAAGCATCTTTGTTTTCTTTGATTGATTTGTTTCAAGAACAATTCATGCCTGCTCTAGATTAGAAAAATTTGATTACTTGATATGTAATTAGACGATTTTTCTAGATTTGTTTGTGTGATCTTTCACTTTTGCATTGTGTGATATTTGACTTAGATCTTATGAATGACATCTTATCTTTTGATATTCCATTTCAAAATTCTTGTGCAATATAATATACCTATCATAATTATTAACTGTCAAACCAAACATAGTATAAGATGATTATTTGGATGCTCTTTGAGGCCTGTCGAGAGACGGGACGAGTTGATGGTGTTTTAGTCGTGACAAAGGCTCCTTCCTCTCTCGTACCAAAATCCCGAGCCACGTTCTTTGGTTATGAAGGGCCGGTGCCCTTTATCCGTTTGGGTGAGTCAAATTGGGTTTCTTGGTTTCCTAAAGACCAAGTGGCGATTCTGTATCTGTTTTCACAGACCTTCACTTTTTCAAATATTTCAAAGAAAAATTAATTCCGAAACCCCGAAAAGGGGGGTGCCCCGGAGGCCGCCTGTCCACAGTATGGAGTTAAAATTAAAAAAATAAAAATAAAAAGGCCCCCAATTAATTACTTTTTAAAAACCTTTTATTGTAATCCCAAGATAATTAATCACTGAACTATTGTGTCTATAAAAAAGACCCTACTTATTGTAACCAATTACATTCATATATTTCTAAAAATAAAAAATAAAAAATAAAAATCTATTCATAAAATAAAGTCCCCAACGTTTCACTACCTCCTTAACTTCAAGGCTTCAAGTGCAAAACAAAAGGGGAAAACCAATCATATAATTTTCTATCTAGCTAAAAGTCTGAAGATGAAGTTGACAAGAAACAAAAACCACACTAATTGAAGTGATAAATTTTGTTTAAGAATTAGATTCTTTTTCAAATACATTGATTGCTTATTGAATCATATTGGCAATACCTGTAAAGAGTTTTTTCAAAAGTAAAACTAATAAAATCTTACTTAAGATCAACTATGTCACATGAGAAATTAATTAGATTTTTTTTTTTCAAATCTTACTTAGATATATATATATATATATATATTTATATATTTTCTATTGATTAATCTTTAAAGAAAAAAATTGAGGAAACAACATTTTTAAAAAAAAAATTTGCATCTAAAAAAGTGATAAGAATAAAGTTTAAATAATAGAATTTGCTTAAGTCAATACATAATTATTAAAGTATGAAAATATAGGGCTAATTATATTTTACCCCCTTGTGGTTAGGCTTAGTTGCACTTAACCCCCTGTGCTTTCGGAAATTCGGACTAAAGTGGAATTGCTAACATTTTCCTTAAAATTGATGGAAATTTTAAAATTGGCCCAAAAAAATTAACACTTTACCCCCTTTATGTTAATTTTGGGATTAATTCCTTATATAGGGATAATGTTGCCATTTAACCCATCGGCGTGGGTATAATTTTTAACACCTAAACTCTTTGTGAGACTAATTTTGAGGTTAACTGTCTATGTGAGGTTAATTTTGATTCTTAAACTCTCCCATGTGGGGCTAATTTTAACACTTAATTCTCATGCCTTTGGGGCTATTTTGAGAAAAAATTTAGTAATTTCATTTTAGTCTGAAATCATAAGAGAGTTAAGTGTCCACTTTTGAACCATAGGGGGATAAAGTGAAAATAGACCTAACCACAAGGAGTAAATTATCCTTTAGCCTTTGTTAATAATCCATGCTGGGAAAGAATCAAACCAAAGAATGTCATCATTAAGGCTTAAGGGCAAATTTTGCTATATCATGAGCAAGACTATTTGGCTTCACACTTGGAATTCTATCATATTGAATTGAATTAGGTCATTTGGTAAACTATATCCATGTGAAAGCGATGCTTAGAATCCTCATTTATATCTTCGATCTTAAGAAAAATAAAGAATTATCATGTATGAAAGTACACTATTAAGTTTTCTATTTTTGTATAGTGAGGTAATCCAAAAAAATGGATTTTCTATTTTTGTGAAACTAACACGATCAAATTCATGGGATGCTTTTACGTTGTTTTTTCATTTTATTTATTTATTTATTTAAGTTTGTGGTAAGAATTAAGTATGATAATCTTCTACTTCATCTTATTGTGTCGACCAAATCATATGTTTCTATGTATTTTATTACAAGGGAATGACAATAGAATTCTCAACTTATGTAATGTAGTGGCCTAAAAAAAAGTCAAATAAAGGTATGTATGGAAGAATGCAAAGTAAGGAGTATTATTATGCTAACTAATTTAAATTTGTAACGAACTTTTATTTTAATAGATTGATAGATTGTGGTTTGTTAAAATAATACAAATTCAGCACCCTAATTAAGACCCACATGCAAGTACTAAAGTCAGCATTTTAAATAAGTCAAACTAAGTTGAGAGAGAGAGAGAGGAGAAATACTTTTGATATGTAATCTCACGAAGTCATTAAACAAAATTACTTAATTCTACTGAATTACCTCACAGGTTTGGCAGGAGTAAATATTCAATTGAACGATTGTCTTGATGATGCAGTTTGACAAATCTATACAATTTCTCTATTTAAACATCTGTCTATAGTAAATTTAATGAAACTTATTTACACAGACAATATATCTGTATGTATTGGTGTAGTGATACTTTGATATTCCGTTATATTGAATTTTTTCTCATATCACATTACCAAGTTTATGTAGTTTTGAGAATTTCGATAAAAAAAATAATAATAATAATTATTGTTTGAAATCCCAAAATTGTATAGGAATTTATTTGACTATATGACTATTTTTCAAGCAAAAAAAGATTATAAGACTATATTTTGGGAATTGCTATGTACACCGTTAATTTTGGTATGTGCACCGCTCACCTTTACAAAAGTGAGAATTTTTAGAAGAAAGATAATTAGAATAAAGAAATTTAGGTGTACATAATAAATACACAGGTGTACATAGCAATTCTCTATATTTTTTGCTTTGCAAATTCTGATCCGAAAAAATAATATAAAATATAAAGAAATTAGTTTATTTAATTTTCAATAATAAATTGTGATGTAAACGCAATTGTACCGCCTCCATTGTGGTGTTGCACAAAACATATCCGTGTCCGTGTGACCACCACCACAAGATTCCACCTCTCACTCTTTAAATACACTCAACAGACTAAAGACGCGGCTTTCCAGCCTGGCCGCCTCCCACATTTTTATTCTCTCTCTTCTTCAAATCAATCTCATGCCCCACCAACTACATCGAGCATCCAAATTACCAAAATACCCTTCAATTACAATTTATTCTCATTTCAACCCAGTTATGCAAATGTTTCTCGAATTTCGTACCTCAATTACTTTCCAAACTTATTATAATGGAACTACGGATTTTACTCTGAGGATGTTGAATAAGTCCACAGCTGGTGAATTTTAATTGAGCTACATCGAAGTGATCTAATTGCTACTAAAGATAGTCTCACCGCCACAACGGGTAGCAGAGCATTATTTTTATTTTTATCGAGACCATTTTTGCTATGATCTTATTTTTGTTTATCACGGGTTTTATTAGATGACATGTGATCTCATAAGAAGATTCCCAACTCGTTTGTGATCCCCTCTCCGATTGGAACTGCAACCCGGATTGGTTATTCGCAGGCCCAATCTTTTTTGGAAGAAGATTTCTTGCTGCCTCTTCTTCCTTTTGGAAAGTTGTTAAAAGAGTAATAATTGGTGCACATAAAATGCGCACATAAGGATTTAGGCCATTTATTTTAATGGGTTCCATGTATATAGGTACGGATTCTATCGAAATGAATGACCCAAATCTTTATGTGCACATAGTGTTACCTTTGTCAAAATTCATTGGAATGCAAACTTTGTTGCCCACAATCTTGCTCAATGGGCTTTGCGTTGTAACTCTTCGGGCCCAATCTCGGTTAATGATCTTCCTACGTTGTTTTTTGTATTTTTTTTAGAAAAAATCATCATTAGAGATAATGGTTCCTGCCTTGTAGTTCTCTGTTTTGTTTTTTTTTTTTTGTTTTTTTTTGTTGAAATGATATTTTTTTCAAAAAAAAAAAAAAGGATAACATGTGTTCCATTTTCAGTAAGGATAACTCTTGGGGGCACACATAAGAATCTCACAAAAATAAGATGTATAAATTTTATGTGTCTATCTCTCTCCTCTTGACCCCACAGATATTGTGGACCCCATAGTGTCATTGGACCCTACTTAGAGAGAGAGATAGACACATTGTGGTTTATATATCTTATTTTTGTGAGATTCCTATGTACTCCAGAGTTATCTATTCAGTAATTATGTCGATAATACAATGACAAAATAAAAATAAAAATGGACACATGTCGCTTAATAGAGACCTGAATAAGCAAGTGTGAGTAAAAATGAGGTGAGAAAAATGAATTCTTACGGTCCGTTTGATAAACTGAAAATTAAGTGATGAAAATTTTAAGCGACTGAATTTGCAATACTAAAAATAGTGTTTCAAGTACTGAAATAAAATACATTCAGCGATTATTTTCAATAAAAATTTTCACTTAAAATTTTTAATGAATTTTTCACTATTTTTTTAATTAAATAATACATTATAAAAAACATTAAAAAAAATAAAAAAATTTCTAACACTTAAATTGTCGAACACACCCTTGGTCTTTCACTCCCTCCTCTTCCATATAAAAGTCGTCTGACTCTCTTTATCTATTCTCTCTCTCTCTCTCATCATCCACGTGGTTAAACCATGCCACCACCAAAACTCCACTTCCTAACCACCACCACCCTCCTACTCCTCCTAACCCTAACAGTCCACCTCCCATCCACGGATGCCACTACTACCCCTAACCTTCCAGAATTCCGAGAAGCTCCGGCATTCCGCAACGGCCGAGAATGCCATCAAAACAACCCACCACCACCAACAATCCACATCGCCATGACCCTCGACGCCACCTACCTCCGCGGCTCCGTCGCCGGAGTCCTCTCCATACTCCAACACGCTACATGCCCCGAAAACATAATATTCCACTTCCTCTCCGCCGCCCACCACCACTCAACCACCGTCCCCCTCCGCCGCACCATCTCCACAACCTTCCCTTACCTCAACTTCCACCTCCACCACTTCAACACCCACCTCGTCTCCGGCAAGATCTCCGCCTCCCTCCGCCGCGCACTCGACAATCCACTCAACTACGCCCGGATCTACCTAGCTGATCTCATCCCGGCCCCCGTCCACCGCATCATCTACTTCGACTCTGACCTCATCGTAGTCGACGACGTCGCCAAGCTCTGGACAATCAACCTCAAAAATCACATACTCGGGGCCCCCGTCTACTGTCACGCCAATTTTAGATCCTACTTCAATCCCCAATTCTGGGCCCACCAGAATTTCTCAAAAACATTTTCAAGCCGAAACCCATGTTACTTCAATACTGGTGTAATGGTGATCGATCTCGAGAAATGGAGAGATGGGAAGTACACAGACAGGCTTGAGTACTGGATGAAGATACAGAAGAGATATAGAATATACGAATTGGGTTCCCTTCCCCCATTTTTGCTGGTTTTTGCAGGTATTTGTTCATTTACTATACCAACAAATCTCACTTTCGTCCTTAAAATTTCTTTAATTTTAACCCAAATAAGGTTCTTATTTATTCAATTTGCTTTGATTAGTTAAGGGCTTCTGAAATTTCCTTGTGAACATAATAAAGATTGTTTTTTGTTTTTTTTTTTAAAAAAAATTAAAAATAGTAAAATGTAAATGTTGACTGTATGTATTTGTCTAGCACTATTTAGGGATTTGATGATAATAAATTGATTGTAGGAGATATTTAGCAAATATTCTACTAGATTTTTTTATTATATCTTTTCTTTATTTAGTCTACATTTGTGTTCTATAAATTGATACCTCCTTCAGAATAGAATATAGAATAGTAGCATACACTGTACATAGAAATTCTCTCTCTTTTACTTAACCCCCAAAATTCCAAAACAACCACATAATTAAAAAAAATTAGAGTGTAGTCCATTTTAGAATACCCTTTAAGTATTGTTTCCAGCTGAAGAAAAAAAAAATAGTAAATTGGACAAAATATCCCGACAACTAATTTAGTGAAATTTTACAAAACGTTGGAATTTTTGTTGAATTGTAAAAATAAAAATTAAAAAAAAAAATTGGTTGAGAGACTTTTTTACTAAAAAATGTTTTTATTGTGTCATTTAACTAATAATTTTTTTCTAACGGATTAGCTTATTTTGGACCACCTTTTCTACTTTTGAACCAGTTCTCAATGTCTTATTCTTATTCATTCATAATTTCATATTCATGTTGAGACAACCCATTTATGAATTTAACACTAAAGTCTATATTTAAAACCTAAAAATTCAGAATTATAATAATTCTATCAAAAAATTTGGGTCAAGTTGTCCCTAAAATAAAATTCTGGGTCCGTCCCTGCAGGTAATGTTGAAGAGATTGAGCACAGATGGAACCAACATGGGCTTGGAGGAGACAATCTTGAAGGATTGTGTAGAGATTTACATCCTGGTCCGGTGAGTCTTCTTCATTGGAGTGGGAAAGGGAAGCCATGGCTGAGGCTTGATTCGAGGAAGCCTTGTCCGTTGGATGGGTTGTGGGCCCCATATGATCTGTTCCGTCATAAACCTCTGTTTTCGGATAGCTGATGTACTGGATCAAAACCCGAAGAACCCAAAAGAAAGTGGAATGTGAAAAGACGAAAGAGGACAAATGTGCAAAGGATTTTTGTCACGTGGGGTCAAGACAGGGAGTCACGGATGGTTAAAGTTAGAATGAACGGTTGTGATCTTTTGTTATGACGGTGGTGGGAAGATGACTGGTGCATTGTTTGGATTGGGTGATATATATATATATATATATACATGTGTATATATACACTGTTTATGGCAGTGGTTGGATTTGTGAAGGTTTGCTTCACTAATCGCTTTCATGAATGATGATGTTTTTTTTTTTTTTTTTTGAATTTTTTTTATTAGTTTGTTAGTGGGCAAATGTTAAGGTGTTGTATTCGCTTTACCTACTTTGTTCTTTTGTATTTGATCATATTCATATTGTTTGATTAATGGTCATAGTTTTGTTTTCTATCTCTCTTTTTATTTTTTCTTTTCTTTTTTAACTTTTATTTTGAGGTTGTGGTTCATATATGAATTTTTTTTTTTTTTGGTTCTTCTGTTAAAGTGATGGGGACTTAATTTGAATAGTTGTATAATTTGTGGCACTTTTTGTTTTTGGGGTTATTACATTTAAGGGAGGAAATGCACTTTTATTAACTACTAATTCCACGGAAACATTTGATTTCTTTACAAGTCTTTTTATGCCTCTCTCATTTATGAAGGGGTCAAAAATTAGCTACTTTAGAGGAACTTGTCAGTTTAATCCAATTTATCCAAGAAAATATCAAATCCCACTCTCAACTCAAACCAAATTAATAGAAATTGGAGTGGGAGATAAAACTACAATTTCTTTTCTTTTTTCTTTTTTTTTTCTAA
This sequence comes from Hydrangea macrophylla, assembly GCA_033977485.1. Classification (NCBI taxonomy): domain Eukaryota; kingdom Viridiplantae; phylum Streptophyta; class Magnoliopsida; order Cornales; family Hydrangeaceae; genus Hydrangea; species Hydrangea macrophylla. The sequence continues at coordinate 14,134,419 of CM066987.1, forward strand.
TACTTATCTAGATCCGAAATTATTTTTTTTTTATTTTAATACTTATCTGAATCCAAATTAAACTATAATTGATAATATAAAAATTGGCCATGAATATTTCAAAACCAATTTCATTAGTTTAAATTGTTTGTGATTACTCCAATAAGTATTTCAGATTATACTTGCTATAAATCCTTTCATTAGTTGACCCAGTGAGTTAATGACAGATTCGCTATTGACAGTTGTTATGAAAACAATCAATTCACAATTAGAGTTGAAGGTTGTGTGTATCCCAATATTGACTCATCATTCATTATGGGATTTTCTCAGGTCTTGTTTCTTTGGACTAGACTTTAGTAAAGTTGCATCAGTACATTTTATTAGGTTCCTCTCACATAGATGCATAATTTTTAAAATAATTATTTTCAAAAAATACAATATTAAAAAAATAATTTAAAAACTGTGAGAGAAACCTAACAAAATGTATAGAAGCAACTTTACTGAAACGTTGTCCGTTTTTTCTTTCTTAAACATCATTTTTCTCTAATCTGTTTCTGTCTATACCAACGACTCACTATCACCACAACTACCTCCATCAATATATCACCACAACAATTTACCGAATTATAATGAAATAAAATGTAAAATAATATTTTTAAAAAATGTATTGCATCGAAACAAACCGTAGCATTAGATTCCCATTTTCATCAAATCAACAATTGAAGTAACAGATCATCCTCACTAAATTTAAGGTCAATCAAATATCATTTGGTATTCGGTCAACCTACTCAAATTCTCATCCTAACTTAATATCAAGGGTTAATTACATTTTACATCGCTGTGGTTAGAATTGTTTTTATTTTACTCTCTTGTGCTTTAAAAGTGCACATTTAACTCCCCTGTGATTTTAGACTGAAGTGAAATATTAAGATTCCCTCAAAACTGTTGAAAATTTTAAAATTTACAAAAAATATTAACACTTAATCCTCTTTGTGAGGTTAATGTTGAGGTTAGTCCCCTATATGAAGATAATGCTGTCATTTAACTCACTTATTTGGGGCTAATTTTTAATATTAAACCCCTTTGGGGGGCTAATTTTGAATTTAACTACCTATGTGGGGGTTAATTAGACACTTAATCTCTCTTATGTGGGGCTAATTTTAACACTTAATTCTCATGTGGGACTATTTTAAGAGAAATCATAGTACTTTCACTTTAGGTCAAAATCACAAGGGGATTAAGTGTCCACATTTCAACTATAAGGGGTTAAAGTGAAAATAAACCGAACCACAGAGAAATAAAATATAATTAACCCTAATATCAAAATTGGAAAGTAAAAATTTTACTACTGGGATTGGTAAACATGATGATAACGAGACTAATAATTAATGCAACAAATAATTTTAAAGATATAAAGGAAACAACTTATATACAGTTTTTTGTGTGCAGTTGGAATTGTTCCTCTCATAGCTTCAATAGTAAAACTGCTTTGAAAAATGGGTAAATTATCTCCAAATCCTTAATTAAAGCAAGGAAAAGTTTAAAGGAGTCGTGTTTTTTGAGCATTAGTCAAAAGTCCCTCTCACAATGCTAGTGGCCAAGTATAGTCCCAAACATTCTAGCCACTCACACTGTGTGAGTGGCTGTAGTATAGCATTTCTCATTTCAAAAATATTTCAAAATTTAAACCCTCTATTACTTTTGATTTACAACTCTATTTTTTACAAATTTTATACCGCTGGAATCGTATCGACGAGAGCTACAAAACTAATACCATTGTTGATATGTTTTGAGCAAATTTTTTTTTTCAATTTGAAGAAATTTTGAAAAAAATAGAGTTTTGTGAAATTTCACAAAAGTAGTTTTGTGAAAATTTTGTGAAATTTTCAGTTACACAAGGCATATAAGATTTTGATTTTGATTTTGATTTTTTTGCTCAAAACATATCAACAATGGTACTAGTTTTGTAGCTCTCGTTGACACGATTCCAACGGTATAAAATTTGAGAAAAATGGAGTTGTATGTTAAAAGTTATAGAGATTTAAAGTTGTAAAATATTTTTTGAATTTAGAATATCATACGGTACAGTGCTCATACCGTATGAGTGGCTGCAAAAGCATGGCATGTGAAAATTGGGCAAGAGTGGGGAAAATATGGGAAATGTTTGGGTGCATGTCATTTTTGTCCTTTTGTCAAAGAGCAGGGACTTTTGATTAAATGCAGATATTGAAGGTACTTTTTATTAAATTTTGAGTTGACAAGGGATATATCTCTAACTGTCCCTTGAAAAATTAGGCTATTTTACTATTGTTGAAACTGTAAGAGGCACAATTCCAACAACACACAGTAAATTATACATAAGTTGTTTTCAAATATAAATAGGGCAAATTACATTTTAGTCCATTAAACAATAATTTATTTTCAATTGGGTCCATAAACTTTTTTTTTATTACAATTGGGTCCTTGAACTTCAAAAATTCATTCAATCAGACCTAAATTCTAACGCTGTTAGCTTAAACTATTAGAAATTATCACGTACGTTGCGCGTAATCGTAATGCTTACCTGTTACATGTTAGGTTAAGATTAACACGGAAGATTGTGAATAGTGCAAAAAATCGCATTCAATCAGATCTGAAATCGTGTTCAATCAAATTCGCAAACACATTCGACTAGATCCAAAATTGCATTCAATCTGTCACGACCCATCCCACTAACGTGCGAAAATAGGACACGTGGCACGCCACCAAGGCTCATCCAACCATTTATAACTATACGCAGCGGAAAATAACTTTAAAACAACCTTGAGTGTATAAAAACTTTAGGAAACATTTCCCTCCGAGTTGTAAAATCCGTACAAAATTGAAAACGTAATTATATTTCGAATCGGATAAATATATGTTAAAAGGAGTCCAAAAGGAACCCTAAGAACCAATCAAAACCTTTTAAAAATTTCCATAAGGTATAGAAAAAGAATTCTGGCAGGGTTCATTTCGACCAGTCGAACGACCCCCTTTCGACCGGTCGAATGTCCCTTCAGTAGAATTCCTCCTTAGCAACAGAATTTTCCATAAGGACAAACAACCATCACTCCTTTCATTCCTCCAAACATGAGTACACCCACCCAACTTCACAAGTGATAATAAGACTTTCAAGAACATTATAAAGACATACTAATCAACGAAAAGAGACAATAACAGAACAAGTTAAGGCTTGTTTGGCTTTAAAACATAATAGTTCTATTACATGCCTCCAAAATACGAGTTTGACGATTTAAACATTCCAAACACGAATCCATGAGTTTGAATTCATTACAACATAACCACAAGTAGTTTTACAACTTATTCCAACATCCTAAATCATTCCAAACCTTCCAAGTTGAAGTTAATAGTTCTAACTTCTCAAAATTACATTTTTACATCATTTGGAATTTAAAACAAAAACATATACAAAAGAAGGATCCCCGTCGCTCCCGCGGTCTCACTCCTCACGCTTCTTCTTTCCTTTCTTTCTTTCACCTGCAATGGAATAAATCTCCACTGCTCAACTATATACTGAGTGCACAATTCTAAACATATGTTTATATGACAATTCATGCATTAAACATCTAAATCACATCAAATAATCTCTAGGGAGAGTGACACGTATTCATCCGGTATATTGGCAAGCCCAAAGTCTATCAATCGCGACGCCAATGGCAAGTCCAGAGTCTATCAACCATTGCACCCAACTGCTATGGCAGGGCCGGTTCCCAAACCAAGCAAGTAGCAGTCACTACTGTAACTCTCAAACATCGAGAGGCGTACCCCGGTATGAACTTGTATCAAACTCCCCTTTGACCCACATAGACACATAACATGCCCATATAATCACATATACGTGCTTTCATGGTATTTTTATGTGCATAATTAACGGGCCTACTTAATACATGAATTTCGCCCGGATCCAAAATATTAAGTCCGATAATTAAAACATAAAATTTCCTATAATTCATAGGCTTAGAATTCATACCTCGTGCGATTTCCCTATAACTTTGAAGGATGAATTAGGAGACCAAATAAACGTCGGATCTCTGATTACAAGGGATTCCTACAAGTTTAAGCATGTTTTTCCCAAAATTCCAACATTAGGACTATTATAAAAACGTAACCAAACGAGTCCTAACTAGTATCAAAATGAAGCCCTTACCTCAAGGAGTTCAAATCTAGAATTTGGAGAAAAAATGACAATCGGGAGGTCGTCGATTTGTGTCAGACAGCTCGTAGCAACTAAATCCCCAAATCTCCCCTCTCTTGATTTTCAATTTAGGTTTGAACTAATGAAATTAGTTCATGAGTTTCTATATATAGGCACGACTCTCGGGAATTACGTTTACCTCTCCACGAGTTCTCAAAATTTCTAATTAGTCCCTAAAACGTCACACACGCCCATTTTATTACTTCACGAGTGAAAACTAAAATTTATAAAAGTTTTTGTCTAAGTCTCGTTTGTCGCCGTAATTACGGTCGAAAACCAATTTTCGTGGAATCTCTGGATGACCTATCTTTTTATGCCACAATCACTCACGTTCTCACCACAGTGTTCAAAACAATTCGAAATGATATTCAAACTATCATAAGTTTACTCTACACAGGTAAATTACTATTCATGGGAATCAGGTAAAGTTAAATAACATTTAATCCACACAAATGTCATTTAATCACACAAATATCTCAATGATTACCGAATCACCGTGTCCTTACTCGACACCTTCCGTTGACCACAGTCAACCACTTATCTCAATTATTAATAAGCATTAATAATTCACATGTTACCACATTGTTATATTAAAAACATGTAATTTCTGGAACGGGTGTGACAAGTCTCCCTTCCAAAAAGGAAGTTTGTCCCCAAACTTATACCTCATACGTCAAACAGGTGCGGATACTCATTCCTCATCTCTTCCTCGTTCTCCCACATAGCTTCCTCAACCAAATGACTACGTCACAACACTTTCACCATCGGAATTGTCTTAGTTCTGAAGACTCGTTCTTTCTAATCTAGTATCTCTACGGGATGTTCTATGTAACTCAAGTCCTCTTGAATCTGTAACGGTTCTGGCACTACGATCTTACTCGTATCTGTCATACATCGTCTCAACATCGACACGTCAAATACGTTGTGCACATTTTCCAACTCTGATGACAATGCTAACCGGTAAGCCACTGGACCCACCATTTCTAGGATCTCAAAAGGTCCTACGAATCTCGGATTGAGTTTCCCCCTATTTTCGAATCAAACAATGCATTTTGAAGGCGTTACTCGCAAGTATACAAAGTCACCTACTTCGAACGTCATTGGTCGTCGCTTCGAGTCCGCATAACTCTTATAATGACTCTGAGCTACCTTAAGTCGCTCTAGAATTAACTTCACCTTCTCAATAGTCACCTATATTAGTTCAGGCCCTAACAACTTTCTTTCTCCAACCTCGGCCCAACAAACCGGTGATCGACACTTACGCCCATACAAAGCTTCATACGGTGCCATACCAATGCTTGACTGAAATCCGTTATTGTATGCAAATTTGATTAAAGGCAAGTGTTTCTCCTAATCACTTCCAAAATCTAGAACACAAAGTCTAAGCATATTTTCCAGAGTTTGAATCATTCGCTCTGACTGTCCATCGGTCTGAGGATAAAAAGCAGTACTGAAACTCAACTTCGTACCCATGGCCTTTTGTAAACTTTTCTAAAACCTCGATATAAAACTACTATCGCGATCTGATACAATGCTGGAACCCCGTGTAGTCTTACAATCTCCTTCACCTACAACTCTGCTAACTTAGACGGTTTGGTCGTCTTGATTGGTATAAAATGAGCTGACTTTGTTAATCTATCTACTATAACCCAAATCCTGTCATTCTTGTTCGGTGATCGTGGAAATCCCGAAACAAAATCCATCGTGATCTCATCCCATTTCCATTCTGATACTGGTAATGGTTGTAGCAGTCCCGCAGGTACTTGTCTCTCCGCTTTGACCTGTTGACACACCAAACATTCGGACACAAACTTGGCAACTTCCCTTTTCTTACCTCTCCACCAGAAGTTTTTTCGCAAGTTCTGGTACATCTTGTTACTTCTCGGATGCACTGAATATTTCGTACTATGAGCTTATTCTAAAAGTCGTTCCTTCAGGTCTTTCACATTCGGTACGCATAATCGGTTCACAAGCATTAACACTCCTTGTTCCAAGGTAAAACCCGGTCGTTTCTCCAAAGGTATCTCGTCTCTCATTATGCACAAGTAGACATCGTTAAACTGTGCCTTCTTGATCTCATCAATAATATCTGGGTGTGCTATAATTGCCATCATTAAGCCACCACTAGTCTCTGGTATCACATCCAATTCTAAACGTTCCATCTCCTTTACCAACTCTTTTTACTGGATTTGCTCATCGGCTAAATTCCTTATCGTCTTCCGGCTTAACGCATCGGCTACTACATTAGCCTTTTTCGGATGATACTCTATCAAAAGATCGTAATCCTTCATTAATTCTAACCATCTTCTCTGTCTCATGTTCAAATCCCGTTGGGTGAAAATGTATTTCAAACACTTATGGTCCGTGAATATCTCACACTTCTCCCCATACAAGTAGTGTCTCCAAATCTTCAAGGCATAGATCATGGCGGCCAATTCAAGATCATGAGTCAGATAGTTAGCCTCGTGTGTCTTCAACTGTCTAGAAGCATAGGCAATTACTTTACCACCCTGCATAAGTACATATCCCAAGCCTTGATGCGAAGCATCACTATAGATCACAAATCCCTCAGTTCCAGATGGTATTGTCAGGATAAGTGCTCTCGTCAATCGCGACTTCAACTCTTGAAAACTATCTTCACACTCTTGACCCCACTCAAAAGTAACACCCTTTCTCATCAACTTGGTCATTGGCAACGAAATCTTGGAGAAATTCTCGATAAAACGGCGGTAGTGTCACGCCCCGACGTAGCATAAATAAGGAAAGCGTTTAATTTCCTTTATGGACCCGTAGGTCGCGACAGTTTGAAGGATCGATTCCGTCCCAAACGTCAAACAACAAAACATAATAATCAGAGTAAAGCAATCAAGGCTTACAAAAATTTTCTATCTTATTACATCTTATAAACCGGGGTCAACTAAGGCACAGACCGCCTTGAAAATAAAATAATAACTTAGAGTCTGTTACAGTCATCCTTAAAACAAAACAGTTTAAAACTCAAACAAATAAACTTAATACATAAAATAAACAGTTTCTTTATTCCAACAGCAGCCACCTCAATTAGCGTAGTCATATGTTTCCTCCTGGTTAAAACCTGAAAAGCCTGAACACGAATGTCCAGGACGCATCAACGTCATCAGCTTCAAGAAGCTGGTGAGTATTAAAAACATGACTTTGAATGTAAAGCATACCCATTTACCTTTTTCCATTATTAAAATACTGAAAGAATTTATTTTATAAAACAACAAGGAATATAATAAAAGTCTTTCATTCATAAATACAGATACTCGTGAAATGAGACAATGCACCACACTCATCTCGCCGACTCTTTTCTCTCGACATCCACAACAACCCACTATCCTACTCCTGGTATCTTTGAAACACTCAGATAGCCACACTTTAGCAACGGGGCGCCAGGGAGTGTCTTGTTTGCCTCACACTTTGGTCCGGGGTACCAGGGAGTGTCCAATGCCTCACACTTTGAATACCCTAACCGCCATGCAAATACCGGGGCGACCCCTCACACAGTATCCAGACTTGAGTTATCAGGGAGTGTCCGTAGGCCACACTTTAGCACTACCATGGGTGCCAGGGAATGTCCGAGTTCGGCTTCACACACTTTAACGCTTCCATGGGCGTCAGGGAGTGTCCTTATTTGCCACCGTCGCATTTCAAAGATACCCTCTTCCACAAACTCAAACTCAACCACAACCACAACCACAACCACGACCACAAACACAATCTCATACCCTTTCCACACTACCATTACTCTTTTCCACACAGACTGACACCCATATGCATGTACTACTGACCCACATGAATGATATGCACTTAAACAATAATGCTGAATTAAGGAACAACACGCGTACGGGAATTAATGAGTTATACTACAATGTTTAGATCACTTAAACATAACCAATTAGAGTTCTGATCAACTAAATTTCCAAACAGAGCCTTAACAGTATATAAATTTCATCCAAACAGTCCCTTAACAGAAAAACAGACAAAAACAGAAACTGCACTACCTCGCGCGCGCGGGCCGCTCGCGCGAAGGGTCGCTCGCGCGGGCCGCTCGCGCCCATTTTTCCTTTATTAATAAACTTTTCTGACTACCTGAGGAAAGCAAGGTCGCGCGCGCGAAGGGGTTCTCGCGCGACCCTCGCTCGCGCGACCAGCCAATTTTCAATTATATATATATGAATTGTTACGTCTGCCTGGGGAAGCCTACCTCGCGCGCGTGGGTCGCTCGCGCGAAGGGGTTCTCGCGCGACCCTCGCTCGCGCGACCAGCCAATTTTCAATTATATATATATCAATTCTTACGTCTGCCTGGGGAAGCCTACCTCGCGCGCGCGGGTCGCTCGCGCGAGGGGTCGCTCACGCGGGCCGCTCGCGCGATTCTCGCGCGCGCGATCGTGGCGCGAGATGAAGCTGAGGCTTCGTCTTCTTCGCAGAAACTGCCCTGTTTCAGTTTAAGGGGTCCAAAATGACCCATTTTGGAATTCTAAAGTATATAGGACATATAATATATGATTCTCTTCGGTTTTTCACAAGGATTAAGAATCTAAAGTCAATTTAACACCATTTGATTCATAGCTCTCTAATTTTACGAAAAACTAAAACATGTCAAAATTTCATTTTCAATATACTTTCTTATATGAACGAATTAGGCTCTATAACTTCAGACATAACATCAATGAGGTATAATCTTTCATAATCAACTCTAAAAACAAGTTTTGGTTAAGTTTTGAAAATCTTGATTTCTCAAGCTATGAACTTCAATGTTAAATTATCAATGGGGGTTGACAAAATTGAAATAATACACAGCAAATAAGTATGAGATTACATTGGGAGTGAGTTAAAAATACTCACTGTGATTAATGGAGCAGAGAATTGTTGAGAAAGAAAATATGAAGGAATTCAAACCCAAGCTTTGGCTATGGGGATTAAAAGCTCTCTATGAAATTCTGAAATTCTCTGTGAAATCTCTCTCTCTCAACTCTCTGTGTTTAGTGATGTGCAGAATGTGTGTGTGTAATGAGAGGTATACATATATAGGACCCAATAGAGAGAACTTGGGCTCCAAGTTCAACCTTGAAGACTCCACATTGGATTTCAAGTATTAGTTTCTCATTCAATCCTATATGAACTACAAAAATCACAGGTGTGTGTGTGATACACTTACGTATACATATATATCCTCAGATTGTGAAGAGGTAAGCTAGAGTAATAGGGGGCAATTCAAATAGTGTTTGGGAAAAATATCTTTTGGCACAACAATACACACACACACCAAGCATTGACAAACAAAGCTTAAGCAAATGATGAGTTTCCATTAATAGCAATAAAGTACAAGTCATGTCATACTTTACGTCACTTCCAAAAATCTGGGGAAATTAAACACAACATGGACAGTTTTGAACATAAACTGGTATTTTCGGGGCGCGGTGGTCACCACAAAAATACAGGAATTTTATTTTAACGTAAGAATTGATTTTCTGGTTTCATAAAAATACTGATTGAGTCAATAGGAGTTACTTTCACCGTTTTGGAATACAGATTTTGAAATCCACACAGGTATTACTAACTTTTGTAAAATTGCAGTTTGGCCCCCAATAGAATTTAAATGTGAATTAGATAAGACATTAATATTCCAAACATGTGACTGAAAATAAAATAAAAGCAGACAATGCTAATTGATTTTAAATATGCCAATGCGATTACAATTAAATTAAATATGGACATGAATTTTAAATTAAATGGAAATGCAGGTTATTACAGGTAGTATCCCGCTAACCCTAAGAAACTTCGAATTTCAGATATGGATGTCGGCCTCTGCCAATTAGATACGACTTCTACCTTGTGAGGATCAACTGAAACTCCATTCTTGTCAATCACGTGACCAAGAAAGGTGATGCTAGATAACCAAAATTCACATTTCTTGAATTCCCCAAATAGTTGCTTCTCTTGTAATCTCTGAAGTATCAACCTCAAGTGGTTTTCATGTTCTATCTCACTCGGTGAATAGATAAGAATATCGTCTATGAATACGATTACAAAGTCGTCTAGATAGTCCTTAAAGACTTGGTTCATAAGGTCCATCAACGCGGCTAGTGCATTAGTAACCCCAAATGGTATAACTAAGAACTCATAATGTCCGTAACGCGTTCTGAAAGCTGTCTTCTCTACATCCTCGGCCTTCACTTTCAACTGATGGTAGCCCGATCTCAAATCTACCTTTGAAAACACTTGTGCTCCTCGAAGTTGATCAAATAGGTCGTCGATTCTCGATAGTGGATACTTGTTCTTGATAATTAGCTTGTTTAACTCCTGATAGTCAACACACATACGCATTGAACCATCTTTCTTCTTTACAAACAATATAGGAGCTCCCTACGACGATATACTAGGTCGAATGAAACCTTTGTCAAGTAGTTCCTGTAGTTGCACTTTCAATTCTTTTAACTCTACGGGTGCCATTCGATATGGTGCTTTTGATACGGGTCTTGAGTCTGGCATTATCTTGATGGTAAACTCAATCTCCCTCTCTATAAGAACATCTGGTAAGTCATCTGGGAATACATCCAGATACTCTCGTACTATCGGAATATCTTCTACCTTCAATTCGATCACCGAAGTATCAATTACCGAACATAGGAATCCTCGACATCCTTTTTGTTAGGGATATATACTAAAAGCCATGCTTTATGTAGTTGATTTATTATTCATTTAATAAAATCAGTTATTCCATTTTTATGAGAATCTGTGTGGGCAATGTTTGTATTATATTATTTATTTAATATTATGCATGTGTGTCTCTCATTCTATATAGTAGGTGGTTTGGTGTGTAGAGTTCGGCTTACACACAGAAGATCAGGCCATCAGATATTATAGAATGTAAGATTTTGGTTTACAGTCTTAGATGGGATTGGACACACCATCGGTAGGACTGCAGCATGGTGTTATAGTAGGTTTATCTTGACTGCGGGAAATGGTATAGTTTCAACTCACCATGCTAGTACATTTTGTGTATTAAACAGGACCGACTTGGGGTAATTATCTTTATACTGACTTATAAGATAATTAATACCTCATGGCTATTATGAGTGCTTATGCTCTAAATCCTAATTTAATTTATAGACACGTACATTTGATATTTATACTTTGATCCCTAAAAGGGTGAGATCCTTAAATGGGTCAATATCTCATTGGATTGGGTGGCAATATTAATTGTATGGTGGATATTAATTAATGATGGAATCCATGTCTCAATTTTGGGATTGATGATATCCCCTTGAGAAAGCTTATAAGTTTTGATTATGTCAAACCCTGCAGGTGGATTTTGTATCCGACATATCAGATAAGTTAAGCAGAGGATCTCAAGGAATTTTAAGAAATTAATTAAATATGATTGTCAGTAATTATATTTAATTAATGGATATCTGTAATCTTAACATGGGAAGATAATAAGCATTTAATAACATAGAGCTCGAAATATATTTTTGAGATAAGGGTAGGAGTGCAATTATAATTCTTTAGTGGTATGAATTATAATTTATGGAAATAGGAATCTGATTCAGTTCGAATTAGGGTTTCCTAATTCCATAAGGAAGCCTATTCCTTATTGACTTCTTATGGTCCCTATCGTAGCCTATATATATGCCGCCTTGGCTCTTCTCTCAGGTTGCATGATTTCATATTCTAAGCTTCCCTTGATCTCCTAGCTTTCTTCTAGAAGGGTTTCCACCAAACCCTAGTCTCTGTGAGCATTCAAGAGACATAGGAGTGTAGATCGCTAGCGTCGGACAACGCTCACTAAAAGAGCTTCGGACTGCTCGATACTGATCGAAAGTTGCTGAATTTTTTACACAACGTTTCTGACGTCGAGACGGAGCTGCTGTTAAAAATTCAAGTAAATCGGAGATCGTTTGATCCTCCTGACGAACACATCTTTGTCGGATCAATGTGATCAGGATTGAATTGTCATAGCAATCAAAGAGAGTGTTATAACTGGGAATAGAAAATAGAACGTAAAGAGGGAAGAGCAGAAAACTAAAAGGATTTCGAAAGAGCCTATACTCAGTTCGATATTCTGGCAGCAAAGGAATACGGTAGAAGATCGTGAGCTGTTATCGAGCCCGTGTTCTCGATTCGTCTACTACAGCAATCCAATTTTGCAGTTCAAGGTAACCCTAGTTCCGCCCTTGTAGGGTTATTATAGATTTCATGAAATTTTTTGCAGTACCAACTTATACGCACTGTCAACGGATTCTGGGAACGCAGTTTCCTAACAGTGGTATCAGAGCAACGTTGATTCTGCGTATAGATTGGAAGCAACCATGTTGTCCAATAAAACAGATCTTATGCGTGTTTTGATGGATGGATAGAACGTAGAGCTGTGCTAACCCTTGTTTTGCAGCGTTCTTATTCCACTATTATGGTCACTGATTTTGTGTGATTGGATCCCACGATGGTTTTATCCGTGGTTAATTTTGCTGTTTTAATATAGCATGTGAACTCCTTTATGGAATCATATGATTTGTCTGTATTGGATCCCACGCTTGATTGATGTGTGGTTAATTTACTGCAAAGAAATAGCATGTGAACTCCTTTATGGAGGCATAGGGTTTGTGTAATATATCTCAAGTAAATCCGTGAAGACAGTCCGTGAAGATAGTTTACAAGCAGTTTCAGAAAGCAATCTAGAGGCAATTTCTTGAGGCTATTTCAGAAAACAGTTCTGGAATTCAGTTGCGTAGTTGCGACATAGAGCTAATCGGGTTCCATGAAGATTTCTTCACAAGAGTTGCAGCTTGACCATAATAGTGGGATTCCTATTTTATTGTGGTTTCCTTATTTATGTGTGATTGAATGATTATTATTGTTTCATGTTTAATGAATAGGACAACATGGATAATTGTTCCTAGACCTATTTCAGATGTCTAGCTGCATGTTTAATTTATATTAATTTAAAATGATGGACAACTACATGTGTATTTAGAAATAAAACTAATTCCATAATTTGAAAACATAAGTATTTATTTTCTAAAATCATGAGAATAGAATAATTTTATTATCTACACATGTGGGTTTCACAAGTAAGGATGAATTAATCCTTGTCAAGTATTCCATTATTTTTTATTAATTAAATTAAAAGTTTTTCTAAAAAAATTATAACCCTCAAATTTTTTTAAAAAATTCTAAGTGGGAGAGGGAATTTATCAAGTATAAATCCCATGGTCTCCATCACTGGTTTGTAGATGATATGATTAATTTAATGTGATGGCTCTAGTGTCATCCTCCCCATCGGATGTAGTTGATCATGGAATCATCAGTACAAACTTCTTTAAAAGAATGTTTTGGGTGATTGTTGGTGTGGGTCACCTCTCCAACAGAGGTGTTCCTCACAGAACTCTTGACCTAGAATTAAGTGATGGTATACACTTAGCTATAAATAATAATATCCTCTCCATCTGAGTCACTGTTATTATTTATAGGACCAAAGCAAGTCAGCAGTTTAATTTTATTAGGCAAAGTACATTGCCTGGATAGTAAAATTAAAAGGCAATTGTCTATCTGAACAAATGATGGATAGTATATGGCTTCCCATCGAGTCATACTATTCGCGGTGTATCAGGTTGCTGGCGGATTCCTTTCAAATATGGTAGAGGGAACCAATATTTTCAACTCGAATCCATAGTAAATTTTGCCCAAACGTAATTATTTATGTTATGTGATTCTCAGGCTTTCAAATGGGTACTTTCAATCCACTTGCTGTTATACTTAAAGAAAACAAACTTACTGGACCAAACTATATAGACTGGAAAAGGAATTTGGATATTGTGTTAACTGCTGAAGAGTACAAGTTTGTGCTTACTCAAGAATGTCCTGAGCAACCTGGTGAGGGGGCAACCGCTGAGGAAACCCAGGCTCAAAAGAAATGGGTCAAGGCTGATGAGATGGCGCGGTGTTACATTTTGGCATCCATGTCAAATGTTCTGCAACATCAGCATCAGTCAATGACCAGTGCCTATGACATGATGGAGAGCCTCTGAGAGATGTTCGGGGATCAAAGTCGTGCTGCTAGGCAGGTTGCTATGAAAGACTTGATGAACACAACCATAGCTGAGGGGACGCCTGTAAGGGATCATGTTCTTAAGATGATATCTCTTCTTAATGAACTAGAGATCCTTGGAGCTGAAATTGACGGGGAAACCCAGGTCGATATCATACTCCAGTCACTGCCAGAGTCTTTTAAGCAATTCCGCCTCAATTACAACATTAATAAATTTAAATATACCTTGGCAGAGCTGCTTAAAGAACTTCAGGCAGCTGAGGGTCTCAACAGAAAGTCAGGGAGTACTCTTGTATTTGAGAAAGGTTCTACTTCAAAACCGAAAGGCAAGAAGAAAATGAAAAAGGCTCAAAAGAAGGCCGCGGGTCCTCCGCCAATCCAAAGGCCACGAGGACAACCGGGAAAGCCTACAGGCAAATGTTTTGTTTGCAAGCAGCCAGAACACTGGAAGAAGCAATGTCCAGTTTATCTCGCCAGACAGAACAATCAAGGTAAATCTCATTTACTAGTTGTTGAATTGTGTTTAGCGGTCCGATCTATCGGTACTCGGTGTGTAGATACGGGAGCCACTGATCATGTATGCAATTCTTTGTAGGGGTTCCAGGGAACCAGGCAGCTCAGTGATGGAGAGATTTATCTATATATGGGAAATGCTACGAGAGTAGCAGTAGTTGCAGTAGGAGATCTACATCTTAGTTTTGGTAGAGATAGGAATTTATTATTAAGAAATTGCTTTTATGTACCTTCTATTAGAAGGAATTTAGTTTCAGTTTCTAGTTTAGTAAAGAATGGATATTCAGTTCATTTTAATAAAGTAGTAGTTATTAAAGAAAATAAACATTTTATTTGTTCTGGTCAATTGGTGGATGATCTTTATATTATAAATCCTATCTCTCCTATACTGCAACTTAATGAATTGAATAACACAAATAGTTTGCCATTTAAGAGAAAAGAACCTTCGAGGATGAACCAAACGCATCTTTGGCACTTACGCCTTGGTCATATTAATTTGAAAAGGATTCAAAGACTGGTTCAAAATGGGCCATTAGGCTCATTGGAAGTGGAGGCACTTCCAGTTTGTGAATCCTGCTTGGAAGGTAAAATGACCAAGAGGCCATTCTCGGCCAAGGGCTATAGAGCAAAAGAGCCGTTGGAACTGGTTCACTCTGATTTGTGTGGTCCTATGACTGTCCAAGAAAGAGGGGGATTTGAGTACTTTGTCACTTTCATCAATGATTACTCAAGGTATGGGTACATTTATTTGATGCGGCGTAAGTCTGAATGCTTTGAGAAATTCAAAGACTTCAAGGCTGAAACGGAGAAGCGTCTAGGTAAATGTATCAAGACACTACGATCTGATCGTGGTGGAGAGTACCTCTTGGGAGAGTTTAGGGAATACTTATTGGAGCAAGGGATTACATCCCAATTGTCTGCACCCCGTATGCCTCAGCAGAACGGTGTGGCAGAAAGAAGGAACAGGACTCTTATGGACATGGTAAGATCTATGATGAGTTATTCGAATTTACCAATTTCCTTTTGGGGACACGCATTAGAGACAGCCGCATACATTCTAACCTTGGTACCTTCTAAGTCAGTACCTACTACTCCCACGGAATTGTGGACTGGGTGAAAGCCTAGTCTGCGGCATGTTCGGATCTGGGGTAGTCCAGCACATGTGCTGAAAGGGAACGCAGAAAAGTTAGAATCAAGAACAGAAGTATGTTTCTTTGTTGGGTATCCAAGAGGAACTAAAGGTGGTTTGTTTTATAGTCCTAAGGATTAGAAGGTTATTGTTAGCACCAATGCCATATTCTTAGAAGAGGACTATGTTATGGACCACAAGCCCAGAAGCCGTATTGTTCTAGAGGAAATGAGAGGAAAGACACCGACATATACTTCTTCGATACCAACGGTACAAGAAGAAACACCACAAGAAAGAGTTATCGATATTCCATTACCACGTCGTAGTGGGAGGATTATCAAAACTCGTGTAGATCCCGAACCAACCATTAACACGCAGGTTCCTGAACCAGTACAATGTGTAGATAATGGTGTATTAGGTTCAGAATCTTCACAACAAAATATCAGTGATGCACAGACACGGGTTGTGCCTCGTCGTAGTGGGAGGGTTATTATTCGACCTGACCGGTATATGTTCTTGGGAGAGTCTTATGACCAGGTCCCTGATGAACAAGGTACCGACCCATGTAACTACAATGAAGCACTCCAAGATAAAGATGCAGATCTTTGGCAAAAGGCTATGAAGTCTGAAATGGAGTCCATGTACTCCAATCAAGTCTGGGATCTTGTAGAACCACCCAATGAAATAAAACCTATTGGATGTAAGTGGATCTATAAGAAGAATAGAGGAGCAGACGGTAAGGTGGAAACCTTTAAAGCAAGGCTTGTTGCGAAAGGGTTCACTCAAAAAAAAGGAATCGATTATGAGGAAACTTTTTCATTGGTGGCAATGCTGAAGTCTATCTGGATTCTCTTATCCATTGCTGCACATTTCGATTATGAAATTTGGCAAATGGATGTCAAGACAGCATTTCTAAATGGGAATCTTGACGAGTGCATCTATATGATGCAACCAGATGGGTTCATTGCGAAGGGCCAAGAACACATGTTGTGCAAGCTTAAGAAGTCCATTTATGGACTTAAGCAGGCATCTAGGTCTTGGAATATCCGCTTTGATCAAGCAATCAAGTCTTTTGGTTTTGATCAATGTGCGGATGAATCTTGTGTGTACAAGAAACATGATGGAAGAGTGGTGGTGTTCTTAGTACTATATGTGGATGATATCTTGCTAATCGGAAACGATGTGGGGGTATTATCTTCTGTAAGGGTATGGTTATCCAGTCAATTCGATATGAAGGACTTGGGAGAAGCCGGTCATATCCTAGGGATCAAGCTTATGCAAGATCGCAAGAATAGGATGTTGGGCTTGTCACAAGGCACTTATATTGAAAATATTCTTGCAAGGTTTAGCATGCAAGATTCCAAGAAGGGATTCCTTCCCTTTAGACACGGAATTACTCTATCTAAGGATCAGTGTCCTAAGACACCTGATGAGATAGAGAAGATGAAGGCAGTTCCTTATGCCTCGGCAGTAGGAAGCCTAATGTATGCTATGCTATGTACTAGACTTGACATCTGCTTTGCTGTTGGCATGGTTAGTAGATATCAGTCTAATCCAGGGCAAGAACATTGGACTGCGGTGAAAAATATTCTCAAGTACCTGAAAAGGACTCGAGACTATATATTAGTTTACCAAGCAGACAGTCTTGTACCCATTGGGTACACAGATTCTGATTTCATGTCAGATAGGGATTCCAGAAAGTCTACCTCAGGATATGTGTTTACCCTAGGAGGTAGAGCCATTAGTTGGAGTGAGGTGTGTCACTTCATGGCTTTGAGTCTAAGTGGGAGATTGTTAGGGATATATACTAAAAGCCATGCTTTATGTAGTTGATTTATTATTCATTTAATAAAATCAGTTATTCCATTTTTATGAGAATCTGTGTGGGCAATGCTTGTATTATATTATTTATTTAATATTATGCATGTGTGTCTCTCATTCTATATAGTAGGTGGTTTGGTGTGTAGAGTTCGGCTTACACACAGAAGATCAGCCCATCAGATATTATAGAATGTAAGATTTTGGTTTACAGTCTTAGATGGGATTGGACACACCATTGGTAGGACTGCAGCATGGTGTTATAGTATGTTTGTCTTGACTGCGGGAAACGGTATAGTTTCAACTCACCATGCTGGTACATTTTGTGTATTAAACAGGACCGACTTGGGGTAATTATCTTTATACTGACTTATAAGATAATTAATACCTCATGGTTATTATGAGTGCTTATGCTCTAAATCCTAATTTAATTTATAGACACGTACATTTGATATTTATACTTTGATCCCTAAAAGGGTGAGATCCTTAAATGGGTCAATATCTCATTGGATTGGGTGGCAATATTAATTGTATGGTGGATATTAATTAATGATGGAATCCATGTCTCAATTTTAGGATTGATGATATCCCCTTGAGAAAGCTTATAAGTTTTGATTATGTTAAACCCTGCAGGTGGATTTTGTATCCGACATATCAGATAAGTTAAGCAGAGGATCTCAAGGAATTTTAAGAAATTAATTAAATATGATTGTCAGTAATTATATTTAATTAATGGATATCTGTAATCTTAACATGGGGAGATAATAAGCATTTAATAACATGGAGCTCGAAATATATTTTTGAGATAAGGGTAGGAGTGCAATTATAATTCTTTAGTGGTATGAATTATAATTTATGGAAATAGGAATCTGATTCAGTTCGAATTAGGGTTTCCTAATTCCATAAGGAAGCCTATTCCTTATTGACTTCTTATGGTCCCTATCGTAGCCTATATATATGCTGCCTTGGCTCTTCTCTCAGGTTGCATGATTTCATATTCTAAGCTTCCCTTGATCTCCTAGCTTTCTTCTAGAAGGGTTTCCACCAAACCCTAGTCTCTGTGAGCATTCAAGAGACATAGGAGTGTAGATCGCTAGCGTCGGACAACGCTCACTAAAAGAGCTTCGGACTGCTCGATACTAATCGAAAGTTGCTGAAATTTTTACACAACGTTCCTGACGTCGAGACGGAGCTGCTGTTAAAAATTCAAGTAAATCGGAGATCGTTTGATCCTCCTGACGAACACATCTTTGTCGGATCAATGTGATCAGGATTGAATCGTCATAGCAATCAAAGAGAATGTTATAACTGGGAATAGAAAATAGAACGTAAAGAGGGAAGAGCAGAAAACTAAAAGGATTTCGAAAGAGCCCACACTCAGTTCGATATTCTGGCAGCAAAGGAATACGGTAGAAGATCGTGAGCTGTTATCGAGCCCGTGTTCTCGATTCGTCTACTACAGCAATCCAATTTTGCAGTTTAAGGTAACCCTAGTTTCGCCCTTGTAGGGTTATTATAGATTTCATGAAATTTTTTGCAGTACCAACTTATACGCACTGTCAACGGATTCTGGGAACGCAGTTTCCTAACACTTTTTTCAATAATCTACCCGCTCGGATAGCCGAAATCAATTATGGTGGCGGTGTAACCCCACTCCCTTGAAAACAAAAGTTTCCATGTACGGGCGATCGAAAATTAACTTCCTCTCGTTTACAATCTATCGTTGCTTGGTTAAGGGCTAACCAATTCATCCCCAGTATCATGTCCAAGTGCTTCATTCCAATCACTATAAGATCTACAGTCATCGACTTCTCCCCTAGTTTGGTCTTACAATCCTTGTACACTATAGACGCAACTTTTGGCTTACTAATGGGTACTATCACAGATAATTCATATCCTAATGGCGCTGATCTAATATTCAAATGTCCAACAAAATCATACGATACAAATGAATGCGTAGATCCTGAGTCAACAAGTATGCATGCTAGATATGTACATATATAGGCACCATACCTGAGACCACTGTCTCTGAAGCAACCATATCTCCTGGGTTCATCTGAAATGACCTTCCTTCGTGCTGCTCAGTCCTTAGTCTCCCATCGTTAGTCTGTCTAGGCTTCGAACCACTAGAAGCCATAGAGCTAGCTCCTTGTTGGGGACGATTCCTCGGGCAATCCTAAGATCGATGTCAAGTATCCCACAATCAAAGCACTTATCCCTCATATCAGGTGTAGAATTGGAACTACCCATTCCCTGGTTCTTATTATGGAAGTTAGTCATAAAACAGCGGCCGGTGTGTGGTCGATTACAAAGTGGACAAATCGGTATGTTGTTCGTTGTCCTTCCTTGTCCGCCGAAACTGGAGCTAGAACCAGGACCCCTCGAGAAAGGCCTCTTGAAAGGTCCACCTTGATTCCGATCACTATCCTCATAATTTTTCTTTCCTTGTTGGCCTGGCTGATATTGCCTCGATCTTTCCATCCCACTTTCAGTTACAAGTGCCATTTGTTGTACTACGGCAACCGTTAAATGTTCATAGGTTTCGACCCTCAAACGAATATTCTCTCTCAACCCAACCTCGTACTTCCTTGCTCTATCTTCCTCTGTCAACACAGGCCCTTTTCCAAATCTCAGCAAGGTATTGTACCTCGAAGTGTACTCTGTAACAATCATATCTCCCTATCAAAGATTATCAAATTCTCTTTTCTTTGCATTGAGAGCAGCCCTTGGAAAGAATCAGTGATTGAACTCCGCTTTGAATCCCTCCCAAGTTATTGGTGCTCCCTGTTCTAGAACGTTCACCCACCAGTTATGAGCTTCACCTCTGAGTATATCACTAGCGTTCTCAATCTTCTCCCTATCGGTCATCGGGATAGACCAAAAAATCCTTTCCATGTCCATGACCCAATGCTCTGCCTCCAGTGTCATGTCAGAAGTCCCATGAAACTCTGTTGGTTTCTTCTTGGCAAATTATTCAGATATTGATCTCATACCCCTATTCTCAGGCGTTGGTACCACAGTTATCGGTGCTGGTTCAAATGAAGGTGTAGGAGGCAATCGCTCCGCTATATTCCATATCATATCTCCCATGTTCCCCATCATTTCTGCCATTTCATTCCTACGTCGGGTATGCGGCGATAATTCTCGGTCACCCATGATTGTAACTCCTGTAGGTCTCGATGCATAAGCACTATGCATGTACAACAATATTTATAACATGTATATATAACAATATACATATGCATCAAACATCTCTACCATGTATGGATGCACTCTAGAATATGTGACAAATCGCTCAACACTCCACTCAACGTCGAACGTTCCTAAAGTTTTGTTACCTATAGCTCTGATACCAATAAATGTCACGACCCATCTCGCTAACGTGCGGAAATAAGACACATGGCACGCCACCAAGGCTCATCCAACCATTTAATAACTATACACAGCGGAAAAGAACTTTAAAACAACCTTGAGTGTATAAAACTTTAGGAAACATTTCCCTCCGAGTTGTAAAATCCGTGTAAAATTGAAAACGTAATTATATTTCGAATCAGATGAATATATGTTAAAAGGGGTCCAAAAGAAACCCTAAGAACCAATCAAAACCTTTTAAAAATTTCCAGAAGGTATAGAAAAAGAATTCTGGTATGGGTCATTTTGACCGGTCGAACGACCCCCTTTCGACCGGTTGAATGTCCCTTCAGCAGAATTCCTCCTTAGCAGCAGAATTTTCCCTAAGGACAAACAACCATCACTCCTTTCATTCCTCCAAACATGAGTACACCGACCCAACTTCACAAGTGATAATAAGACTTTCAAGAACATTATTAAGACATACTAATCCACGAAAAGCGGCAATAATAGAACAAGTTAAGGCTTGTTTGGCTTTAAAACATAATAGTTCTATTACACGCCTCTAAAACACGAGTTTGACGATTTAAACATTCCAAACACGAATCCATGAGTTCGGATTCATTACAACATAACCACAAGTAGTTTTATAACTTATTCCAACATCCTAAATCATTCCAAACCTTCCAAGTTGAAGTTAATAGTTCTAACTTCTCAAAATTACATTTTTACATCATTTGGAATTTAAAACAAAAACATGTACAAAAGAAGGATCCCCGTCGCACCCGCGGTCTCACTCCTCATGCTTCTTCTTTCCTTTCTTTCTTTCACCTGCAATGGAGTAAATCTCCACTGCTCAATTATATACTCAGTGCACAATTCTAAACATATGCTTATATGACAATTCATGCATTAAACATATAAATCACATCAAATAGTCTCTAGGGAGAGTGACACGCATTCATCCGGTTTATCGGCAAGCCCAAAGTCTATCAACCGCGATGCCAATGGCAAGTTCAGAGTCTATCAACCATTGCACCCAACTGCTCTGGCAGGGCCGGTTCCAAAACCAAGCAAGTAACCGTCGCTACTGTAACTCTCAAACATCGAGAGGTGTACCCCGGCATGAACTTGTATCAAACTCCCCTTTAACCCACATAGACACATAACATGCTCATATAATCACATATACGTGCTTTCATGGTATTTTCATATGCATAATTAACGGGCCTACTTAATACATGAATTTCGCCCGGATCCAAAATATTAAGTCCGACAATTAAAACATGAAATTTCCTATAATTCATAGGCTTAGAATTCATACCTCGTGCGATTTCCCTATAACTTTGAAGGATGAATTAGGAGACCAAATAAACGTTGGATCTCAGATTACAAGGAATTCCTACAAGTTTAAGCATGTTTTTCCCAAAATTCCAACATTAGGACTATTATAAAAATGTAACCAAACGAGTCCTAGCAAGTATCAAAATGAAGCCCTTACCTCAAGGAGTTCAAATCTAGAATTTGGAGAAAAACTGACGATCGGGATGTTGTCGATTTGTGTCGGACAGCTCGTAGAAACTAAATCCCCAAATCTCCCCTCTCTTGATTTCCAATTTAGGTTTGAACTAATGAAATTAATTCATGAGTTTCTATATATAGGCACGACTCTCGGGAATTACGTTTACCTCCCCACGAGTTCTCAAAACTCCTAATTAGTCCCTGAAACGTCACACACGCCCATTTTATTATTTCACGAGTGAAAACTAAAATTTATAAAAGTTTTCGTCTAAGTCTCGTTTGTCGCCATAATTACGACCGAAACCAATTTCCGTGGAATCTCTAGATAACCTACCTTTGTATGCCACAATCACTCACGTTCTCACCACAATGTTCAAAACAATTCAAAACGATATCCAAACTATCAGAAATATACTCCACACAGGTAAAATTACTATTCATGGGAATCAGGTAAAGTTAAATAACATTTAATCCACATAAATGTCATTTAATCACACAAATATCTCAATGATTACCGAATCAACGTGTCCTTACTCGACACCTTCCGTTGACCACAATCAACCACTTATCTCAATTATTAATAAACATTAATTATTCACATGTTACCACATTGTCATATTAAAAATATGTAATTTCTGGAACAGGTGTGACACAATCATACCCAAAATCACATCATTTTTTAGTCATTCACAGTCTCCCGTGTTTGTCTTAACCTAATATGTGACAGGTAAGCATTATGCGTAACGTATGTGATAATTTCTAATAATTTAAGCTAATAGTGTCAGAATTTGGGTCTGATTGAATGAATTTTTGAAGTTTAAGGACTCAATTGCAAAAAAAAAAGTTTATGGACCCAATTGAAAACAGGTGTATAGTTTAATGGACTAAAGTGTAATTTGCTCATATAAATATGTAGTTATTTTACTAACTTGGATGGGATGGGCAATATGAGGAAGAAAAAAGGGAAAAAAGGAAAAAGAAAAATTAGCTAAAAGCATTGAACCTTGGACATAGAGGTGGTTATTTCAACATCATCTTAGTCTAGGGTTACCAGCGAGAAAAGGACTTTAACTAGGGGTGTTCTATACAAAATCCCATCACATTGATCAAACTGAAAAAACTGGCAATTCAGTCGATTTTTTAAAAATTAGACACAACTTATAAACTGACCGAATCAAGAAAAATCGACAAAATCGACCGAATCGAATCATTTTGATCCATTTTAAAACTTTAAAAGATCGAGAAAAACTGACTAATGAACACCCCTTACTTTAACATGTCCATTGTTGGATAATATTGCAAAATGCCTAGCATAATGGGCTTCAAAAAGTTTGGGGAAAGTACAAACTGGATGCTAACTAGGCTAAGACCAACTCGAGGGCTAACAAAGTCATGTTCAACTCCATTTTTCACTCTCCCTTTTTTTTTACTAGGGGTTTGCAAAAATAACCAATTTTTCAGATACTTTTAAGTTGTGTAGCTACACAAACAACAAACTATTGAACTAGTTCTTTTGTGAACAACGGAACCGGATTTTATGTTACTCAAACAGTCTATATAGTATATGTATATATATACCAATCTTATTAATTTAAAATAATAATTATTATTGTTATTATTTGTATTTTGGAAATATCAATGGCGGACATCTCTATCTATCTAATAAGGAAAGAATGCTAGTTCTTCCAAAAAGTTGAACCAAATGGTCAAGATTTAAAATTTATTGTAACTATGTATCTTAGGATAAATCATCTCATGTTACTGTCACTCTCATGTGGCTTCCACTACGATTTGACTATTCTATGGTTCTGACGTGGGTCCAACGTGCGTCTTACAGTAATAAAGAAATCATAGTGGTCGTCACATGGTGTGCTGGTCACATGAAATACTCTCACATCTTAGCCATGCAAAAGGTAAGACATTTTGGAT
Organism: Hydrangea macrophylla; assembly: GCA_033977485.1. Taxonomy (NCBI): domain Eukaryota; kingdom Viridiplantae; phylum Streptophyta; class Magnoliopsida; order Cornales; family Hydrangeaceae; genus Hydrangea; species Hydrangea macrophylla. Next base: position 14,158,967 of record CM066987.1, read on the forward strand.
CATTGATCTACGCCATCCAAGTGTCCAAATTTATTCTCACTTTTTGAATACTTTTAAAGATTTTAAATTTTAAACAAGGGGAGAATACCACCACCCCAACGATCATTGAAAACAACCCTACCACCGGTAGTGTCTCTTTCTCTCTTTGGACAGTGCTCACAGGCATGAACAATTCATATCAACATTTATTTGCATTAGCATTTGGGTTGTGAATGAGCAAAGTAGGGAGAAACAACTAAAGAGGTAGCGAGACTGACCGCAATTGCAGGAATAGGTTGATATTTCATTTTGGTTATGGAAAGTGAAAGTCGAATCAACTTATTAGTCTTATCGTATATCTTAGTATCGAAGATGATACCAAAAATCTATATTTGTTTACAAACTTTCCTGGTGGATGGGTAATACCTAGGGTATCTATTTATGATACTATGCACAAAAGCAGCTCTCTTGGAAGTCAATTTCCCCACCATTTCAGGTGGCCGGCCCCCTAAAGCCCTACTCGCCTTTTCTATATGGCGCATCACCATAACAAGTTTTCTCGAATGCCCTACAAGGAAAACCCGTATCACCATTACAAGTTTTCTCGAATGCCCTATAAGGAAAACAAGAACCCGCGGCTCCCTCTTTTTAAATACCCCCTTACTCCCTCAGAGTCGATTGAACGTATCAATATACATTCATTTCCTTCGTAAAAATGAAATGGCAATAACTTATTGGCAATAAATTGTATCTGACGAGGATCAGTACATTGATATGCTTTAGTATTCGGGTTTAGTCCAAGTAGCAGGTGGACTTACTTAGATTCGCTAGGGGCCACGACATAACGGAGCGAAAGGCTGAGACATAGGACATTGATATTTGGGCCTAGGTGGAAAATTGAGATTTCCTTTGACATGCCTACGGGCTACGAGTCCATATTCTCTAATTGGAATCTCAAATTTGTTTGCTTTGACAGTTGTACCACAATCATGTTATGACAGTAATCATGGTACCACAGACCATTGCATGTGCTACAACTGTCAAAGCATTTGAGATATACCAAATTTTGGAACCCTGGCTGTATTAATCTCATAATGCTATATTTGATTTAAGGATTTGGTGAATAATAAAGGAAAATGGAGGAAGAAGGAAAAAATGAAACGAACTAACAGTCACACAACTTTAATTCCATCGTACATTCTTTTTAGTGTTACTTACACAAACCTCCCCTGAGGTTTGCCTTAATTACACAGACCTCCATCGCATTTTGAGAAATTACACAAACGTCGCTTGACATTTAGGTTGAGTTACACTCACCTCCCCTCCATTAGTGGACCGTCTATCCCCTGATGGAAATTGATGATGTAATCAATTTTTAATTACCTAATGCCAAAAATACCCTTACTTATCCTAATAAAAATAGGAATAATTACACAAACCTCCCTTGGGATATGGCCTAATTACACGGACTTCCCTCATTACAAAGATCATTTTTTGTTAGTTTTTTTTCTCTCTTCTTCTTCCTATCTTGTTCCGTATCTCAACAAAAAAAAAAAATTTCCAAAATTTAGAATCATCTCTTTTATTTTTAAGAATTACTTTATTACCCTTACCATTATTTCCAGTGTCTGCAATTTTTCATACAACATAAAAAGTTCTTTCCAACTAACCAAATTGAAGAATGCCCAAATTCTTTGGACCTATCATATCCATCATATTTATTCCATAGACGGGAGAAACTAAAAAGTGGAAAAAATAAAAAAGACCAAACCAAGAAATTTAGTGGAAAAAATAAAAAAGACCAAACCAAGAAATTTAAATTATGGAATTTCTTTTTTGTTAAATTTTTTTTCTTTTCTTCTTCCTTCATTGTTCCATCTCTCAACAAAATTAATTTTTTTTTCCAAAATTTAGAAACATCTCTCTTATTTTTTTCAAAATGATTATGTTACCCTTACCAGTTTTTATAGTCCCTTTTATTTTCCAGAAAGCATAGAAAGTTCTTTCCAGTAAACCAAATTGAAGCTTGCCCGGATTCTTTTGACATATCATGTCTGTCATATTCCATAGACAAGAGAAATTAAAAAGTAGAAGAAATTAAAAATAATAATATTAGGTCATAGACCCCTAAAAATTAGGTGCATTAGCAAAAAACCCAAACGATTTGGCAGTTTTGTAATAAGCCCCTCGCTGGAATAGAAAAATGACTAAGACAATATTATCTGTCAACTTTAGACCACCATAACTCACTCATTTTTTTTAGCCTTTTGGGTGATTTTTTTTTTTTTTGTTGGGATTTCATGTATTTGTTTGAAATCTACGCTTTGAAGTTGAAAATCGTACCCAAAAAAAGTAATTTGGTACCTTGTTTTTCGATTTTATCTGTCAAAATAGTTGATATTATATGTGGAGTAGACAGATAATATTGAGTTAAACAACCATAATTTTCTTATTTTTGGGCCTTTTTGGATGATTTTTTTGGGGTATTTCATGTATTTCTTTGAGATCTACGCAATGGGCTTGTTACCAAAAAAAAAAAATAATACGTTGCAGCATGATTTTGAGATAATGTTATTTGTTTGTATTAACAGCGACAACTTTCTCAATTCTTGGGCTTTTGGGTAATTTTTTTTTCGATTTCCTGTATTTTTTGGAGATCTATGCACTTATGGTGCCAATTTTATGAAAGGACTTAATTTTTGTTATATTTATGCGAAAAAAATACAATTTTCTATATTTGTTTAATTTTTAGTTTCCCCCCCCCCCCCAATATTTTCATGGTCAATATTGATCTCGTTTGTTAGATTTTATTTTGCTGATTCCAAAACATCAAATTTTACGAAAAACAGACTTGTAGAACATAAGTTATAGTAATTTGAAGTTTTTTAGACATAAAAAGGATCTAATGAGTTAAAGAAAAGTAGCATGAGTTTCAGCTTAAAAGGGTTTTATTTGAGGGGGCTATGACTGAAGCTCCCATAAAAATAAAAAAATAAAAAAAACCAAACCCAAGAAATTTAAATTATGGAATTGAAGAATTTAAGAAATGCTTAAAAATTTTGCAGTTCTTGGAACTAGAAGGAATTCGAAGAAGTTGAAAAATACACTTCTTAGTAGTATAAAAATTTTAACCGAAACTCTTTTTTAGTGCAAAAGCAAATTTTATTTGAGGGTATAAGAATGCATTTGCACAAACTGTAAATCTAGTTAGGGTTTTGTGGGTGATAAGGGAGGTTCGTTTAATTTTTAAAAAATCGAGGGAGGTCCTTGTAATTAGACCATAGTTCATGAGAGTTCTGTGTAATTTAATGTAGGGGCAGTTTTGAACTTTCAGTCATTCCGCCACAGACGTTACTGCAACATTACCGAGAAAGGGAGGTCCGTGTCCTCAAAATGCGAGGGAAGTTCGTGTAATTAGAACAAACCTCAAGGGAGGTTTGTGTAATTAACCCTTTTTACTTTCCTAAGTTTCTAGTTTTTTTTTGGTTAAAAGAGAAGAAAAAAAAAACATTAGCTACCCCAAGGGAAACATATACCAGCTGTGTCTACCATAAGTGGCCTACATAAGTCTCTAAGGGGGTTGTCAAGTAAAATAAGGGGATTATCTTAATCAGAACCAAATCTAGCAAGTACATCTCCACATTGGTTACCTTCTCTTTTAACATGAGAAATGATACCATTACATAATAAAAGCAAAAAATGACAACCTTCAATCAGAATTTTTAGAGGATAATTTTTTTTTCTTGTAATAACATGAATTGGCAGGCAGTCAAAGAATCAGTCTCAACAACGATTCCTCTGAGTCCTTTCGTGTAGGCTATGGTAAGCCATGTCCTGATGCTTTTGAGCTCACCAAAGAGACTGGAACAGTGGTTGATGTGTTTGTAGTACCCTCCTTTCCATCTTCCTTGATCATCATGGAAGAGACCTCCAATTCCTCCTCTTCCTTGGTTCCCTCGACTACTCCCATCAGTGTTGAGCTTGAGCAATCCTGCCAAAGGAGGAGACCACCCAATAAGTTCAATATCTTTAAATTAGGGCTTTCCATTATCTCTTTTAAAAGCCTCATTAACATCGTTGGCAAGAGAGTTAACCAAAAAAACAACAGTGTGATCTGGGTCTAAAACTTTGTTAAAAACTAACTTGTTTCTATGCTTCCAAATGTGCCACGCCCCTGTAATAAATAAAATATCATTGTACATATCAGAAAAAACACTTCTTCTATCATCCCTCATAAGTTTATGAATCTAAGGCTTAAGCTCAAGAGTCAAATTATCAGAGTTAATCCTGAGGGAAAAATTGTAAGCCACACTGCAAGGGCTTTAGGACAATCCCTTAAGATATGTAAGGAGTCCTCTTTCTAATAGCCACACCTATCACAAGAGGAGTTAGTAATGATATTTCTAATAAGGAGTAAATGTTTTAAAGGAAGCCTATCTTGGATACATTTCCACATAAAAAATTTAGTTTGTTGGGAATCTTCCATCTCCACAGGTCAGACCAGACAAGTTTTTTCTGGTAAGGGAGGTTATTGGTGATTAAAGTATAAGCACTTTTAGGGCTAAACTTACCATTTCCAGAGAGGTACCAAGAAGAAAAATCAGAGATAGTTTGGAAGGTGGGAAGAGGAGTGTTCATGATGTTCATCTTGTCTTCTTCAAATAGCCAAGGCTGAATAATTGAGATATTCCACCTAGCCTCACTATCAATAATGTCCTTGACCCAAAGGTCAAGAGGTTCATTCTTCTCATTATTGGGAGTGTGTAAGGCATTCTTGCCACACCACCAATGTTTCCATATTTTAACAGAATTACCATCTCCAATTATCCATTTAGTGCCCTTGTGGATAAACTCCTTGGTGCTCAGAATGCCCCTCCAGGTATTAGAGTTTCTTCTTTTGGCCTTCCACTCCGAAAGAGGGTTTCCTTGGAGGTACTTAGTAGTCAGCACATGCACCCAAAGAGTGTCTTTCTGATTCAAGAGGTCCCATCCAAGGCTTCCCAGCATAACTAGGTTATTCTCATGGATTTTCCTAAGGCCCAATCCTCCTTGTTGTTTGGGGAGACAAACTTTGTCCCAATTCACAAGGTGGACCTTTTTTTTAACTCATGGTCACCCTATAGGAAATTCCTATTTAAACGATCAAGGTTTTGACAGACAAATATAAAGCAGCATGGTATGCATTATGTGATTGGGAATGGCTTCAATGGTGGATTTAATCAGGATGGTATGACCAGCTAAGGACAGAATTTGGGTTTTCCAATTTGAGAGTTTTCTTTGAATCTTATTAATGGGCTCATTAAAGAGATTCTTGGACACTCTCCCATGAAGAAGAGGAACACCCAAATATTTTCCCAAGTCATTGGTTATGATGATACTACTTTTCCTCGTAATACAGTTAACAATTCTAGCATTAGTATTTTGAGAAAAAAATATATGCGAGATTTAGACATACTCACCTTCTGTCCAGATAGAGCACAAAATTGATATAAAGTATCCATGGTACAATCAATATTCCCTTCAGAGGCCTCCGCAAAAAGAATGATATCATCAGCAAAGAATAAATGAGAGATTAGAGGTCCTTTCCTAGAGGCTCTTAAACCACTCCATTGGTTGGAGTTGACTTTCAGATTTTTCATATTGGATAAAATCTCTATACAAAAAACAAATAAGTAGGGGGATATTGGGTCTCCCTGTGTCAGACTTCTTTTGGGGTTAAAACTATCCAAAGGGGCCCCATTGAAAAGAATAGACAGTTCAATAGTAGTAATGCAATGCATTATGAAATTAATCCAGACATTGGGAAAATTAAAGGCTTGCAATGTTTTTTTTTCTCCATTAAATCCCATCTAACACGATCATATGCTTTTTTGAAATCAATTTTAAGAATCATGCCACCTCTCTTGCTTTTGCTCCCTTTCAGAGAATGGATAATCTCTTGGGTGATAATGATATTGTCCTTAGTGTTACGGCCAAGGATGAAACTACTCTGGTTAGGGCCTACAAGTTTATTAAGAAAGGGTCTCAAGCGATTGGTAAGGATCTTGGTGAGAATTTTGTAGGAAATAATACAAAGACTAATGGGTATGAAATTAGTGATTGTTTCAGGGTTATTAGTCTTGGTAACAAGAGCCACAAAAGTCATGTTAATGGATTGGGGAAATTCACTTTCCCTAAAACAAGTTTTTGCAAAGGTAATGATAGAGGGGGAGACAAAGTTCCAAAATATTTGATAGAAGCCTGCATTCAATCTGTAAGGTCCATGAGCTTTGGAAGGTCCCATATCGAAGAGGGTTTTCTTGATCTTAATACTAGACATGGGTTTACAAAGTTGGAAACTCTCCCTATCATTTAATTTACGAGGAGTTAGGGGAAGGTTGCTAAGAGCGTGTTGGTCAGTATCCACATTGAAGACGTTCATGAAATATTGGCGAACATGGTTACCAAGGAGAGTGGGCTCCTCAATCCAATTACCATCCTCCCCTTTAAGGCCAAGGATTATGTTATGTTTACTTCTTATGATAGTGGAGAGATGAAAAAAATTTAGTATTGGAATCTCCCAAAGCCAACCACTTGACTGTGGACTTTTGATGTGACATTTCCTCCTCTTGGATAAGAATAGTCTTAAACTCTTCTTGGAGATGCCTCTCAAGAAGGAGGAGATTATGGGAAAGATGATTGCTAAGAGCTTTTTGAATACTGCTTAATTGATTCAAAAGGGATTTTTTCTTCTTAAAAATATTACCAAAAAAATGATTATTCCAAGCTCTAGTCCTCTCTTTAAATAGAGCATTGGCCAAGAGGAGATTCTGATGTGATTCACTCCATGTTTCTTCCACAACATTAGGAAAGTTTGGGTGATTGAACCACATATTTTCTACCCGAAAAGGTCTAGAAATTCTAGGACGAAGAGTAGAGATACCAGAAGTAAAGATAAGGAGAGGGTTGTGATCAGAGTAAAATCTGGGAAGCACCTTAACAGTCGCTTCAAGGAACATAGAACACTAGCTCGCATTAGCTACTGCTCTGTCAAGTCTCTCCATAGTGTTACCTCTGCCACAGCTTCCATTAGACCATGTCATGTTAGGACCTGTGGCTCCCAGGTCAATGAGGTCACAATTGTTCAGATTGTTAGTGAATATAACAGTACGAGCTCTCACATCACAGTCAATGTAGCTCCTTCTCTCACTGATATCTGCATAGTCATTAAAGTCCCATACAACAAGCCAGGGATTGTTTTGAGGATGGGAGATATCTTCCATATTCTACCATAAGAGATCCCTATTACGAGGATTAGGGCTACCATAAATACCAGAGAAGATCCAGTCTTCAAAATCTTTAAGGGAGATCTTGACGTGTATGACTTGGGTTTCCTTTTGAATGGTGGTGACCTTCACACGTTCTGGGTTCCAGAGGACTCATATTCTTCCAGATCTTCTAATAGGTTCAATGTGAGCAAAATCACTTAGACCAAGATTGTTGAAGAAGGTGTCCAGAGAAGCTATAGGGACTTTAGTTTCAGTAAAAACCACAATATCTGGGAAGTGGGAGTTGAACAGATCCGTCATATTCCTGGGAAAATTAGAGCTACCCGTACCTCGACAATTCCACACTAAGATCTTCATCGAGAAATGGTTTGGGAAGTCAGGGCACGGAGTGAAGAGATCACGTCCTCTTTCCATGTTGAGGTTGATCTGGTTTTTGAAGTCCGATGTCGTTGGTCCCACGCGTACGCTGTAGGATAGGAGTTCGGCTCTGTCTGTTCTCATTTATGCTATCAATCTGACAGTCTCTATAAGCCAATGAATGCTCATGAGACTTACTGAGTTGATCCCTTGGATCTTTTGCAACCGGATGGTTTCCAACCTGGGAACTGGATGATTCTCCATAAGTATCCTGTATTAGGTGAGAAGTTATTTGAGAAGAGGGATTGATGAAGGTTGAGGGTTGGTTCGAAGGATTGAGTTCTATAGCTGTAAATTGGTTTGGGCTGGTGGGGATGGCGGTAGGATTAGGGTTGGTAGTCGGTGGAGTGGTAGGGATAGGTTTTGAAGAGGAGCTGGTAGGGTTTTCGCTAGAAGAGTTGTGAATAGAAATAGGTACGTTATTACTTTTGTGGTCTTCAATTGCCATAGGCTCTTGAGGGGTACTAGGTTTGAGACTTGAGGGACGGTGGAGATTAACTCCATCAGGTTTGTGATTGGCCTGGAATTGGGCCACTTGGTTGTCTTTATCAATAGCACTTAAGGTGGTAATGGGCTGATCTTTCTTCTTCCCTCGTGGGCCACTGGGATTATAAACAAGTATTTGGGTCTTAAGGTTTTGCGGTTGGGGATTGGCCTCATACTGGATTTTTCTAAATATAGTAAGCTTTTTAGTTTTCCTATTCTGAACTAGCATCCATGGCCTATATCCTTCTTCCTGTTTTGGCCCAATAGGCCCTAAAGTATTCTATCTGAGAACCTGGTATTTTGGTTGAGGGGGTTTCGATGAGGCTTCACCGTTCACAGATTGATGAGACTGGTTCGTCATCATCTTTGAAGGGCATAATTCATTTCGATGGCCTACGCATCCACAAGAAAAACAAATGGAATATAGGAATTTGTACTCGATTTTGGAGGTTTTATCCCTAATGTTGATACCTAGGAACAGAGGTTTTTTTAGGTCAATTTCCACACAAATTCGAGCAAATTTACCTCGAGTAGAAGAAGCCGTGTTGTAGTCAGATTTGAGGGGTTTGCCTAACGTCTTCCCAATTTGAAAAAGGGTCTTTTCATCAAAGTATTCGACTGGGAGGTGAGGTAGATGGACCCAGATAACTATGGTAACTTTCTCTGCTTCCGAAGGTTTGAAGTCTGGTGACCATTTACGAACCATGAGATAGTGATTTTGGATAGCCCATGCTCCTCCAAAATAAACATACTAGTAGTCTGCAGCCATATCAAATTTAATCAAGAAGAACCGTGATTCCAGATCCACCATTTCAAAATCACCTTGTAGATTCCACATCCTCCTGATTTTTTTCTTGTAGTGATTTGTATCCAATAATTCTTCCAAGCAAACTAATTATCAGACTTCCTTTCCTTGGAGCCCGAATTTTCTCTAGGAAGGTTTTGGGGAAGGAACAGTAGGGTAGAGGGGATTATTTTCTTTTCTCCCCGACTTTAGGGTTTGGTTCATCATTTTCTTCTTCAAATAGATCTAAATCATCAAAGTCAAAGGGGGCATCAGTTGGTTTCTTGCCTTTAAGAGCTCCCGAATAAGTTTTAGTAGTCTTGATTTCCATCGAACCATCATGGTTTCCATCAGTAGCCAGATTTTTTCCCATCGATGTATCTAGAGGTCTATCTCGTTCATGGCTATTTTTAGGTTTCTTCATGCTGCGCTGAAGATGATCTAATTCTTCAAAGGAAAGGTTTGGATCATAAGTAGAAGTTTGCGGATTCGTTTCCGGTTAAAAGTTGGTCGGGTTGTTCGAAGATGGACGATCGCCTGAATCGCTTACAACGATCATTTTTTTTCACTTCCCTAGCCTAAGTTTCTAGTTGAACATATGAAAATGGCATAAGAAAATACTTGGGAACCTCAAACCAGATTGCCAGCCTTTTAATTAGCATTCTATCAAACTTTAACCCGCACTAGAATCCTTGGAACTTGAGATTTTAACATTTTTAATATGTTTTTTTGTTGTTTTTTATTGTTTTGGTTTTTTTTTTGTTGCTATTTTGATATGAAAGGGAAAAAAAATAGAAACCTATGATTTAGTTCCTAGATATGGATTTAATATAGATTTGGTCCATCCGATTTTGTAGGAATAGAATCAATCCTTTATATCACCAAATCTTAGGATTTAGTCATTTTCCCCAAATTTGTAGGTAATTTCTGGATGTACATACCTTTGATGGATATTTTAAGTTGATTTGTAATAGATATGTTTGGTTATATTTAGATAAGGTAACTGTAACCTAAATTTAGGAGTTATGAATTTGTGGACTTATGGTTGCTAAAATCATGGAGTTGCCTAAATTTGTTGTCTCCTAATTTAATTAAAATTCTTTAAAATGAAGGAATCGTGTACATGTCAATTGTTTAAATTTTTTTTTGTTATCCATTACTATCTGATTGACATGATAGGTAGGAATTTATCAAACGAACCTGTAATACCTATTTTTTTCTTCTATTTTATTAATTTAAATTCTAATTTTCAAACTGTATTTATAAACTACAGCTTCTAATTTTAGTGTCGTTGACTGTATCAGAGTTATAGTTTATATTATATTATCAATGTGTCTTACCTGGATTGTATTTAGAACCCAGACTGGATTAATATACAAACCTGTATTTAATTACACCTGTGTTGCACGTACTCCGAGAGTGCGCACAATTGAAGACACGTCACATCGGTCACATCCCACAAGTTTTGGGAAACAACCAACCACCCCCTTACACCACCCATGCCTTCCTTACACCCCCAACCACCTTCACTACCCCAACACTCCACCCCCTTACCTCCTTTAACCACCCCCTTACACACCATAGTTATAACACCCACATTTGTGTTATTGCTTTTGCATTTCATTGTCATGCATTATAATGTGATGTGGCGTGTCTTATGACACATGTTTGGGTGAGTTTTGACTCACGAGTCGATTTGGGTATCTGTGTAGAGAACCCTCTGAGACTGTGGATTGGATGTCCTGTTGTTGTGACGTCTCTCCGAGTATGAGACGGTCACTGTGGAATACTTTAAATGTTTATCTGAAAATAAATGTTTACCTGTATATTTCAATATCTGTATTATTTTCTGTTTTAGAATTTATATATGTTGTTAGTTTTAGTATCCTGGTAAGAACGAATGAACACGCTATTAATTTGGTAGGCTAATTAGCAACTTCGGAAACGTCATGTAGAAATTCGCGTTTTAGTGACCAAATGTAGTGACCCGGAAATTTTAAAGTGTATTTTTTTAAATTAAATATATATATATATATATATATTTCTTTTCATTAGAAAATATATCAATTTAAGATTATTTAGCAGTATAATATTTACTTGTGTGTGTGCATCATTGCGTGAGCTCAACACACACAAGGATTTCTCATTTGAACTTGGAGGCCAATCCATTCATTTGTGCACACTGTGCGTGTGAACTATGAAGTGGTGTAGTGTCCTTCACTGTTCTTGATGCCCAAGCAATTCTATTGCTATATATATGTAACCCCCTTAACAACTCACATACTCTCCTCTCATTTCACTTAACAACTCTCTGTCTCCCTATTCTGCCTTCCTCTCGGCTAGATCACACACACACATATATTTTTATACATATACATGACACACATATGATTATCCATATACTCACATAACTATAGTTATTCAAAGAGTACGGAAATTGCTCAACAATATTTTTAAGGTACGGGGTTGTATACAATATGCTCTTAAATCTCCGGAGTATTTTTCTTGTCATCCCTACTTGTACTCTCTTTAATTTATGTTGTCTGTTTATTGGAATCCATGTCTTTTTGGTTAAAAAATATTAATATATTATTTTTGGCTAAGTGCTATGGGACTAAAGGGTCATGAGTAAGGTCACCTACCAATAGTCCAACAGGCCTCAGGGACCGATGTACTGGAGATGGGTGAGGTGAGGTGAGGTGAGGTGACTCTTTGCTATGTGACCAAGAGTAACCTGGTATGATGCTCTTGGGGGTGAGCGGGTAATTGTGTGAACGGGTGGGTCGAGTGATTGGTCTATTTTATTTGATCCTAGCAATTTTTTTATGTCGTCGTGGTTGTTAATTGTACTTTTGCGCCTTTATTATTCCTGTCATATTGTATAATTCCCCGTGTGTTATTTTAGATGCAGGTACCATTGGTAGCAGTCAAATTGGAGCACATTAGAGTACCATGTGGATTTGAGTTATTTGGGTCCTAACCGTGTAAATGAATTTATTTGTAATTTTGGGCACTCAAGTGTAATTATTTTTGTTGTTTTAAAATACACTTGACTATTTGCAATTTTAATGTAAATATTTCTTTTATTTTTAGTAGTGAATTTTCGGGGCGTGACACCAAACGAAACTTAGTCGAAAACTTGTATAATTTTGAGCTTTCACTCGTAAAACTGTGAATAAGCTGTATAGAAAGTTTCAGAGACTGATTAGGAGTTTTGAAAACTCGTGGGGAGGCAAACGTAATTCCCGATAGTTTTGCCTATATATAGATAGAGATGAGTTAGATATTTTCATAACTCTTAACCTAAAATTCCAAGAAGGATGCCAAAGGGGGATTTAGGAGCTTAGAGCTTTGCGACGCCAAACGACGACTTTTCGTCAATTTGTTTTCTCCTAGATTTCATATTCGAGCTCCTCGAGGTAAGAGCTTCGTTTTGATATATGTTAGGGCTTGTTTGGCCAAGTTTTCCGAAAAGTAGTTTTCTAGAATTTTTCATAAAAGTTGATAAATGGAACTTTGATCCATAGGAATTGTACTAGACGGACCTCTACACGTTCTTTGTACACGGGTTTTCTTTGAATCGAAGTTTAAGAGCGTTAATCGGAGGTGAGTGATTCAACTATGTTTTTGGAATGGTTTCTTGATATGTATTCATGTTATGTTTGAATAGCATGTATTAATACTTAGAGATATCTTGTGTAGTTCATATTGGGCATTCATATGGATAAGTAGGCCCAATAGCACGATGAAATGCTTTGATTACTGCGAGCATGATCAATGTATTTGAGCATGTTAAGTTGCTTATTTGGGTCAGAAGGAGCACATAGAAACCGTGCCATTTTGTGGAGCCGATATAGGCATTAAGGTCGCACGATTGAAGAGAAGAATTGTAGGTCCTACCCTTTCGCGTGGACTTATTGGCGAGGAGTCGCGAATTGGAAGTATAGACGGGCACGTGACTCTCCGGCGACTAGTATGAAATGTAGAGATGTGAATGCGAACATGTTTATCATTCATGTACATATGTTGATTTATTCACTAAGCATTAGCTTAAACAAATCGAATATCTGTGGTTATTCAAATAACCATTTCAGGTGTAAATGCTGGCGAGGAATCGGAGAAGTGAACACGTGGGTTTAGAGTTCGATTAGAAGGTAACCCGAATGTTAATCTTTTAGTTTTGGGACAATAGGAATGTTGTAATAAGAATTCTTATGGTTTTTAGTTATGCTTAACTTGGTATGTTAGAACGAATCTAAAATGTTGTAATAGTTAGTAACATGTTGTAACTGTGCTTCGGTTATATGTTAATACAGTTAGGATTGCTTCGGAGTACTTTTGGAAGTGTGTGTTTGATTCCTGGAGATTTCCATAAAGCTTTTAAACTTAGAAAATCTGCAAAATGTGTAATGCTGCCATAAACCAGTCGACTGGTAGAGAAAACAGTCGACTGGAGCCTCTTTTCCAGCAACTCACTGCATTCTTTTATACAAGATCAGTCGACTGGGTCCCCGATACAGTCGACTGGATCATGGTTTTCAAAACTGATATTTTGGCCAGGCTGGATTTCAGTCGACCGGACTTTACCAGTCGACTGAAAATTTGAAGCCCCAGTCGACTGGATGTATAAAGCAGTCGACTAGATGGTGTTTTAAAACCCAACTTTCTGCTGGACCAGGATCAGTCGACTGGATCCGAGGATCAGTCGACTAGCCTACTACTTTTCAAAATGACTTATTTTATTCCGCTGCGTGTGTTCTTCAACTAATTTTTGGGAACGTTAATGAATTGGTTTAGCCTCGGTGGCGTGCCACGTGCTCCGGTTCCGCTATTGTGGGACCGGGTTGTGACATTTAGTGGTATCAGAGCATAAGTTTAGAGCCTTGGGAACGAGTGACGTTATATATGCTGAGTGACGTCGAGTGGAGTGTGTAATTGTGAAGATAATGGTTATCATTGTAAAAATGCTTCATGTGTTAGCATTTGTTGATTGTGATGAACTGTGCACATATATCTATATTGTGGCATAGCATGCATGGTTATTATGCATTGAACTCAACAGGGGAATATTTGAAACATTATGACTGATCCACCAAGAGAATTATCACCGCATTCGCGGATGGACCAAATAGTGAATATGGTGGGAAATTTCATACAAGCGGTAAGTGAAAGAGAACAGATGAACATTCAGCCTCCACAAGTGGAAATTTGTTATGTCAATGCACCACCGGCACCGCGACCTCAACACACAACGTAGAACAGTTTCATAAGCGGAAACCGACCTTGTATCATGGACAGGTTGACATAGACTTGGCCGATCATTGGATGATGGACATGGAAAGACATTTCCGTTAGGTAAAATGCACCGATGAGGAGAAAATTTTATGCGCATCTGATACGTTGATGGGCGAAGCATTGGATTGGTGGAATAACGTACTTGAACAAGGGAAGCCGACCACGTGGGAAGCATTTAAAGAAGAATTCAACAAACGTTTCTTTCCGCAATCTGCTTAAACTCATAAACGCCAAGAATTTGCAAGTCTGGTTCAGGGAGACATGACTGTGAGTGAGTATGTATCTCGTTACAATGCCTTGTTACGATTTGGGAAAACTACTGTTCCGACTGTTAACATGTTGTACCCCGAACAGATTAATATCCATGTTATTATTCTGTGAGTAATATTATTATTATTATTATTATTAGGATGATTATCTTTATTATTATTATTGTGATTATTATTATTATCATGCTTTAATATGTTGTACTCCGAACATATTAATGTCCGTATTATTCCGTTAATATTATTAATATTATTATTTATTCCAGTTTTAGCCTTATGTTAACATGTTGTCCGCAAAGCATATTATTTTGTTATCTTTATTATTATTATTATTATTATTATTATTTTGATTTACTATTATTTGTCTGGCTAACACCATGCTTTAACATGTTGTACTACGAGCTTAGGGCTCGTACTATATTTCAAGAATAGCACCTGTTTAATTAACTTATACCTCGTGCATTTCGTATGAAACACCTCACGTAGAAGTCGGTGTCGTAACGTCAAGTCGACGTGTACGGGTATAGAGTTGAACGGTCGCAGAGACCAAGTCCGTAGGCATTTGTAGTTATGTGTAGTCAACCGCGGAGGTCCGAAAGTTGATATGTAGTGAGTCGGTACTGTCAAATGGAATTACAGGATCGCATGTCGGCGATGATTGCTACTATGGCCACGGAGAGGCAAACACAATAGCAAAGTAACCATGTTGATAAGCACAAATTGAGATATGAATAAAAGGTTAGCCTATAAGGTGAGATTTCTATTGCGGTTGCGACAACCAACGATAGTAAAGTAACCGTTTTGCAAATCGGCGACGATATTCAAAAGGCAAGGTCCCAGGGACTTAGAGTATTTGGTTAGCTTATAAAGCGAGATTACTACTGTGGCCATGGAGAGGCAAACAACGATAGTAAAGTATCCATAGCTCGACCCACTGGATGAGAACTCTAAGCCAATGGCGTTACACTGGTAATGTAACAAAGTCAAGTGAGTCGGATGTTAAGTCGAGTGAAGTCGTATATATCGACAATGCATAGTTCACGCATGGTCTCATTATAATTCATTCAACTGTTGTAACTAGTCACTGTGACTTTCGTATATGTATTTTTATTAGAAGTGTTCGGTTAGGACGCTCACTTAGCTTTTATTAAAGCTAACGGCACACTACGCCCTGAACATTCCCACGTCTAGACTATACTGGACATGACTACCCGGAGGAGCCCTATCCAGAAGAAGCCTACGAAGAGGAAACCTACGGCAGGGAAGACGACAATGATGAAGGCTACGGCTACGCCAGCTAGAGACGCGATTCAAGAAAGAAGACTTAGTTGTTCCTTATAGATTTTTGTCCATTTATACTAAGTTGTAAATTGGCGTCACACGCCTTACTTCAACGATCTTACACTTTCTTTTGTCCTTACATGTAAAGATGTAAATGGCGTCCAATGCCTTAATCTCTTTTGTTATTTTATCTACAATCTCTGATGTAATAGTTGGTAACCTTTTGATGTATATATTTAGTTTATGCTTCCGCTTAAGTTATTCTTTTATTATCTAGTGTGTTGTGGACAATTAGTTAATGTAACTAGTCATAGCATACAGATCCAGAAAGAAAAATTTTATTTCCTCCTAATTTCTGCTACTCCAGGGCGTGACAGAACCACACTATGCTTTGCTAAAATCATGCCTATTTTTTTCAATAAAAAAAGTGAGAAATTTCTCACTTCGTCAGTTTTATATTAGGAAATTTCTCACTTTGACTGTAGAAGAAGTTTCTTAATTTTATGATTTTCATGTTCATAGTCTGAGTACAAGGAATCGTGTGCATCATCAAATCATTGAATTTTCTTACGTATCATGTCAATTGTTGAGTTCTTAGTAAAAGTGAGAATTTTTTTTTAATGCGAAAATTATTATGATAAAGTGATAAATTCTCACTTACAGAAAGTGAGAAATTCATAGAACAGAATGTGAGAAATTCTCACTAAAGATCAGAAAATGAGAAATTCATACATACAACAAATATTTTACGCTTTATTCACATAAATACTAAAAAGTGAGAAATTCATATAGCAGAAAGTGAGCAATTCATATACTCCCTCCGTCCCATTTTATGTGTCCCCCTTTCCTTTTTGAGATGTCCCAAAATTGTTGTCCACTTTCCTAAATTAGCATACAAATTTTGCCTAGTTTCCCAAACTATCATTCCTTGCAATCAACACCAAAAGAAAACAAAAAAAGAAAGTGCAATGATTATGGGCAATTGTGGAAAGTAGGTATAGATTCTTTTGTCCCTTAAAATAGTTGGATTCCACAAAAGGGACACATAAAATGGGACGGAGGGAGTAATAGAAAGTGAGAAATTCTCACTAAAGGTAAAAAAAATGAGAATTCATGTAACATAAAGTGAGAAATTCATACATACAACAAATATTTTACGCTTTATTCACAGAAATACTAAAGAGTGAGAGATTCATGTAGCAGAAAGTGAGCAATTCATATAACAGAAAGTGATAAATTCTCACTAAAGATCAAAAAATGAGAAATTTATATAACATAAAGTGAGAAATTCATACATACAACAAAGATTTTACGCTTTATTCACAGAAATACTAAAAGTGAGAAGTACCCAACCCAAGTACATGCATACAAACATAGAGTATTTAGTGAGAAATTTCTCGCTACAGAACAGAAAGTGGGAAAATAATAGAATAAAAGTGAAAAAGTGAGAAATTCATGGCGGCGGCTTCACTGTATGTGCTGGGGACTCCCTAGTGCACCGGCGAGCGACGAGATCTCGGTGATCGTCAACAGCTTTGTCAGCAAAGGTTCTTCTGCTTGCTTTTCCCCTTTGTTTGGACGAGCTGCGGAAACGTTCAAGTGTTAGCAATATTGTTGTTTAACATGAGTGGAAAGTTCACACTCCCAAAATTCTTACTAATGTGTGAATTTACTCTCAACTTGTTTTGTGGAACTTTCACACTTCATATTGTTAACGTTTATATTGTTGTGAGAAATTGTTTAACAAGAGTGAGAAATTCAATTTTTGGTGTCTCATTAGGGTTTTTTTTTAAAAAACAATTTGAGGATCATGCAAATAAGCTTATATAATTGTTGAAGTTGTATCCTATGAAGTAAAATCTTCGACGACAATTATAGACCCTCAAATGTAAAAATTTTGTAAAAAATTGTGAGTTTTACACACAATATGAAGCGTACTGTAAAAATAACATTAAATCGAGTGAGAAATTCATTTTTCGTTGTCTCAAATTAGGGTTTTTAGCTTTGGTAAAATTACTGATACCGTATTCTTTCATATTGTTGGAAAATGTCAACCATGAAACCAATATTCTTCGTATTTGAATAAAAAAAAAATTTTAAAAATTTCTCACCTTTTGTTCCCATCGATTTTCTGGATTGTTTTCTCCTTTGGTCGTTCTTCAACGTGATGAAGTTCTGAGTTTTGATTAGAATTTTTGGTAGTTTGGCAATCGTTCCTCTTCGAGATTGCAATCGATGTCGTGTTCTCCAGAAATAGGGTAAAAGACTAAAAGTTGGAAAAGATATTATATACTCCTCCTTTCCTCCACTTAACATATACTTGTATACACAATATGTATATACATATATAAATGAAAAATCAGCTCTTAAGTTGGTCGGGTCGGGTCGGGTTGGGTGTGTCGAACACCCCCAAGACCCGTGACTCCACTCGAATTGATCGGGTTTCCACCTCCAAGACCTGTGATTCCACCCACTATTAGGGGTGATCAAAAGACCCGCCCACCCAACCAACCCGACCCACCTGATTGTTTTGGATGGTTTTTGAAGACCTTGGATGGAATCACGGGTTGAGAAAGTCCCACCCGATTAGATTCGGTTCAGATGTCGGTTTTACTTATGGAAAACCCGATACCACCCGACCCGAGCCATGAAACTGATAAACACCATTTTATTTTTAAAATATCTAGAGTATATGTATAAATATATATATATATATATATACAGTGGGGCTCTGGGAAGGGCGCCCTTCTCTCAATAAAGAGAGGGCTTCATTTTGCACATGAGATTGTGGGGCCCTTATATCACTTATATCATTTATAATATAGATAGAATGGAAACTGACTGTTCTAGAGAGAGAGAGAGAGAGAGAGAGAGAGAGAGAATGACGAGGAAGGAAAGGGGGAAGGGGGACTCTAGCCAGATTAGTGTTGTGTCCCAAAAGTTATGTGTTTGGGTATGTCCCAAGTTTTACTCTTTAGATTAGTGTTGAAATCAATCTACTATTTTTTTTAAAAAATTTGTTAAACAATATGAAATGACTTTAGGTAAATTCATGTACCCTTGTTGTCTCTTTGTTGAATAGATCAGGTCACCATTGTAAATTAATTTGCAGCATGTATGAATTTACAAATTTTACATGTTATTTTCTTTTTTGGTGTTTTTTTAGCTGAATTCATGTTCCCTTGTTATCTCTTTGTTTAACAGGTCAGGACACCATTATAACTTAATTTGGTCCATGTGTAATCATTGCTAAACTAGTTTAGTTTCTTTTTGGTTTTATTTTTAGCTGAATTGATATTTCTTGAAATACTAGTATCAATCTGTGTCCCTGCATAACCCCTCTTGTTGTGGGAGTTAATTGAACTTTATAAAGATACTCATTCTTCTTCCTTGCAATTTTTCTTTATTGCATTGACATGGCTATTCTTCTATATGGAAAAATCATTTTGCCACTAGTATTTTGATGGATTAAGTATGGTATTGATTATCGCAGGTATTAACCATGACGTATTACGTTGTGACACGAGGCAGCATCTGTGGCATCTTTAAAACTTGGGAGTAGTGTGAAGCTCAAGTAAAGTATTATCCCAACGCAAAACATAAGACATCAACGCTCTTGTCGAGACAGAAGCAGCTTGGCTCAAGGATGTTGATTACTTGACTGAAGGAGCTTCAACATCTCAAGGACCCACTCCAACACTTATCCCGACACTTACTCTACAACCCACCATACATGACAGCAGGGCTTGGCAATATATTTTCGTTTTCATTTTGGGTTTTTTTTGTTCTGTAAAGTATTAAATTACATGTAGTTTGTCACTTGCAAGACAAAAAATTTGCACTAGTTCGACAATGAATTGTTGTAATGTAATGAACATATTGGTATCCAATTCGCTAGTGTTGAGTGGATTCATAGATTGAGCAGTTTTTGTGCAATTTTTGTGTAAAACCTATGTTTGTGTAGTTATTTTGTGCAGATTTTTGTGTAGCTTTTTTGTGCAGATTTTGTGTCTCTGTTGCGCAATTTTTGTGTAGTTTTGTGTCTGTGTTGTGCAGTTTTGCTTGGCACTTTTGTTTGCTTTGTCCTGCAGTTTCTGGGGTGTCTGCTTGGCAATATCTATACACTATATGTATCCTACTTGGTAATCTAATAAACATGTTGCTTGTCTCCTCCTGTGTACTCACAAATGAATGGTTGATGCCTATTAATTGGAACCTTGCGAATGTCACCAACACAACCTTCCGAAATGAAACCAAAAAAAAAAAATCAACTAGATTGCCTACACCAATAATAAATTTCCACAACATAGTTTCCCTACACCAACAATAAAAATCCACAACGTAGTTTGCCTACACCAATAATAAAAATCCACACATCCATAAAAAACTATTACGTAGTTTAAATCAAAACCAGCCCTAATCAAAACCAGTCAATCCATCCAAATCTTGAGTTGCATCATCTGGTCTTGAATCTTCATCTGCCGCAATAGTTCTGCATTAAGCAAATAATTAAAACAAATAAGTCATTAAGACACTTAGTAGGACAAAAAAATAGTATTTAAATTGTAATTAATGATTCTTACCGATCTGTCCGATTTGGGCAATTTCTTTTGTCATAGGAAACACCAACTTCACCGCATCCATTGTGTTTCCTCCCTTTATATTTTTTGTCCCTCTATAGTGCCTTTTCTTGTCCTCCCTTTAATCTAGTACCACACCCTTTAGCCCTTACTTGAATAGGTTCATGGTAACTTTGCTCAACACTTTGGGAGCACTGTGCACTTTTGCCAATACAAATACTTTGGGAGACTTGAGTACTTATTCCAATCCCAATAGTTGTACCACACCCAATCATTGCATTAATTTTTTCCACTACTTGATCAACACTATCGGTGTAAACCTTGATTGTTTCTTCACTTTCAAGAGCCTTATCAATTGCATCCAAAGAGAATTTGATTAATTGACTACGCCTCAACAACCTTGAACTATCATCATTAATTTGCATACCAATACCATCCACAACTGACGCAACTCTGGCAGATTTAGTCCATCTTTTCAAGATATAGTAATCGGGTCTTTTTTCCAAATGATGCATCATAGTCAAATATGCCAAAATGTGTCTGCATGGGATACCCGACCGAGCTCTCAAATATTTTGCAACTTCATGCAGTTAAACCCGAGTTCTTGTCATAAGTGAGTTGTCAGACTTTACATTTCTCAACATTTTTCTTGAAATATTATAGAGTTGATGAAGTTCCCCATCTATGACAAGCTCAAATCTATAATTCCAACTCTCCCACAATTGTTCTTGGAACTCATAAAATATTTCATGTGTATATGTATCAACCATTTTCTCAAAGAAGTAATGAGGCATTTACAACTTGGGCTTCTCAACCAAATCTTTGTTGTTGGCCACCAACTCTTCTTGACGTTGGCGTGCAAGACCAAGTCCAATCTGAATCATAAAATCTGATGAAGAATTGCGTTTATTAACACAATGCTTGAAAAATGCATGAGAACTTTCTGCTCGTTAGCTGCTTGACATACCAACCGAGAAAACATGATTCACATGCGCAGGAACCCATTTTGAACGAATCTCATACATATCGTGTAGCCATTTATTGTAATGTAACCCACTTTTTCTCAACAAGCCCCATCCACTTGGAGTCAAACTTTGCTTTACCCTCTGATTTCCATATGCAATCTGAAAACTCTTTATAGTGTGCAATATATTTAATTGAATCTAAATTTTAAGAAAATTTCGTTAATATGTGCCAACTACATTACCTATGTAAAGTACTAGGGAGAGCTTTAGAAATAGCTTTTGTCATCGCAAGATCTTGATCTGTAATAATCCTTCTAGGGGAGTTACCAGGCATAGCTTCTAAAAATTGATTAAATAACCATACAAAAGAATCGGTAGTTTCATCATTTAATAATGCACCCGCAAAAAAAGTTGTTTGGCCATGGTTATTAAACCCCACCAATGGTGCAAAAATCATCGAATATCGGTTGGTATTGTATGTAGTATCGAATACTACCACATCACCAAAAGAATTGTAAACTTTTATAGAAGTTGCATCGGACCAAAAATAACGTGTTATCCTATCTTGTTCATCCTTCTCAAATTTGAATTTGAATGCAGTATTCTTTTCTTGTTCTAATTTAAAAAAACTCAAACAACATATTGTCGTCATGCCCCACCAACTCTTGACGCCTATCCCTGCCACTATTATAAAAATCTTTCCGAGTGCATCCAACATTTTCTATGCCTCCTTCCTGTACTCCAAGGAAATTAAATTGTTGGAATTGTGGTATATTCGCCATGGCCAACTGTTGGGTTAAATCTTTTTGTGAACTCAAAAAATTACGGTAAGATCTCAATAAATATGTTCTTTGTGGGGTTGGCAATGAGTGATTGTGACCCTCAACAAACACAGTGACTACATACATGCCAAATTTGGACTTCACCATGGCAAGCTTTGCATTACACCCCTCTTTTATAGTGACCCGATGCCTTTGTCTCTCACTGTCTGCTATTCTACAAATTTTCCCTTACTTGAAACAAACATATTCTTTTCGTATTATTTCATTACCCTTCTTCCTAAGAGAGTAACTTCTGACATTGAACCCAGCTTCTTTTGCATACGCATTGTAAAAATTCAAGACATCATCAAGTGTCTCAAATTGTTGACTTTTTCTAGGCTTTTTATCATCACCTACTTGAGGAGTGTAAATATCATCCTCACCTTCATCCTCTAGAACACCCATGTCCACATTGTCGTCCCTACCTTCATCCCCTAGGATACCCATGTCCACATTGTCGTCCCACCTTTATCCCCTAGGACGCCCATGTCCACATTGTCGTCCCCACCCTTAACTTCCATTTGTGGCCCTATTTGACAATAGTACGCGGCCCTAGTGAAAATTAAAGATTTTCAATTGTTATAAACCAAAAATTCAAATCCTATCAGTGAATTACTATATTTCTGCAAATGAAGCAAATCTCAAAGCAAAACTAATGAAAAATAACTATCTTGATTTGGGTATTCAAAAAACTCATTAATATAGTTGAAGGTGAGCAAACTAGATAAATTAGCATCTCTTGTAATAAAACATTTATTTTTCTACTTGGATGGTGTATCTCAAATACAAAAAGACAATGGTGAGCAAACTAGATACAAATCAAACATGTAGATCTCAACATCCATTTAATCACATAACAGTTGGAGCAAGAGAGAGGGGGGACTTACAATAACAGCTATTTCTTCTTCTGAGAGACTAAATCAACATCTCCTAAGAAACAAGCATGTAGATCTCCTAAAAATCAAACATGTAGAGACTAAATCAGTATCTCCTAAAAAAAATGTTCTAGAAGGCCTTAATGTTTGTGTGTAAGAACTACTACAGTACATCTCCCTTCTTTAGTATTTCTCATTCATTTTTTAAATTATTATTATTATTCCTAAAAATCAAACATGCATCTCAAAAGTGAGAGTGAGAAATCCATAAATATACAAAAAAAAAAAAAAATAGCTAAATATTTTTTTTTAAATAAAGCCCCAAAAATTTTCAATTTGTGAGTGAGAGATTTGAGAGAGACTTCCCATAATTTTTCAATCCCCAAATTTTTCAACACAACCCTAGTTTTTGTGTGTGAGAGTGAGAGAGACTCAGAGAAGAGCGAAGAATACCTGTTTGAGGAAGACGCCGGAGTGTGAGTAGGAGGCCGGAGTCCGATCACCGTCTGACCGGAGTCGCCCTTCCCATCTTCCTTCCTCGTCATTCTCTCTCTCTCTCTCTCTCTCTCTCTCTCTCTCTCTCTCTCTCTCTCTGTGTGTGTGTAGAACAATCAGTTTCTATTCTCTCTATATTATAAATGATATAAGTGATATAAGGGCCCCACAAATGCACGTGCAAAATGAAGCCCTCTCTTTATTAAGAGAAGAGCGCCCTTTCCAGAGCCCCACTATATATATGTATATATATATATATATGTATACATGAACAAAACCCAGAAAACCCTATTTCCCTCAAAACTAACGCCTCTCCAGCCTCTCACTCATCAGCCCAACTCACTGCCTCTCACAAACAACACCACACATCCATAGTCTAAAGCCTAACGCCACCATCATCATCTCTTCTAACTGTCTGACCTCTCTCCCGCTGCCATCGCTTCGCCTGCTTGTGCGACTTCTCTGCCACTGCTACGACTATTTGTGTGACCCAGCCGGTGCCAAAATCTCATTGTAGACATCACGATTCTTTGCCACCGGAGGTTGAAGGTATGCAATCTCCTTGTTCTGTACCTTTTTCCTCCCTCACTTCTTGATTTCTTGACGAGCTTCTTCTTCTCCACTGGTATCCCTCACTTTACCATGGAATATGACAAGATCATCGTTATTTTGGGTGTTTTTGTAGTAGATGTATGACATATGTGATCTCATCTCATCTCATACATACTATTGTATTTTTTTAAAATTTTTAAACTCATTTTCTGATTTTATTGAAAGAGTTGTGTCGCAGTACAAAATAGCCCAAAAGGTGCTTCAGAAGTAATTATCACGTTTCACCCGAAATTGACTCGGCTCGACCCACCCCGAGTCCAAGGAGTCGGTTCACCCGAAGTCTGTGAGTGGATGACAGGTGGAGGAGGTCCGACCCGACCAATATACGGGTGGGTGATCGAGTGAGGGTCAAACCTGACTCACCCGATCTGTGAACACCCATACCCACTATGTTTAAAAACTGGGAAAAAAAAAAAAAAAAAAAAAAAAAAAGAAGAAGAAGAAGAAGAAGTTCAGGTGAGTCGGGTGGGCGGGTGGATTTTGAGCGGCCCTCGTTCTAAAATCAATAGTAATTACTCGATTATTCAATATTTAGTTGTATTATTTACATTTATACATGGATTATCCCCAAATAGAAGAGAGCTATACAATGGTTCTCAAATGTGCATCCCAAATTTTATTTTCAATTAATGTGATAGTGAGATCACTTATAAAACTTCAATTAGACCAGTTTAAATAGTTTCAATGTAATACACACTGTCCCACTACCATATCAATTGAGAACTAATTTTAGCGACATAACTTTTCTCTCTCTCCATTGGTTATCCCTCTGGACCCTCTCATACTCGGTTCTCCATCTATATCTAAACTTTTCTCATTTGTATTTACTTAGGATTGCATGGTAACTTTGCGATTTTTCATTTTTAGTTATTGATTTTTTTTTTATTTGTGGTTGTCACTAATATGAGAGAAATTCACTCAAAAATTGAAAACATAACCAAACCCAAAACCAAAACCAAAAATTGCAGCGTTACCATGCGAGGCCTTATTTTTTTTATCTTTTATTTGGGATAATTAATTTTAGTCAATTTTTTGTAGAATTTAAAAGTTAGTCTATTGTTTTTTCAAAATTAAAAAAATATCAACTTTTTTCTTGTAAAATGAAAAAGTCATCAAATTAACTCTTTCAAACGTTGGGAGCAACTCTTCAAAACGTAGAGAGCAATTCGTTTCAAGTCAGGTGCAACTTTTCACATCATTGGAAGCAAGTCTTTCAAACATTGGGAGCAATCATCACAACGTTTATCCACGTTTAGGTACAAGGTCACAAAATTGAAAACATAAAATAGACTAAAACACAAAATACCAACTCAAAAGGTGATGTTTTTTTTTATTAATTTTGTGGATGAATTTTTAATTTTTTAAATTATTATTAGTATTTTTTTAATTTAAAAAATAATAGACTGATTTCTAAATTTCATACAAAAAAAAATTGACTGAAATGTGATTATCCCTTTTTTTTTTTTTTTTCTAGTGATAGTTAGTTCAGAAGAAAACCAAACAACAATGCTAGGGGCACAAACAAGTTTCACAAACACTTACAAACACCACTCTATCTTTCTCCTGGATGGCACTGTGGGGTCACTAAAATTATTCAGACCCCCACAGTACCACCCAAAAGAGAGAGAGTGTATTTGTTAGTTTTTGTGAAATTTGTTTGTGTCCTAAATATTACTCAAAACTAAAATATAGATGAATTTGATATTAAAACCAATATAAGTTTTGAATTTGATATTCAAACTAGCAAACGGAAGAAAGAAGGAAGAGTAATAGAGAAGTTGGTGGAAAATAGTGGTGAATACTAGTAAATATCATTAGGTAGTAGAAGGAGTACAAGTTTTTCAAGTGATGAGTTCTGATGGAAGATGTCTCCATTTATAAGCCTTGTCTAGACTACTATTCGGACTGTCAAATAAAAGTTTACAAGTCTGTATTACATCAATTGATTATATCATTATAAATAGAGTAAGGAATCTCCATGTGTCTGTTAAACTTTCCCCCTTTTTGAAATAGTAAATCTGTTCTGAATTATTTTTTCTTTTTATTGCAGAGTTCTCCAAGTGTCTTAAATAAAATTGGAGTCGTTCTGAAATTTTTTACAATAATCTACAATTTGTTGGAGCCCACTATATTTCCATGGCATTTACCAAAATTTGGTATTCGATGCCATCATTAAAATCATTATTACTTTCATCGTCAAGGTCTTGTCGCTGCTCGTGAAATTGCTCCACGTATTATCTGCAGTCATATAGGGAGATTTGATGTATTGGAAAGCAATAGAACTTGCAAATGTGGCACATAGATTTGTTGTGGGTTGGGTCAACTTGCAAATGAATTGATTTAACTCTCTATCTCAAGTTTTTATATAAGTGACTATGGGCCTTGGCAGATAACTGGGCTCAAAGCCTCCCTTACTTTTCTATTAGAACCCGTCATTCCTCGGACAGGCTCTTGTTTGTGGGGATTGTCACTACATTAGTGATTTTTTTTTTTTTTTTTTTTATTAGTGGAAATTATGTATTTATATTTAATTTTTTGGAGTTCTCCCTTGCATTTCAATAATGCTTGAATATTTTTTTTTTCTTTTGAACTCTAAACAATCTTACAACCTGTTTAGACGTCCATTAAAGAAAATACATCGTCTATAAATAATTTATTATTTAACTTGAAAAAACTTCATCATGTTTTTCAGTTTATCATATGTGGTCGTTCCTGATTTTCTTAAGATGACATAATTGAGGATTTTAAGGATATTTTGTTTTTGCATACTTAATTATCATTGTTCAGTGTTCAGGAGAAGTGTAAACATTATATCCCAAAAAAAAAAAATTGTAAACATGCCATTAAAGGTTGTTGCGGATGTCATTTCCTCTTGCTCCGAAGAAAAAAGAAATCGCTATTTTTTCTTTGATGAAGATAAAAGACCAAAACAGACTTGTAGAACAAACTTGTAGAACATAAGTTATAGTAATTTAAAGTTTTTTAGGCATAAAATGACCTAATGAGTTTAAAAAAAAAAAAAAAAAAAAGATAGCATGAGTTTTAGCTTGGAAATGTTTTATTTGAGGGAGGCTATGACCGAAGCTCCCATACCAAAAAATAAAAAACCTCAATGCAAGCAGTCAAAGTCTAAGAGATACATTCAAACTGAGGAACATGAGCTAGTTCTACAATATAGAAGAGGGGAAAAACCTCTCCATTCCCCCTTAGGGAGATTTGATCCCCTCCCCTCCTACGTGGGAGTAAATATTGGGTATCACAGGGATACCATGTGTGATTTTATCCCCTCTAGAAAGATTTAAGATTTGCTGAGTTGGATAAGTGTTTTGCTGAGTTGGCCCATAGAAATAGGGAGCCATATGAATTAATGGCAGGGGCGGACTCAGGATTTTTGGTCGGCGGGGGGGGGGGCTAAATTATACGGGGGTTCGGAGACACGGCCCCCGAAGCAAATTTTTTTAGGCCTACTTATACACAATTACGTGTAAAACTGTAAAATTGGTTGAACACCCCTAATTTGGGGTAAATCATGTAATTTTAGGGGGTCTATTTCTAAAACTTGTAATATACTACATATAAATCTAGAATTTTCAAAAGTCCAGGGGGGCCTGTGTCTAAAACCTATAAACTATTGTATGTAAATCTAAAATTTTTAAAAGTTCAAGAGGGGTCTGTGTGAATTTTAGGAGGGCTTATTTGTAAAATTTATAAAATATTACATGTAATTATGTAATTTCCAAAAGTTCAGAAGGACTGTGTCACCCCTGACTTGTACTTCGGTCCGCCCATGATTGATGGATACTCCTTATTGGTTTGTAAGACTATATAAAATTATACAACAGTTGCATTCAATATTTAACCCCACATGATGAGAAAAAGTGATACCATTGGACCACTGAATCCGTGGTAGGTTGTAATAATTTAATTCGATAATTTGTCAAACTGCGGTTATACTCTTTCAAAGATACCAATACAGTATTCTAAAAAATGAAAACACTTTCTTAACCCAAGCCATGTGTCTACACCGATGACTACTTTAATTAATGATTTTTTAATTTTTTTTTTTCCTTATGAAATCGCAATGCCACCATCCTTATTTCTTCATGGATACATGTCAATTTTTTAATATCTCATTTTTGTATATTGTATTTTTTAGGAATAGAATGCCACCTAACATAACCATATACTACCCGAAGACTTTCTATGAAATTTTTGGATTAATTGTTCTCAAATCAATGAATCAATAGTAATTACTAGATTATTCAATATTTAGTTGTATTACTTGCATTTATACATGGATTATCCTCAAATAGAAGAGTGAGCTATACAATGGTTCTCAAATGTGTATCCCAAATTTGATTTTCAACTAATGTGGTAGCTAGATCACTTATAAAACTTCAATTAGATCAATTTAAATAGTTTCATTGCAACACATACATAGTCCCACTACCATATCAATTGAGAACTAATTTTAAAAACATAGTATTATTCTCTTCTCTCTCTCCATTAGTCATCCCTCTCTTTCTCGGTTCCCTTTCTATATCTAAACTTCTATCACATGTATTTGCTTAGGGCTTGCATGGTAATCTTGCGGTTTTTCATTTTTTGTTATAGATTTTTTTTTTTTGATAAATTTGTGGTCGACACTAATATGGGAGGAATGTACTCGAAAATTGAAAACAAAACCAAAACAAAAAACCGCAACGTTATTATATTATGATGCCTTATTTTTCATCTTTTTTTTTAGTGACAAATAATTAGGTGGCAGTTGGAGTACAAGTTTTCAAGTGATGAGTTCTGATGGAAGATGCTCCATTTATAAGCCTTGTCTAGACTACTATTCGGATGTCAAATAAAAGTTTGTAAGTCCTTATTAAATCGATTGATTACATCATAACAAATAGAGCAACGGAGCTTCCAGTGTCTTTAAAGTTTAAAGTTTCCTTTCTTTTTTAAAAATTAAGTCTGAACTGAACTGTTTATATTTTTTTTCTTCTTATTACAAAGTTTTCCACATGTTTTTGATAAATTTAGAGTCGTTCCGAAGACGTCTATAATATAATGCCCTTTGCTGAGGCTCCACTATATTTCCATGGCATTTACCCAGTTTTGGTATTCGATGTCATCATTAAAATCTGAGATACTTTCATTGTCAGGGTGACTGTAATGCTGCTCACGAAATTGCTCCACGTCATTCCGACTAATCTATG
Source organism: Hydrangea macrophylla (assembly GCA_033977485.1). Lineage (NCBI taxonomy): Eukaryota > Viridiplantae > Streptophyta > Magnoliopsida > Cornales > Hydrangeaceae > Hydrangea > Hydrangea macrophylla. The sequence goes on from CM066987.1 coordinate 14,188,301, forward strand.
CCATTTGTCTGGGAATTTTTAATTTTTTTATGGAGATCCATTGAAGGTTTGGAAAGCAATATAACTTGCAAATGTGGCTCATTGATTTGCTTTGGGTCGGGCCAACTTGCAAATGAATTGATATAAGTCTCTATCTCAAGTTTATATAAGTGACTATGGGCCTTGGCAGATGACTGGGCTCAATGCCCTCCCTTTCTTTTCTATTAGAAACCCGTCACTCCTCAGACAGGCTCTTGTTTGTGGGGAATGTCACTCCATCAGTGAAGTTTTTTTTTTTTTTTTTTTGGATAAATGTAAATTATGTACTTATATACTAATTCTTTGGAATTCTCCCTAGCGTTTCAATAATACCTTCTTTTTTTTTTTTTTTAACTCCAAACAATCATACAATCTGTTTAGATGTCCATTAAAGAAATACATCGTCTTGATTAGTTTATTATTTAACTTGAAAAAACTTCATCATATTTATCACTTTATCATATGCGGTCGTTCCCTGGTTTTTTTTTTTTTTTCATACTTCATTCCCATTGTTCAGTGTTCAGGAGAAGTATAAACATCATCTCCAAAAAAACATTTTTGTAAACATGCCAATAATTTATGCTGTGTTCTCTCCAAAAAAATAAATAATAATTTATGTTGTGGATGTCATTTCCTCTTGCTCCAAAGAAAAAAGAAATCACTTTTTTTTTTTTTCTTTGTTCAAGATAAAAGAGCAAATCCAATGCACTAGACTCATGAGACAAAATACTTTGAAGGAACCTCCTACAAAATACTATTCATCCCAATAAATTCCACTTATGTCCCAAATTCTTCACATAAAATTTCACTTATGTCCAACTTCTTATATATATATATATATATATTATTACTTAATAACTAAAATTTATTATTAATCTTGTGCACATTTTAAAAATTATATCTAACATAATAATTTTTGTAATTACATAAAGAAATATGTAATTAATTTAACATTACACTTTTTAATCTTGTGCACTAAAATATTTTTAATATAGATAAATTGGCACCTCAAAAATAATATAGATAAATTGGTACATACTAAAGCACATTTTAGTGGATTTCGTTTTATTATCATGGAATTGATACATATTTTAGTTTTTTATTCGTCAAAAAAATAAATATTTGTGTTTCATATTAAAAAAATAATCTAATTAAGTTTGAATAAAAGCTTATAAAAAAATCCAATAATGTATAAAGTTGTGAATAAATGAATAAATTTTAAGATTTTTTGAATAAAAAAATAGGGATTTGAAGAAATGAATAGTAAAATAAAGGAGAGGTGATTGAAGTTCATTTCTAGAAAAGGTTGAGTCATCTCCTTCAAAAATGATGCAGATGCCAAAATGAAGCAAATAAATTGGAGTTGCTCTAAGCATGTTAATAATATTATGACCTCTTGAAGTGTACTGATATTTTAATCATTCAAACAGTGCTTCCTCTTATTTTTTCCAATTATCAGCCAATGTGACAGTAGCAAAAAGTAGTAATTAATTCGCAAAATCAATCTTTGGGCTGCTTCTTTATATCTGCTATTTTTTTGTGATTTCATCGTAAGAGTAGGCAATCCAAACACCTAACGATTGCTTTAATTTGGAGGATTGGAAACACATTTCGGACCACAAATGTAGTTCACAAGAATATAATTATTATTTTATGTATACGGGGTATATCTAATATATATGTATATAGATATGTTTGTGTAGTAAAAAAAAAAAAAAAAAAAAAATTAGGCTTCCTACAAGCTTCCTATTAATAAAAGTCCATCATTATGTAAGAAAACAACTGTACTCCTATTAAAACCGTACATTCAATTCACTGATGTTTTCACATGGCAAAGTTTGTGAAAGGTGCCTTATGGCCACTGGAGTCATCAAAGAGTTCGAACTTGAAACTGATGATATATATAAGTTGGGAGTACTTAATATTCAAACACCACTAACAAGGTACAGTAATGAACTAATTAATAAAGTATATGATTTACAGATATATGCAATGAACTATATGGTAATATCACTGGCCTCCCTTGAAGTATGTAATAAATACAGGACATTTCTCGTGGTTTCACAAATTACATGGCCTCCCCTGACATAAACAGAACCATGTGTTAGGTAAAAATCGATGAAACACACACAACACAAGATACACGAAAATAAAGAAACAACACAAGATATTACGTGGTTCACATAATCAGGATGGTCGTGCTACTCCACAGCGGAAAGAGAGAGATTTTTATTAATCCGCAGCTGCCAAGGGTTTACAAATGACGGAGAAAAAGTATTTATACAAGTAATCATTGACCTAAATCTGCCAACCGGGCCAGGCCCAAAACTGCTCTGAAAAACACCCCGAACGGCTCCGATAGGCCTGAAACTGATAAAAAAATAGCCCACGAAAATTTTCTTCCTGGGGCGCTGCCCTGGACCCCGCAAGGGGCGGCCTCCCCTTGACCCCCGCCCGCTCTTTCGGGAGCGGGATCCCATTATATGCAGGGGCATCAAGGTCAAACAAGGTGATCAGTCTCCACAACTTAACACCATAATGGTGTTAATTGTTCATGTAAAATTACCAATCTGCCTTTGCAATAAAATAAAATTCTTTGATGATAAAGCTCAACAAATTATGAAAAGACAATAATGACCATAAAATATTTCTTTAACGATGACGAGAAAAAAAAAATAGCATTCTTGGAATTTATTATTATCAATTTTTTATTTTTAATTTTTGGTCTTTGATAGTGGTAACTAACCGTTAGCTAATAGAATGAAGGAAAGTGTTACATAACTATGAATTTGGAGTGAGGCCAGTGTAAATTTTAAAACAATAAGGGAGGTTTCTATATTAAAGGCATACTCGAGGTATGTCAAATGTAATACACCCATTATTGTATGATGTGGAGTGTACAACTGGCATTAGCCGTGACAATCACGAGACCTTCACGTGCAAACCTGACCTTCTTGTTCAGTACAACCAAGCCAAATTTTTTAGGTATAAACAGTACAACAAACCCAGCATGGGGCTCTAAAAAACTAAGCTTGGAACACTTTGAATATAGTGCAGTTTCAGAGTTCAATTAATTAATCAGCCTTGTCTCCTTTGAGCTAAGTTGAATTCCCAAAATTCAGGTTGTCTCACGTACATATATGAATATATGTATATGCATGTAATTATATATACATGGATGCATGTGTATGGAATCAGCAGTTAGGAGGAAGGCAGCATAATGCCATTTATAATTAGTTATTGCTACTTATATAAGTGTACGTATTTACAAAAAAAAAAATTAAAAAGGGAAAATTACATTTACCTCCATGAGGTAACGTGAAAATACAAGGATTCTCTTGTGGTTTGCATACTTACACACTGATCTCTCTTCAGATTGAGTAACACTTTTCCCCTTTTGTTATCAATGGTTTGTCCACCGTTAATTTGATTGTTAAGCTTTTTGATAATGACTATTTTATCATTACCAAAGTTAATAAATTTTTTTTTTTTAGTTGGAAATTTGCCATTAAAAACACTTTGATTTCTAAATTAATAAGTTTTCTTTAATTTAAGGGTTATCTAGGTAATTTTGCATGCTCCGTGAAGTTAACTTTGTTAGCTTTCAATCTTGACATATGAAAATAGTACTATAATTATGCAAATCACAAAAGAGGATCTTGTTTTTTGAGTTTAATTTAAATACGACTATTGACTGACGTATACGGAGAGCATTTTGGTCACCCATAGCTCACCAAGGCCTCCAATGAATGACATGTGTCACATTCCAGTACTAATAATTATGTTGATAATACAGGGGCAAAATAGAAATAGAAATAGAATACAACACATGACAACTAGCCTACTAGGGGAGGCTTGGGTGAGAAAAATGCTCTAAAGAGTAAATAAGCACATATATGTACGCATATACGAGTACATGTATATATAAACATATAGGAGTAAAATATACCATGATCATATAAAACAAATTAAATATGCTAATGACATAGTATGCATACACACACGTACACATAATTACTATATAGTACACATTTGAATTTACAGATTATTAAACTAACTAAAGAAACAAATATAAGAAGACTGAATTAAGCAACAAAGACTGTGAGCTCCTAAATCGAAATTGACTGCAATAGTTAATTAGAAATGGGGTTAATGGAAGTTTGTGTCCTATGTGAAATGGGAGGAACACAAGACAAAGCAAGTTGTGTATTGCTTTGTTTTTGGTTCAAGTAGTCATTAATCATCAATCACTTAGTTGAGTTTTGAGCTTGTTGTGTTAAAGCAATAAAGCTTAGCTTTAAGGTTATATGGAAATGACTAAAACAATATCAGATTTAGCCATATATTTTCACATATGATTTCTTTTTCGTTAATTTTAATTTTTTTTTTTTTTTTTACATATATCAAAACAAGTTGGTTTGTAATAGAACAAGTTCTAAGGATAATTTTAAGTGAGACAAAAACTCCTGTGTAATCAGAAAACAGCTACACAAATACTAAACCATTTAGAATATAGTTCTTTTCTAAATCATAGAAACGGTTCTTCTTACCCAAATAGCCTCTTACCTTTTTATTATAATGTAATATTGGAATCTTGGTCTTAGCCTTGAAATTTCGTTTGCTGTGCTATTATTTTTTAATTAGGGGTTTGGCACAGGATTTAAAGTTTCACGTGAGGGTACTGTTATTTTGATCCTTTCTTTTAGCAAGTATCAATCCCTGAGATTTATAATGCTCAATAACAATTCATCTATATATGTATACTTTTTGTGTGAAAGTCTATACCATCAAATTAAAGTAAAGGCCACAAACTATCTTGCAAAGGAGCTAAATTAAATTAGGTTGCTGACTTCATTACAAAATTAAGATATAACATCCATTTTCATTAGTGGCTTTCCTTCCTATTTTCTTGGGTACTACGTGTATTTTTGTGTGATTTTAATATAAGTTAATTACGAATAATAAAAAAAATTGGACAGATAATTTCACTTCTTATTTTCATTTCATTTTTTTTTTCTTCATCTAAATTTGCAAACCAGATAACACAAGAGTACTTTTCAAAGTAATTATTTCCATGATTTTCGTGATCTTGATATATAAATTTTGCTCTAATTAATTAATGACTCTATTTTCAGTGCATGTATTGGGGGAATATGTGGCCCCTCAGTTATCATTCAGCATTTGACCTATGGGCTACCAGCTTATGATCAATTTATGTCCCTACATAAATGGATATTTATATATACCATACATTAATATATGTATAAGCACAGTGGCGGACCTAGGATTTTGTGTTAGGGGGGTCAAGTTCTATGCTGGAGTTCGGGGGCAGCGCCCCCGAAAGTTTTTTTTGGGGGTCATTTATACATATTTTTTATATTTAAGTGAGACAGATAGTCGAACGAGTAGTTGTGGCAAATTGGATTTAGGCATTGTTTATCTCCTGAGTTGAATAATGGGATATTACTCTTCCCCTTCACTATTAATAGAGACTTTTAATGTCACACGCTCACACTAGTGAATATTGTTATTAATCTTGCAATGTTATTATTTCCAAATTTTTTAATCCCAAAATGTGATTCCTAATACATTACCATTTCAACATAATGAAAGTCAAGTGGACACTATGTGTTAAGAACCTACACATGTAAAATCACAAATTTGGAGAGGCCACTATATAAAATATTATCAAATCTTCAAAATTCTACATAAACCCCCAAAATTTTTAAAAATATTGCAGAGACCATGGCCCCCCTAGTCTCTCTATGGGTCCGCCCCTGTATAAGCACGTCTCTATTATGTCATTTAGTAAAAAAGAAGATAAGATTAGCTCATTATGATCATAAATTTTTGCTATGGTAGTTAAGATGTGGAGTGTTAAGTAGGATTCAACAAAACACTCTATGCTTGTATATGTGGATCCAACAAGAAAATTAATATGAAATTCAATATTATGGCAGAAAGAGGGTCCCATAACCCAAATTATGGCCTCATCATCAACAAGTTGAAGGGGCAGCTTATAAACTATAGAAATGTGTTACCTTATTGAGGTAATGGCCGACCCATTATGTTGGTGGGTGAGGTCTATATACACATCTCAGGATTATAGAGTATGACATACAATATATATATACACACACATATATGTGTGTGTCTTCATATGAAACTACATGTAGAAATTGTGTATCATATATATATATGTACACTAAACAGGATGATCATCCTACCCGAATAGTTATTGGTTCATTTCGTTCATTTCCCGACTCAAGTAGGTGTGTGTTCAATTTTCCATCCTCCAATGTATCAAAAAAAAAAAAAGTTACTATCTAAATAAAGTGATGGCTTATAAGTTAAAAGTAAAATATCGTGATGTCATCTCTACAAAATTACCCGAGTACTTCGATTTTAATGAAATGATACAGATCTCACTTCTCTTGTTTATTTAAATTCAAACCACAATGTTATTCTACTATAATTTTATAGCCTGATATCTATCAAAATACACATTTTTATTTTATATGTGTACATATCAAGAGAGATGGGACTTGTTTCAATTCTTTAATCAAATTTTTTTTGTTGTGATTGGTATATAGTATGGATTCCCAAGTGGGATGGGACCCATAAGGTATTGTACATTAAGCTAGGGGGCACTGCACGCCCTTTGATGGGGCATAGTTTGGCTCTTTACTAGACCAATGCAAACAAGGACCACACCATCAAACCTTCTATAAGAACCCCCTTTCTTGCACTTTGGCCTTCCAACTCAAAAACACATTCACATCTTTTATGTTCAAAACCTCTCTCTCTCTCTCACACACACAAAAAATTGTCATTCAAGGGGGAGAGAAAACAAAGTGAGATATGAAGATGATGAGCAACACCACCATGGGGAGCAACAAAAGAAGGATTTCAAGTAGAAGACTTGGAGGGGTCCTTAGAGAGCAAAGGGCAAGGCTATACATTATAAGGAGATGTGTGGTCATGCTTCTTTGCTGGCATGAATAAATTTACATGCAAGAAATAGGCCAATTCAGCGGCTTTTTGTTCAATTTTTCTTTGAAAATTGAATTCTCATCAGTACGAGTCAAGGGAATAGCTACATGGGCTCTGATTTCAATACAAAGGAGAGGACGAGCATAATTACCTTCCTTAATTAACTTCTATTTGGCGGACACCAAATTTTTTTTTTCTCTCTTTTTTGAAGTGTAAATAGCGAGGGCGGATATTATTAGAGAGTTAACAGTTTTGTATCAAATGGCCTAAGGGGACTAGATGTATATCGGATAGTTTTAATTAGAATTATGATTTTGATCAACAAACTATAATAGTCAGATGCTTTATTTTACTTCTCTTCTCTTCTCCTTTCCAATATTTAAGTCTTTCTAATGCTCAATTAATGATAGCTTGATGAGATATACATAAACATGGAATAGCTAGCCTCAAAATTTTGCAATCTAATTTCAATTTCAAATATTTTTTTTTTTTTTTGTCATTCTCTGCGAGCACAATTGGGGCATGAAAATTTGAAGATTAGAGTGCTAATGTGGCTTTCAAAAGCCTCAATCATGTAGATCAATGCTACTTTTTATATTATAATTTCATATTCATTATACAACACCTATTTTGTTCTCTGGAATTTGAATTTTCTATTGCACATATGGATCTTTTGTGTAAGAGGTACTTGGATTCAATGAACACTGAACAGGTTTCATGACTTTAGTTGTTGAGACTGAATTATTACAGATTGTTTCTGGCTGGAAATGGAAAATCAAAGTCCATTCTTAGCAGCAATTGTGTGTGTGTGTGTGTGAGTGTGTGTGTGTGTGTGTGTGAGAGAGAGAGAGAGAGAGAGAGAGCATGGCTGGCCTGAGGTAAAGCGGCGAAGCTGTCAATGGGGTCTCATTTTTAGGCCTATTTTCTTCTAATTTCTATGAAAATTATTGTTTTTAGACTTATTTTTTTCTAATTTCTTCTTAATTTTTATAAAATTTATCATTTTTAGACATAATTTCTTCTAATTTCTATGAAATTTAGTATAAAGACCTCATTTTTTAGGCCTTTTAAAAAAATTCATTTGAGGCATCAGCCAAATTTTAGGAAATTTGCAGATTACATCTGAGTCATCAACTGCCAAAGTTTATAAAAATACACTATTATGCAGAAAAGAAACTACTTGTAGGACTAATCATGCAATGTAGCATCACGAGGCATAGTTGAATGTATGTTTTTAGAAAAGTCTTAACTCCATTTCTTTACTTATATTACTTTTTTGTCTTTTCAATTTATTTATTTATTTTATAACTATTCTTCCATATAATTGATCTACCTGTATAAGCATATCTACGTGGCAAATATGTGTCTTATGTTCTGCTGAAGTAGTCTTTCACCCAGACCCCCAAGAAAATCTGAATCTATACCGGAATCAAGAGAAGAGAAATCAATCAGAGTAACGTTATGCTACCTAAATTTTTATTTTAAAAGTGTTTTTCAAATGATGTGGTAGTGGGTTTAGGTAAACAACTTCTAATTAAAATTTAATTGGTCCCACTATATTATATCTGCAAAAATGCTAGGTGCATAACGAATTGTACTACCAATTGCAGAAACGTGCATCACAAGGTTGGTCCTTGTGCTGAAAAGTCTGCACTCATATTTTTGAGTGTGCGGGTTTTTCAGCACAAGGTCCAACCTTGTGCTGCACATTTGTGCAATTGGTTAATTATTGTGTGTCTAGTATTACTCTTATATATGACGTCACTGTCACATTATTTGAAAAGCATATTTGATTTAAAATTTTGAAAAGCATAGCTTTACTCAACAATAGTAGTGGGATACCAAGCACCGAAACCAAGAATCCTACAATAAGCAACAAAGAATACAAATAAATTATCGTTCTTCCAAAACTGGAATCTCCTCCAAAAAAATTTCACTATGAATAACCAGAGATAACAATCTCTTACTATGACTAAAACCACACGCTATTTAGCTTGACAAACAGTAACCTTGTTTAAGAGAGACTCTAAATCCTTGCTCAACGTAAACAAGCAGAAACACGACGTATCGGCCTGACTTATGTAACATAGGTGCGGGTGCGGAAATTTGGGTACGAGGATGTGAGTATGTGGGATTCGTCAATTTTCTAAAAAGTAAGAGTGCAGGAGCGGCAAGAGTACTTGGATAAAATATTAAAAATATATTTTTAAATAACAATATATACAAATTATTTTTTAACTATTAGTACATTAGTGTATAACTTAGATAATTGCTATTATTATTTTCTATTATTTCTCTTTTAAACCCCCAAAGTTTTCAAAATTGTATAAAAAATTTATATTTTTTTTCCAAAAGAAAGCTGCAAAAACCCTAATCACACTCTAAAAGAACTTGAAGAATCCACGGCGCACCCAATACGGATACCACAGCCTTTTTTGAAGAGTTCGTATTTCATAGGTCCTGAGGCACCGTCTGAACGCCTTGCACGTGGTCTCCCATCATTCATATGCCTCAACGCGATATGCAAAAGGGGATTTACTGAAATGTAAAATAGACCACTGTTTGATATCCTCCGAACACCTCTATAAACAGTACCTAACTCTCAGTTGTAAGTGTCAAATTTCCCAATCACCATTTGGTCGCATTGGGCACCATCTAACACAATGGTGATTTTTTTTACTAGGTACTTAGATCAATAGTATCTGAGAACAGTATGAAAGGATAAAAGAAAATGTATAAAGTGTTAGAGTAGGATCCTCGGTCGCACGGTCCGTGGGCACTGGCAGGACAACACAATAAAAAAAAAAAATTAATATTTAAAATTTTCAAAAAAAAATTCATCATATAATCCTGCCAGCACAAGTGCTGCCAGAGTATTGCTCCCAATTCTTGCGGCTGGGGATCCTTGCTCAAAGCGTTGTCATGTACATATTTTCTTTTTATTTGGGTGGTTCTATCAATCCTTAGTATTTTATACAAGCTTTTTGACTAATCCAAATTGGGTACTTTTTCTTCGTAAAGCTAATGGGTCATATGACCGCCATGACTATAGTTAGGAGATAATCAAGCAAAAGCCTAAGGTACCATAAGTAGGGCCATTAATCATTTAAAGTGGTAGTATTATTGAGGATTGATGTGACGATCCAATTCAAACTTGCTCAATCACTAAAATTATTTCCAATTCCTTTTGGTACTATTGAAATCCAATAATGCATGATTAGATTTAGGAAATTAGATTTGGTTAGAGATTGGATTCAATTATTGTTATATATATATATATATATATATATAATTTAAAACTCTTGCAACTGCGGACTGGACTGATTTATGAGATTCATTTATGATTTGATTAAGATATCTATCAGACAAACCCAATCTGTTAATCCGTATAAAATATTGGATTAAGAGGAAATAGGTTCTTCGGTTAAAAATGATTTGTATCAAGTCCTAAGTATTTTTTATATCCTAAAATTACCCCTTACATCAATCATGGAGTTTACAGATCACATATCAGGTAGGGGTGCAACTCGGGCGGGACCCAAAGGGTTTTGGCTCTGCCCAGGCCCGAGTCCGAATTCAAGTAGTCTGCCCAAGCCCGAGCCCGACATAAACCCGAACTTGTCAACCCGAGCCCGGTTTGTGAATTAGTTCTACAACCCGAGCCCGAGCCCGAACTCGAATTGAGCCCGAATTACAAATTTTTTTTTTTGGTGCAAATTGATTTTTAGTATGTAAACAACAATATGTAGAGTATCAAATCTATTTTTATTGTTTAGATTTGAGAAAAAACATTCATATATTAATTTAGTGCTAGAATAATATCTAATAGTGTATTATTATCACTAAAAAATACTAGAATATAATGTCAAAAATAATACATAAATAGAATTCGGGCTCGGGTTCCATGGGTTAGCAATTTTTTGTCCAAGGCCCGCCCGAATTCAATTTGGGCTTCCAAATTGCTGCCCAGGCCCGCCCACCGTGAAAGTATTATGGGCCCAAGCCCGGGAATTTTCGGGCCAAGCTCGGGCTTCCCGCGGGTTGACCCGTCCGACTTGCAGCCCTAATATCAGGGGATGAGATTCTTAAAACTTTTGAAACTTGAATGCTCCTACATTTATCAGGGGATGAGATTCTTAAAACTTTTGAAACTTGAATGCTCCTACATTTACGTTATTCCTAAACATACTCCACAAAATAAATGATTCAAAATTTTGAATCTTCAATTCGATTATCAAATCATGATGATACTCCATTAACACTCATTCGAATCTTTTAAGAACACAACTAGGGTTTGTTGAAACTCACTTTGAGAAGACTAATCCGTGATAGAGCCTAAATTAGATAAACGTGATTGGGATTCGTGTTCATCGATTTGGATAAAGCGATTACGTGGAAAAATGTATGATTTGTTTAACTTTGACAAGGATTTGCTAGTTCAAGGTTTTTGAAATCTACGAAAATTCAAACTGTTGAATGCTTTGTGAAATTCACCAACTCGTATGGCGAATACATTGATTTTGAAAAAAAAATGATTGTTATGATTTTGAACATTTCACTAAATCATACTCATTCATATGTTAGATTTGCACTTTCTAATTGTTAAATTTGCTAGTTTGTTGATGATGGAAATTGTTGATATCTATATTTACTATGTAGCATATTTGGACCCTTTTTTTATTATTTATAAAACCTGTGTTTTTCTTTTGGGTTTATTGTATATTCTAGATTATCTATCAAAGTTATTCAAATTTGGTGAATTCCACAAGAATATATCATTTCATAATAACAATCCTTCTGTTGACATCCATTATTTCAGTTTGGGTTGTGAAATTCACCATAATCCTAGATTTCTAGTTTCTGTAAATTTCACACACTGGTCTACCATGTACATCTGGTTCATTTTTATATGTTAATGATATTAACAAGTAATATTTATTTGTGTTTGGAATAACTGTTTTATCTTTGGTTGTGAGTTTCACTAGAATATTGTTGAAATTCACAGTTTATGCATTGTGAATTTCATAAGTTAGGATTGACTTATGTTTTTGTTTGACTCTATTGCATATACTAAGTAATCTATCAAAATTATGTTTATTAAGTTTTGTAATTCACAATTTGAGTTGTGAACTTCACAACTTAAACTATACAAGTAATAAAAAATAATAAAAAATAAAAATTAGAACATTTCCTTGTCAATTATTCAATTTTGAAATTGCCGTTAGCGCGGACATAATTTAATCAAATCCAATACATTTACCTCAGTAGTGTCCGTGTTAGTGGCAATTTTAAAATTGAATAACTGATAAGCAAAACGTTCTAATTTTTTTGTTATTTGTATAGTTTAAGTTGTGAAATTCACAACTCAAACTGTGAATAATAAAACTTAATATATATAATCAGAACAATGAGTTTTGTGAATTTCACAGGTCTCATTTCATATTCACAATTTCAACAAGTAGACAGGCTTGTTTATTCACAGTTTCTTGCTTATAATAGTATATCTCATATTTGTCAATGTATATTGTATACATATGTGAAATCAATGTATGCAGTCAGGCTATAAAGAGGGCGCCCTTTCTTTATTAAAGAGAGGACCTCTGTTTTGGCCGTCGGATCGTGTTTTCATTAATGTCAGTTTTGTCATTTCACAATTTTTGAACACAATCCAATGGCCAAAACGGAGGTCCTCTCTTTAATAAGAGAGGTGGTCCTCTTTAGAGAATCTTTGTCAATGTATGTGATTAATATTCTCATAATGAAGAGGGTCACTGATTGAAAGAAAACCAAATGCACTCCTTAAACAAAAAATGTAACCGTAGGTACACTTAATTATGAGTCAAAATCGTTTGGCAGTGTTTTTCACTAGCAAGGAAAGAGCGTCATCAATTTGCATAGATTAAGGGTGGTAGACGGGCTTAAGCTCTCATTCAATTGAAAATCCTCGCATGAAATTTTTTTACAGTAACTAATAGTGTATATATCTTACAAAGGGTATTTGGGGACAAACAAATTTTTAACCATAATTAAGGTATGTTAACTAGGATTATAGGGATCTTATACAATAATAAATGATTAGGTGTCCTTTAACCATGAAAATATATAAATAAAAGATTTAGTAGCAATTTTCTATAAAATCTTTTTAGGATTCATATATCCGGCAATTCAAATTCTTATTTACTCTTCTCAAAAAAAAAAAAAAAAGAAGCAGAAAAGAAAAGCAAAAAGAATTGCTCAACTACAAACGAATGCATAGTCTTTTTTTCTTCCAGTTAACATAAAAAGTATATTAAGTGTATATCTCATCAACTACTTTATTAACTTACCAAATTTAATTAGGATGCTAACCCCAAAAAAAAAAAAAAATCGAACAAAAATATTGATCACATGTTGCTCAAAACTAGTTCACTTTAAAGCTGGTATCATTTGCAATCTAGTCCGATATGTTTACATGCCTACTTGATGGTACATAAAATCTGCCTTCAAATTTTTTTTTTTTTTTTTTTTGCCTTACATCCAAACCATTGAAGATTTTAGATTACTACCCAAAGATAATACTATGCTTCTCAAATCCTAATCTCAAATATTCATTGTAAATGATGAAGCAGTAGATCTACTGACAACAACGATGGTGACCACTTCGACATCATTCAATTAAAATCCAGTAATCCCACTGCCATATCATTTGAGATGAGTGTTTAGAATTAGGATTTAAGAAGCATAGCATTACTCCTACCAAAACAGACATTGTTCTCAAACAAGGAATTTCAATTTCTGCACCCAATCAATCCTTTTGGGTGGACAATCTCTTGACTCCTTATGTGGGTCCAATTGAAATATGAGTGCAGTTTTGCACACCTTAAAATTGTTCACATTTTATTCACCCTTCTCTTCTATAGGCTAATGCAGTATGGCCTAGTGCTTTATGTCATTAATTAATTCTCATTTAATATAAGATCCCATTGTATTAGTTAATAGAAAAAGAAGGGTGAGCAATTTTGGGGTGAGCAAAAATGTATTCTTGAAATATGGTTTTCAACCAAACAGGCTTTTACCAAATAGTGTGACCTCTTTCTCCCTAGTGTAGGGCTGGCCATGGACCGGGCGGGGCCGGGCTTGCACTACATACTAAGGATACTTACCTTTGCCCAAGCCCGGCCATGGCGGGCCTAAAAATGATTGCCCAAACCCAGCCCTAAACAATATCTCAAAACCCAAGCCTAGCTCGCGCCAGCCCATTGCTATTTTTTTTTTTTTTTTTTTAAGAACATGAACTAAAAAAAAAACATTATAATGTTTAGAAATATTGTCAAGACACGTAATTCACAAAAAAAAAAATTGCAATAAGAACTCTTGGGAGAATAGATATATATTGAATATCTTATGTGCAATTATATTAATCTATATATATTATATAATATGAAATACAAAAAAAATATATCTATCACTAATACTCGGGCTCGGCCAGGCCAAATCGGGCCTCATTTGCTTTGTCCAAGCCATGCCCGAATGTTTACCGGGCCTAAAAATAGTAACCAAGCTCGTTTGTGCGGGCCAATCTCTATGCCCAAGCCCGAAAAAACTAAAGTCGGGCCGAGCGGGCCACCGGGCCGTTGGCCACCCTACCCTAATGGGGAGATTGAGGGATCGACGCCCCTTAGGGGGAGTCCTTATTGCCCCCCGGTTTGTTCTTCAGTCAGAATAAATTGCCTTTGTTGGGATTAACTATGGATCATTGTGGAGTTTTGGAGTTGAGTTGGGTTGAATTAAGGGGGTGTATGTTCAATCCAAGTAAATAAAAAATAAAAATAAATAATAAAATAAAAAGTTTTCCATCCCATATTCAAGTGATTAAAGTTTCAGTGGGTCCAATGGAAATATGGTTTCCAACCCATATTCACGTGTGCCACGTGTACGGCCGAAAAGGACCTGCAATCAACAGTACACTGTACACCCTTTGTCTGTTGGACTTTTCAGCCCTGCAAGAGTGGGCCAAGAGTGGAAAAGAAAGAGTTTTTTTTTTGGTCCAAAAGTGTCAAAATTACTTTTGTTTTTTGTTTCGTCAAAAAAAACTTTTGTTTTTTTGTTAAATTGAAATTCTCATGAACCTAATTTCTATAAAAAGAAGTGTCAAGTTTTGAAAAACTTGTACTCTTTGGTCAAAATCTGATTTGAATGTCCTATTCTTTAAAATAAAAAAGAAAAAGAAAAAGAAATTGACATTCAAAATGAAATTGACTTTAAATTTATTTTATTTTAATTTATTTTTTATTTTTTTTTCAGTTCAAGCACTAAGATTGAAGAATGGACATCATCACCTTTCCGTTTTCAATGTCACATAAATATTTTTCTACTTCATTTTCCTTAAGGAAAAAAAATAAATTAGGTTGTGAAAATAGTGTGAGATTAAAGAGGATAGTTCTGAAAATTACTGTAATTTTTAGCCAAGGACAAGAATTCTTTTGGAGGCAGCTTTTGTTTGTATTGGACTAAAAAAAAAAAAAAGGGAAGAAAAGAAACACTATTGAATTTTACAGGAGTTTTATGTTCACAAATTGGAATAAGTTTTTCATAGACCAACTCTGTCTGAAATTACATGCAATAGTAGAATTAGGATATATCGATTTGTGATGATGCAATAATGGTAGCATATATATGTAAGTTGAGAGTTTTAATAGTAATAATTACAGGGGATGTAATTACACAAGTTTACTTTTAACTTTCTAATAAGAATAGGATTTGGTGCTTCTCACGTACGATACTCTAACTTATATTCTCTAACACTCTCTACTTCAAACTCGTGCGAATTTACAAAATCTCTATGCGTTTGCCTTCGATAATACCTATTTTGTCATTGACGTAAATCTACCCTTGAATTTGGAACTTGAACACGATAGTCAGAAAGAATTCGTCTATGGGCGGGCCAACTTCTCTCGCACAGGCGCTGAGGCCTAAATGAACTATTAAGCTTGGGCCAACTACTAAGATGTGTTATAAAATATCTCATATAAATTGTTACTGCAGAAACTAAAAAGGAACAATTTTATCAATAACAGTAGCCTTTGACGTTTTTCTTGGGATGAGTCGCGGACTTAGTCGCTCTCTTTAAGACGCTTCGCGGCTCTGCCCAAGTTGTGCAAGCAGTTCGTTCGGATGAAGGCCACGACGTCCCCAGGATAAAGCAGCCCAGAAATCGCCTCTGTCTCGAAAATCCTTGCACAGAGGAAGATCGGAAAACCCACACCCTTTCAGAAATCGTTGCTCAGAAACAGTATATGAAACTGTGTATTAAAATTCTGTAACTCTTTTTCTCTCTGTAAAACTGTGTATTTTGATGAAA
This sequence comes from Hydrangea macrophylla, assembly GCA_033977485.1. Lineage (NCBI taxonomy): Eukaryota > Viridiplantae > Streptophyta > Magnoliopsida > Cornales > Hydrangeaceae > Hydrangea > Hydrangea macrophylla. Next base: position 14,204,652 of record CM066987.1, read on the forward strand.
GCAGTTTGTGTATATATAAAGAAGATATTCTGAACGTTGGAAAAGTGAACGTTGGGAAAGTTAACGTTGCAGAACGTGGAGAAAAGTCTGGAAACGTTAGAGAAAAAATCTGGAGGAAAAAACGTGGAGGGGTAGGGTTGGTGGGGAGACTTGGTCTCCAACTGAAATTAAACTCTTTTTAATTAAAAAAGAAATTTATTTTTCAAATAAACTTTGTATAAAAAGATATATAGGAGTAGGATCCACATCCACACCCAAGCCCAAGCCCGGCCCGGAGCTGAGCGGGGCGGCGGCGGCGCGCGCGTGTGTGTGTTTTGTGGTAAACCCAATTGGGCCTAGGTCCTTCCCCTTCACAAAACTTGGTACCCCCAAGGGGCCCAACCATTCCTCCAACCTCCACTTATATATGTCCTTCCCACTTCCTCTAATTTTTCTATGTGGGACAAGCAAAAATATCATTTGGGTTAGTTTGTGAATAAGACAAAACTCAAAACCAAATTTCAAAATTTTTTCTCTCAACCTTTCCCTCCAATTTTAAATATACACTTCTTTTCAACAATCCCCCACTTGTATTTTAAAAATTGATTTAAGATCATTGAGCAACGTATCATAAGACTGTGCATAAGTAAAGGTGTTTTTCAACTTGAACCTTTACGTAGTGATAGTGCTTCCGATTATACTAGAGTAACCGTAGTTTTGAACTCTATCTCAGACAACACCACACACACAGTCCTACTAGGGTGAAGTTCAAAAACCAGCACTTTACGGCCGTGTGCTTATATCCTAGTATAGCGAATGATCTAGAGAATTTGCCCAAAATTTCATAGGAAGCGGCCTCACTTCCACATTCGCCTAGGTGAGTCCAACAAGGATACTCCTGTAGCTAGGTATCCCACTCCAAATGGAGTTTAGATCTCATTAAGAGTTATAAATAACTCAACCTTCTGTCCTTCAGGATGTCATGCTTCGTAGGGATGGACTTGGAGTATTACCCCCATATATAGGTATTAGCATGATTCCACTCATATCACTCATGACTTGTTATTACCCTTTGAACCTATTTCTTGGGATCTCCAGTCTATAGGTTGGGTTACTATCATAAGTGACTCAATTATCTAAGGGCTTTAGTCTCATCCCTTTCGAGGTTTTACAAACCTTCTCTCGTGCTAGTCCTTTCGTCAAAGGATCAGCCAAGTTCTCCTCAGACCGTACATAATCCACTCTTACAGCTCCAGAAGAGAGAAACTCTCTAATAGTGCTGTGCTTGCGACGTATTTGTCGCTTCTTGCCGTTATAGTAACGGTTCTCAACTTTTGCAATAGCCGCGGTACTATCACAGTGGATTAGGACAGCTGGTATCTGTCTCTCCCATAAAGGGGTATCTGATAGCAGATTTCTCAGCCAACCTGCTTCCTCACTAGCTGTAGCTAGTGCTATCATCTCTGACTCCATAGTGGACTGAGCCAAAATAGTCTGTTTCTTAGACTTCCATGAAACTGCGCCTCCAGCAATACAAAAAATGTATCCACTAGTGGCCTTGGAGTCATCTGATATGGTATTCCAATCAGCATCGCTATATCCTTCAAGGACAGCGGGAAACTTCTGATAGTGTAATTTTAGGTTCATCGTCCTTTTTAGGTAACGCATGACCCTTTCAATAGCATGCCAATGCTCCATACTAGGTCTACTAGTAAACCTACATAGTACTCCAACAGCATAAGCTATATCTGGCCTAGTGCAATCAGTAGCATAACGGAGGCTACCAATGATGCTCGCATACTCAGTTTGTCTAACACTGTCACCAGTGTTCTTGAACAATTTTACACTAGGGTCATATGGAGTACATGCTGGTTTACAGTTAAAGTAATTGTATTTCTTTAGAATCTTCTCAATGTAATGAGATTGATCTAAAGAAAGTCCCTTTTCTGACCTAGTAATATTAATTCCAAGAATTACACTAGCTTCTCCTAAATCTTTCATATTAAAATTGGCACATAAGAAAGATTTAACTTCATTAATGACATGAATATTTGATCCAAAAATAAGTAAGTCATCCACATATAAGCAAATAATAGTGCAAGTATTGTTTTCAAATTTGTAATAAATACACTTGTCACTTTCATTTATTTTAAAACCATTTGAGATGACTAAACTATCAAATTTATCATGCCATTGTTTAGGAGCTTGTTTCAAACCATAAAGAGATTTATCCAATTTGCAAACTTTATTTTCTTGACCAAAAATAATAAAACCTTCAGGTTGGTCCATATAAATCTCTTCTTCTAATTCACCATTTAAAAAAGCCGTTTTAACATCCATTTGGTGTACTACTAAATCATGAATAGCAGTTAAAGCAAATAGTACACGAATAGAAGTAATTCTAGTGACAGGTGAATAAGTATCAAAGAAATCAATATTTTCTCTTTGTCTATAACCCTTAGCTACAAGACGTGCCTTATATTTATCTATCGTGCCATCGGGTTTCAATTTCTTTTTAAGAATCCATTTGCAACCTATTGTCTTACAACCAGGTGGAAGATCTACTAAGTGCCAAGTTTTATTTGATTCCAATGATTCCATTTCATCATTTATAGCTTCTTGCCATAAATCAGCATCTATAGAAGTCAAAGCTTCTTGGAGGGTGTTAGGATCCTCCTCTAAGTTGTAGGTATAAAAGTCGGTCCCAAAATCTTTCGCGATTCGGGCTCTTTTACTTTTTCTAGGTTCTAGTTCATATTCGTTTGGTTCTACTAATCTAGGCATATCATATGATGTTGAACCCCCACTATTTTTAAATTTAAAAGGAAATTTATTTTCGAAAAAATCAACATCACTAGATTCAATTATAACATGATTCTTTAAGTCATAAAATCTGTAAGCCTTACTATTAATAGCATAACCAATAAAAACACATTCATAAGCTCTACTAGCTAATTTGGACCTTTTAGGGTCTGGAATTCTAACATATGCCAAACAACCCCATGTTCTAAAATAATCCACATTTGGTTTTCTTCTTTTCCAAATTTCATAAGGGGAAATATTAGTTTTAGAGTTAGGAACTCTATTTAATACATGACAAACAGTTAATAATATTTCCCCCCACCAATGAGAAGCTGCCCCTGAATTTAATAAAATAGCAACTACTAATTCAGTAAAAGTTCTATTTTTTCTTTCAGCTTTTCCATTCATTTCAGGGGAGTAAGGGGCAGTTTTTTTCATGAATGATTCCATTAATATTATATAAAGCAATAAATTCATCAGAATCATATTCATGTCCTCTGTCACTACGAAATCTTTTAATTTTTCTATTAAATTGATTTTCAATCTCATTTAGGAAAATTTTGAACATGTCAATGGCTTCACTTTTATTTTTCATAAGATAAACAAATGAATAATTTGAGCTATCATCAATAAAAGTAATAAAATACCTTTTTCCATTTCTAGTTAAAATTCCTTCATATTCACAAATATCTGAATGAATTAATTCAAGAGGTTCAGATTCCCTAGTGACAGATTTATGTAGTATTTTAGTGATTTTTGCTTGGCTACAAAATTCACATTTGTCAAATTCATTTAAAGATAATTGTGGAATATATCCTAGACTACTCATATTTTTCACAAGCATTTTATTCACATGACATAATCTAGCATGCCAAACATTAAAAGAACACAACATGTAAGCAAAAGAAGAAACTTTATTAAAATCAACATTCAATTTAAACATGCCCTCAGTTGCATAACCCTTTCCAACAAACACTCCACTCTTAGTCAAAGTAAAAAGATCAGCCCCAATAGTTTGAGTAAATCCAGCCTTGTTGAGAAGATAGCCTGAAACAAGATTTTTCCTCATTTCTGGAGTGTGCAAGACATCCTTCAAAATGACAGTCTTTCCAGAAGTAAACTTCAATTCAACCTCCCCAATACCAGCAACAGTAGTGGTGTGGGAATCACCCAACAACACTTTCTTGTCCTTAGCTTCAGAATAGGATTTGAACATGTCACGGTCATAGCAAACATGGCGAGAGGCGCCAGTGTCTACCCACCACCCCTCGGATCCACCAACAATATTGACCTCGGAAATCATAGCAACGAGCTGCTCTTCTGCAAGATTTGCTTGGGGAGCAACTCGTCGTTGATTCCTACAGTTTTGAGCCATATGACCTGGTTTACCACAATTGTAGCAAACAAACAGTCCAGCTTCATTTATTCCTGAGGGGGGTATGTTCCTATTCTGATTTGGCTTCGGATTCTGATTCTTGTTGTTGTTGCGGTTCTTGTTCTGATTTCGATTTTGAAACTTCATGGTTTTTTAAGGTGGTTTCAGAACAACAGAGGTTTTGTTTTTAGAAAAATTTTGAGGTTTCTTGTTGTTGGAAACAACAAGAACCTGTTCTTTTAAATCTTGTTTTCTTGCCTCCTCCTCAATACGAAGGCGAGTAATCAAACTTTCCAATGAAAATTCTTTGGTTTTGTGTCTCAAAATATTTTTGAAATCTTTCCAACTTGGGGGAAGCTTGTCAATAATGACAGCAACTTGAAACTGATCATTTAAATCCATGCCCTCAGAAATTATCTCATGAGCAATTTGTTGCAGCTCATGGGATTGAGTTTCAACAGATTTGTCATCCGTCATTTGGTATTTCAAATAACGGCTGACTGCAAATTTCTTTACTCCAGCTTCTTCAGTGTCATATTTTTTCTGAAGGGCATCCCAAACTTTTTTTGCAGAATCACAGTTTGCATAATAGTCATAAAGACTGTCAGAGAGCCCATTTAAAATATAGTTTTTGCAAAGAAAATCATTTTCATTCCATGTGTCAGACTCTCTGATTTGAGCAACAGTGGGATTTTCAGAAAGAGTGGGTTTTTCAGAAAGACAAACAGATTGCAATTTTTTCGTAGTTAAGAAAAACATCATTTTCATCCTCCACCGTTTAAAGTGAAGGCCCTCAAATTTGAAGGGTTTGTTGAGGTCATGGGTAACAGAGAGCATTGAAGATTCCATGGCAGATGTAAAGTCGTCTTAAAATTGTTACTGCAGAAACTAAAAAGGAACAATTTTACCAATAACAGTAGCCTTTGACGTTTTTCTTGGGATGAGTCGCGGACTTAGTCGCTCTCTTTAAGACGCTTCGCGGCTCTGCCCAAGTTGTGCAAGCAGTTCGTTCGGATGAAGGCCACGACGTCCCCAGGATAAAGCAGCCCAGAAATCGCCTCTGTCTCGAAAATCCTTGCACGGAGGAAGATCGGAAAACCCACACCCTTTCAGAAATCGTTGCTCAGAAACAGTATATGAAACTGTGTATTAAAATTCTGTAACTCTTTTTCTCTCTGTAAAACTGTGTATTTTGATGAAAGCAGTTTGTGTATATATAAAGAAGATATTCTGAACGTTGGAAAAGTGAACGTTGGGAAAGTTAACGTTGCAGAACGTGGAGAGAAGTCTGGAAACGTTAGAGAAAAAATCTGGAGGAAAAAACGTGGAGGGGTAGGGTTGGTGGGGAGACTTGGTCTCCAACTGAAATTAAACTCTTTTTAATTAAAAAAGAAATTTATTTTCCAAATAAACTTTGTATAAAAAAGATATATAGGAGTAGGATCCACATCCACACCCAAACCCAAACCCGGAACGGAGCGGATCGCGCGCGCGCGCGTGTGTATGTTTTGTGGTAAACCCAATTGGGCCTAGGTCCTTCCCCTTCACAAAACTTGGTACCCCCAAGGGGCCCAACCCTTCCTCCAACCTCCACTTATATATGTCCTTCCCACTTCCTCTAATTTTCCTATGTGGGACAAGCAAAAATATCATTTGGGTTAGTTTGTGAATAAGACAAAATTCAAAACCAAATTTCAAAGTTTTTTCTCTCAACCTTTCCCTCCAATTTTAAATATACACTTCTTTTCAACATAAATGTAGGGTAATTATCAATTACCTCCCCCTGAGGTTTGGCCTTAAAACACATAGCCCCTCACATTTAAGGAATCTCACTTATCTCTCTTATTTTTAATTTTAGTGTTAGATTCCCTTCGATTTATAAGCGATTTGTTAAAGGGAGGGGGAATCTGATACTAAACTTAAAAATAAAATAAAAGGGAGGTGAGTGAGATTCCTGAAACGTGAGGGGATCGAGGTATGTGTTTTAAGACCAAATCTCATGGAAGGTAACTGATATTTACCCATAAATGTATTATAGAATTTTTCGTAGGCTGTAGAATAAAAGATCCCTCTCTTTTTAGAGAATTCCACGTCGTATCAAACAATCAAAATTGGATACAATATATATATATATATATATATTTGTGACATTAGATACAATGTTTTCAGATCTAAGGAAAATGGGCATCAACTTTTCCAAATTACAAAAATTGTACATACAATTGATACAAATTTTATAGTTAATTAAGATTGCCCAACCCCGATACAAATTTTATAGTTAATTACACACACTCACACTCCCCCCCCCCCCCCATAAACAAAAAAAAAAAAAAAAAAAAATTATGTGAATCCTACATTGTCCCCCCACATACATTGATTTGTCTCACAATATAGATTTCCTATGTTGTATGTTTGGCCTAATTATAATCCTACCTACCAAAAAAGTTAAATAGCAACCATTATATATAAAAATGTTGGGTTAATTGTAATATATAACATCCTAAATATATGGTAGAATCACATTTTCTTTTCACTTACTAATTTAGCCCCATCAAAATTGTTCGATTATTATTTCAAGCTTTGTAAATTATAATTTATAATAAGTCTTTATTATTAAAGATGGTGATAACCCCACATGCAAATGCAAGGACACTACAAAAATAAATCAAAATCAACGAACTCCAATCATTTTTAACCCCTTATGCACGACCCCTAATGATAAATCATGTATCCACCACTAACAACTACGTACAAAAGTTCTCAGGGAAAAAAAAAAAAAAAAAAAAAAAACTACGTACAAAAGTATTACACATGCCACAAAGTATTTCATCCCAGTTTCTATAATTATTTTGCTCTCAAAATACTAGTAGCTCGGATACTTGTACTGTTTTTTTTTTTTTTTTTTTTTAAACTCCAAATGTAGATAATCTCTTGTGCTTCTAGCTGGTTGTAATAGGGAAATATCAGATAAAAAGTCCAAAGTGTGGGCCATGGGTGTGTCAGGGGGTCTACAGAAACTGAATCGGCAATCTTATATTCTGGTGTCGGCCACATAGGATAGGACAGGACGTGCCATCTCAAACAAACACACAGAACGTGATCAGTCAAATGGGCAGCCTTATCCTTACCCACGTGCGATCCCTCATCTTCCCACCTCCACCATTTGCTGTCTGATTCTTTTCTTATTAAAGATTCAAACATGGCCCCCACCTGCCAATGTATTGTAACTATTGTTGGGGGATATAATTGGTGATGAAGTAATAACGGAGCATTGTGTGTGTCACGACAATCACAAAATAATTACATAAACAAGATAATAGACCCCCTTTATTGATAATAAATCCTACAAGACAATCAAATCCCTCATCTTTCTCTCTTCTCAGTTGTTTTTTCTCACTCTTTTTCTAGAGTCACTCTATTCTCTTAGGAAAATACAACTGTAAGATTCTCTCTCTTCTCTCTAAAATTGTGATCTAATCTCCCTAGATTGTAGTTCCATATATATAGAAACATCAAACCTAGCCTATTAACAATAAGAAACTCTTCTCTACAAGAAACCTAATAGGAATAGGAAACACTCTCATAAAGAAACCTAAATCTAATTGGAAATAAGGAAAACTGCTGGTCCTCCCCGTGCCCATTCGGGCGGCTTCTCCGACGGGCAACTTTCCAGCAAGTCTAACAGAGTCTTCTCGTCCCCCGTTCGCCCGCCCGAGCGGTCTTCACCTCCGTCCGCTTCTTGCTTTGTCTTCGTATGAGTTTTGTTAACAAAACCCAACATATATACATCCATACATATAGATGATATTTTTGCTCACTTATTGCCTACATAATTTTTCACTGAATGACATATATCATATTTTAATAATTATGTTGATGATATGATAATAAAATAAAAATAGAGTAAAATACATATCACACATTAAAGGAGGTTCGGTCAGCAATGTGTCAACTTGTAAATTGTAAGCGGATAATGTGAGGTTGGGTAACCATAATCACAACCATTGTCAATATGATTATTTTCATGTAGTAAGATTTGTGCATTTCTAAGAATATTAGTACCATATTTTAAGGTTGAAAGAGATTTTCCTAACATTTCCCTATGATATTTTTCCCCCCATTTTTGATAGGTACTATGGAGCCTCTACTTGTACAACTCTCTCATAGGTGGTGAGTGTGAAGTATTTAGATCCTTTAGATAATTTCCGTACTTGTACTTTGTAGTTTTGGGTTTTTAACAATATAGGAATACACATCAAACGACACATTGTGTTTTAAATGTATGTATTTTGTGCTGTTTGAATTTTTCATATTTTTTTGTGCATCACTTACACAGCACAGGGTACATGCATTTAAAGCTGGTGTGTAGTTTAGTGTATCTTTTTGTGTGTATTCCTATCATTTTTGCTGGGTTGTTGTTACGTAAGACTATAAATGTATTCCACAATTTTCTCTTTCCACCTCTGAGTATGATGAAAATCTCTACAACTCTAGGTAACCCTACTTTTGGATTGAACCATGTAAATTTGGTGTAATTGTGTTTGCCTTTTTGGGGAGTTTTTTTTTTTCCTTACAAAATCTTATGACAGAGCTACATCTTAACACTTTCTTTCTTTACCCTTTTCTTAATGAGATTTCCCTAAAGTAGACACGTTTTTCTTTCTTCTTCCCCCTCTTTCCTCTCCATTTTTATGGCAACCAAGATTTCATTCATACTTTCTATTATTTCCATCTCTCAGTTTAATATAAGGACCAACCTAGAGCACGAGACGCCATATATTTTAAGGCCTCATCAGAGAGTGTTATATATATCTCGCCTTACCCCAACAAACACGAAGAGGTTGCTTTAGAGTTTAGATCAATGATACCCATGTCACTATAGAGCGACCTACTCACCTACCACTATGCCTATGTCAATTGCTAGAAATTGGAGTATTTGTTATGGTCCATTGTTTTGCTGATCTATTGCTGTCTTTGAGATTATGTCATAAGGGACAACTTTTGGTCCTTAACATTAAAGTCAAGTAAATATACTGGGACCATAAATAACATCCAATCAATATTGAGTCGTCTTGGAAAAAACTCAATAAAAGGGGCCAAAGTGGCGTAGCATCTATGTGAGAGCACATCTGCGCGCGAGAGAAAAACTGTCCACAGTGTTAAAACCATATATGGCTACTTTTTGGGTGCATCATAAGGAGACCTCGGCTAGACTTTCTAGTAATTCGGGCTGTCTGGAAAAGTAAAGAATCGATTGTATGGCTCATAAGTGAAATGCTACCACTAAGTAAATTGGTTATGTCGCTTGTAGTCCAATGGTATCACTCTTATCATCAGCATAGGTGGGGGGTTCGATTCTCCACATGGGGAGAGTTAACATGAAGGGTTAAGTATTAGTGGGTCTTCGACTCTTTGCCTTTCCTAATCATGCCCCGCTCTGCGAGCGCTAGTGTGGTTTCATCTGTGTGTGTGTGTGTGTGTGTGTGTGAGAGAGAGAGAGAGAGAGAGAGAGAGAGAGAAGCAACCAAAAAAAAAAGTCTAAATTTGCCACATAGCCAGTTTGCTTTGGAAATAACCACTATTACTTTAGCCTAAGTGAAAAGTTCTATAAATTCTAGTGTTCAGAGAGTCTCCATTTCGTGCGTAGGAGTCCCGCGTCTACTTTGATAATTCTCTAAGAATTGATTCTTTGTCAACCAAAACATAAGCTTGGTTCTCACAAAAATACAAGATATAGAAAGTAAGACATGAAGGCTATATGATATTAAAGAACCGGTTACGTGGGCAGAGAATAATCAGTTCTAAATAGTTATGTGTTTGTGTACTTGCTTTTTATGTATATTAGAGTCCATTTCTGACTTATGCCATAAGAACCGATTCTTTATTAAACCAATAAAATATTGATTTTCATAATAACCAAATAAAAGTGAGATTCGATTTGAACCAGATCTTATTTTCGCCGTTCCTAAACGACCCTTAAAAGAACAAACCTGGCCCATTTCTCATGTCCTGGCATGCCAAGAAAAAAAAAAACCTTGGCTAAGCCATGGCTTTACTCACTAAGGGCTACCCTAATAATCCAACACTGCCCTACAACATGTCACCCAGCTAGCCAAAGTGCCCACTGAGAGGAGCATTCACCCAGTTTCCCCAACACTTGTTGTGACAAAAACCAATTTGCCAAGGTTACCCAATTGGAATAGGGGTTGTCTGGAATGAAGTATAACTGAGAGGTTTTGAATACAACACTGTTTGGTGTTGCCATGTCTTAATTGATACTGGAGTGGTGGCCTACAGAGAGCTGTTCCCTGTGGGTCAGTTCCAAGGTTCTCGTTATTATTAAAAAAAGAAAAACTCATGACAAAGACCAACTTGGCAAGGTAACCCAGTTGGAATAAGGCTTGTTTGGAAGTTTGGAACCAATAGTCAGAGGTCTTGAATTTTGACACTACCTGGTGTGCACCTTGTCTTAACTGATATTGGTGTCTGGCTAGGTCAGCCCTTAGAGTCGTTCTCGGTGGGTAATTTTTGAGACACAACTTTTATACAATTTTCATACAACCTCCCAAAAGATGCATCTATCTCTCTCGTGTGTCACTGTAAGGTCCAATGACATCACAGGAGAGACATAAACACATCTTTTAATAAAGTTGTGTGAAAATTATATGAAAATTATGAATTACTCGTTGTCATTATTACTCCCCGTGTTCCTACGAAGAGTTCAAATTTAGAATAGGGAAATGCTATTGTGAGAAGCTTCTCATATGAGAAGGCGGGTTTTAACCGTTGGATGAGCATCTAGCAATAGATGCTTTTCCAGATTCCTGAGAATCTTATGGCTAGATGCTCATCCAACGGTTAAAACCCGCCTTCTCACATGAGAAGCTTCTTACAATAGCATTGCCCTTTAGAATATCCCGAGTTAGAGTCGTCTTTCGAAACTCAATAGACTAATTAAACACTTTTTAAGTCCACCATTTATTTATTATAAAAAAATATCACTTTTCACTTGATGTGCCAGTAGAATTTTAACCTCAGAAAAATGGCAAAAATAAAAAGTTAAAAGATTTCATAACAATCAAACAAGCTTCTTTACATAGTTGGAATTCCAAAGCTCTGTTGGCTCGTGGATTCTGTGAGATAAAAGGAAAACAAGAAGGGAAAGCACTTCCCTCATATTTTTCCTTGCGTTTTCGTTCAGGCTTAAATAACATTAAAAATTAAAAATCTTCAAAATATAATTGTAATGTATGAATAAAGGAAGAAAAATGACTCCTAACATTCAAAATATTTAATTATTTTTTCACTCGTTTTCTTTTCTTTCATATTATTTCATCGCTTTCCTTATTAACCAAACAAAGGATAAGGTTTTCCTATTCTTTTCTTTCCCTTGCTAAATTCATTCAGAATACATTTTTGCCCACCCCAAAATTGTTCACCCTGCGCTCACTCTCTTCTCCCATTGGCTAATGCAATGAAATCCAGTATTAAATGAGAATTAATTAATGGTATAAAGTACTAAGCCCCACTGCATTAGCTAATAGGAGAGAAGGGTGAGCAAAGGGTGAGCAATTTTGGGGTGGCAAAACTGCACTCATTCATTCAAGAACCAAACAAAGCCTAAAGGGTCACAAAAATCCCTTAATTTGGGAGAGAGCAGTAGGAAACCAAAAAACTCATGACAAGACTAGTCCTCCTGGTCTCTCAAGCTACACCCCTAATGACCTGTAAGGCTCTTTAGGTTCATGAATGTTTCACTTGTCCAAGCTGTGCTGCACTTGTTTGGATTATGCAACATTTCCCCAACTAATTGATTGGTTCCAACCAAAAATATCTCACCCCCAACAATCAGGCATCCCACATAGTACTTAGCTGTATTTCTATCGCCTCAAAAATAATACAACCTTCAATAACAGGCAATGAAATGATCCAAAATATACAACATAGATAGATATATTTGATATTCTTACATCAAGCCTCAATGCTATACATAAGCTTAGCAAAAGCAGATAGTCTACTGTTTTTGCACAAAAAATATACCAAAAACAATTGGTATGGCGCCAAAGTAAAACATTATCTAGGCCACCATTACAAGCATTGAAGCTTACCCAAAAAATAGTTATAGCAAAGTGTAAAGAACAAAAGAAGTTTCAAGTTTTTCTTTCCTCGTCCATGATTACGACGAATATAGATGTTCGAACCTTGCTTTAGTCAACCACTTTGCTCCCACCCCAAGCGAGAAAACTTTCTTGGGATCCAAATTCCTGTAGTATTTTGAGAAGTCGATCACAATCAGGCCATGGAATAAGTGAGGGAAGGAAAAGAAGCACTAAATAAATTCTTAGTCTTTGTTGTTAACAAGCAAAACATTGAGAAAATTAGGAACAAAAAGAACATAGTGGGAAATAAAAGGGTAAAGTACACTTTGCAGCCTTGTAATTTACTCGGTGGCACTCCCCAGAGTTTAAAAGTTGACACATTAGACCTTGAAGTTTCTAGCTTTTGTCCATTTGCACTTTCTGCCACAAATTCGTCAGAATTTTTAATGGAAATCTGACAAATTTTAACAGATTATGACATTTTTTTTTTATGGAATTGTTGACAAAATGTGCAAATTGACCAAACTATAAACTTCAGGTCTAATGTGTCAAATTTTAATGGGAGTGGGGGTCAAAGAGTGTAATATACGAGGCTGCAAAGTGTAATTTACCGAAAATAAAATTAAAATTCTGAATTTCATGAGTTATTTTTAGGGGTGTGTTTCGGCTGGAACGGATCGGAACACCCTCTTTTGGAAAAAAATTCCAAAATTTTCGGAAATTAAATGGGTGTTCCTATTTCCGTTCCGATTTTATCGGAATTTAATTTTCTTTTCCGATATCGGAATTCCGGAAATTTTCGGAAGCGAAATTCTTCGGAATTTTTTTTGGAATTTTCAAAATTGGAATCGAAAATTTTCACAATTTTTGGAATTTTCATAATACTAATACTATTGAAAGGGTAAGTCATGCATTTATAAAGAGTCCCCTACTCTATCGTTTCTCTTCTTATTCGATGTGGACAAACAAGTCCACATACTTCCAAATTTTCGGAAAATATTCGGATTTTTTGGAAAATTTTCGGATTTTCGGAATTCTCAAAACAATTCCGATTCCGATCCGATTTTTTTCGGAATTTCGGATTCCAATCTCATTTCATTTTTCTTCATTTTAAAATACTTTCGAGAATATTAGACTATAGGAAATAAATCTAGGGACTTTGGTTCTCTCTCCCCATTTCCTCTCCTTTTTCTTTGCCTTTTATTTTCTGCAATTAATTCGCAGACCAAACAAAGTATTAAGGATATTTGAAGGTAGTAACATAATTAGTACTTTCGATAATTAAAAAAACAAAGAGCGTAACAAAGAGGATGAGAGAACGTACAAGCTGGCTCAATCGGAAATCAGGAGGGGTATCAAGTTCTATATTTGCCGGATCAAGGACCAAAGCTTGGCACTCCTCTAAATCCTTCTTTAGATCCTCCGGTCCCAATTGAGCGTAATCAGAAAGACGGGGTTTGCCCTTTGAATCTTCAGCAATTACGTTTTCATCCCTATTCGGAGACTGACTCCGAAGAAGCTCGTCACACAAAGACAGACCTTCGACTAGTTGTTGCGAATCTAAGAGATACTGTGATTCACTATCCCACCATTTTGGCTCGTCCCCATTCTGATTTTCATTGTTCTCTACTATAGGACCATCGTGATTTTCTGATACCATGTGATCTTGGATAACTGGCTCTTCACATGGAGCTTCCATCTCATCTTCTACATACTCCAACTCATGCTGCTAAGGTTTAACAATAAACATAAAAAGAAGAGAGAGCATATATAAGTACTCAAATTAGACGTTTAATGTCCCATGTCAGACGCATCAAAATCCGTGTACTACTTTAAATCAAATTTTCGGACACACGTAAGAGAAATAATTGACACACCTATATACGTTGACACCAAATACAATTTTGTTGAGATTTTGAAAGGGGAAAAAAAAAAAGCAGAAGAGAGTATAAGTTCCTCTTAATGATGATGACGGGTAGAATTCTTTTGAATCATAATTTGGGTGTTATGAAAAAGGAATAAGTAGGGTTTATGGAAGTCCCATAGAACTTTTACGAACTGAGACTACATAGCTATGAAATCAAAATAAAGAAATAAAGATTATTACATATCTTAGTTCTACTATAGATCATATGATTTTCATAAGTATTCAAATGAAGTTCATCATTTTGTTGTGTCTCTGCTTTGTCCATTAACTAGTTTTTCATAATTTTCTGTGCCACAATTCGTGTGTATCATGTCCCTGCCTCGTGTATATGTATCCGTGCTTCTTAGAATTGGCATCACTTGCTTTTAAGTATAGATTGCAAAGACATGGTAATCACAGCAACAAGTGTTTAAAAGTGTGATTACTTGCTCAAGTAATCAACAAAAGAGCAAAGAAGTATGCTTAGTTGAGATATCGAGAAGAGTCCTTTTACCAGAATAGAAGGATCCATGTAAGTGATATTACAATCTTGTCCCTGGTCATAATCCAAATGTTGCCTTTCCCCACGAGGCGGTTCAGGAGTCACAGACTTGGGAGTAACTGGATCTACTTTCGCAATTATAGCGTCAACGCTTTCAAGAAAGTCTTGTTCATTTTTATCACTCGGCTTCCCTTGTTGCTGCTGGTAGAACACTTTCGAAATGACATATTCGCCCTCCTTCTCATCCTCTTCTGTGCCGAGGTGGTATTGGTGCATGACCCAATTGGTCTTTTCTGCTTTTCCACCCCTAACGGGGCTAACGTAAAGCACCATTATCTTCTTACAACCTCTTTGCACGGAATCCAAGAAAACAGGCTTGGTCCTACCGGTCTTGTGCCAACGGACATCACCAAAATCATCACCGTGAATCTTTCGGCGCTTACGAGTTCCGGTGTTGTAAGCCTTGATTGCTCTATGAAAGAAGTGACATACGCTTCCATCTTGCTTAACACCTAGAAATGCTTTCATGTTTAGAAGGAAAATTCACCGAAATATGCATAGTACAGCTTGTTAGGGATATAGCATTTTCAGGGCCAACAATCACTAGTTTAAAAGCTGTGACGATTGGATTAATCACAGCTTTTAAAAAAAATCTGACTCCTTTCTACAGCTTAAAAAACAGCTTTTTTCAAAAGGCTCCATTTTTTAAGCTTTTCAAACAATCTCTTATTCCAAAAAGTGATTATTGTAAAAGCTTACTCAAGTGGGATCTAAATAGAAAACCAAAATATTCTTGTACCGACCTGGTAAATTCTGAGGATGGGTATAACAGATTCCGTCATCTTGATCCACAGTTGGAATGAACTCATCAATGAACGGATGGGATTTCAAGGTCCCAACTCCAACTTTTGCGATTAAATGCCAGATAACCTCTTGATCAGATGGATCAAACTTCACGCCTCTTGGGAGTCCTGGCCATTCTTGAGTGACCTGTAAATATATAGGTTACAAAGGCTCTCTCTCTCTATATATATACATAATATATATCAATATATAAGCTCTGGGTTTTATTCTAACCACACGGATCAACAACATACACAACTTTCAAGATATTAATAGGACAGATAAAAGATTTATAACAAGAAAAGACAATTCTATATTTTTGGACTGCAGGTAGGGGAGGAATTACGATGCGGATCTTTCAATTGAAATGTCTAAGAAAACCTTATAATGTGTATTTTGACAAGTTTTCAAGATCTCAAAATGCTGAGGTCTGAAACAATTTCCTGAAAGTAAAGAAGATATGTTTATATGCTAGCAAGAAACTAGTGGTAACATGTTAAGAAACACGAGTCTATAGAAACTGATACAGATCGTATTGTAAAGGCTTAACACTGATTGACATAGTAGTGTAGGACCAGGTAGGAATAGAGTCAGTCCCATGTTAATGCTAAATCAGCAAAACTCGGTTCAGGTTGACAAGGATTAACCTAAGATCAACGCTCAAAAGGTCCAGAGCATCAAGCGAAGATAAAATCCAAGTTCCCAACCCATATCTCACCTCAAATCAACAAGAACACATAACTTCTCAAACCATCAACTCAAGTGACCCACAGATGTGAAAACGCTTCGGGGGTGCCGGTCCATTCGATGAGCAAGCCACCACTAGGTTCCTCATCATTACCCAGGGAAAAAGAAAGAGAGAATGAAAAGACCCACCCAAATCTTTTGGTCACCTCCAAGAATTCATTGGCTGCGGTTGTTTTGGGTTGCGAATCATCCGTACAGGCAAATAATAGATAATCTAACACAAAGGAATCCAGTATATAAAGTTGCAAATATGTGCATCTGGAAACCAGTTGTCAAATCAGGCCAAGTTTACTACAGCAACAACTAGAATTAACCCGAACCCAGGTCAGTTTTCTGATAGTCAGCTTATAAACAATCTCATGTTAATATAATAAACCCAAACCCAAGTCCTTTTTTTTTTCCCTTTCAAGAGGAAAAAAAGGCACGAGAAGTATGGTTTTAAAGCAATGAACATAAGAGCAAAAGAAAGAATTGTTTCCTACCTCCATAGCACGGTTTTGGGGAAAGCAAGCTCCTGATCCGTATAGAGTAGCAGATAAATACAAAAATAGCACAAATGTAGACAAGAAATATGGAAGCGTTGTATAATTCATTACACCCCTGAGTATGTCTGTGTCTAATAGAAGATATAAGAGAGAGGCACCCGTTATTGAAAGGAGAAAGAACAGCCTATGATTAAAATTGAAATCTGTATCCAAAAAAAGCCCAACAGAAGACAAAGATTAAGAAGCATTACCTGCCAAATTTGTACTATAAACCTGTTTTAAACATTGTCCAACTTTGAAAGAAAATGAGTTTCTTTACATCTACGTTCTACACAACCATGTAAATTGCAATACAGCCTTCGCTTGTACCGGCATATAACTAAACAGTTTGAGCATTTTAAATAAGAAAAGCACATCTAGATATAAGCAAGAAAAACATGAAGAAGCTCAAAGTATACAAGAGAAACTACATCAAGCTTCAATGCGTCAATCTACATTGAATACAAGAACCACATTTTAATGGAATATGCAATCCAAATACTATGTTCATTACTAGGATTTATATCAGAAGGCATAAGAATCTAGGAATAGTACATCACTGTTGTCAATGGTATGTTGGCAATTTGGGCAAGCTCTAGACGGGTTGCTTTTCCAATTAACTTTTCCAGGGTCAGATACACCCGACGCGCTCTTGATTTTTGTTGCAATTCTCTTACTATCAACCAACCATGAAGGTCTGAAAGTTCAGGAAAAAATAATTCAAGTCAAAACCAAGGATAATTTGTAAGTATGACATGGCAATTCACAAGCAATTTCTGTTTTCGAAAGGAATCCAAGATAAAGTCCTTTTAAGTAAGTAACATTACTTAGAGAATAAATGAAATAGAAAGTCAAATCTAACAAATTTATACCTTAAATATGTTTTAAAAACAAACAGTCAAGTTAGACACGAAAGTCAAAATCTGGAACAAGATTACTCCCAAAGTTTAGTACAAATGTATCATTTGACACTCACCTCTCTTTAAAACAATTCCAAGGCCTGTGATATGTACCCAGACATGACAAGAAATAAATATTGACAGCTTATTAGTTTCTGTGTCACAATTAGCTCTCAATTTAGTTGTTTCTCTTGAATGAAAAAGATGATGAGGAAACAGGACTGGTGGTGAACAGCATTGAAGTGACCGACGGACCGTTGCCTAGCTGGTGGGGAATGCTTGTTCAACCACTGTATTCATCTCGCGACGTAGAAACTTCTATTGTATTATTGGGTATATACTTAAATTGTCCTTTGAAAGAATCCTTATCGAGGTAGTGCTCATGGTTACAAGTCGATTCGAGTTACATACAACCAGAGGTGATCCATTATTCACAATTCCTAATTTTGAACCTTGAACTTTTAAGTTTTAAAATGCAAGCTTACAACATTTTCAGACTTGATAATGTATGAAACCTGTGTAAAATAGTTATTTTGTTCACTTTAAGCACTACACACGTGTTTTTATTAGTAACATATACATATATCATATATGCTATTATTTATTTTATGAAAAAGGTGACTCTAACAATTTACAATTTGACAACAATGGTTGTGATTAGATCTTCCATATTAGTTAACCACTGTTTTAATCGAGTTAATATCCACACCTTTTATTAAAAGCATAGATCATCAGATTGCTTGATGATAGGAAGTCTATATGTTGTCAATATAACATCAATCGTCTTTTCCCCATTGCAATTTGCAAGAATAAACCAGCACATTGCTAATCCATTCACTGTTAATCAAATTCTATCATCCTTTCATGACATAACTATTTGTTTTACATACCAACTAAAATATATGAATAAATAAATAATAAAAAAATCATTTTGTGCAATTTGCCAAAAAAAGTAAATGACTACTTACCTGTTGACTTGAAAAGAGAATATATAAATCATGCGGGGATAACATCTAACAACTATAAAAACAATGAACCACAGTAATCAAGAATCATACAAAACCTACTTTCTCACTCCTCTCAATCAAGGGCCATGATTCAATAAAATCACAAAACCATTTTCTAGCACTAAATCAACGCTTATCACTTCCTCCTCCCACTAGTACCCTTGAAGAATACGACCACTTTGTTCTGTTAAGGCTCTATTTGGTTTTGCGGATTTGGAGAAGAAAAAGGAAAACTATTCCCCTGATGTTTTACTCGATGCTTAATGAACATTAAAGGTTAAAGAATTTCGGAATGTAATAGGAACCCACGAAGAGTAAGTATAACACTACAAGTGACTCCCAAACCATTTTCTTTTCCTTCTTATTTTCCTCAATGTTCATCTTATTAACCGAACAAAGATAAATGTTCACTTACCCTTTCCCTTATTTAATTCGATGAACCAAAACGGCGCATAACAGCATAGCATGCTTTAGTAAATATGAACTAGTATTCCAAATCAAACAAAGCCATCATTCTTCCAAAGGTAAAAAGGAACCAATTATGAAAGTATATGCTAAGCATTTGTACAACTTAAGCATGTTAACTGTGGATATGAGTCATATGACCTCCGTATAAATTACTCCTCAACTGTGTATGACCTAAGCAGGTCTGAAGATTAAAATGCAAAAGTTTTGATTCAAATAACTGAGAAAGACTTGAATGGTGCAATGCAACTTCTTGGTTATTGTTATATATGCTAAGGGGCTATTTGGAAATGCTAAGAGCCGGTTTTGTGGTTTGTAATGTGAAAAGTCTCTATATATTCCTCTCTTACCGCATAGGAGTCCATGCTCAGACTACTAAAATCACTCGTCAAAATATATATATATATATATATACATATATATTCATTTACATAATATTGGTTTTAAACGGACTACAGAAATAAGTATGGACCGAATCTGATCCTATTTTATGCATTACCAAACAGGCCCTAAAGCTCAAACAAGAAGCTGCTGATATCATCCTAATTTCCAGTACCAAAAAATGAAAAATATCCTCAAAGAACTGTACCACCAGGAATATACAGGTATTTCATATTGCATTCTATTAATTCACCATTAGCTAAAAATAAGAAAAAGTGATCTTTTAAGAACATCAATCAGTAGATCAAAAACCTCAACCAAAATCAAAAAAAGGGGTCACCATTGAATCCTTTCACTTCAATATTTAAACATTTAACAAAATGGGTCAATTTTTAGAGAGAGAAACTTAGTAATTCTTGAATCTAAAACCTAACAGAGAACCCAGATACAAAAACCCTTAATCTTTCTTTCCAGATAATCAGGAGGCAACTCAAGTCAACGCAAAGTCAGCGGTTTCCAATAACTACGTATAAAGTCCGATTAAGTATACAGATTCAAGATATTAACTAAAGGGGTTTCTTTAGCATTGCTTTCACTGATTCAGATGTGCGTATATATATATATATATATATATATAGAGAGAGAGAGAGAGAGAGAGAGAGAGAGAGAGAGAAGGGTTCATACCTAGCCATGGGAGAGGTATACCATCAAAGGATCAAAACCATAAAGCTTCTCTTCGGAACTTCTTTCTTTCCCTTTTGATTGGTATCTTCCGATTCAGTCAAATGTGTACTCCTAGTCTCTGTCTAAGTGAGCTTTTTCCATTTTTAGTTACTCTTTCGTTCGATGAGTAATTTTTTATTTTTGAAACCGTATACACTGTTCTTTGCGATGTGACTAGGAGTGAAAATTTTACTCCAATAAACAAAAAAACAAAGTATGATCATTTGAATTTGGGGGTAAATTTGACCAAAAAAAAAAAAGAATTTGGGGGTAAAAACTTGCACATGACTAGGGTGGACCCAGCATTTGTTCTAGGGGCCATACTTATACTTGACGAGAGCATTTTTACTCGTCTAATTTTGATTTACCATTATTTATATAGGCATTTATTGGATAATATGTCTTATTTTTAATATTTTGCTGATAGTACAAGAATAAAATGGATGGGAATAAAAAGGAACACATATTACCCAATAAATAGTTTAATTGAGCAATAGTGACCCAAAATTGAATAAGCAAAAACGCTATCATACTTGACGGGGTTTGGGGTCAAAGTCCTTAACCTGATTTTATATAATTATTTTGTAATGAGAATTGCTATTCTCGCTCCCAAGTAATAAACTCCATGGTACTATTGACGCACTATAAAGTACCATGCAGTCAATACATTTTATAGAGTACATTGATTCATTCATGTAGTGCGAATTACAATTCCTTTATGTAGGTTTCACGTAAAGTGAGTTGAAGTTAATTGTAAATATGGAAACATAAACGAATCTATCCATCTATATAAATTTTTCAAAAAAACAAAAAATTTGTGTTCATATACTTAATTTTCTTTTTCTTCTTTTTACACTAGTGTCACATATCAAACAAATAACCATTAATATGTTTAAAAGGGAGAAAATTGGGTAAAAAGTAGAAAATTTTGAAGGACTGATTTAAGATTTCTAAGTTAAGTAGGTGGGGGTGTGGTGACGGACTCGCCTACACAGGCAGTAGCTTTGGCTCAAATCGAACATTCCACGTCGGGGAGGGGCTCCTATGATCACGCGCCAGGAGGATTGCTACGCTGGTTGTCCTCTTCTCTCTTTTTCTTCAAGCAAAAAATAAAAATAAAAAATTAAGTAGGGTAGATTAAAAATTTTAAGAGTACAGATATAGTAAACTTAAAACACGGAGAACTTGAACTTTAAAAAATCGAGGGAGGACTGCCCCAAACGCTATGTAGGGTCCATCCATGATCCATGTATATAACCTCGGAAAAAAGAATCAAATTCCTCCTTTTGGATTAATGACGTGGTGTATATCCAATCAATGGCATTCTTTTGTTTATCTATTTGACATGTTATTTTCATGGCAATTCAGTCTTCTTCTTCTTGACTTAGAAGCATTATAGAGATTAATGTTTCTTTTAAATCATCATCAATGTCTAAGGCATTGATCTTTTGTTTTACTTTGCACTGGCTTTTGAAATGACCAGGCTTGCCACATTTAAAACAAATAGGCACCTTAGGTTTACCTTTAGGTTTTCCCTTAGGTCTTCCTTTCGGTTTTCCTGTGGGTTTTCCTTTAGGTTTACCTGTTGGTTTAGGAAAGGACCTTTTAGTAGTCTTTCTTTTGAAAGGCTTCTTTCTTTCTGAAGATCCCATATCATATCCTAATTGTTTACAAAAATCTCCCAATTCTTTACTTCCAGAATTTCTTTCTCTTTTCATTTGTTTCTTTAGTTTTATATCATTACAAAGAGCTAATCCTTCAGCATTTATTTCGCTGATTAACTCTCCATAAGTATATAAGTGGTAGGGAAGAAGATTATTATTCTTCTGTCTTAACCTTATTCTTATTTTTTCAGCAAATAATCCTGGCAAACCTGCAATAAACCTTTCTTTCCAAAAATCTTGGTTTGCATCATTTCTGAAATATAATCTTGTTAAGAAAACATCTTTATACCACTTGAAATGAGAAAGTGTGGGACATTTAAGATTTATTAAAAGATCTTTTCCTCTTTCCATGATTTGAGATACTTCTCCTAGAAAGTGGAACGTTATAGCAGTAATTAATGCTATAACAGCATCAGGGGTAGGCTGCCTATTCCTGTCTAGGATAGGGTTTCCTTCTCCATCTGATTTTACAGCACTTATTATTTCTGTTCTTTGGAACTCTGTTAAAAATTGATTCCACCAACCATTTAGTTGTCCCGTGAATCCAGCAACTAAAAGATTTAACACCGTTAGTTCTGGGTTGGGATCATCAATTCTGGTTCTAATGGCATTAGCTGCCATAGCCATATGCTGTAAGACTTTTAAAGTCTGATGTTCAGATAATCCATCTATATTCCATTCATAAATGGAATTACCATTGTATTGCATTGGATTTATGACATTTCTTTCTTCAAATTGAAGATCTATGGGAGTTGGTCTAGGATAATAATTCTGGGTAGAGGTTTTAACCGTAGAATTAATAAACTGACTTTCCAAAGCAACTACATCGATATCCTCTTCATTTTCTGACTCTTCCTCATAAGAGATAGTATTAACAGTGTCAGTCTTCGTTCCTGAAGATTCTGCTGACTCTTTCTTCTTAGGAGTAGGAGGATCTTTAAAGGTTTTCTGAGGTGATGATAGAGGGTCCTCTTTAGGATATATAGGGGGTTTATCATCATTAACCCATTTTTTATTTAAGGCTTGTAAGAATTCTGTATTAACAGTATTCCTTACTAAAGGTTTTTCCCAAGTTTTAACCTTTCCTGGAACAGTTTTAGGTTTAGGGAAGACTGATGGTAAGGCTGTAACTTCTACCTTATCCAATGTATCTAATTGTGCCTTAACCATACTAGAATATTCTTCAATTCTGTTAGTTTGTCTTCCTAACATATGAAGGGCAACATTAGCAAAATTTAATTGCTCATAAACTTTTCCAATATCTCCTCTGGTAGCAATGTTTTTTGCTTCATCACTATTTTCTGGGATTTCTTTCTTTATTGGAGCTGCTTTAGCTTTCTCTATGGAGTCAGACATTTTTATTAAGAAAGCATGATTAGGAGGGTGAATACTCTGGTGTAATTCTCCATCAGGATATAATCCCCATGAGCTCACTATGTTGTTATTCCCAGCATATATTCCTTTTGAAAGATTCCATTTTAACCAATCAAAATAAGGAATATGTTTTTCTATTATTTTTAAATAGGCTAAGAACTGTTCTTTAAAACTGTTTTGTTCTTCTTCAGAAAATTGTTTTAAAAGTAATCTATACTTTTTATTTTCTGGTTTTAAGTAATCTTTATTTAAAAGATCTCTATCTATTTCGAATTCTGAAATTGTGTTTATGGAGAATCCCGAGTCAGATTCTTCTTTATAAATTACCTTAGGTATTTGAGAGGCTGTAAGCTGAATACCTTGAACACTAGGCAATTTATAACTATTTTCAGAATCACTCTTTGAATACAGTTTTGTAGGGTCCATATACCTTTCAATGGGTACAACTGTATCTTTTAATTTTAAAGGATTTATGGGCTCCTTCCCCGGCCTCCTTCTAAAACTATTAGTTCTTCTAATCAACCGAGAAGATGAACTACTAGGTATAGAAGACGAATCTAAGGATATTCTTGAAGGGCATTTTAGAATAACATTCCCATTATCATCTTGTAAAACTTCTTGAGGTTCAAAGTTTTTTATCTTTCTTTCAGGATGTGGGCTTTCTAAAATCCATTCTGTGGGAGGAGTAATCTCTGACCATTTTATCAATCGTGGTGCTGTTATGGATGATTTATCCATATTAGCCTGTATTATCACTGTAGATTGATCAGGATTATTTCTTAAGTTTAGAGTTTTAAACTCTGGACACATTGTGTTCATTACCTTATAATATACTCTGTATCCTATCAGGATGTTTTCACTTCCTGGTTTCATATTATATCTTTGAGTATGAATATTTAAGGTAAGGACATCCAAAATATTAGCATCAGTTAAGCTAACACAGAAATTTGGAAAACTGTTAAAATAAACAGGACCATGACATAAACTTGATTCAATCATTGCAATTAATGAATCCATAAAGTTTAAATGTCTAGCATCTCTTAAGCATGCTAAAAGGGATGTATCTAACCCTGTAAGGGTCATAGGTTTTATACTTACTTGTACCATTCCAATATGTAAAAACTTATAACCTTGTTGCAAATATTCTGAAATGGCTTGAGAAGTAATCATTTGAAAACTTTCTCTTTCTTTAAGAATTTGATGTGAGCTTTCAACAGTCTTTATTTTATAAGACTTGTTGATATGAAAAACTGAACTATGATATAACCTGTTTAAAGGCATAGTAGGCATTTTCCAATTTTTTAATGCCTCTTCAAGGTTATCAACAGAAACTTCATCCATGTTTTTAATATTACTAAAATCAAACTTCTTTTCAAGAAAGTCTTGTTCATTAATAGTATAAGTTCCAAACAACTTAGCTATTGTCTTCATTGTAATGTTTGTGAAAAGTAACTCTCTTCGGTTATGTTCCAGTTACGTTCCAGTCAAGTTCCAGTCCTAAACGCCTTCCTGGCTCAACGGACCTATTCGACCTATGCAACCTATACAACCTTGGAGAATTCTTTGTCCTAACAAACAGAACAATGTCTCAACAAGAACCAAATTAAGATGGCTCTGATACCAAAAAGGGGAACTGAAGACACTCTCAACAAGCTAGTATTGATAACTTATATTTAGTGAGACATATTTCAGAGTTAACTCTTTTAAGAGCTTTGTTCATGCGGAAAAGGGTAAATGGATGATGATTTTCTAAAGCAAAAGGGCTATTTAAAGCAGAGGTATAAGATTCCTTTAAATCTTCAAGAGTTTTTAGCAGTAATCTTAAACTCAAACGATCACTCATTTAAAAAGCAATCCTTCTTAACATTTCATTATAATAATCAATTTCTTCTTGTAGTTGAACAATTCTGTTTCTCAATGGTTGAATATCAATTTCTAGAATTGTGTTGATTGATTCTAATCGATTAACAATACGAATATAATTTTCTCTAATAGATATTTTAAGAGAAATAATATGATATAAATCAGTTCTTAAATACATGAAGGGATCATTCATAATATAAATAAGAACTTACATGAAAGCGAAGCTGCTATAATGCACACAAGCTTCAGCTATAGGAGCTTTTTGCTTTCTTCACACTAAGTACACTCAAACCTCACACTTATCTTACAAGCAAACTGGAACTTTAAAGTGAAAAAATAAACACTCAAGTATATTACAAAAGAGAGAGAGAAGACAAGAGTGAGAATCATTCAGAAAAATGAGCCTGCTTCCAACTCGAATAATCTTCTGCTTATATAGAGGCTTTAGAAGAGTCTGGAATGCCAGCTGTAGATTCCCTCTTATCACTATGGATACGTGGATGGATAGGCTTTAGAAAAGTAAAGCTACTTTATTAAAAGTAAAAGTAATCTTTATTAAAGATTGTCGGCCAACTGATAAAGACGAATCTTATCACGTGAAGTGGGGCCCTAGCTTTATTTAAAGCTGATAAAGACAGAAAGTGATAATGACAGAAATAGATTCCTTTTAGTGGTTGAATTGTGTTTCAAATCCGTAATCTTCATCATCACCAGGATACTCTTTTGACTGATAATAGGGATCTCCTTGTTCATCTTGCATAGATGCATCTGATGGAGAATTAGTTTCATTGTCACTGTCTGAATCAAGATTTAATCTTTTACATAATTCATTCTTTATTCTTAATTTAAACTCTTGGGGAGTTAAATTTGGAAATCTGGATTTTAAATCCAATTTGATTTGAGATTTAATCTCTGAAATATCTGGAGAAGAAGTAGATCCTTCCTTTTTGTCTGATACTGAGGGAAGATCAATGTCAAGGATTTTCTCCATTCTTTCAAAAGTGAGGTCTGGGTTATTATACCTAGCCCACCACCAGACTTGGTATTTTCTACACAATGTCCAAATATGGGATGGAGCATTTTGCAAAGCAAACTCCCATTTCAATATCCAAGGAACTGAGAATTCTAAGAAGAAGTAAAATAGTGGACTATCAGATCTTCCAGGAAGATTCTTATCCTTATACATCTGGAAACAATTTTTTACTTCTGAAGGGAGAATCTCAATTTCAGGACCATGTTTAGAAATCCAAGCATAGAACCAGTTTGGAATATCAAAGTTGAAATTCCTTTTAAACTGAAAGTACCATGTATGCTTATACAAGGAATTCTGGATGAGAAGAGTTTTATCCCATGCCTTTTGATAATCATAATAATTATATGAATTTGAATTATGGGGAATGTTATTTAATAACTTCCTTTCCTTATTAAGATTAATTCCCCATTCATAAGGAGATATAATCTTTAAAATGAACATTTGAGAAAAGGCTGGTTTACCTGCAGCATTCTTATGTCTGATGTCTACAGAACCAGATTCAATTAAAATGTTCTCATAGTATTCCCTTGAATTAGCATTTACTGTCCTTGGGTAGAACCAAAGATTGGGAATATCCAGGTAATGTGTAGCAACATCACTAGGCAATTTAACTGCCTCAGAATTGTCATTTAAGACAAGGATTGGCCAAAGTTTAACTTTGTCAACTGGATCAGAGAAGTTTATGATCCTTTCTGGAGGATTATACTGAACCTTATTTTTACCTTTATTTCCATGGTTATGGTAGTTTCTTTGGTGTCTACCTCCACCTCTTCCTTCAGGGTAATAACTCCTGAAGCTAGGCCTCATGATTTGTCTGCAAGAATTCCCGAGTAAGGAAGTCAGGTAATGAATTTGTGCTTCCTTTTATAAATTCCATTTTGAAGTCAAAAGCAGACAATATTCCTTGCCATCTAGCAAATATTTGTTTTGAGGCAATATTCTTTACGTCTTTAGTTAAGACGTCTTTGGCAGCTCTACAATCTACTCTAATCAAAAATTCTTGATTGAGTAAATCTCCTTCAAATTTTTGTACACATAAAACTATTGCTAAAATTTCTTTTTTAATAGTAGAATAGTTTTTCTGTGCTGGCTTCCAAGCACCTGAAGTAAAGCGAACCAGTTGTTCAGAATCATTAATTCTTTGTTTTAGAATTCCTCCATACCCAATATCTGAAGCATCTGTTTCAACGATTTTAAAAGCATTTGGAATAGGCAAACATAGACAAGGTAAAGCTTTTACTTTTGCCTTTATTCTCCTAACTGCTTCAGTATGGACTTCTGTCCATGGAGGGGGTATTTTCTTCAGTCTATCATATAAGACTGCTGAGTCTTTATAAAGATTTTTATAATATTCAGAGATGTAATTTAAACTTCCAAGGAATCTCTGAAGTTGGGTTTTGTCTTTGATTATATCTGGAAATTTTTCTCCAAAGACAATAGCCCTATCAATAGGAATAATGGTCCCTCTATCTATTTGATGTCCAAGAAATCTGATATTCGTTTGAAAGAGTTTTATTTTCTTGGCAGACACCACTAGACCATTTTCTTGGATAATTTTATAAAATTTTTCCAAGTGTTTCCAATGTTTCTCTATAGATGGTGAATAGATTAAAACATCATCTATATATACAATGCAGAATTCAGAATAGTTGTTAAAAATATCGTTCATAATATTCTGATATTCTGAAGGGGCATTTTTGAGGCCAAAAGGCATAACATTCCACTCAAAATGTCCAAATGGAACATTAAAAGCAGTTTTATACCTATCCTCCTCCGCCACTTGAATTTGCCAATATCCTGACTTCATGTCAAATTTTGAAAAAATTGTAGATTGGCAAAGTCGATTTAGTAAATCCTTTTTATTAGGTATTGGATACCTAATCCATTTTAAAACCTTATTTAAAGGTTTATAATTGATAACCAACCTGGGAGCTCCTCGGTCAATTTCTGAATTTTTATTAACATAAAATGCAGAACAGCTCCAAGGGGATTTACTTTTGCGAATAAGATTTTTGTTTAACAAATCTTGAATTTCTTTTTTGCAAAATTCCATTAATTCTTTACTCATTTGAATAGGACGCGCCTTGGTTGAAATATTTTTTTCATCAAAGTCCTTTTCATAAGGTAAAGTGACAATATGTTTTTTCCTATGCCAAAATGCATTAGGATGGTCCGAACATATATTGTCTTCTAATAATTTTTGGAATTTTATAATTCTAATTTTTAAAATAGTATTTAAAAGCCTTTCTTTGATCCTTTGATGGGTCAAAGTTTCTTTAATTAAAAGTATTTGTTTTTCTTTAAAAACAATGTTCTCTTTTAAAGAATGGATTTCTGTCTCCATTGGTTGATGTAAAAATCTGAATAGAATATCTTCATCAAGCAATCTTGTTCTTAAACCTTCTTGAGTAACAGTGAAAGGTTTTATTAAAGACAGAAAAGGAGTACCTAATATAATAGGTTGATTTAGAGTTTTTACCAAAATAAAAGTGGATGGGAGACACACATCCTGATTGCAAATATAAGCTAAAGGAATCTTATATTTGATATCAAGTTTCTTCCCATTTGCTGCTGTAAGAGTCTGGGTAGTTTTAACAAAATATTTAAAAGGAACTAATCCTTCCTTTATACAATTCATATCAGCCCCAGAGTCTATTAAAGCAATGTTATTAAGAATGAAATCATCCCCAATAACAATAGAAACTTTAGCATACCACTTTTGGTAAATTAATCTTTCAACAGAAAATATTCCTGTTTCTTCTACGAATCCTTCTGGATAGTCATCAGTCTTTATATTTTTTCCTTTATCTTGAGAATTTTTTAAAGGATTAAAAACTTCTTCAGGAACAAAGTTTTCTTCTTCTAGAGCATCTACTCTATCCTTTAATTCTCTAACTGATTTCTTTAATCCATTAATCTACTAAATATGTCTCACTAAATATAAGTTATCAATATAAGTTATCAATACTAACATAAAGTTTAAATGTCTAGCATCTCTTAAGCATGCTAAAAGGGATGTATCTAACCCTGTCAGGGTCATAGGTTTTATACTCACTTGTACCATTCCAATATGTAAAAACTTATAACCTTGTTGCAAATATTCTGAAATGGCTTGAGAAGTAATCATTTGAAAACTTTCTCTTTCTTTAAGAATTTGATGTGAGCTTTCAACAGTCTTTATTTTATAAGACTTGTTGATATGAAAAACTGAACTATGATATAACCTGCTTAAAGGCATAGTAGGCATTTTCCAATTTTTTAATGCCTCTTCAAGGTTATCAACAGAAACTTCATCCATGTTTTTAATATTACTAAAATCAAACTTCTTTTCAAGAAAGTCTTGTTCATTAATAGTATAAGTTCCAAACAACTTAGCTATTGTCTTCATTGTAATGTTTGTGAAAAGTAACTCTCTTCGGTTATGTTCCAGTTACGTTCCAGTCAAGTTCCAGTCCTAAACGCCTTCCTGGCTCAACGGACCTATTCGACCTATGCAACCTATACAACCTTGGAGAATTCTTTGTCCTAACAAACAGAACAATGTCTCAACAAGAACCAAATTAAGATGGCTCTGATACCAATATTTTGGATGTCCTTACCTTAAATATTCATACTCAAAGATATAATATGAAACCAGGAAGTGAAAACATCCTGATAGGATACAGAGTATATTATAAGGTAATGAACACAATGTGTCCAGAGTTTAAAACTCTAAACTTAAGAAATAATCCTGATCAATCTACAGTGATAATACAGGCTAATATGGATAAATCATCCATAACAGCACCACGATTGATAAAATGGTCAGAGATTACTCCTCCCACAGAATGGATTTTAGAAAGCCCACATCCTGAAAGAAAGATAAAAAACTTTGAACCTCAAGAAGTTTTACAAGATGATAATGGGAATGTTATTCTAAAATGCCCTTCAAGAATATCCTTAGATTCGTCTTCTATACCTAGTAGTTCATCTTCTCGGTTGATTAGAAGAACTAATAGTTTTAGAAGGAGGCCGGGGAAGGAGCCCATAAATCCTTTAAAATTAAAAGATACAGTTGTACCCATTGAAAGGTATATGGACCCTACAAAACTGTATTCAAAGAGTGATTCTGAAAATAGTTATAAATTGCCTAGTGTTCAAGGTATTCAGCTTACAGCCTCTCAAATACCTAAGGTAATTTATAAAGAAGAATCTGACTCGGGATTCTCCATAAACACAATTTCAGAATTCGAAATAGATAGAGATCTTTTAAATAAAGATTACTTAAAACCAGAAAATAAAAAGTATAGATTACTTTTAAAACAATTTTCTGAAGAAGAACAAAACAGTTTTAAAGAACAGTTCTTAGCCTATTTAAAAATAATAGAAAAACATATTCCTTATTTTGATTGGTTAAAATGGAATCTTTCAAAAGGAATATATGCTGGGAATAACAACATAGTGAGCTCATGGGGATTATATCCTGATGGAGAATTACACCAGAGTATTCACCCTCCTAATCATGCTTTCTTAATAAAAATGTCTGACTCCATAGAGAAAGCTAAAGCAGCTCCAATAAAGAAAGAAATCCCAGAAAATAGTGATGAAGCAAAAAACATTGCTACCAGAGGAGATATTGGAAAAGTTTATGAGCAATTAAATTTTGCTAATGTTGCCCTTCATATGTTAGGAAGACAAACTAACAGAATTGAAGAATATTCTAGTATGGTTAAGGCACAATTAGATACATTGGATAAGGTAGAAGTTACAGCCTTACCATCAGTCTTCCCTAAACCTAAAACTGTTCCAGGAAAGGTTAAAACTTGGGAAAAACCTTTAGTAAGGAATACTGTTAATACAGAATTCTTACAAGCCTTAAATAAAAAATGGGTTAATGATGATAAACCCCCAATATATCCTAAAGAGGACCCTCTATCATCACCTCAGAAAAACTTTAAAGATCCTCCTACTCCTAAGAAGAAAGAGTCAGCAGAATCTTCAGGAACGAAGACTGACACTGTTAATACTATCTCTTATGAGGAAGAGTCAGAAAATGAAGAGGATATCGATGTAGTTGCTTTGGAAAGTCAGTTTATTAATTCTACGGTTAAAACCTCTACCCAGAATTATTATCCTAGACCAACTCCCATAGATCTTCAATTTGAAGAAAGAAATGTCATAAATCCAATGCAATACAATGGTAATTCCATTTATGAATGGAATATAGATGGATTATCTGAACATCAGACTTTAAAAGTCTTACAGCATATGGCTATGGCAGCTAATGCCATTAGAACCAGAATTGATGATCCCAACCCAGAACTAACGGTGTTAAATCTTTTAGTTGCTGGATTCACGGGACAACTAAATGGTTGGTGGAATCAATTTTTAACAGAGTTCCAAAGAACAGAAATAATAAGTGCTGTAAAATCAGATGGAGAAGGAAACCCTATCCTAGACAGGAATAGGCAGCCTACCCCTGATGCTGTTATAGCATTAATTACTGCTATAACGTTCCACTTTCTAGGAGAAGTATCTCAAATCATGGAAAGAGGAAAAGATCTTTTAATAAATCTTAAATGTCCCACACTTTCTCATTTCAAGTGGTATAAAGATGTTTTCTTAACAAGATTATATTTCAGAAATGATGCAAACCAAGATTTTTGGAAAGAAAGGTTTATTGCAGGTTTGCCAGGATTATTTGCTGAAAAAATAAGAATAAGGTTAAGATAGAAGAATAATAATCTTCTTCCCTACCACTTATATACTTATGGAGAGTTAATCAGCGAAATAAATGCTGAAGGATTAGCTCTTTGTAATGATATAAAACTAAAGAAACAAATGAAAAGAGAAAGAAATTCTGGAAGTAAAGAATTGGGAGATTTTTGTAAACAATTAGGATATGATATGGGATCTTCAGAAAGAAAGAAGCCTTTCAAAAGAAAGACTACTAAAAGGTCCTTTCCTAAACCAACAGGTAAACCTAAAGGAAAACCCACAGGAAAACCGAAAGGAAGACCTAAGGGAAAACCTAAAGGTAAACCTAAGGTGCCTATTTGTTTTAAATGTGGCAAGCCTGGTCATTTCAAAAGCCAGTGCAAAGTAAAACAAAAGATCAATGCCTTAGACATTGATGATGATTTAAAAGAAACATTAATCTCTATAATGCTTCTAAGTCAAGAAGAAGAAGACTTGTTAGAAGAAGAATATGGTTTTGAAGAAGAAGAAGAGGAAGAGATTAATGAAATCATTGAAGAATCAGAACAAGAAGAAGTTTTTGAAAAATGTTCTGATCAATGTAAAGATAAAATAGATTTCTATGAATCCATTTTAAAAATGAATGGCATGGGTATTAATACCATCTCAAGCCAAGAAAGTTTAATTTTAAAAATTATTGATAAAATTCCTAATCTGGAAGAAAAGAAAAAAGTAATTTCTCAATATATGGAAACCTTAGAAGAAGGTACTTCAGGTACTTTAGAAGAACCTGAAATGGCTAAACCAAAGCCTAGAGAAATTTATAATTTTAAAGAAGTAGTTTCCAGAATAAATGCTAAATCTCTTAAATCTAGAGATAATCTACCTTCTGTTAAAGACTTACAAGAAGAGATTAACGGATTAAAGAAATCAGTTAGAGAATTAAAGGATAGAGTAGATGCTCTAGAAGAAGAAAACTTTGTTCCTGAAGAAGTTTTTAATCCTTTAGAAAATTCTCAAGATAAAGGAAAAAATATAAAGACTGATGACTATCCAGAAGGATTCGTAGAAGAAACAGGAATATTTTCTGTTGAAAGATTAATTTACCAAAAGTGGTATGCTAAAGTTTCTATTGTTATTGGGGATGATTTCATTCTTAATAACATTGCTTTAATAGACTCTGGGGCTGATATGAATTGTATAAAGGAAGGATTAGTTCCTTTTAAATATTTTGTTAAAACTACCCAGACTCTTACAGCAGCAAATGGGAAGAAACTTGATATCAAATATAAGATTCCTTTAGCTTATATTTGCAATCAGGATGTGTGTCTCCCATCCACTTTTATTTTGGTAAAAACTCTAAATCAACCTATTATATTAGGTACTCCTTTTCTGTCTTTAATAAAACCTTTCACTGTTACTCAAGAAGGTTTAAGAACAAGATTGCTTGATGAAGATATTCTATTCAGATTTTTACATCAACCAATGGAGACAGAAATCCATTCTTTAAAAGAGAACATTGTTTTTAAAGAAAAACAAATACTTTTAATTAAAGAAACTTTGACCCATCAAAGGATCAAAGAAAGGCTTTTAAATACTATTTTAAAAAATAGAATTATAAAATTCCAAAAATTATTAGAAGACAATATATGTTCGGACCATCCTAATGCATTTTGGCATAGGAAAAAACATATTGTCACTTTACCTTATGAAAAGGACTTTGATGAAAAAAATATTTCAACCAAGGCGCGTCCTATTCAAATGAGTAAAGAATTAATGGAATTTTGCAAAAAAGAAATTCAAGATTTGTTAAACAAAAATCTTATTCGCAAAAGTAAATCCCCTTGGAGCTGTTCTGCATTTTATGTTAATAAAAATTCAGAAATTGAACGAGGAGCTCCCAGGTTGGTTATCAATTATAAACCTTTAAATAAGGTTTTAAAATGGATTAGGTATCCAATACCTAATAAAAAGGATTTACTAAATCGACTTTGCCAATCTACAATTTTTTCAAAATTTGACATGAAGTCAGGA
The DNA here is from genome assembly GCA_033977485.1 of Hydrangea macrophylla. Lineage (NCBI taxonomy): Eukaryota > Viridiplantae > Streptophyta > Magnoliopsida > Cornales > Hydrangeaceae > Hydrangea > Hydrangea macrophylla. Next base: position 14,238,548 of record CM066987.1, read on the forward strand.
TATTGGCAAATTCAAGTGGCGGAGGAGGATAGGTATAAAACTGCTTTTAATGTTCCATTTGGACATTTTGAGTGGAATGTTATGCCTTTTGGCCTCAAAAATGCCCCTTCAGAATATCAGAATATTATGAACGATATTTTTAACAACTATTCTGAATTCTGCATTGTATATATAGATGATGTTTTAATCTATTCACCATCTATAGAGAAACATTGGAAACACTTGGAAAAATTTTATAAAATTATCCAAGAAAATGGTCTAGTGGTGTCTGCCAAGAAAATAAAACTCTTTCAAACGAATATCAGATTTCTTGGACATCAAATAGATAGAGGGACCATTATTCCTATTGATAGGGCTATTGTCTTTGGAGAAAAATTTCCAGATATAATCAAAGACAAAACCCAACTTCAGAGATTCCTTGGAAGTTTAAACTACATCTCTGAATATTATAAAAATCTTTATAAAGACTCAGCAGTCTTATATGATAGACTGAAGAAAATACCCCCTCCATGGACAGAAGTCCATACTGAAGCAGTTAGGAGAATAAAGGCAAAAGTAAAAGCTTTACCTTGTCTATGTTTGCCTATTCCAAATGCTTTTAAAATCGTTGAAACAGATGCTTCAGATATTGGGTATGGAGGAATTCTAAAACAAAGAATTAATGATTCTGAACAACTGGTTCGCTTTACTTCAGGTGCTTGGAAGCCAGCACAGAAAAACTATTCTACTATTAAAAAAGAAATTTTAGCAATAGTTTTATGTGTACAAAAATTTGAAGGAGATTTACTCAATCAAGAATTTTTGATTAGAGTAGATTGTAGAGCTGCCAAAGATGTCTTAACTAAAGACGTAAAGAATATTGCCTCAAAACAAATATTTGCTAGATGGCAAGGAATATTGTCTGCTTTTGACTTCAAAATGGAATTTATAAAAGGAAGCACAAATTCATTACCTGACTTCCTTACTCGGGAATTCTTGCAGACAAATCATGAGGCCTAGCTTCAGGAGTTATTACCCTGAAGGAAGAGGTGGAGGTAGACACCAAAGAAACTACCATAACCATGGAAATAAAGGTAAAAATAAGGTTCAGTATAATCCTCCAGAAAGGATCATAAACTTCTCTGATCCAGTTGACAAAGTTAAACTTTGGCCAATCCTTGTCTTAAATGACAATTCTGAGGCAGTTAAATTGCCTAGTGATGTTGCTACACATTACCTGGATATTCCCAATCTTTGGTTCTACCCAAGGACAGTAAATGCTAATTCAAGGGAATACTATGAGAACATTTTAATTGAATCTGGTTCTGTAGACATCAGACATAAGAATGCTGCAGGTAAACCAGCCTTTTCTCAAATGTTCATTTTAAAGATTATATCTCCTTATGAATGGGGAATTAATCTTAATAAGGAAAGGAAGTTATTAAATAACATTCCCCATAATTCAAATTCATATAATTATTATGATTATCAAAAGGCATGGGATAAAACTCTTCTCATCCAGAATTCCTTGTATAATCATACATGGTACTTTCAGTTTAAAAGGAATTTCAACTTTGATATTCCAAACTGGTTCTATGCTTGGATTTCTAAACATGGTCCTGAAATTGAGATTCTCCCTTCAGAAGTAAAAAATTGTTTCCAGATGTATAAGGATAAGAATCTTCCTGGAAGATCTGATAGTCCACTATTTTACTTCTTCTTAGAATTCTCAGTTCCTTGGATATTGAAATGGGAGTTTGCTTTGCAAAATGCTCCATCCCATATTTGGACATTGTGTAGAAAATACCAAGTCTGGTGGTGGGCTAGGTATAATAACCCAGACCTCACTTTTGAAAGAATGGAGAAAATCCTTGACATTGATCTTCCCTCAGTATCAGACAAAAATGAAGGATCTACTTCTTCTCCAGATATTTCAGAGATTAAATCTCAAATCAAATTGGATTTAAAATCCAGATTTCCAAATTTAACTCCCCAAGAGTTTAAATTAAGAATAAAGAATGAATTATGTAAAAGATTAAATCTTGATTCAGACAGTGACAATGAAACTAATTCTCCATCAGATGCATCTATGCAAGATGAACAAGGAGATCCCTATTATCAGTCAAAAGAGTATCCTGGTGATGATGAAGATTACGGATTTGAAACACAATTCAATCACTAAAAGGAATCTCTTTCTGTCATTATCACTTTCTGTCTTTATCAGCTTTAAATAAAGCTAGGGCCCCACTTCACGTGATAAGATTCGTCTTTATCAGTTGGCCGACAATCTTTAATAAAGATTACTTTACTTTTAATAAAGTAGCTTTACTTTTCTAAAGCCTATCCATCCACGTATCCATAGTGATAAGAGGGAATCTACAGCTGGCATTCCAGACTCTTCTAAAGCCTCTATATAAGCAGAAGATTATTCGAGTTGGAAGCAGGCTCATTTTTCTGAATGATTCTCACTCTTGTCTTCTCTCTCTCTTTTGTAATATACTTGAGTGTTTATTTTTTCACTTTAAAGTTCCAGTTTGCTTGTAAGATAAGTGTGAGGTTTGAGTGTACTTAGTGTGAAGAAAGCAAAAAGCTCCTATAGCTGAAGCTTGTGTGCATTATAGCAGCTTCGCTTTCATGTAAGTTCTTATTTATATTATGAATGATCCCTTCATGTATTTAAGAACTGATTTATATCATATTATTTCTCTTAAAATATCTATTAGAGAAAATTATATTCGTATTGTTAATCGATTAGAATCAATCAACACAATTCTAGAAATTGATATTCAACCATTGAGAAACAGAATTGTTCAACTACAAGAAGAAATTGATTATTATAATGAAATGTTAAGAAGGATTGCTTTTTAAATGAGTGATCGTTTGAGTTTAAGATTACTGCTAAAAACTCTTGAAGATTTAAAGGAATCTTATACCTCTGCTTTAAATAGCCCTTTTGCTTTAGAAAATCATCATCCATTTACCCTTTTCCGCATGAACAAAGCTCTTAAAAGAGTTAACTCTGAAATATGTCTCACTAAATATAAGTTATCAATACTAGCTTGTTGAGAGTGTCTTCAGTTCCCCTTTTTGGTATCAGAGCCATCTTAATTTGGTTCTTGTTGAGACATTGTTCTGTTTGTTAGGACAAAGAATTCTCCAAGGTTGTATAGGTTGCATAGGTCGAATAGGTCCGTTGAGCCAGGAAGGCGTTTAGGACTGGAACTTGACTGGAACGTAACTGGAACATAACCGAAGAGAGTTACTTTTCACAAACATTACAATGAAGACAATAGCTAAGTTGTTTGGAACTTATACTATTAATGAACAAGACTTTCTTGAAAAGAAGTTTGATTTTAGTAATATTAAAAACATGGATGAAGTTTCTGTTGATAACCTTGAAGAGGCATTAAAAAATTGGAAAATGCCTACTATGCCTTTAAACAGGTTATATCATAGTTCAGTTTTTCATATCAACAAGTCTTATAAAATAAAGACTGTTGAAAGCTCACATCAAATTCTTAAAGAAAGAGAAAGTTTTCAAATGATTACTTCTCAAGCCATTTCAGAATATTTGCAACAAGGTTATAAGTTTTTACATATTGGAATGGTACAAGTAAGTATAAAACCTATGACCCTTACAGGGTTAGATACATCCCTTTTAGCATGCTTAAGAGATGCTAGACATTTAAACTTTATGGATTCATTAATTGCAATGATTGAATCAAGTTTATGTCATGGTCTTGTTTATTTTAACAGTTTTCCAAATTTCTGTGTTAGCTTAACTGATGCTAATATTTTGGATGTCCTTACCTTAAATATTCATACTCAAAGATATAATATGAAACCAGGAAGTGAAAACATCCTGATAGGATACAGAGTATATTATAAGGTAATGAACACAATGTGTCCAGAGTTTAAAACTCTAAACTTAAGAAATAATCCTGATCAATCTACAGTGATAATACAGGCTAATATGGATAAATCATCCATAACAGCACCACGATTGATAAAATGGTCAGAGATTACTCCTCCCACAGAATGGATTTTAGAAAGCCCACATCCTGAAAGAAAGATAAAAAACTTTGAACCTCAAGAAGTTTTACAAGATGATAATGGGAATGTTATTCTAAAATGCCCTTCAAGAATATCCTTAGATTCGTCTTCTATACCTAGTAGTTCATCTTCTCGGTTGATTAGAAGAACTAATAGTTTTAGAAGGAGGCCGGGGAAGGAGCCCATAAATCCTTTAAAATTAAAAGATACAGTTGTACCCATTGAAAGGTATATGGACCCTACAAAACTGTATTCAAAGAGTGATTCTGAAAATAGTTATAAATTGCCTAGTGTTCAAGGTATTCAGCTTACAGCCTCTCAAATACCTAAGGTAATTTATAAAGAAGAATCTGACTCGGGATTCTCCATAAACACAATTTCAGAATTCGAAATAGATAGAGATCTTTTAAATAAAGATTACTTAAAACCAGAAAATAAAAAGTATAGATTACTTTTAAAACAATTTTCTGAAGAAGAACAAAACAGTTTTAAAGAACAGTTCTTAGCCTATTTAAAAATAATAGAAAAACATATTCCTTATTTTGATTGGTTAAAATGGAATCTTTCAAAAGGAATATATGCTGGGAATAACAACATAGTGAGCTCATGGGGATTATATCCTGATGGAGAATTACACCAGAGTATTCACCCTCCTAATCATGCTTTCTTAATAAAAATGTCTGACTCCATAGAGAAAGCTAAAGCAGCTCCAATAAAGAAAGAAATCCCAGAAAATAGTGATGAAGCAAAAAACATTGCTACCAGAGGAGATATTGGAAAAGTTTATGAGCAATTAAATTTTGCTAATGTTGCCCTTCATATGTTAGGAAGACAAACTAACAGAATTGAAGAATATTCTAGTATGGTTAAGGCACAATTAGATACATTGGATAAGGTAGAAGTTACAGCCTTACCATCAGTCTTCCCTAAACCTAAAACTGTTCCAGGAAAGGTTAAAACTTGGGAAAAACCTTTAGTAAGGAATACTGTTAATACAGAATTCTTACAAGCCTTAAATAAAAAATGGGTTAATGATGATAAACCCCCAATATATCCTAAAGAGGACCCTCTATCATCACCTCAGAAAAACTTTAAAGATCCTCCTACTCCTAAGAAGAAAGAGTCAGCAGAATCTTCAGGAACGAAGACTGACACTGTTAATACTATCTCTTATGAGGAAGAGTCAGAAAATGAAGAGGATATCGATGTAGTTGCTTTGGAAAGTCAGTTTATTAATTCTACGGTTAAAACCTCTACCCAGAATTATTATCCTAGACCAACTCCCATAGATCTTCAATTTGAAGAAAGAAATGTCATAAATCCAATGCAATACAATGGTAATTCCATTTATGAATGGAATATAGATGGATTATCTGAACATCAGACTTTAAAAGTCTTACAGCATATGGCTATGGCAGCTAATGCCATTAGAACCAGAATTGATGATCCCAACCCAGAACTAACGGTGTTAAATCTTTTAGTTGCTGGATTCACGGGACAACTAAATGGTTGGTGGAATCAATTTTTAACAGAGTTCCAAAGAACAGAAATAATAAGTGCTGTAAAATCAGATGGAGAAGGAAACCCTATCCTAGACAGGAATAGGCAGCCTACCCCTGATGCTGTTATAGCATTAATTACTGCTATAACGTTCCACTTTCTAGGAGAAGTATCTCAAATCATGGAAAGAGGAAAAGATCTTTTAATAAATCTTAAATGTCCCACACTTTCTCATTTCAAGTGGTATAAAGATGTTTTCTTAACAAGATTATATTTCAGAAATGATGCAAACCAAGATTTTTGGAAAGAAAGGTTTATTGCAGGTTTGCCAGGATTATTTGCTGAAAAAATAAGAATAAGGTTAAGACAGAAGAATAATAATCTTCTTCCCTACCACTTATATACTTATGGAGAGTTAATCAGCGAAATAAATGCTGAAGGATTAGCTCTTTGTAATGATATAAAACTAAAGAAACAAATGAAAAGAGAAAGAAATTCTGGAAGTAAAGAATTGGGAGATTTTTGTAAACAATTAGGATATGATATGGGATCTTCAGAAAGAAAGAAGCCTTTCAAAAGAAAGACTACTAAAAGGTCCTTTCCTAAACCAACAGGTAAACCTAAAGGAAAACCCACAGGAAAACCGAAAGGAAGACCTAAGGGAAAACCTAAAGGTAAACCTAAGGTGCCTATTTGTTTTAAATGTGGCAAGCCTGGTCATTTCAAAAGCCAGTGCAAAGTAAAACAAAAGATCAATGCCTTAGACATTGATGATGATTTAAAAGAAACATTAATCTCTATAATGCTTCTAAGTCAAGAAGAAGAAGACTTGTTAGAAGAAGAATATGGTTTTGAAGAAGAAGAAGAGGAAGAGATTAATGAAATCATTGAAGAATCAGAACAAGAAGAAGTTTTTGAAAAATGTTCTGATCAATGTAAAGATAAAATAGATTTCTATGAATCCATTTTAAAAATGAATGGCATGGGTATTAATACCATCTCAAGCCAAGAAAGTTTAATTTTAAAAATTATTGATAAAATTCCTAATCTGGAAGAAAAGAAAAAAGTAATTTCTCAATATATGGAAACCTTAGGAGAAGGTACTTCAGGTACTTTAGAAGAACCTGAAATGGCTAAACCAAAGCCTAGAGAAATTTATAATTTTAAAGAAGTAGTTTCCAGAATAAATGCTAAATCTCTTAAATCTAGAGATAATCTACCTTCTGTTAAAGACTTACAAGAAGAGATTAACGGATTAAAGAAATCAGTTAGAGAATTAAAGGATAGAGTAGATGCTCTAGAAGAAGAAAACTTTGTTCCTGAAGAAGTTTTTAATCCTTTAGAAAATTCTCAAGATAAGGGAAAAAATATAAAGACTGATGACTATCCAGAAGGATTCGTAGAAGAAACAGGAATATTTTCTGTTGAAAGATTAATTTACCAAAAGTGGTATGCTAAAGTTTCTATTGTTATTGGGGATGATTTCATTCTTAATAACATTGCTTTAATAGACTCTGGGGCTGATATGAATTGTATAAAGGAAGGATTAGTTCCTTTTAAATATTTTGTTAAAACTACCCAGACTCTTACAGCAGCAAATGGGAAGAAACTTGATATCAAATATAAGATTCCTTTAGCTTATATTTGCAATCAGGATGTGTGTCTCCCATCCACTTTTATTTTGGTAAAAACTCTAAATCAACCTATTATATTAGGTACTCCTTTTCTGTCTTTAATAAAACCTTTCACTGTTACTCAAGAAGGTTGAAGAACAAGATTGCTTGATGAAGATATTCTATTCAGATTTTTACATCAACCAATGGAGACAGAAATCCATTCTTTAAAAGAGAACATTGTTTTTAAAGAAAAACAAATACTTTTAATTAAAGAAACTTTGACCCATCAAAGGATCAAAGAAAGACTTTTAAATACTATTTTAAAAAATAGAATTATAAAATTCCAAAAATTATTAGAAGACAATATATGTTCGGACCATCCTAATGCATTTTGGCATAGGAAAAAACATATTGTCACTTTACCCTATGAAAAGGACTTTGATGAAAAAAATATTTCAACCAAGGCGCGTCCTATTCAAATGAGTAAAGAATTAATGGAATTTTGCAAAAAAGAAATTCAAGATTTGTTAAACAAAAATCTTATTCGCAAAAGTAAATCCCCTTGGAGCTGTTCTGCATTTTATGTTAATAAAAATTCAGAAATTGAACGAGGAGCTCCCAGGTTGGTTATTAATTATAAACCTTTAAATAAGGTTTTAAAATGGATTAGGTATCCAATACCTAATAAAAAGGATTTACTAAATCGACTTTGCCAATCTACAATTTTTTCAAAATTTGACATGAAGTCAGGATATTGGCAAATTCAAGTGGCGGAGGAGGATAGGTATAAAACTGCTTTTAATCAACACAATTCTGGAAATTGATATTCAACCATTGAGAAACAGAATTGTTCAACTACAAGAAGAAATTGATTATTATAATGAAATGTTAAGAAGGATTGCTTTTTAAATGAGTGATCGTTTGAGTTTAAGATTACTGCTAAAAACTCTTGAAGATTTAAAGGAATCTTATACCTCTGCTTTAAATAGCCCTTTTGCTTTAGAAAATCATCATCCATTTACCCTTTTCCGCATGAACAAAGCTCTTAAAAGAGTTAACTCTGAAATATGTCTCACTAAACATAAGTTATCAATACTAGCTTGTTGAGAGTGTCTTCAGTTCCCCTTTTTGGTATCAGAGCCATCTTAATTTGGTTCTTGTTGAGACATTGTTCTGTTTGTTAGGACAAAGAATTCTCCAAGGTTGTATAGGTTGCATAGGTCGAATAGGTCCGTTGAGCCAGGAAGGCGTTTAGGACTGGAACTTGACTGGAACGTAACTGGAACATAACCGAAGAGAGTTACTTTTCACAAACATTACAATGAAGACAATAGCTAAGTTGTTTGGAACTTATACTATTAATGAACAAGACTTTCTTGAAAAGAAGTTTGATTTTAGTAATATTAAAAACATGGATGAAGTTTCTGTTGATAACCTTGAAGAGGCATTAAAAAATTGGAAAATGCCTACTATGCCTTTAAACAGGTTATATCATAGTTCAGTTTTTCATATCAACAAGTCTTATAAAATAAAGACTGTTGAAAGCTCACATCAAATTCTTAAAGAAAGAGAAAGTTTTCAAATGATTACTTCTCAAGCCATTTCAGAATATTTGCAACAAGGTTATAAGTTTTTACATATTGGAATGGTACAAGTAAGTATAAAACCTATGACCCTTACAGGGTTAGATACATCCCTTTTAGCATGCTTAAGAGATGCTAGACATTTAAACTTTATGGATTCATTAATTGCAATGATTGAATCAAGTTTATGTCATGGTCCTGTTTATTTTAACAGTTTTCCAAATTTCTGTGTTAGCTTAACTGATGCTAATATTTTGGATGTCCTTACCTTAAATATTCATACTCAAAGATATAATATGAAACCAGGAAGTGAAAACATCCTGATAGGATACAGAGTATATTATAAGGTAATGAACACAATGTGTCCAGAGTTTAAAACTCTAAACTTAAGAAATAATCCTGATCAATCTACAGTGATAATACAGGCTAATATGGATAAATCATCCATAACAGCACCACGATTGATAAAATGGTCAGAGATTACTCCTCCCACAGAATGGATTTTAGAAAGCCCACATCCTGAAAGAAAGATAAAAAACTTTGAACCTCAAGAAGTTTTACAAGATGATAATGGGAATGTTATTCTAAAATGCCCTTCAAGAATATCCTTAGATTCGTCTTCTATACCTAGTAGTTCATTAGTTTTGTTATCTATACAATTGTACAATTTCAGAGTTAACTCTTTTAAGAGCTTTGTTCATGCGGAAAAGGGTAAATGGATGATGATTTTCTAAAGCAAAAGGGCTATTTAAAGCAGAGGTATAAGATTCCTTTAAATCTTCAAGAGTTTTTAGCAGTAATCTTAAACTCAAACGATCACTCATTTAAAAAGCAATCCTTCTTAACATTTCAATATCCAAGGAACTGAGAATTCTAAGAAGAAGTAAAATAGTGGACTATCAGATCTTCCAGGAAGATTCTTATCCTTATACATCTGGAAACAATTTTTTACTTCTGAAGGGAGAATCTCAATTTCAGGACCATGTTTAGAAATCCAAGCATAGAACCAGTTTGGAATATCAAAGTTGAAATTCCTTTTAAACTGAAAGTACCATGTATGCTTATACAAGGAATTCTGGATGAGAAGAGTTTTATCCCATGCCTTTTGATAATCATAATAATTATATGAATTTGAATTATGGGGAATGTTATTTAATAACTTCCTTTCCTTATTAAGATTAATTCCCCATTCATAAGGAGATATAATCTTTAAAATGAACATTTGAGAAAAGGCTGGCTTACCTGCAGCATTCTTATGTCTGATGTCTACAGAACCAGATTCAATTAAAATGTTCTCTTAGTATTCCCTTGAATTAGCATTTACTGTCCTTGGGTAGAACCAAAGATTGGGAATATCCAGGTAATGTGTAGCAACATCACTAGGCAATTTAACTGCCTCAGAATTGTCATTTAAGACAAGGATTGGCCAAAGTTTAACTTTGTCAACTGGATCAGAGAAGTTTATGATCCTTTCTGGAGGATTATACTGAACCTTATTTTTACCTTTATTTCCATGGTTATGGTAGTTTCTTTGGTGTCTACCTCCACCTCTTCCTTCAGGGTAATAACTCCTGAAGCTAGGCCTCATGATTTGTCTGCAAGAATTCCCGAGTAAGGAAGTCAGGTAATGAATTTGTGCTTCCTTTTATAAATTCCATTTTGAAGTCAAAAGCAGACAATATTCCTTGCCATCTAGCAAATATTTGTTTTGAGGCAATATTCTTTACGTCTTTAGTTAAGACGTCTTTGGCAGCTCTACAATCTACTCTAATCAAAAATTCTTGATTGAGTAAATCTCCTTCAAATTTTTGTACACATAAAACTATTGCTAAAATTTCTTTTTTAATAGTAGAATAGTTTTTCTGTGCTGGCTTCCAAGCACCTGAAGTAAAGCGAACCAGTTGTTCAGAATCATTAATTCTTTGTTTTAGAATTCCTCCATACCCAATATCTGAAGCATCTGTTTCAACGATTTTAAAAGCATTTGGAATAGGCAAACATAGACAAGGTAAAGCTTTTACTTTTGCCTTTATTCTCCTAACTGCTTCAGTATGGACTTCTGTCCATGGAGGGGGTATTTTCTTCAGTCTATCATATAAGACTGCTGAGTCTTTATAAAGATTTTTATAATATTCAGAGATGTAATTTAAACTTCCAAGGAATCTCTGAAGTTGGGTTTTGTCTTTGATTATATCTGGAAATTTTTCTCCAAAGACAATAGCCCTATCAATAGGAATAATGGTCCCTCTATCTATTTGATGTCCAAGAAATCTGATATTCGTTTGAAAGAGTTTTATTTTCTTGGCAGACACCACTAGACCATTTTCTTGGATAATTTTATAAAATTTTTCCAAGTGTTTCCAATGTTTCTCTATAGATGGTGAATAGATTAAAACATCATCTATATATACAATGCAGAATTCAGAATAGTTGTTAAAAATATCGTTCATAATATTCTGATATTCTGAAGGGGCATTTTTGAGGCCAAAAGGCATAACATTCCACTCAAAATGTCCAAATGGAACATTAAAAGCAGTTTTATACCTATCCTCCTCCGCCACTTGAATTTGCCAATATCCTGACTTCATGTCAAATTTTGAAAAAATTGTAGATTGGCAAAGTCGATTTAGTAAATCCTTTTTATTAGGTATTGGATACCTAATCCATTTTAAAACCTTATTTAAAGGTTTATAATTGATAACCAACCTGGGAGCTCCTCGGTCAATTTCTGAATTTTTATTAACATAAAATGCAGAACAGCTCCAAGGGGATTTACTTTTGCGAATAAGATTTTTGTTTAACAAATCTTGAATTTCTTTTTTGCAAAATTCCATTAATTCTTTACTCATTTGAATAGGACGCGCCTTGGTTGAAATATTTTTTTCATCAAAGTCCTTTTCATAAGGTAAAGTGACAATATGTTTTTTCCTATGCCAAAATGCATTAGGATGGTCCGAACATATATTGTCTTCTAATAATTTTTGGAATTTTATAATTCTATTTTTTAAAATAGTATTTAAAAGCCTTTCTTTGATCCTTTGATGGGTCAAAGTTTCTTTAATTAAAAGTATTTGTTTTTCTTTAAAAACAATGTTCTCTTTTAAAGAATGGATTTCTGTCTCCATTGGTTGATGTAAAAATCTGAATAGAATATCTTCATCAAGCAATCTTGTTCTTAAACCTTCTTGAGTAACAGTGAAAGGTTTTATTAAAGACAGAAAAGGAGTACCTAATATAATAGGTTGATTTAGAGTTTTTACCAAAATAAAAGTGGATGGGAGACACACATCCTGATTGCAAATATAAGCTAAAGGAATCTTATATTTGATATCAAGTTTCTTCCCATTTGCTGCTGTAAGAGTCTGGGTAGTTTTAACAAAATATTTAAAAGGAACTAATCCTTCCTTTATACAATTCATATCAGCCCCAGAGTCTATTAAAGCAATGTTATTAAGAATGAAATCATCCCCAATAACAATAGAAACTTTAGCATACCACTTTTGGTAAATTAATCTTTCAACAGAAAATATTCCTGTTTCTTCTACGAATCCTTCTGGATAGTCATCAGTCTTTATATTTTTTCCTTTATCTTGAGAATTTTTTAAAGGATTAAAAACTTCTTCAGGAACAAAGTTTTCTTCTTCTAGAGCATCTACTCTATCCTTTAATTCTCTAACTGATTTCTTTAATCCATTAATCTACTAAATATGTCTCACTAAATATAAGTTATCAATATAAGTTATCAATACTAACATAAAGTTTAAATGTCTAGCATCTCTTAAGCATGCTAAAAGGGATGTATCTAACCCTGTCAGGGTCATAGGTTTTATACTCACTTGTACCATTCCAATATGTAAAAACTTATAACCTTGTTGCAAATATTCTGAAATGGCTTGAGAAGTAATCATTTGAAAACTTTCTCTTTCTTTAAGAATTTGATGTGAGCTTTCAACAGTCTTTATTTTATAAGACTTGTTGATATGAAAAACTGAACTATGATATAACCTGCTTAAAGGCATAGTAGGCATTTTCCAATTTTTTAATGCCTCTTCAAGGTTATCAACAGAAACTTCATCCATGTTTTTAATATTACTAAAATCAAACTTCTTTTCAAGAAAGTCTTGTTCATTAATAGTATAAGTTCCAAACAACTTAGCTATTGTCTTCATTGTAATGTTTGTGAAAAGTAACTCTCTTCGGTTATGTTCCAGTTACGTTCCAGTCAAGTTCCAGTCCTAAACGCCTTCCTGGCTCAACGGGCCTATTCGACCTATGCAACCTATACAACCTTGGAGAATTCTTTGTCCTAACAAACAGAACAATGTCTCAACAAGAACCAAATTAAGATGGCTCTGATACCAATATTTTGGATGTCCTTACCTTAAATATTCATACTCAAAGATATAATATGAAACCAGGAAGTGAAAACATCCTGATAGGATACAGAGTATATTATAAGGTAATGAACACAATGTGTCCAGAGTTTAAAACTCTAAACTTAAGAAATAATCCTGATCAATCTACAGTGATAATACAGGCTAATATGGATAAATCATCCATAACAGCACCACGATTGATAAAATGGTCAGAGATTACTCCTCCCACAGAATGGATTTTAGAAAGCCCACATCCTGAAAGAAAGATAAAAAACTTTGAACCTCAAGAAGTTTTACAAGATGATAATGGGAATGTTATTCTAAAATGCCCTTCAAGAATATCCTTAGATTCGTCTTCTATACCTAGTAGTTCATCTTCTCGGTTGATTAGAAGAACTAATAGTTTTAGAAGGAGGCCGGGGAAGGAGCCCATAAATCCTTTAAAATTAAAAGATACAGTTGTACCCATTGAAAGGTATATGGACCCTACAAAACTGTATTCAAAGAGTGATTCTGAAAATAGTTATAAATTGCCTAGTGTTCAAGGTATTCAGCTTACAGCCTCTCAAATACCTAAGGTAATTTATAAAGAAGAATCTGACTCGGGATTCTCCATAAACACAATTTCAGAATTCGAAATAGATAGAGATCTTTTAAATAAAGATTACTTAAAACCAGAAAATAAAAAGTATAGATTACTTTTAAAACAATTTTCTGAAGAAGAACAAAACAGTTTTAAAGAACAGTTCTTAGCCTATTTAAAAATAATAGAAAAACATATTCCTTATTTTGATTGGTTAAAATGGAATCTTTCAAAAGGAATATATGCTGGGAATAACAACATAGTGAGCTCATGGGGATTATATCCTGATGGAGAATTACACCAGAGTATTCACCCTCCTAATCATGCTTTCTTAATAAAAATGTCTGACTCCATAGAGAAAGCTAAAGCAGCTCCAATAAAGAAAGAAATCCCAGAAAATAGTGATGAAGCAAAAAACATTGCTACCAGAGGAGATATTGGAAAAGTTTATGAGCAATTAAATTTTGCTAATGTTGCCCTTCATATGTTAGGAAGACAAACTAACAGAATTGAAGAATATTCTAGTATGGTTAAGGCACAATTAGATACATTGGATAAGGTAGAAGTTACAGCCTTACCATCAGTCTTCCCTAAACCTAAAACTGTTCCAGGAAAGGTTAAAATTTGGGAAAAACCTTTAGTAAGGAATACTGTTAATACAGAATTCTTACAAGCCTTAAATAAAAAATGGGTTAATGATGATAAACCCCCAATATATCCTAAAGAGGACCCTCTATCATCACCTCAGAAAAACTTTAAAGATCCTCCTACTCCTAAGAAGAAAGAGTCAGCAGAATCTTCAGGAACGAAGACTGACACTGTTAATACTATCTCTTATGAGGAAGAGTCAGAAAATGAAGAGGATATCGATGTAGTTGCTTTGGAAAGTCAGTTTATTAATTCTACGGTTAAAACCTCTACCCAGAATTATTATCCTAGACCAACTCCCATAGATCTTCAATTTGAAGAAAGAAATGTCATAAATCCAATGCAATACAATGGTAATTCCATTTATGAATGGAATATAGATGGATTATCTGAACATCAGACTTTAAAAGTCTTACAGCATATGGCTATGGCAGCTAATGCCATTAGAACCAGAATTGATGATCCCAACCCAGAACTAACGGTGTTAAATCTTTTAGTTGCTGGATTCACGGGACAACTAAATGGTTGGTGGAATCAATTTTTAACAGAGTTCCAAAGAACAGAAATAATAAGTGCTGTAAAATCAGATGGAGAAGGAAACCCTATCCTAGACAGGAATAGGCAGCCTACCCCTGATGCTGTTATAGCATTAATTACTGCTATAACGTTCCACTTTCTAGGAGAAGTATCTCAAATCATGGAAAGAGGAAAAGATCTTTTAATAAATCTTAAATGTCCCACACTTTCTCATTTCAAGTGGTATAAAGATGTTTTCTTAACAAGATTATATTTCAGAAATGATGCAAACCAAGATTTTTGGAAAGAAAGGTTTATTGCAGGTTTGCCAGGATTATTTGCTGAAAAAATAAGAATAAGGTTAAGACAGAAGAATAATAATCTTCTTCCCTACCACTTATATACTTATGGAGAGTTAATCAGCGAAATAAATGCTGAAGGATTAGCTCTTTGTAATGATATAAAACTAAAGAAACAAATGAAAAGAGAAAGAAATTCTGGAAGTAAAGAATTGGGAGATTTTTGTAAACAATTAGGATATGATATGGGATCTTCAGAAAGAAAGAAGCCTTTCAAAAGAAAGACTACTAAAAGGTCCTTTCCTAAACCAACAGGTAAACCTAAAGGAAAACCCACAGGAAAACCGAAAGGAAGACCTAAGGGAAAACCTAAAGGTAAACCTAAGGTGCCTATTTGTTTTAAATGTGGCAAGCCTGGTCATTTCAAAAGCCAGTGCAAAGTAAAACAAAAGATCAATGCCTTAGACATTGATGATGATTTAAAAGAAACATTAATCTCTATAATGCTTCTAAGTCAAGAAGAAGAAGACTTGTTAGAAGAAGAATATGGTTTTGAAGAAGAAGAAGAGGAAGAGATTAATGAAATCATTGAAGAATCAGAACAAGAAGAAGTTTTTGAAAAATGTTCTGATCAATGTAAAGATAAAATAGATTTCTATGAATCCATTTTAAAAATGAATGGCATGGGTATTAATACCATCTCAAGCCAAGAAAGTTTAATTTTAAAAATTATTGATAAAATTCCTAATCTGGAAGAAAAGAAAAAAGTAATTTCTCAATATATGGAAACCTTAGAAGAAGGTACTTCAGGTACTTTAGAAGAACCTGAAATGGCTAAACCAAAGCCTAGAGAAATTTAAAATTTTAAAGAAGTAGTTTCCAGAATAAATGCTAAATCTCTTAAATCTAGAGATAATCTACCTTCTGTTAAAGACTTACAAGAAGAGATTAACGGATTAAAGAAATCAGTTAGAGAATTAAAGGATAGAGTAGATGCTCTAGAAGAAGAAAACTTTGTTCCTGAAGAAGTTTTTAATCCTTTAGAAAATTCTCAAGATAAAGGAAAAAATATAAAGACTGATGACTATCCAGAAGGATTCGTAGAAGAAACAGGAATATTTTCTGTTGAAAGATTAATTTACCAAAAGTGGTATGCTAAAGTTTCTATTGTTATTGGGGATGATTTCATTCTTAATAACATTGCTTTAATAGACTCTGGGGCTGATATGAATTGTATAAAGGAAGGATTAGTTCCTTTTAAATATTTTGTTAAAACTACCCAGACTCTTACAGCAGCAAATGGGAAGAAACTTGATATCAAATATAAGATTCCTTTAGCTTATATTTGCAATCAGGATGTGTGTCTCCCATCCACTTTTATTTTGGTAAAAACTCTAAATCAACCTATTATATTAGGTACTCCTTTTCTGTCTTTAATAAAACCTTTCACTGTTACTCAAGAAGGTTTAAGAACAAGATTGCTTGATGAAGATATTCTATTCAGATTTTTACATCAACCAATGGAGACAGAAATCCATTCTTTAAAAGAGAACATTGTTTTTAAAGAAAAACAAATACTTTTAATTAAAGAAACTTTGACCCATCAAAGGATCAAAGAAAGGCTTTTAAATACTATTTTAAAAAATAGAATTATAAAATTCCAAAAATTATTAGAAGACAATATATGTTCGGACCATCCTAATGCATTTTGGCATAGGAAAAAACATATTGTCACTTTACCTTATGAAAAGGACTTTGATGAAAAAAATATTTCAACCAAGGCGCGTCCTATTCAAATGAGTAAAGAATTAATGGAATTTTGCAAAAAAGAAATTCAAGATTTGTTAAACAAAAATCTTATTCGCAAAAGTAAATCCCCTTGGAGCTGTTCTGCATTTTATGTTAATAAAAATTCAGAAATTGAACGAGGAGCTCCCAGGTTGGTTATCAATTATAAACCTTTAAATAAGGTTTTAAAATGGATTAGGTATCCAATACCTAATAAAAAGGATTTACTAAATCGACTTTGCCAATCTACAATTTTTTCAAAATTTGACATGAAGTCAGGATATTGGCAAATTCAAGTGGCGGAGGAGGATAGGTATAAAACTGCTTTTAATGTTCCATTTGGACATTTTGAGTGGAATGTTATGCCTTTTGGCCTCAAAAATGCCCCTTCAGAATATCAGAATATTATGAACGATATTTTTAACAACTATTCTGAATTCTGCATTGTATATATAGATGATGTTTTAATCTATTCACCATCTATAGAGAAACATTGGAAACACTTGGAAAAATTTTATAAAATTATCCAAGAAAATGGTCTAGTGGTGTCTGCCAAGAAAATAAAACTCTTTCAAACGAATATCAGATTTCTTGGACATCAAATAGATAGAGGGACCATTATTCCTATTGATAGGGCTATTGTCTTTGGAGAAAAATTTCCAGATATAATCAAAGACAAAACCCAACTTCAGAGATTCCTTGGAAGTTTAAATTACATCTTTGAATATTATAAAAATCTTTATAAAGACTCAGCAGTCTTATATGATAGACTGAAGAAAATACCCCCTCCATGGACAGAAGTCCATACTGAAGCAGTTAGGAGAATAAAGGCAAAAGTAAAAGCTTTACCTTGTCTATGTTTGCCTATTCCAAATGCTTTTAAAATCGTTGAAACAGATGCTTCAGATATTGGGTATGGAGGAATTCTAAAATAAAGAATTAATGATTCTGAACAACTGGTTCGCTTTACTTCAGGTGCTTGGAAGCCAGCACAGAAAAACTATTCTACTATTAAAAAAGAAATTTTAGCAATAGTTTTATGTGTACAAAAATTTGAAGGAGATTTACTCAATCAAGAATTTTTGATTAGAGTAGATTGTAGAGCTGCCAAAGACGTCTTAACTAAAGACGTAAAGAATATTGCCTCAAAACAAATATTTGCTAGATGGCAAGGAATATTGTCTGCTTTTGACTTCAAAATGGAATTTATAAAAGGAAGCACAAATTCATTACCTGACTTCCTTACTCGGGAATTCTTGCAGACAAATCATGAGGCCTAGCTTCAGGAGTTATTACCCTGAAGGAAGAGGTGGAGGTAGACACCAAAGAAACTACCATAACCATGGAAATAAAGGTAAAAATAAGGTTCAGTATAATCCTCCAGAAAGGATCATAAACTTCTCTGATCCAGTTGACAAAGTTAAACTTTGGCCAATCCTTGTCTTAAATGACAATTCTGAGGCAGTTAAATTGCCTAGTGATGTTGCTACACATTACCTGGATATTCCCAATCTTTGGTTCTACCCAAGGACAGTAAATGCTAATTCAAGGGAATACTATGAGAACATTTTAATTGAATCTGGTTCTGTAGACATCAGACATAAGAATGCTGCAGGTAAACCAGCCTTTTCTCAAATGTTCATTTTAAAGATTATATCTCCTTATGAATGGGGAATTAATCTTAATAAGGAAAGGAAGTTATTAAATAACATTCCCCATAATTCAAATTCATATAATTATTATGATTATCAAAAGGCATGGGATAAAACTCTTCTCATCCAGAATTCCTTGTATAAGCATACATGGTACTTTCAGTTTAAAAGGAATTTCAACTTTGATATTCCAAACTGGTTCTATGCTTGGATTTCTAAACATGGTCCTGAAATTGAGATTCTCCCTTCAGAAGTAAAAAATTGTTTCCAGATGTATAAGGATAAGAATCTTCCTGGAAGATCTGATAGTCCACTATTTTACTTCTTCTTAGAATTCTCAGTTCCTTGGATATTGAAATGGGAGTTTGCTTTGCAAAATGCTCCATCCCATATTTGGACATTGTGTAGAAAATACCAAGTCTGGTGGTGGGCTAGGTATAATAACCCAGACCTCACTTTAGAAGAGTCTGGAATGCCAGCTGTAGATTCCCTCTTATCACTATGGATACGTGGATGGATAGGCTTTAGAAAAGTAAAGCTACTTTATTAAAAGTAAAAGTAATCCAAGCATAGAACCAATTTTTTACTTCTGAAGTAAAAGTAAAAGTAAAAGTAATCCAAGGAACTGAGAATTCTAAGAAGAAGTAAAATAGTGGACTATCAGATCTTCCAGGAAGATTCTTATCCTTATACATCTGGAAACAATTTTTTACTTCTGAAGGGAGAATCTCAATTTCAGGACCATGTTTAGAAATCCAAGCATAGAACCAGTTTGGAATATCAAAGTTGAAATTCCTTTTAAACTGAAAGTACCATGTATGCTTATACAAGGAATTCTGGATGAGAAGAGTTTTATCCCATGCCTTTTGATAATCATAATAATTATATGAATTTGAATTATGGGGAATGTTATTTAATAACTTCCTTTCCTTATTAAGATTAATTCCCCATTCATAAGGAGATATAATCTTTAAAATGAACATTTGAGAAAAGGCTGGTTTACCTGCAGCATTCTTATGTCTGATGTCTACGGAACCAGATTCAATTAAAATGTTCTCATAGTATTCCCTTGAATTAGCATTTACTGTCCTTGGGTAGAACCAAAGATTGGGAATATCCAGGTAATGTGTAGCAACATCACTAGGCAATTTAACTGCCTCAGAATTGTCATTTAAGACAAGGATTGGCCAAAGTTTAACTTTGTCAACTGGATCAGAGAAGTTTATGATCCTTTCTGGAGGATTATACTGAACCTTATTTTTACCTTTATTTCCATGGTTATGGTAGTTTCTTTGGTGTCTACCTCCACCTCTTCCTTCAGGGTAATAACTCCTGAAGCTAGGCCTCATGATTTGTCTGCAAGAATTCCCGAGTAAGGAAGTCAGGTAATGAATTTGTGCTTCCTTTTATAAATTCCATTTTGAAGTCAAAAGCAGACAATATTCCTTGCCATCTAGCAAATATTTGTTTTGAGGCAATATTCTTTACGTCTTTAGTTAAGACGTCTTTGGCAGCTCTACAATCTACTCTAATCAAAAATTCTTGATTGAGTAAATCTCCTTCAAATTTTTGTACACATAAAACTATTGCTAAAATTTCTTTTTTAATAGTAGAATAGTTTTTCTGTGCTGGCTTCCAAGCACCTGAAGTAAAGCGAACCAGTTGTTCAGAATCATTAATTCTTTGTTTTAGAATTCCTCCATACCCAATATCTGAAGCATCTGTTTCAACGATTTTAAAAGCATTTGGAATAGGCAAACATAGACAAGGTAAAGCTTTTACTTTTGCCTTTATTCTCCTAACTGCTTCAGTATGGACTTCTGTCCATGGAGGGGGTATTTTCTTCAGTCTATCATATAAGACTGCTGAGTCTTTATAAAGATTTTTATAATATTCAGAGATGTAGTTTAAACTTCCAAGGAATCTCTGAAGTTGGGTTTTGTCTTTGATTATATCTGGAAATTTTTCTCCAAAGACAATAGCCCTATCAATAGGAATAATGGTCCCTCTATCTATTTGATGTCCAAGAAATCTGATATTCGTTTGAAAGAGTTTTATTTTCTTGGCAGACACCACTAGACCATTTTCTTGGATAATTTTATAAAATTTTTCCAAGTGTTTCCAATGTTTCTCTATAGATGGTGAATAGATTAAAACATCATCTATATATACAATGCAGAATTCAGAATAGTTGTTAAAAATATCGTTCATAATATTCTGATATTCTGAAGGGGCATTTTTGAGGCCAAAAGGCATAACATTCCACTCAAAATGTCCAAATGGAACATTAAAAGCAGTTTTATACCTATCCTCCTCCGCCACTTGAATTTGCCAATATCCTGACTTCATGTCAAATTTTGAAAAAATTGTAGATTGGCAAAGTCGATTTAGTAAATCCTTTTTATTAGGTATTGGATACCTAATCCATTTTAAAACCTTATTTAAAGGTTTATAATTAATAACCAACCTGGGAGCTCCTCGTTCAATTTCTGAATTTTTATTAACATAAAATGCAGAACAGCTCCAAGGGGATTTACTTTTACGAATAAGATTTTTGTTTAACAAATCTTGAATTTCTTTTTTGCAAAATTCCATTAATTCTTTACTCATTTGAATAGGACGCGCCTTGGTTGAAATATTTTTTTCATCAAAGTCCTTTTCATAAGGTAAAGTGACAATATGTTTTTTCCTATGCCAAAATGCATTAGGATGGTCCGAACATATATTGTCTTCTAATAATTTTTGGAATTTTATAATTCTATTTTTTAAAATAGTATTTAAAAGCCTTTCTTTGATCCTTTGATGGGTCAAAGTTTCTTTAATTAAAAGTATTTGTTTTTCTTTAAAAACAATGTTCTCTTTTAAAGAATGGATTTCTGTCTCCATTGGTTGATGTAAAAATCTGAATAGAATATCTTCATCAAGCAATCTTGTTCTTAAACCTTCTTGAGTAACAGTGAAAGGTTTTATTAAAGACAGAAAAGGAGTACCTAATATAATAGGTTGATTTAGAGTTTTTTACCAAAATAAAAGTGGATGGGAGACACACATTCTGATTGCAAATATAAGCTAAAGGAATCTTATATTTGATATCAAGTTTCTTCCCATTTGCTGCTGTAAGAGTCTGGGTAGTTTTAACAAAATATTTAAAAGGAACTAATCCTTCCTTTATACAATTCATATCAGCCCCAGAGTCTATTAAAGCAATGTTATTAAGAATGAAATCATCCCCAATAACAATAGAAACTTTAGCATACCACTTTTGGTAAATTAATCTTTCAACAGAAAATATTCCTGTTTCTTCTACGAATCCTTCTGGATAGTCATCAGTCTTTATATTTTTTCCTTTATCTTGAGAATTTTCTAAAGGATTAAAAACTTCTTCAGGAACAAAGTTTTCTTCTTCTAGAGCATCTACTCTATCCTTTAATTCTCTAACTGATTTCTTTAATCCGTTAATCTCTTCTTGTAAGTCTTTAACAGAAGGTAGATTATCTCTAGATTTAAGAGATTTAGCATTTATTCTGGAAACTACTTCTTTAAAATTATAAATTTCTCTAGGCTTTGGTTTAGCCATTTCAGGTTCTTCTAAAGTACCTGAAGTACCTTCTTCTAAGGTTTCCATATATTGAGAAATTACTTTTTTCTTTTCTTCCAGATTAGGAATTTTATCAATAATTTTTAAAATTAAACTTTCTTGGCTTGAGATGGTATTAATACCCATGCCATTCATTTTTAAAATGGATTCATAGAAATCTATTTTATCTTTACATTGATCAGAACATTTTTCAAAAACTTCTTCTTGTTCTGATTCTTCAATGATTTCATTAATCTCTTCCTCTTCTTCTTCTTCAAAACCATATTCTTCTCCTAACAAGTCTTCTTCTTCTTGACTTAGAAGCATTATAGAGATTAATGTTTCTTTTAAATCATCATCAATGTCTAAGGCATTGATCTTTTGTTTTACTTTGCACTGGCTTTTGAAATGACCAGGCTTGCCACATTTAAAACAAATAGGCACCTTAGGTTTACCTTTAGGTTTTCCCTTAGGTCTTCCTTTCGGTTTTCCTGTGGGTTTTCCTTTAGGTTTACCTGTTGGTTTAGGAAAGGACCTTTTAGTAGTCTTTCTTTTGAAAGGCTTCTTTCTTTCTGAAGATCCCATATCATATCCTAATTGTTTACAAAAATCTCCCAATTCTTTACTTCCAGAATTTCTTTCTCTTTTCATTTGTTTCTTTAGTTTTATATCATTACAAAGAGCTAATCCTTCAGCATTTATTTCGCTGATTAACTCTCCATAAGTATATAAGTGGTAGGGAAGAAGATTATTATTCTTCTGTCTTAACCTTATTCTTATTTTTTCAGCAAATAATCCTGGCAAACCTGCAATAAACCTTTCTTTCCAAAAATCTTGGTTTGCATCATTTCTGAAATATAATCTTGTTAAGAAAACATCTTTATACCACTTGAAATGAGAAAGTGTGGGACATTTAAGATTTATTAAAAGATCTTTTCCTCTTTCCATGATTTGAGATACTTCTCCTAGAAAGTGGAACGTTATAGCAGTAATTAATGCTATAACAGCATCAGGGGTAGGCTGCCTATTCCTGTCTAGGATAGGGTTTCCTTCTCCATCTGATTTTACAACACTTATTATTTCTGTTCTTTGGAACTCTGTTAAAAATTGATTCCACCAACCATTTAGTTGTCCCGTGAATCCAGCAACTAAAAGATTTAACACCGTTAGTTCTGGGTTGGGATCATCAATTCTGGTTCTAATGGCATTAGCTGCCATAGCCATATGCTGTAAGACTTTTAAAGTCTGATGTTCAGATAATCCATCTATATTCCATTCATAAATGGAATTACCATTGTATTGCATTGGATTTATGACATTTCTTTCTTCAAATTGAAGATCTATGGGAGTTGGTCTAGGATAATAATTCTGGGTAGAGGTTTTAACCGTAGAATTAATAAACTGACTTTCCAAAGCAACTACATCGATATCCTCTTCATTTTCTGACTCTTCCTCATAAGAGATAGTATTAACAGTGTCAGTCTTCGTTCCTGAAGATTCTGCTGACTCTTTCTTCTCAGGAGTAGGAGGATCTTTAAAGTTTTTCTGAGGTGATGATAGAGGGTCCTCTTTAGGATATATAGGGGGTTTATCATCATTAACCCATTTTTTATTTAAGGCTTGTAAGAATTCTGTATTAACAGTATTCCTTACTAAAGGTTTTTCCCAAGTTTTAACCTTTCCTGGAACAGTTTTAGGTTTAGGGAAGACTGATGGTAAGGCTGTAACTTCTACCTTATCCAATGTATCTAATTGTGCCTTAACCATACTAGAATATTCTTCAATTCTGTTAGTTTGTCTTCCTAACATATGAAGGGCAACATTAGCAAAATTTAATTGCTCATAAACTTTTCCAATATCTCCTCTGGTAGCAATGTTTTTTGCTTCATCACTATTTTCTGGGATTTCTTTCTTTATTGGAGCTGCTTTAGCTTTCTCTATGGAGTCAGACATTTTTATTAAGAAAGCATGATTAGGAGGGTGAATACTCTGGTGTAATTCTCCATCAGGATATAATCCCCATGAGCTCACTATGTTGTTATTCCCAGCATATATTCCTTTTGAAAGATTCCATTTTAACCAATCAAAATAAGGAATATGTTTTTCTATTATTTTTAAATAGGCTAAGAACTGTTCTTTAAAACTGTTTTGTTCTTCTTCAGAAAATTGTTTTAAAAGTAATCTATACTTTTTATTTTCTGGTTTTAAGTAATCTTTATTTAAAAGATCTCTATCTATTTCGAATTCTGAAATTGTGTTTATGGAGAATCCCGAGTCAGATTCTTCTTTATAAATTACCTTAGGTATTTGAGAGGCTGTAAGCTGAATACCTTGAACACTAGGCAATTTATAACTATTTTCAGAATCACTCTTTGAATACAGTTTTGTAGGGTCCATATACCTTTCAATGGGTACAACTGTATCTTTTAATTTTAAAGGATTTATGGGCTCCTTCCCCGGCCTCCTTCTAAAACTATTAGTTCTTCTAATCAACCGAGAAGATGAACTACTAGGTATAGAAGACGAATCTAAGGATATTCTTGAAGGGCATTTTAGAATAACATTCCCATTATCATCTTGTAAAACTTCTTGAGGTTCAAAGTTTTTTATCTTTCTTTCAGGATGTGGGCTTTCTAAAATCCATTCTGTGGGAGGAGTAATCTCTGACCATTTTATCAATCGTGGTGCTGTTATGGATGATTTATCCATATTAGCCTGTATTATCACTGTAGATTGATCAGGATTATTTCTTAAGTTTAGAGTTTTAAACTCTGGACACATTGTGTTCATTACCTTATAATATACTCTGTATCCTATCAGGATGTTTTCACTTCCTGGTTTCATATTATATCTTTGAGTATGAATATTTAAGGTAAGGACATCCAAAATATTAGCATCAGTTAAGCTAACACAGAAATTTGGAAAACTGTTAAAATAAACAGGACCATGACATAAACTTGATTCAATCATTGCAATTAATGAATCCATAAAGTTTAAATGTCTAGCATCTCTTAAGCATGCTAAAAGGGATGTATCTAACCCTGTAAGGGTCATAGGTTTTATACTCACTTGTACCATTCCAATAGGTAAAAACTTATAACCTTGTTGCAAATATTCTGAAATGGCTTGAGAAGTAATCATTTGAAAACTTTCTCTTTCTTTAAGAATTTGATGTGAGCTTTCAACAGTCTTTATTTTATAAGACTTGTTGATATGAAAAACTGAACTATGATATAACCTGTTTAAAGGCATAGTAGGCATTTTCCAATTTTTTAATGCCTCTTCAAGGTTATCAACAGAAACTTCATCCATGTTTTTAATATTACTAAAATCAAACTTCTTTTCAAGAAAGTCTTGTTCATTAATAGTATAAGTTCCAAACAACTTAGCTATTGTCTTCATTGTAATGTTTGTGAAAAGTAACTCTCTTCGGTTATGTTCCAGTTACGTTCCAGTCAAGTTCCAGTCCTAAACGCCTTCCTGGCTCAACGGACCTATTCGACCTATGCAACCTATACAACCTTGGAGAATTCTTTGTCCTAACAAACAGAACAATGTCTCAACAAGAACCAAATTAAGATGGCTCTGATACCAAAAAGGGGAACTGAAGACACTCTCAACAAGCTAGTAATGATAACTTATGTTTAGTGAGACATATTTCAGAGTTAACTCTTTTAAGAGCTTTGTTCATGCGGAAAAGGGTAAATGGATGATGATTTTCTAAAGCAAAAGGGCTATTTAAAGCAGAGGTATAAGATTCCTTTAAATCTTCAAGAGTTTTTAGCAGTAATCTTAAACTCAAACGATCACTCATTTAAAAAGCAATCCTTCTTAACATTTCATTATAATAATCAATTTCTTCTTGTAGTTGGACAATTCTGTTTCTCAATGGTTGAATATCAATTTCTAGAATTGTGTTGATTGATTCTAATCGATTAACAATACGAATATAATTTTCTCTAATAGATATTTTAAGAGAAATAATATGATATAAATCAGTTCTTAAATACATGAAGGGATCATTCATAATATAAATAAGAACTTACATGAAAGCGAAGCTGCTATAATGCACACAAGCTTCAGCTATAGGAGCTTTTTGCTTTCTTCACACTAAGTACACTCAAACCTCACACTTATCTTACAAGCAAACTGGAACTTTAAAGTGAAAAAATAAACACTCAAGTATATTACAAAAGAGAGAGAGAAGACAAGAGTGAGAATCATTCAGAAAAATGAGCCTGCTTCCAACTCGAATAATCTTCTGCTTATATAGAGGCTTTAGAAGAGTCTGGAATGCCAGCTGTAGATTCCCTCTTATCACTATGGATACGTGGATGGATAGGCTTTAGAAAAGTAAAGCTACTTTATTAAAAGTAAAGTAATCTTTATTAAAGATTGTCGGCCAACTGATAAAGACGAATCTTATCACGTGAAGTGGGGCCCTAGCTTTATTTAAAGCTGATAAAGACAGAAAGTGATAATGACAGAAAGAGATTCCTTTTAGTGATTGAATTGTGTTTCAAATCCGTAATCTTCATCATCACCAGGATACTCTTTTGACTGATAATAGGGATCTCCTTGTTCATCTTGCATAGATGCATCTGATGGAGAATTAGTTTCATTGTCACTGTCTGAATCAAGATTTAATCTTTTACATAATTCATTCTTTATTCTTAATTTAAACTCTTGGGGAGTTAAATTTGGAAATCTGGATTTTAAATCCAATTTGATTTGAGATTTAATCTCTGAAATATCTGGAGAAGAAGTAGATCCTTCCTTTTTGTCTGATACTGAGGGAAGATCAATGTCAAGGATTTTCTCCATTCTTTCAAAAGTGAGGTCTGGGTTATTATACCTAGCCCACCACCAGACTTGGTATTTTCTACACAATGTCCAAATATGGGATGGAGCATTTTGCAAAGCAAACTCCCATTTCAATATCCAAGGAACTGAGAATTCTAAGAAGAAGTAAAATAGTGGACTATCAGATCTTCCAGGAAGATTCTTATCCTTATACATCTGGAAACAATTTTTTACTTCTGAAGGGAGAATCTCAATTTCAGGACCATGTTTAGAAATCCAAGCATAGAACCAGTTTGGAATATCAAAGTTGAAATTCCTTTTAAACTGAAAGTACCATGTATGCTTATACAAGGAATTCTGGATGAGAAGAGTTTTATCCCATGCCTTTTGATAATCATAATAATTATATGAATTTGAATTATGGGGAATGTTATTTAATAACTTCCTTTCCTTATTAAGATTAATTCCCCATTCATAAGGAGATATAATCTTTAAAATGAACATTTGAGAAAAGGCTGGTTTACCTGCAGCATTCTTATGTCTGATGTCTACAGAACCAGATTCAATTAAAATGTTCTCATAGTATTCCCTTGAATTAGCATTTACTGTCCTTGGGTAGAATCAAAGATTGGGAATATCCAGGTAATGTGTAGCAACATCACTAGGCAATTTAACTGCCTCAGAATTGTCATTTAAGACAAGGATTGGCCAAAGTTTAACTTTGTCAACTGGATCAGAGAAGTTTATGATCCTTTCTGGAGGATTATACTGAACCTTATTTTTACCTTTATTTCCATGGTTATGGTAGTTTCTTTGGTGTCTACCTCCACCTCTTCCTTCAGGGTAATAACTCCTGAAGCTAGGCCTCATGATTTGTCTGCAAGAATTCCCGAGTAAGGAAGTCAGGTAATGAATTTGTGCTTCCTTTTATAAATTCCATTTTGAAGTCAAAAGCAGACAATATTCCTTGCCATCTAGCAAATATTTGTTTTGAGGCAATATTCTTTACGTCTTTAGTTAAGACGTCTTTGGCAGCTCTACAATCTACTCTAATAAAAAATTCTTGATTGAGTAAATCTCCTTCAAATTTTTGTACACATAAAACTATTGCTAAAATTTCTTTTTTAATAGTAGAATAGTTTTTCTGTGCTGGCTTCCAAGCACCTGAAGTAAAGCGAACCAGTTGTTCAGAATCATTAATTCTTTGTTTTAGAATTCCTCCATACCCAATATCTGAAGCATCTGTTTCAACGATTTTAAAAGCATTTGGAATAGGCAAACATAGACAAGGTAAAGCTTTTACTTTTGCCTTTATTCTCCTAACTGCTTCAGTATGGACTTCTGTCCATGGAGGGGGTATTTTCTTCAGTCTATCATATAAGACTGCTCAGTCTTTATAAAGATTTTTATAATATTCAGAGATGTAGTTTAAACTTCCAAGGAATCTCTGAAGTTGGGTTTTGTCTTTGATTATATCTGGAAATTTTTCTCCAAAGACAATAGCCCTATCAATAGGAATAATGGTCCCTCTATCTATTTGATGTCCAAGAAATCTGATATTCGTTTGAAAGAGTTTTATTTTCTTGGCAGACACCACTAGACCATTTTCTTGGATAATTTTATAAAATTTTTCCAAGTGTTTCCAATGTTTCTCTATAGATGGTGAATAGATTAAAACATCATCTATATATACAATGCAGAATTCAGAATAGTTGTTAAAAATATCGTTCATAATATTCTGATATTCTGAAGGGGCATTTTTGAGGCCAAAAGGCATAACATTCCACTCAAAATGTCCAAATGGAACGTTAAAAGCAGTTTTATACCTATCCTCCTCCGCCACTTGAATTTGCCAATATCCTGACTTCATGTCAAATTTTGAAAAAATTGTAGATTGGCAAAGTCGATTTAGTAAATCCCTTTTATTAGGTATTGGATACCTAATCCATTTTAAAACCTTATTTAAAGGTTTATAATTGATAACCAACCTGGGAGCTCTTCGTTCAATTTCTGAATTTTTATTAACATAAAATGCAGAACAGCTCCAAGGGGATTTACTTTTGCGAATAAGATTTTTGTTTAACAAATCTTGAATTTCTTTTTTGCAAAATTCCATTAATTCTTTACTCATTTGAATAGGACGCGCCTTGGTTGAAATATTTTTTTCATCAAAGTCCTTTTCATAAGGTAAAGTGACAATATGTTTTTTCCTATGCCAAAATGCATTAGGATGGTCCGAACATATATTGTCTTCTAATAATTTTTGGAATTTTATAATTCTATTTTTTAAAATAGTATTTAAAAGTCTTTCTTTGATCCTTTGATGGGTCAAAGTTTCTTTAATTAAAAGTATTTGTTTTTCTTTAAAAACAATGTTCTCTTTTAAAGAATGGATTTCTGTCTCCATTGGTTGATGTAAAAATCTGAATAGAATATCTTCATCAAGCAATCTTGTTCTTAAACCTTCTTGAGTAACAGTGAAAGGTTTTATTAAAGACAGAAAAGGAGTACCTAATATAATAGGTTGATTTAGAGTTTTTACCAAAATAAAAGTGGATGGGAGACACACATCCTGATTGCAAATATAAGCTAAAGGAATCTTATATTTGATATCAAGTTTCTTCCCATTTGCTGCTGTAAGAGTCTGGGTAGTTTTAACAAAATATTTAAAAGGAACTAATCCTTCCTTTATACAATTCATATCAGCCCCAGAGTCTATTAAAGCAATGTTATTAAGAATGAAATCATCCCCAATAACAATAGAAACTTTAGCATACCACTTTTGGTAAATTAATCTTTCAACAGAAAATATTCCTGTTTCTTCTACGAATCCTTCTGGATAGTCATCAGTCTTTATATTTTTTCCTTTATCTTGAGAATTTTCTAAAGGATTAAAAACTTCTTCAGGAACAAAGTTTTCTTCTTCTAGAGCATCTACTCTATCCTTTAATTCTCTAACTGATTTCTTTAATCCGTTAATCTCTTCTTGTAAGTCTTTAACAGAAGGTAGATTATCTCTAGATTTAAGAGATTTAGCATTTATTCTGGAAACTACTTCTTTAAAATTATAAATTTCTCTAGGCTTTGGTTTAGCCATTTCAGGTTCTTCTAAAGTACCTGAAGTACCTTCTCCTAAGGTTTCCATATATTGAGAAATTACTTTTTTCTTTTCTTCCAGATTAGGAATTTTATCAATAATTTTTAAAATTAAACTTTCTTGGCTTGAGATGGTATTAATACCCATGCCATTCATTTTTAAAATGGATTCATAGAAATCTATTTTATCTTTACATTGATCAGAACATTTTTCAAAAACTTCTTCTTGTTCTGATTCTTCAATGATTTCATTAATCTCTTCCTCTTCTTCTTCTTCAAAACCATATTCTTCTTCTAACAAGTCTTCTTCTTCTTGACTTAGAAGCATTATAGAGATTAATGTTTCTTTTAAATCATCATCAATGTCTAAGGCATTGATCTTTTGTTTTACTTTGCACTGGCTTTTGAAATGACCAGGCTTGCCACATTTAAAACAAATAGGCACCTTAGGTTTACCTTTAGGTTTTCCCTTAGGTCTTCCTTTCGGTTTTCCTGTGGGTTTTCCTTTAGGTTTACCTGTTGGTTTAGGAAAGGACCTTTTAGTAGTCTTTCTTTTGAAAGGCTTCTTTCTTTCTGAAGATCCCATATCATATCCTAATTGTTTACAAAAATCTCCCAATTCTTTACTTCCAGAATTTCTTTCTCTTTTCATTTGTTTCTTTAGTTTTATATCATTACAAAGAGCTAATCCTTCAGCATTTATTTCGCTGATTAACTCTCCATAAGTATATAAGTGGTAGGGAAGAAGATTATTATTCTTCTGTCTTAACCTTATTCTTATTTTTTCAGCAAATAATCCTGGCAAACCTGCAATAAACCTTTCTTTCCAAAAATCTTGGTTTGCATCATTTCTGAAATATAATCTTGTTAAGAAAACATCTTTATACCACTTGAAATGAGAAAGTGTGGGACATTTAAGATTTATTAAAAGATCTTTTCCTCTTTCCATGATTTGAGATACTTCTCCTAGAAAGTGGAAAGTTATAGCAGTAATTAATGCTATAACAGCATCAGGGGTAGGCTGCCTATTCCTGTCTAGGATAGGGTTTCCTTCTCCATCTGATTTTACAGCACTTATTATTTCTGTTCTTTGGAACTCTGTTAAAAATTGATTCCACCAACCATTTAGTTGTCCTGTGAATCCAGCAACTAAAAGATTTAACACCGTTAGTTCTGGGTTGGGATCATCAATTCTGGTTCTAATGGCATTAGCTGCCATAGCCATATGCTGTAAGACTTTTAAAGTCTGATGTTCAGATAATCCATCTATATTCCATTCATAAATGGAATTACCATTGTATTGCATTGGATTTATGACATTTCTTTCTTCAAATTGAAGATCTATGGGAGTTGGTCTAGGATAATAATTCTGGGTAGAGGTTTTAACCGTAGAATTAATAAACTGACTTTCCAAAGCAACTACATCGATATCCTCTTCATTTTCTGACTCTTCCTCATAAGAGATAGTATTAACAGTGTCAGTCTTCGTTCCTGAAGATTCTGCTGACTCTTTCTTCTTAGGAGTAGGAGGATCTTTAAAGTTTTTCTGAGGTGATGATAGAGGGTCCTCTTTAGGATAAATAGGGGGTTTATCATCATTAACCCATTTTTTATTTAAGGCTTGTAAGAATTCTGTATTAACAGTATTCCTTACTAAAGGTTTTTCCCAAGTTTTAACCTTTCCTGGAACAGTTTTAGGTTTAGGGAAGACTGATGGTAAGGCTGTAACTTCTACCTTATCCAATGTATCTAATTGTGCCTTAACCATACTAGAATATTCTTCAATTCTGTTAGTTTGTCTTCCTAACATATGAAGGGCAACATTAGCAAAATTTAATTGCTCATAAACTTTTCCAATATCTCCTCTGGTAGCAATGTTTTTTGCTTCATCACTATTTTCTGGGATTTCTTTCTTTATTGGAGCTGCTTTAGCTTTCTCTATGGAGTCAGACATTTTTATTAAGAAAGCATGATTAGGAGGGTGAATACTCTGGTGTAATTCTCCATCAGGATATAATCCCCATGAGCTCACTATGTTGTTATTCCCAGCATATATTCCTTTTGAAAGATTCCATTTTAACCAATCAAAATAAGGAATATGTTTTTCTATTATTTTTAAATAGGCTAAGAACTGTTCTTTAAAACTGTTTTGTTCTTCTTCAGAAAATTGTTTTAAAAGTAATCTATACTTTTTATTTTCTGGTTTTAAGTAATCTTTATTTAAAAGATCTCTATCTATTTCGAATTCTGAAATTGTGTTTATGGAGAATCCCGAGTCAGATTCTTCTTTATAAATTACCTTAGGTATTTGAGAGGCTGTAAGCTGAATACCTTGAACACTAGGCAATTTATAACTATTTTCAGAATCACTCTTTGAATACAGTTTTGTAGGGTCCATATACCTTTCAATGGGTACAACTGTATCTTTTAATTTTAAAGGATTTATGGGCTCCTTCCCCGGCCTCCTTCTAAAACTATTAGTTCTTCTAATCAACCGAGAAGATGAACTACTAGGTATAGAAGACGAATCTAAGGATATTCTTGAAGGGCATTTTAGAATAACATTCCCATTATCATCTTGTAAAACTTCTTGAGGTTCAAAGTTTTTTATCTTTCTTTCAGGATGTGGGCTTTCTAAAATCCATTCTGTGGGAGGAGTAATCTCTGACCATTTTATCAATCGTGGTGCTGTTATGGATGATTTATCCATATTAGCCTGTATTATCACTGTAGATTGATCAGGATTATTTCTTAAGTTTAGAGTTTTAAACTCTGGACACATTGTGTTCATTACCTTATAATATACTCTGTATCCTATCAGGATGTTTTCACTTCCTGGTTTCATATTATATCTTTGAGTATGAATATTTAAGGTAAGGACATCCAAAATATTAGCATCAGTTAAGCTAACACAGAAATTTGGAAAACTGTTAAAATAAATAGGACCATGACATAAACTTGATTCAATCATTGCAATTAATGAATCCATAAAGTTTAAATGTCTAGCATCTCTTAAGCATGCTAAAAGGGATGTATCTAACCCTGTAAGGGTCATAGGTTTTATACTCACTTGTACCATTCCAATATGTAAAAACTTATAACCTTGTTGCAAATATTCTGAAATGGCTTGAGAAGTAATCATTTGAAAACTTTCTCTTTCTTTAAGAATTTGATGTGAGCTTTCAACAGTCTTTATTTTATAAGACTTGTTGATATGAAAAACTGAACTATGATATAACCTGCTTAAAGGCATAGTAGGCATTTTCCAATTTTTTAATGCCTCTTCAAGGTTATCAACAGAAACTTCATCCATGTTTTTAATATTACTAAAATCAAACTTCTTTTCAAGAAAGTCTTGTTCATTAATAGTATAAGTTCCAAACAACTTAGCTATTGTCTTCATTGTAATGTTTGTGAAAAGTAACTCTCTTCGGTTATGTTCCAGTTACGTTCCAGTCAAGTTCCAGTCCTAAACGCCTTCCTGGCTCAACGGACCTATTCGACCTATGCAACCTATACAACCTTGGAGAATTCTTTGTCCTAACAAACAGAACAATGTCTCAACAAGAACCAAATTAAGATGGCTCTGATACCAAAAAGGGGAACTGAAGACACTCTCAACAAGCTAGTATTGATAACTTATGTTTAGTGAGACATATTTCA
Source organism: Hydrangea macrophylla (assembly GCA_033977485.1). NCBI lineage: Eukaryota > Viridiplantae > Streptophyta > Magnoliopsida > Cornales > Hydrangeaceae > Hydrangea > Hydrangea macrophylla. Next base: position 14,272,280 of record CM066987.1, read on the forward strand.
GAGTTAACTCTTTTAAGAGCTTTGTTCATGCGGAAAAGGGTAAATGGATGATGATTTTCTAAAGCAAAAGGGCTATTTAAAGCAGAGGTATAAGATTCCTTTAAATCTTCAAGAGTTTTTAGCAGTAATCTTAAACTCAAACGATCACTCATTTAAAAAGCAATCCTTCTTAACATTTCATTATAATAATCAATTTCTTCTTGTAGTTGGACAATTCTGTTTCTCAATGGTTGAATATCAATTTCTAGAATTGTGTTGATTGATTCTAATCGATTAACAATACGAATATAATTTTCTCTAATAGATATTTTAAGAGAAATAATATGATATAAATCAGTTCTTAAATACATGAAGGGATCATTCATAATATAAATAAGAACTTACATGAAAGCGAAGCTGCTATAATGCACACAAGCTTCAGCTATAGGAGCTTTTTGCTTTCTTCACACTAAGTACAATCAAACCTCACACTTATCTTACAAGCAAACTGGAACTTTAAAGTGAAAAAATAAACACTCAAGTATATTACAAAAGAGAGAGAGAAGACAAGAGTGAGAATCATTCAGAAAAATGAGCCTGCTTCCAACTCGAATAATCTTCTGCTTATATAGAGGCTTTAGAAGAGTCTGGAATGCCAGCTGTAGATTCCCTCTTATCACTATGGATACGTGGATGGATAGGCTTTAGAAAAGTAAAGCTACTTTATTAAAAGTAAAAGTAATCTTTATTAAAGATTGTCGGCCAACTGATAAAGACGAATCTTATCACGTGAAGTGGGGCCCTAGCTTTATTTAAAGCTGATAAAGACAGAAAGTGATAATGACAGAAAGAGATTCCTTTTAGTGATTGAATTGTGTTTCAAATCCGTAATCTTCATCATCACCAGGATACTCTTTTGACTGATAATAGGGATCTCCTTGTTCATCTTGCATAGATGCATCTGATGGAGAATTAGTTTCATTGTCACTGTCTGAATCAAGATTTAATCTTTTACATAATTCATTCTTTATTCTTAATTTAAACTCTTGGGGAGTTAAATTTGGAAATCTGGATTTTAAATCCAATTTGATTTGAGATTTAATCTCTGAAATATCTGGAGAAGAAGTAGATCCTTCCTTTTTGTCTGATACTGAGGGAAGATCAATGTCAAGGATTTTCTCCATTCTTTCAAAAGTGAGGTCTGGGTTATTATACCTAGCCCACCACCAGACTTGGTATTTTCTACACAATGTCCAAATATGGGATGGAGCATTTTGCAAAGCAAACTCCCATTTCAATATCCAAGGAACTGAGAATTCTAAGAAGAAGTAAAATAGTGGACTATCAGATCTTCCAGGAAGATTCTTATCCTTATACATCTGGAAACAATTTTTTACTTCTGAAGAGAGAATCTCAATTTCAGGACCATGTTTAGAAATCCAAGCATAGAACCAGTTTGGAATATCAAAGTTGAAATTCCTTTTAAACTGAAAGTACCATGTATGCTTATACAAGGAATTCTGGATGAGAAGAGTTTTATCCCATGCCTTTTGATAATCATAATAATTATATGAATTTGAATTATGGGGAATGTTATTTAATAACTTCCTTTCCTTATTAAGATTAATTCCCCATTCATAAGGAGATATAATCTTTAAAATGAACATTTGAGAAAAGGCTGGTTTACCTGCAGCATTCTTATGTCTGATGTCTACAGAACCAGATTCAATTAAAATGTTCTCATAGTATTCCCTTGAATTAGCATTTACTGTCCTTGGGTAGAACCAAAGATTGGGAATATCCAGGTAATGTGTAGCAACATCACTAGGCAATTTAACTGCCTCAGAATTGTCATTTAAGACAAGAATTGGCCAAAGTTTAACTTTGTCAACTGGATCAGAGAAGTTTATGATCCTTTCTGGAGGATTATACTGAACCTTATTTTTACCTTTATTTCCATGGTTATGGTAGTTTCTTTGGTGTCTACCTCCACCTCTTCCTTCAGGGTAATAACTCCTGAAGCTAGGCCTCATGATTTGTCTGCAAGAATTCCCGAGTAAGGAAGTCAGGTAATGAATTTGTGCTTCCTTTTATAAATTCCATTTTGAAGTCAAAAGCAGACAATATTCCTTGCCATCTAGCAAATATTTGTTTTGAGGCAATATTCTTTACGTCTTTAGTTAAGACGTCTTTGGCAGCTCTACAATCTACTCTAATCAAAAATTCTTGATTGAGTAAATCTCCTTCAAATTTTTGTACACATAAAACTATTGCTAAAATTTCTTTTTTAATAGTAGAATAGTTTTTCTGTGCTGGCTTCCAAGCACCTGAAGTAAAGCGAACCAGTTGTTCAGAATCATTAATTCTTTGTTTTAGAATTCCTCCATACCCAATATCTGAAGCATCTGTTTCAACGATTTTAAAAGCATTTGGAATAGGCAAACATAGACAAGGTAAAGCTTTTACTTTTGCCTTTATTCTCCTAACTGCTTCAGTATGGACTTCTGTCCATGGAGGGGGTATTTTCTTCAGTCTATCATATAAGACTGCTGAGTCTTTATAAAGATTTTTATAATATTCAGAGATGTAATTTAAACTTCCAAGGAATCTCTGAAGTTGGGTTTTGTCTTTGATTATATCTGGAAATTTTTCTCCAAAGACAATAGCCCTATCAATAGGAATAATGGTCCCTCTATCTATTTGATGTCCAAGAAATCTGATATTCGTTTGAAAGAGTTTTATTTTCTTGGCAGACACCACTAGACCATTTTCTTGGATAATTTTATAAAATTTTTCCAAGTGTTTCCAATGTTTCTCTATAGATGGTGAATAGATTAAAACATCATCTATATATACAATGCAGAATTCAGAATAGTTGTTAAAAATATCGTTCATAATATTCTGATATTCTGAAGGGGCATTTTTGAGGCCAAAAGGCATAACATTCCACTCAAAATGTCCAAATGGAACATTAAAAGCAGTTTTATACCTATCCTCCTCCGCCACTTGAATTTGCCAATATCCTGACTTCATGTCAAATTTTGAAAAAATTGTAGATTGGCAAAGTCGATTTAGTAAATCCTTTTTATTAGGTATTGGATACCTAATCCATTTTAAAACCTTATTTAAAGGTTTATAATTAATAACCAACCTGGGAGCTCCTCGTTCAATTTCTGAATTTTTATTAACATAAAATGCAGAACAGCTCCAAGGGGATTTACTTTTGCGAATAAGATTTTTGTTTAACAAATCTTGAATTTCTTTTTTGCAAAATTCCATTAATTCTTTACTCATTTGAATAGGACGCGCCTTGGTTGAAATATTTTTTTCATCAAAGTCCTTTTCATAAGGTAAAGTGACAATATGTTTTTTCCTATGCCAAAATGCATTAGGATGGTCCGAACATATATTGTCTTCTAATAATTTTTGGAATTTTATAATTCTATTTTTTAAAATAGTATTTAAAAGCCTTTCTTTGATCCTTTGATGGGTCAAAGTTTCTTTAATTAAAAGTATTTGTTTTTCTTTAAAAACAATGTTCTCTTTTAAAGAATGGATTTCTGTCTCCATTGGTTGATGTAAAAATCTGAATAGAATATCTTCATCAAGCAATCTTGTTCTTAAACCTTCTTGAGTAACAGTGAAAGGTTTTATTAAAGACAGAAAAGGAGTACCTAATATAATAGGTTGATTTAGAGTTTTTACCAAAATAAAAGTGGATGGGAGACACACATCCTGATTGCAAATATAAGCTAAAGGAATCTTATATTTGATATCAAGTTTCTTCCCATTTGCTGCTGTAAGAGTCTGGGTAGTTTTAACAAAATATTTAAAAGGAACTAATCCTTCCTTTATACAATTCATATCAGCCCCAGAGTCTATTAAAGCAATGTTATTAAGAATGAAATCATCCCCAATAACAATAGAAACTTTAGCATACCACTTTTGGTAAATTAATCTTTCAACAGAAAATATTCCTGTTTCTTCTACGAATCCTTCTGGATAGTCATCAGTCTTTATATTTTTTCCTTTATCTTGAGAATTTTCTAAAGGATTAAAAACTTCTTCAGGAACAAAGTTTTCTTCTTCTAGAGCATCTACTCTATCCTTTAATTCTCTAACTGATTTCTTTAATCCATTAATCTCTTCTTGTAAGTCTTTAACAGAAGGTAGATTATCTCTAGATTTAAGAGATTTAGCATTTATTCTGGAAACTACTTCTTTAAAATTATAAATTTCTCTAGGCTTTGGTTTAGCCATTTCAGGTTCTTCTAAAGTACCTGAAGTACCTTCTCCTAAGGTTTCCATATATTGAGAAATTACTTTTTTCTTTTCTTCCAGATTAGGAATTTTATCAATAATTTTTAAAATTAAACTTTCTTGGCTTGAGATGGTATTAATACCCATGCCATTCATTTTTAAAATGGATTCATAGAAATCTATTTTATCTTTACATTGATCAGAACATTTTTCAAAAACTTCTTCTTGTTCTGATTCTTCAATGATTTCATTAATCTCTTCCTCTTCTTCTTCTTCTTCAAAACCATATTCTTCTTCTAACAAGTCTTCTTCTTCTTGACTTAGAAGCATTATAGAGATTAATGTTTCTTTTAAATCATCATCAATGTCTAAGGCATTGATCTTTTGTTTTACTTTGCACTGGCTTTTGAAATGACCAGGCTTGCCACATTTAAAACAAATAGGCACCTTAGGTTTACCTTTAGGTTTTCCCTTAGGTCTTCCTTTCGGTTTTCCTGTGGGTTTTCCTTTAGGTTTACCTGTTGGTTTAGGAAAGGACCTTTTAGTAGTCTTTCTTTTGAAAGGCTTCTTTCTTTCTGAAGATCCCATATCATATCCTAATTGTTTACAAAAATCTCCCAATTCTTTACTTCCAGAATTTCTTTCTCTTTTCATTTGTTTCTTTAGTTTTATATCATTACAAAGAGCTAATCCTTCAGCATTTATTTCGCTGATTAACTCTCCATAAGTATATAAGTGGTAGGGAAGAAGATTATTATTCTTCTGTCTTAACCTTATTCTTATTTTTTCAGCAAATAATCCTGGCAAACCTGCAATAAACCTTTCTTTCCAAAAATCTTGGTTTGCATCATTTCTGAAATATAATCTTGTTAAGAAAACATCTTTATACCACTTGAAATGAGAAAGTGTGGGACATTTAAGATTTATTAAAAGATCTTTTCCTCTTTCCATGATTTGAGATACTTCTCCTAGAAAGTGGAAAGTTATAGCAGTAATTAATGCTATAACAGCATCAGGGGTAGGCTGCCTATTCCTGTCTAGGATAGGGTTTCCTTCTCCATCTGATTTTACAGCACTTATTATTTCTGTTCTTTGGAACTCTGTTAAAAATTGATTCCACCAACCATTTAGTTGTCCCGTGAATCCAGCAACTAAAAGATTTAACACCGTTAGTTCTGGGTTGGGATCATCAATTCTGGTTCTAATGGCATTAGCTGCCATAGCCATATGCTGTAAGACTTTTAAAGTCTGATGTTCAGATAATCCATCTATATTCCATTCATAAATGGAATTACCATTGTATTGCATTGGATTTATGACATTTCTTTCTTCAAATTGAAGATCTATGGGAGTTGGTCTAGGATAATAATTCTGGGTAGAGGTTTTAACCGTAGAATTAATAAACTGACTTTCCAAAGCAACTACATCGATATCCTCTTCATTTTCTGACTCTTCCTCATAAGAGATAGTATTAACAGTGTCAGTCTTCGTTCCTGAAGATTCTGCTGACTCTTTCTTCTTAGGAGTAGGAGGATCTTTAAAGGTTTTCTGAGGTGATGATAGAGGGTCCTCTTTAGGATATATTGGGGGTTTATCATCATTAACCCATTTTTTATTTAAGGCTTGTAAGAATTCTGTATTAACAGTATTCCTTACTAAAGGTTTTTCCCAAGTTTTAACCTTTCCTGGAACAGTTTTAGGTTTAGGGAAGACTGATGGTAAGGCTGTAACTTCTACCTTATCCAATGTATCTAATTGTGCCTTAACCATACTAGAATATTCTTCAATTTTGTTAGTTTGTCTTCCTAACATATGAAGGGCAACATTAGCAAAATTTAATTGCTCATAAACTTTTCCAATATCTCCTCTGGTAGCAATGTTTTTTGCTTCATCACTATTTTCTGGGATTTCTTTCTTTATTGGAGCTGCTTTAGCTTTCTCTATGGAGTCAGACATTTTTATTAAGAAAGCATGATTAGGAGGGTGAATACTCTGGTGTAATTCTCCATCAGGATATAATCCCCATGAGCTCACTATGTTGTTATTCCCAGCATATATTCCTTTTGAAAGATTCCATTTTAACCAATCAAAATAAGGAATATGTTTTTCTATTATTTTTAAATAGGCTAAGAACTATTCTTTAAAACTGTTTTGTTCTTCTTCAGAAAATTGTTTTAAAAGTAATCTATACTTTTTATTTTCTGGTTTTAAGTAATCTTTATTTAAAAGATCTCTATCTATTTCGAATTCTGAAATTGTGTTTATGGAGAATCCCGAGTCAGATTCTTCTTTATAAATTACCTTAGGTATTTGAGAGGCTGTAAGATGAATACCTTGAACACTAGGCAATTTATAACTATTTTCAGAATCACTCTTTGAATACAGTTTTGTAGGGTCCATATACCTTTCAATGGGTACAACTGTATCTTTTAATTTTAAAGGATTTATGGGCTCCTTCCCCGGCCTCCTTCTAAAACTATTAGTTCTTCTAATCAACCGAGAAGATGAACTACTAGGTATAGAAGACGAATCTAAGGAAATTCTTGAAGGGCATTTTAGAATAACATTCCCATTATCATCTTGTAAAACTTCTTGAGGTTCAAAGTTTTTTATCTTTCTTTCAGGATGTGGGCTTTCTAAAATCCATTCTGTGGGAGGAGTAATCTCTGACCATTTTATCAATCGTGGTGCTGTTATGGATGATTTATCCATATTAGCCTGTATTATCACTGTAGATTGATCAGGATTATTTCTTAAGTTTAGAGTTTTAAACTCTGGACACATTGTGTTCATTACCTTATAATATACTCTGTATCCTATCAGGATGTTTTCACTTCCTGGTTTCATATTATATCTTTGAGTATGAATATTTAAGGTAAGGACATCCAAAATATTAGCATCAGTTAAGCTAACACAGAAATTTGGAAAACTGTTAAAATAAACAGGACCATGACATAAACTTGATTCAATCATTGCAATTAATGAATCCATAAAGTTTAAATGTCTAGCATCTCTTAAGCATGCTAAAAGGGATGTATCTAACCCTGTAAGGGTCATAGGTTTTATACTTACTTGTACCATTCCAATATGTAAAAACTTATAACCTTGTTGCAAATATTCTGAAATGGCTTGAGAAGTAATCATTTGAAAACTTTCTCTTTCTTTAAGAATTTGATGTGAGCTTTCAACAGTCTTTATTTTATAAGACTTGTTGATATGAAAAACTGAACTATGATATAACCTGTTTAAAGGCATAGTAGGCATTTTCCAATTTTTTAATGCCTCTTCAAGGTTATCAACAGAAACTTCATCCATGTTTTTAATATTACTAAAATCAAACTTCTTTTCAAGAAAGTCTTGTTCATTAATAGTATAAGTTCCAAACAACTTAGCTATTGTCTTCATTGTAATGTTTGTGAAAAGTAACTCTCTTCGGTTATGTTCCAGTTACGTTCCAGTCAAGTTCCAGTCCTAAACGCCTTCCTGGCTCAACGGACCTATTCGACCTATGCAACCTATACAACCTTGGAGAATTCTTTGTCCTAACAAACAGAACAATGTCTCAACAAGAACCAAATTAAGATGGCTCTGATACCAAAAAGGGGAACTGAAGACACTCTCAACAAGCTAGTATTGATAACTTATGTTTAGTGAGACATATTTCAGAGTTAACTCTTTTAAGAGCTTTGTTCATGCGGAAAAGGGTAAATGGATGATGATTTTCTAAAGCAAAAGGGCTATTTAAAGCAGAGGTATAAGATTCCTTTAAATCTTCAAGAGTTTTTAGCAGTAATCTTAAACTCAAACGATCACTCATTTAAAAAGCAATCCTTCTTAACATTTCATTATAATAATCAATTTCTTCTTGTAGTTGGACAATTCTGTTTCTCAATGGTTGAATATCAATTTCTAGAATTGTGTTGATTGATTCTAATCGATTAACAATACGAATATAATTTTCTCTAATAGATATTTTAAGAGAAATAATATGATATAAATCAGTTCTTAAATACATGAAGGGATCATTCATAATATAAATAAGAACTTACATGAAAGCGAAGCTGCTATAATGCACACAAGCTTCAGCTATAGGAGCTTTTTGCTTTCTTCACACTAAGTACACTCAAACCTCACACTTATCTTACAAGCAAACTGGAACTTTAAAGTGAAAAAATAAACACTCAAGTATATTACAAAAGAGAGAGAGAAGACAAGAGTGAGAATCATTCAGAAAAATGAGCCTGCTTCCAACTCGAATAATCTTCTGCTTATATAGAGGCTTTAGAAGAGTCTGGAATGCCAGCTGTAGATTCCCTCTTATCACTATGGATACGTGGATGGATAGGCTTTAGAAAAGTAAAGCTACTTTATTAAAAGTAAAGTAATCTTTATTAAAGATTGTCGGCCAACTGATAAAGACGAATCTTATCACGTGAAGTGGGGCCCTAGCTTTATTTAAAGCTGATAAAGACAGAAAGTGATAATGACAGAAAGAGATTCCTTTTAGTGATTGAATTGTGTTTCAAATCCGTAATCTTCATCATCACCAGGATACTCTTTTGACTGATAATAGGGATCTCCTTGTTCATCTTGCATAGATGCATCTGATGGAGAATTAGTTTCATTGTCACTGTCTGAATCAAGATTTAATCTTTTACATAATTCATTCTTTATTCTTAATTTAAACTCTTGGGGAGTTAAATTTGGAAATCTGGATTTTAAATCCAATTTGATTTGAGATTTAATCTCTGAAATATCTGGAGAAGAAGTAGATCCTTCCTTTTTGTCTGATACTGAGGGAAGATCAATGTCAAGGATTTTCTCCATTCTTTCAAAAGTGAGGTCTGGGTTATTATACCTAGCCCACCACCAGACTTGGTATTTTCTACACAATGTCCAAATATGGGATGGAGCATTTTGCAAAGCAAACTCCCATTTCAATATCCAAGGAACTGAGAATTCTAAGAAGAAGTAAAATAGTGGACTATCAGATCTTCCAGGAAGATTCTTATCCTTATACATCTGGAAACAATTTTTTACTTCTGAAGGGAGAATCTCAATTTCAGGACCATGTTTAGAAATCCAAGCATAGAACCAGTTTGGAATATCAAAGTTGAAATTCCTTTTAAACTGAAAGTACCATGTATGCTTATACAAGGAATTCTGGATGAGAAGAGTTTTATCCCATGCCTTTTGATAATCATAATAATTATATGAATTTGAATTATGGGGAATGTTATTTAATAACTTCCTTTCCTTATTAAGATTAATTCCCCATTCATAAGGAGATATAATCTTTAAAATGAACATTTGAGAAAAGGCTGGTTTACCTGCAGCATTCTTATGTCTGATGTCTACAGAACCAGATTCAATTAAAATGTTCTCATAGTATTCCCTTGAATTAGCATTTACTGTCCTTGGGTAGAACCAAAGATTGGGAATATCCAGGTAATGTGTAGCAACATCACTAGGCAATTTAACTGCCTCAGAATTGTCATTTAAGACAAGGATTGGCCAAAGTTTAACTTTGTCAACTGGATCAGAGAAGTTTATGATCCTTTCTGGAGGATTATACTGAACCTTATTTTTACCTTTATTTCCATGGTTATGGTAGTTTCTTTGGTGTCTACCTCCACCTCTTCCTTCAGGGTAATAACTCCTGAAGCTAGGCCTCATGATTTGTCTGCAAGAATTCCCGAGTAAGGAAGTCAGGTAATGAATTTGTGCTTCCTTTTATAAATTCCATTTTGAAGTCAAAAGCAGACAATATTCCTTGCCATCTAGCAAATATTTGTTTTGAGGCAATATTCTTTACGTCTTTAGTTAAGACGTCTTTGGCAGCTCTACAATCTACTCTAATCAAAAATTCTTGATTGAGTAAATCTCCTTCAAATTTTTGTACACATAAAACTATTGCTAAAATTTCTTTTTTAATAGTAGAATAGTTTTTCTGTGCTGGCTTCCAAGCACCTGAAGTAAAGCGAACCAGTTGTTCAGAATCATTAATTCTTTGTTTTAGAATTCCTCCATACCCAATATCTGAAGCATCTGTTTCAACGATTTTAAAAGCATTTGGAATAGGCAAACATAGACAAGGTAAAGCTTTTACTTTTGCCTTTATTCTCCTAACTGCTTCAGTATGGACTTCTGTCCATGGAGGGGGTATTTTCTTCAGTCTATCATATAAGACTGCTGAGTCTTTATAAAGATTTTTATAATATTCAGAGATGTAATTTAAACTTCCAAGGAATCTCTGAAGTTGGGTTTTGTCTTTGATTATATCTGGAAATTTTTCTCCAAAGACAATAGCCCTATCAATAGGAATAATGGTCCCTCTATCTATTTGATGTCCAAGAAATCTGATATTCGTTTGAAAGAGTTTTATTTTCTTGGCAGACACCACTAGACCATTTTCTTGGATAATTTTATAAAATTTTTCCAAGTGTTTCCAATGTTTCTCTATAGATGGTGAATAGATTAAAACATCATCTATATATACAATGCAGAATTCAGAATAGTTGTTAAAAATATCGTTCATAATATTCTGATATTCTGAAGGGGCATTTTTGAGGCCAAAAGGCATAACATTCCACTCAAAATGTCCAAATGGAACATTAAAAGCAGTTTTATACCTATCCTCCTCCGCCACTTGAATTTGCCAATATCCTGACTTCATGTCAAATTTTGAAAAAATTGTAGATTGGCAAAGTCGATTTAGTAAATCCTTTTTATTAGGTATTGGATACCTAATCCATTTTAAAACCTTATTTAAAGGTTTATAATTGATAACCAACCTGGGAGCTCCTCGTTCAATTTCTGAATTTTTATTAACATAAAATGCAGAACAGCTCCAAGGGGATTTACTTTTGCGAATAAGATTTTTGTTTAACAAATCTTGAATTTCTTTTTTGCAAAATTCCATTAATTCTTTACTCATTTGAATAGGACGCGCCTTGGTTGAAATATTTTTTTCATCAAAGTCCTTTTCATAAGGTAAAGTGACAATATGTTTTTTCCTATGCCAAAATGCATTAGGATGGTCCGAACATATATTGTCTTCTAATAATTTTTGGAATTTTATAATTCTATTTTTTAAAATAGTATTTAAAAGTCTTTCTTTGATCCTTTGATGGGTCAAAGTTTCTTTAATTAAAAGTATTTGTTTTTCTTTAAAAACAATGTTCTCTTTTAAAGAATGGATTTCTGTCTCCATTGGTTGATGTAAAAATCTGAATAGAATATCTTCATCAAGCAATCTTGTTCTTAAACCTTCTTGAGTAACAGTGAAAGGTTTTATTAAAGACAGAAAAGGAGTACCTAATATAATAGGTTGATTTAGAGTTTTTACCAAAATAAAAGTGGATGGGAGACACACATCCTGATTGCAAATATAAGCTAAAGGAATCTTATATTTGATATCAAGTTTCTTCCCATTTGCTGCTGTAAGAGTCTGGGTAGTTTTAACAAAATATTTAAAAGGAACTAATCCTTCCTTTATACAATTCATATCAGCCCCAGAGTCTATTAAAGCAATGTTATTAAGAATGAAATCATCCCCAATAACAATAGAAACTTTAGCATACCACTTTTGGTAAATTAATCTTTCAACAGAAAATATTCCTGTTTCTTCTACGAATCCTTCTGGATAGTCATCAGTCTTTATATTTTTTCCCTTATCTTGAGAATTTTCTAAAGGATTAAAAACTTCTTCAGGAACAAAGTTTTCTTCTTCTAGAGCATCTACTCTATCCTTTAATTCTCTAACTGATTTCTTTAATCCGTTAATCTCTTCTTGTAAGTCTTTAACAGAAGGTAGATTATCTCTAGATTTAAGAGATTTAGCATTTATTCTGGAAACTACTTCTTTAAAATTATAAATTTCTCTAGGCTTTGGTTTAGCCATTTCAGGTTCTTCTAAAGTACCTGAAGTACCTTCTCCTAAGGTTTCCATATATTGAGAAATTACTTTTTTCTTTTCTTCCAGATTAGGAATTTTATCAATAATTTTTAAAATTAAACTTTCTTGGCTTGAGATGGTATTAATACCCATGCCATTCATTTTTAAAATGGATTCATAGAAATCTATTTTATCTTTACATTGATCAGAACATTTTTCAAATACTTCTTCTTGTTCTGATTCTTCAATGATTTCATTAATCTCTTCCTCTTCTTCTTCTTCAAAACCATATTCTTCTTCTAACAAGTCTTCTTCTTCTTGACTTAGAAGCATTATAGAGATTAATGTTTCTTTTAAATCATCATCAATGTCTAAGGCATTGATCTTTTGTTTTACTTTGCACTGGCTTTTGAAATGACCAGGCTTGCCACATTTAAAACAAATAGGCACCTTAGGTTTACCTTTAGGTTTTCCCTTAGGTCTTCCTTTCGGTTTTCCTGTGGGTTTTCCTTTAGGTTTACCTGTTGGTTTAGGAAAGGACCTTTTAGTAGTCTTTCTTTTGAAAGGCTTCTTTCTTTCTGAAGATCCCATATCATATCCTAATTGTTTACAAAAATCTCCCAATTCTTTACTTCCAGAATTTCTTTCTCTTTTCATTTGTTTCTTTAGTTTTATATCATTACAAAGAGCTAATCCTTCAGCATTTATTTCGCTGATTAACTTTCCATAAGTATATAAGTGGTAGGGAAGAAGATTATTATTCTTCTGTCTTAACCTTATTCTTATTTTTTCAGCAAATAATCCTGGCAAACCTGCAATAAACCTTTCTTTCCAAAAATCTTGGTTTGCATCATTTCTGAAATATAATCTTGTTAAGAAAACATCTTTATACCACTTGAAATGAGAAAGTGTGGGACATTTAAGATTTATTAAAAGATCTTTTCCTCTTTCCATGATTTGAGATACTTCTCCTAGAAAGTGGAAAGTTATAGCAGTAATTAATGCTATAACAGCATCAGGGGTAGGCTGCCTATTCCTGTCTAGGATAGGGTTTCCTTCTCCATCTGATTTTACAGCACTTATTATTTCTGTTCTTTGGAACTCTGTTAAAAATTGATTCCACCAACCATTTAGTTGTCCTGTGAATCCAGCAACTAAAAGATTTAACACCGTTAGTTCTGGGTTGGGATCATCAATTCTGGTTCTAATGGCATTAGCTGCCATAGCCATATGCTGTAAGACTTTTAAAGTCTGATGTTCAGATAATCCATCTATATTCCATTCATAAATGGAATTACCATTGTATTGCATTGGATTTATGACATTTCTTTCTTCAAATTGAAGATCTATGGGAGTTGGTCTAGGATAATAATTCTGGGTAGAGGTTTTAACCGTAGAATTAATAAACTGACTTTCCAAAGCAACTACATCGATATCCTCTTCATTTTCTGACTCTTCCTCATAAGAGATAGTATTAACAGTGTCAGTCTTCGTTCCTGAAGATTCTGCTGACTCTTTCTTCTTAGGAGTAGGAGGATCTTTAAAGTTTTTCTGAGGTGATGATAGAGGGTCCTCTTTAGGATATATAGGGGGTTTATCATCATTAACCTATTTTTTATTTAAGGCTTGTAAGAATTCTGTATTAACAGTATTCCTTACTAAAGGTTTTTCCCAAGTTTTAACCTTTCCTGGAACAGTTTTAGGTTTAGGGAAGACTGATGGTAAGGCTGTAACTTCTACCTTATCCAATGTATCTAATTGTGCCTTAACCATACTAGAATATTCTTCAATTCTGTTAGTTTGTCTTCCTAACATATGAAGGGCAACATTAGCAAAATTTAATTGCTCATAAACTTTTCCAATATCTCCTCTGGTAGCAATGTTTTTTGCTTCATCACTATTTTCTGGGATTTCTTTCTTTATTGGAGCTGCTTTAGCTTTCTCTATGGAGTCAGACATTTTTATTAAGAAAGCATGATTAGGAGGGTGAATACTCTGGTGTAATTCTCCATCAGGATATAATCCCCATGAGCTCACTATGTTGTTATTCCCAGCATATATTCCTTTTGAAAGATTCCATTTTAACCAATCAAAATAAGGAATATGTTTTTCTATTATTTTTAAATAGGCTAAGAACTGTTCTTTAAAACTGTTTTGTTCTTCTTCAGAAAATTGTTTTAAAAGTAATCTATACTTTTTATTTTCTGGTTTTAAGTAATCTTTATTTAAAAGATCTCTATCTATTTCGAATTCTGAAATTGTGTTTATGGAGAATCCCGAGTCAGATTCTTCTTTATAAATTACCTTAGGTATTTGAGAGGCTGTAAGCTGAATACCTTGAACACTAGGCAATTTATAACTATTTTCAGAATCACTCTTTGAATACAGTTTTGTAGGGTCCATATACCTTTCAATGGGTACAACTGTATCTTTTAATTTTAAAGGATTTATGGGCTCCTTCCCCGGCCTCCTTCTAAAACTATTAGTTCTTCTAATCAACCGAGAAGATGAACTACTAGGTATAGAAGACGAATCTAAGGATATTCTTGAAGGGCATTTTAGAATAACATTCCCATTATCATCTTGTAAAACTTCTTGAGGTTCAAAGTTTTTTATCTTTCTTTCAGGATGTGGGCTTTCTAAAATCCATTCTGTGGGAGGAGTAATCTCTGACCATTTTATCAATCGTGGTGCTGTTATGGATGATTTATCCATATTAGCCTGTATTATCACTGTAGATTGATCAGGATTATTTCTTAAGTTTAGAGTTTTAAACTCTGGACACATTGTGTTCATTACCTTATAATATACTCTGTATCCTATCAGGATGTTTTCACTTCCTGGTTTCATATTATATCTTTGAGTATGAATATTTAAGGTAAGGACATCCAAAATATTAGCATCAGTTAAGCTAACACAGAAATTTGGAAAACTGTTAAAATAAACAGGACCATGACATAAACTTGATTCAATCATTGCAATTAATGAATCCATAAAGTTTAAATGTCTAGCATCTCTTAAGCATGCTAAAAGGGATGTATCTAACCCTGTAAGGGTCATAGGTTTTATACTCACTTGTACCATTCCAATATGTAAAAACTTATAACCTTGTTGCAAATATTCTGAAATGGCTTGAGAAGTAATCATTTGAAAACTTTCTCTTTCTTTAAGAATTTGATGTGAGCTTTCAACAGTCTTTATTTTATAAGACTTGTTGATATGAAAAACTGAACTATGATATAACCTGTTTAAAGGCATAGTAGGCATTTTCCAATTTTTTAATGCCTCTTCAAGGTTATCAACAGAAACTTCATCCATGTTTTTAATATTACTAAAATCAAACTTCTTTTCAAGAAAGTCTTGTTCATTAATAGTATAAGTTCCAAACAACTTAGCTATTGTCTTCATTGTAATGTTTGTGAAAAGTAACTCTCTTCGGTTATGTTCCAGTTACGTTCCAGTCAAGTTCCAGTCCTAAACGCCTTCCTGGCTCAACGGACCTATTCGACCTATGCAACCTATACAACCTTGGAGAATTCTTTGTCCTAACAAACAGAACAATGTCTCAACAAGAACCAAATCATCCCCAGAGTCTATTAAAGCAATGTTATCAATACTAGCTTGTTCAACTCGAATGACAATTCTGAGGCAGTTAAATTGCCTAGTGATGTTGCTACACATTACCTGGATATTCCCAATCTCCATAAACACAATTTCAGAATTCGAAATAGATAGAGATCTTTTAAATAAAGATTACTTAAAACCAGAAAATAAAAAGTATAGATTACTTTTAAAACAATTTTCTGAAGAAGAACAAAACAGTTTTAAAGAACAGTTCTTAGCCTATTTAAAAATAATAGAAAAACATATTCCTTATTTTGATTGGTTAAAATGGAATCTTTCAAAAGGAATATATGCTGGGAATAACAACATAGTGAGCTCATGGGGATTATATCCTGATGGAGAATTACACCAGAGTATTCACCCTCCTAATCATGCTTTCTTAATAAAAATGTCTGACTCCATAGAGAAAGCTAAAGCAGCTCCAATAAAGAAAGAAATCCCAGAAAATAGTGATGAAGCAAAAAACATTGCTACCAGAGGAGATATTGGAAAAGTTTATGAGCAATTAAATTTTGCTAATGTTGCCCTTCATATGTTAGGAAGACAAACTAACAGAATTGAAGAATATTCTAGTATGGTTAAGGCACAATTAGATACATTGGATAAGGTAGAAGTTACAGCCTTACCATCAGTCTTCCCTAAACCTAAAACTGTTCCAGGAAAGGTTAAAACTTGGGAAAAACCTTTAGTAAGGAATACTGTTAATACAGAATTCTTACAAGCCTTAAATAAAAAATGGGTTAATGATGATAAACCCCCTATATATCCTAAAGAGGACCCTCTATCATCACCTCAGAAAAACTTTAAAGATCCTCCTACTCCTAAGAAGAAAGAGTCAGCAGAATCTTCAGGAACGAAGACTGACACTGTTAATACTATCTCTTATGAGGAAGAGTCAGAAAATGAAGAGGATATCGATGTAGTTGCTTTGGAAAGTCAGTTTATTAATTCTACGGTTAAAACCTCTACCCAGAATTATTATCCTAGACCAACTCCCATAGATCTTCAATTTGAAGAAAGAAATGTCATAAATCCAATGCAATACAATGGTAATTCCATTTATGAATGGAATATAGATGGATTATCTGAACATCAGACTTTAAAAGTCTTACAGCATATGGCTATGGCAGCTAATGCCATTAGAACCAGAATTGATGATCCCAACCCAGAACTGAGTGGAATGTTATGCCTTTTGGCCTCAAAAATGCCCCTTCAGAATATCAGAATATTATGAACGATATTTTTAACAACTATTCTGAATTCTGCATTGTATATATAGATGATGTTTTAATCTATTCACCATCTATAGAGAAACATTGGAAACACTTGGAAAAATTTTATAAAATTATCCAAGAAAATGGTCTAGTGGTGTCTGCCAAGAAAATAAAACTCTTTCAAACGAATATCAGATTTCTTGGACATCAAATAGATAGAGGGACCATTATTCCTATTGATAGGGCTATTGTCTTTGGAGAAAAATTTCCAGATATAATCAAAGACAAAACCCAACTTCAGAGATTCCTTGGAAGTTTAAACTACATCTCTGAATATTATAAAAATCTTTATAAAGACTCAGCAGTCTTATATGATAGACTGAAGAAAATACCCCCTCCATGGACAGAAGTCCATACTGAAGCAGTTAGGAGAATAAAGGCAAAAGTAAAAGCTTTACCTTGTCTATGTTTGCCTATTCCAAATGCTTTTAAAATCGTTGAAACAGATGCTTCAGATATTGGGTATGGAGGAATTCTAAAACAAAGAATTAATGATTCTGAACAACTGGTTCGCTTTACTTCAGGTGCTTGGAAGCCAGCACAGAAAAACTATTCTACTATTAAAAAAGAAATTTTAGCAATAGTTTTATGTGTACAAAAATTTGAAGGAGATTTACTCAATAAAGAATTTTTTATTAGAGTAGATTGTAGAGCTGCCAAAGACGTCTTAACTAAAGACGTAAAGAATATTGCCTCAAAACAAATATTTGCTAGATGGCAAGGAATATTGTCTGCTTTTGACTTCAAAATGGAATTTATAAAAGGAAGCACAAATTCATTACCTGACTTCCTTACTCGGGAATTCTTGCAGACAAATCATGAGGCCTAGCTTCAGGAGTTATTACCCTGAAGGAAGAGGTGGAGGTAGACACCAAAGAAACTACCATAACCATGGAAATAAAGGTAAAAATAAGGTTCAGTATAATCCTCCAGAAAGGATCATAAACTTCTCTGATCCAGTTGACAAAGTTAAGCTTTGGCCAATCCTTGTCTTAAATGACAATTCTGAGGCAGTTAAATTGCCTAGTGATGTTGCTACACATTACCTGGATATTCCCAATCTTTGGTTCTACCCAAGGACAGTAAATGCTAATTCAAGGGAATACTATGAGAACATTTTAATTGAATCTGGTTCTGTAGACATCAGACATAAGAATGCTGCAGGTAAACCAGCCTTTTCTCAAATGTTCATTTTAAAGATTATATCTCCTTATGAATGGGGAATTAATCTTAATAAGGAAAGGAAGTTATTAAATAACATTCCCCATAATTCAAATTCATATAATTATTATGATTATCAAAAGGCATGGGATAAAACTCTTCTCATCCAGAATTCCTTGTATAAGCATACATGGTACTTTCAGTTTAAAAGGAATTTCAACTTTGATATTCCAAACTGGTTCTATGCTTGGATTTCTAAACATGGTCCTGAAATTGAGATTCTCCCTTCAGAAGTAAAAAATTGTTTCCAGATGTATAAGGATAAGAATCTTCCTGGAAGATCTGATAGTCCACTATTTTACTTCTTCTTAGAATTCTCAGTTCCTTGGATATTGAAATGGGAGTTTGCTTTGCAAAATGCTCCATCCCATATTTGGACATTGTGTAGAAAATACCAAGTCTGGTGGTGGGCTAGGTATAATAACCCAGACCTCACTTTTGAAAGAATGGAGAAAATCCTTGACATTGATCTTCCCTCAGTATCAGACAAAAAGGAAGGATCTACTTCTTCTCCAGATATTTCAGAGATTAAATCTCAAATCAAATTGGATTTAAAATCCAGATTTCCAAATTTAACTCCCCAAGAGTTTAAATTAAGAATAAAGAATGAATTATGTAAAAGATTAAATCTTGATTCAGACAGTGACAATGAAACTAATTCTCCATCAGATGCATCTATGCAAGATGAACAAGGAGATCCCTATTATCAGTCAAAAGAGTATCCTGGTGATGATGAAGATTACGGATTTGAAACACAATTCAATCACTAAAAGGAATCTCTTTCTGTCATTATCACTTTCTGTCTTTATCAGCTTTAAATAAAGCTAGGGCCCCACTTCACGTGATAAGATTCGTCTTTATCAGTTGGCCGACAATCTTTAATAAAGATTACTTTACTTTTAATAAAGTAGCTTTACTTTTCTAAAGCCTATCCATCCACGTATCCATAGTGATAAGAGGGAATCTACAGCTGGCATTCCAGACTCTTCTAAAGCCTCTATATAAGCAGAAGATTATTCGAGTTGGAAGCAGGCTCATTTTTCTGAATGATTCTCACTCTTGTCTTCTCTCTCTCTTTTGTAATATACTTGAGTGTTTATTTTTTCACTTTAAAGTTCCAGTTTGCTTGTAAGATAAGTGTGAGGTTTGAGTGTACTTAGTGTGAAGAAAGCAAAAAGCTCCTATAGCTGAAGCTTGTGTGCATTATAGCAGCTTCGCTTTCATGTAAGTTCTTATTTATATTATGAATGATCCCTTCATGTATTTAAGAACTGATTTATATCATATTATTTCTCTTAAAATATCTATTAGAGAAAATTATATTCGTATTGTTAATCGATTAGAAGATCTATGGGAGTTGGTCTAGAATTGTGTCAATGGTTGAATATCAATTTCTAGAAGATCCATCAGGATATGTAATTCCTGATGTATATCCAATCAATGGCATTCTTTTGTTCATCAACACAATTCTAGAAACAGTTTTAAGAACACAATCAGGATATAGTAATTTTATACCTAGTAGTTCATCAACACAATTCTAGAAACAGTTTTAAGAACACAATTCTAGAAATTCCTCCTTTTGGATTAATGACGTGGTGTATATCCAATCAATGGCATTCTTTTGTTTATCTATTTGACATGTTATTTTCATGGCAATTCTTCTTTCACTTGGGCAGAGTCTTGAACTAGTATAGATTACTAGTTCAATATTTACTTGTGTCTCAAATGATTCACTATCTTCGGTAGCACATGACAAACAACTCACATAAACCATTATTTGTTATAAACATTGTGTATTGACTAGGGGTGTCATTTGGAACGGAAATTCCGATTCCGACCGATTCTGATTCGAAAAATTCCGATTTTGGCAACTAAATATGCATTCCGAATTTCCGAATTCCGAAAATTCCGAAAAAAATCGGATCGGAATCGGAATCGTTTTTAGAATTCCGAAAATTCTGAAAATTCCAAAAAAATTCCGAAATTGTATTTTCCGAAAATATTCCGAAATATTCCGAAAAATTTCCGAATATATTCCGAAATTGTATTTTCTGAAACTTTTCCGAAAATATTCCGAATATTGTGTTCATCCCACATCGAAAAAACACAAAAAAAAATGGGATATAATGTGCTTCTATAAAAGGCCTACAAGTCTCAAGTGAAATGCCATTAAGCTTGAATTCTGAATATTCCGAAAAATTCCGAAAACATTCCGAATATTCCGAAAAATTCCGAATCTAATGAAATTCCGAAAATTCCGAAATTTCGGAATCGGAAATAATTTTGGAATTTCCGAAAATTCAGAACGGAATTCGGAATGCATTTTTGGCTTCCGAAAATTTTGAATTTTTTTCCGAAAATAGTGTTTCCGATCCGTTCCGGCCGAAACACACCCCTAGTATTGACCAATTTTGAAAAGGGTAATAATATGGATCTCAAATTTTTATCTCAAAAATAATTACTGAATTATGTAGTGGTGAAGTCCACTTAATTAACTTCCAATACAAATTAAGAAGGATCCATTATATACTATTGAATATCAATGGTGTAGCCAGTTTTTTTTTTTTTTTCCCACGATCTCATTCAATAGGCGAACACCGTACTAGAAATTATTTTTGCACAGTATATTATCTTGAATAAAATTTTAAGAATCCATCTAAAAAGTCAAAATATGATTAATGGGGAAAAAAATTTTGAGTACATTAATCTGTTCACTTCAACGAAAAATGATGCTATGACTGAAGGTCATTTTTACAATTATCCTCAACTTCATATTGTGAAGTTGTCGCACTATACAGGTTACTAGAGGAAATTTTAAATTATTTGTTACTTCATGACATCCTCTATAATTATGTCCACGGGTGAGAAACATAATGTAATTTAATATTCTAACACGGTTATCTGAATGTAGGAGACAAATTCTAATATCTAATATCTTATCTAATCTAATATATATATATATATATATGAAACAGGAAGAAAAGTGTTTTGACACGTGGCAATAAACTTTCAAAACACATCTATATAAATGACACGTGGCAATGAACTTTCAAAACACAACTGTGTAATGATAATTTCTGAAGAACGTCAATCTCTCTCCCTCTTTCTCAATCAACTCCCTCTCTCACATAACCCTTCTCTCCCCCTCTCTCTCTCCTCAATCAACCCTGATACATTATTCTTCCTTTATATCACATAACCCTTCTCTCCCCCTCTCTCTCTCCTCAATCAACCCTGATACATTATTCTTCCTTTATATGTACAAGAACCCAATAAGAGGAAAGTCATTAATTTTTTTCAAATGAATAACAAATCAGAAATTGCAAATCATATAATCAGATTATCGCCTCTTTGTCGTTCTTGCCTCTCAAAGCATCAGTTTCTTTGCTATGCTTCTGTGAAAAAGGCCTAAGAAGAAGGTGGAATATAGATATAACCAATCAATTTATTCCCATCACCACTATTTACATCCATCCCTATCGTTCTCTGTAGGAAAATCTCTGTCTCTCACACACTGCACAAAAGTCTGTTACACAGTTTTCCGATTGCCTCTACCGTCGTTCATTGATGTCCAACGGGACATTCATTGATGTCCACGGCGTTTTCAAGCCGGAAGCGAGGACGACGAAGCCGGAGAAAAGTGAATCAAGGGCTTTGACCGAAGAAGCAGGAGATGTGGTTGCGGCCAAAGAAGAAGTCACAAGGGATCCCCTGTAGTCAGAGCAGAGGTTGATCGTGAATATGTGACAGTGACAGCCAAAGCGTGAGGATTCAAAGCCTTATCTCTTCTTTTCTTCTTCTTTTTTTTTTTCCTACTTTTTCCTCTTTTCTCTATTATCTCTCTCTATTTTGGGTTCAATTAGTTTGCCCTAAAAGTCTTTTTTGTGTGGTTGATGATTATTAATTCAGGAATTCAACGATCTCCAAGATTGAGAACAACCGAGAGGAAAAATTCCCGATAGATCTTATGGTGAGGATTAAGATAAGGGTCTTTGTTTTTTTAGATTTATTTCATGTAATTGATGGTAGAACTGTAAGTTGTACCTTTTGCTGTGAATTTTCTTTTGGCATTATGAGTTTTGATTAATAGAAAATTCTGTCAAGCAAATATATTATTTAGCTTTAAGAATTGTTTATTTAACCAGAGAATCATGGTTAGTTCGGTGTTGGGATAAAGATTCTCTTTTCGTTAATTTAACTTATGAGGACATGGAAATCGAAATTATTTCGTATTCATATTTGTTTGGGCTCATGTACTGCAGACAGTATGGCACATTTTAATTGAAATTTGATCAAGATCTACTTAACTACCACGCAAATTTGTTTTGCCAAGGATTGCCTATATAGTGGTTATTGAGATAGAATCACTTTTGTATCATTCGTACTGTCAAGCTTTTATTTAATCTATTAAGCGTCTTAAAGTTAGGATTAGTATTAATAAGACATATTGTAAAACAATGATTAGTGTGATTGAAATGCTAAGAAGAACATCTTGTAGAGGTCCTAGAAGAAAAAATTGCTGCCATGTGCTTTTACTAGGTTTCTATAGAAACTAAGCACCGAAGGAGAGTCTGGACAGGAGGGACAGTGTTACCAATAGATCAAATGGAGGTAAGGTTTTTCTTCGTTCCTTTTTCCTCTTTTACTTATTTTACAGTACTTCTTAAAATTGTTTTATATACTACTTCTTATTTCGGTTTCCCTACATGCAAAAGCTAATGAAAGTAGTTAATTCGATGCCATAAAATTGGGCTTTTTGCATACAAAGTGATTGATAGTTCCTGTTTTCTTATCATAAAATATTATCTATCATATGCCATTTATTTCTTCTTCTTTTTCCCTACTTTTTCCTCTTTTCTCTAACATCTCAATCTATTTTGGGTTCAATTAATTTTTGCCCTAAAAGTCTTTTTTGTGTGATTGATGATTATTAATTTAGGAATTCAACGATCTCCGAGATTGAGAACAATAGAGAGGAGAAATTCCTGATAGATCTGATGGTGAGGATTGAAGGTAAGGGTCTTTGTTTTTTAGATTTGTTTAAATCATTAATTTGGTTATTGATTTTTAAAAGTTTTTTTCTTTCTTTTCAGGCTCCACCTTCTCAGTTGAGATCATCTCATCATCCCCATAAAGGGAAGGGGCAATCAAATTTCTGCTACAGCAGCAGATCATAAATCGATGGTTTCTGATGTTGTAGTGAGTAAGCAAACTGAAAGTATTTTCTTTCTCTTCCTCATACCCATCTTCTTCTCCATCTATTCGCCTCCGGTGTTGGAGTCAACTCCGATCTCAAACCCTAACACGAAGACATCACCACAACACGATGGTAACCTTCCGACCAACGCTTTGCGCCGACTTAGTAGATAACCTTGGTCGGGGCATGGCATCGTTGGTAAAGGCACGACTTTGGTCCAACTGTGGCTTTTGCAGGATTTGTATTTCTATGATTTCTTTGATTGGCCTTTTTAGTTTCTAATAATCTGAGATTTGGGTTGGGGTTGCACAATTGTTGGCCTTTTGAAAGGTTCTCATTTTTCAGACCAAGATTGTGCAATCTGAGAAGAAGCCCAAGAGAGCAGGGTTTGGGAAGATAGATTGCATAAGTTATTGATTGGTTTACTCCAAATTTTAATTTGAATGTTTGGTTGACTGAAAATTGAGAATTTTCGTTTTTAAATCATTTTATTTTTCGTCTATGTGGGAATACTTCCCCATCAGATATCGATGCGGAACAGTGAGGGACAGTGTCTAGGATTTAAAAATCAGCTTTTTCAAACACGAGCATTCACATAAGTTGCTTATGGATATGATTCTCCTCTCTTCACTCACTTTTTTTTAACCTTGGCTTTCTATGTAGTCAAATTTAAGCAAATTTAACAAAGAATAATTTGATACGAGACTCTTCAATGGCCATACTCAATCCAAACACAATTTACGTACGCGTTTGGGTTTTGGGTTTATTGTGGCAATCTGTTTATTTTTTTTATTTTTATTTTTTTTACCATTATGTTTTGTGCAAATCCATTAGAGTCTGGATTAAAAATAGAGAAAAGGAAAAAAGAGAAAAAAAAAAAAGGAAAAGCAAAAAAAAAGGAGAAATTTGGGGTTTGATTAATTTCATCTATATATTATCTCACAACCGACTCAATCTCTCTCTGGTAAGTCTATCTCTACATGCACTATATATAAACAGAGATGGAATTTAACTATTCAAATATACATGTTCTTTATTGAGATTGTATGATAATTATTGTTAATTGAACTGATCTTCGTATATAGTCTCTACTCTCTACAACTTTGTGCTCAAGTGGTCAGCTTGAGATAGGAGTATGCAATGGATTACATGTTTCTCAAGAGGAATCGGTGAGTAAATTTCATTTATTTCCCTAAATTTGTTTGCGGGTATAACTTTTATATTGTTGTAGCACCGTTCAAAGTTTCTTTTTATTTTATTTTATTTTATTTTTTGGCTAAGATCACCGTTCATAGTTTCAGTAATACTACGATCCATTCTATTCTTTCTCCATTGATATTCTTACGATTCTCTTTACCTAAGAGCTATCTTCTGGAGGGGTTAAATTAACCAATTTTCTCTATTTATCTAGAATAGAAAATAGGAAAACCAGCTATTTAAACCCATTTCGAATTCTTCATTGTTAACATGCCATCTAAAGAGTGCTCAATATTCACATTCTACTTAATTCAACCTCCTTTTAAGGATGTAGAAACCGTACAGTGAAGGTTTGAATCCCACATCAATTGGCATAAAACAATTTCCACTTCAAGTTTGCAATGCATATCACTGGGGTGAGACCACTCCCTTAATATTTAATTACCAAATAAATCTCTATTTATTATTTTACAGGAGTGCAAGATTTGCCATTTAAATTGAAGATTCAATTGTCTAAATTTGGATATCTCAAATACTATTAGAGATGTACCACATGCTATATAGTGGAGTACAAATCATGTTATCACATACCACTGTATGTGGTACCTCTTCAACAATAATTAGGATATCCCAAATTTATGTTTCAAAGTAAATTTTTTTTGTTTATTATAGCTAGACCCTGAAAAGCAATATGAATAAACTACACGAATACCCCCTAAAGTTTGGGTATAATACAGTCCACCCTTGATAAAGTAATGCTTGAAAAGAAAATGTGATTGATAAACCTGGAAGTGTTTTGGATTTTGATAATACAAGCGTACAAAATATTTTGAGATTTTTTAGAAAGCAATAAAAAAATTCTCATAAGATGGAGTGCTAAAACTGTTATTCAGATACACTATATTACACTGCTTGGTGTATTCTTTTATCAGGAATTATATTGCTCTGCTTGGTGTATTCTTTAAACCGGATTTTTTGTGCTTCGTTTGTCTAATGTTAGTTCCATCATCATGTATGTTTCTTATTATATATATATATATATATTGTTGTGACAAGATGAAACAACATTATTCTGTGTTTATCTATTAATGTGAACTTGCCAAGAGAAATTTGAACGATTTTTGAATATTCTGTTCAACAGTGCAGTTCAATTGATTGTTATGAAACAGTGATATGTTTTGGCTCCAAAATGATTTCGCGAATGGATCCCTTTTGTAGTTTAGTCCAACAGCAAGGGCGTCGATTGGTTTGGTTCAAATTATTAATATATATATATATATATTATTTTGTTTGATCGATATAAAGTTTAGTATTTGAGTGTGCAAATGGTGGAGATCAAGCTGGGAGTGTGCAAATGGTGGAGATCAAGCTGGGAATGATAAAATTCCTCCTCAGAAGTCAAGGTGCAAGAACTGCACCATTGGAAAATTAGCAATGGATCAGTTTTTTACTGAACCAACAATAAGGGTCCTGTTCATGGTTGATCAAGGCAGCATGCCTCCAAGACAACAAGCAACATTCATGTATCTATCATACACAAATGTGAGTATTGTATATATATATATATATATATTTATGGATATGTCAAATTTACATTTTCCTAATGCCTTTTTTGTCTTTCATTGTCGGGTTGTTTGAATTTGGTTCAAAGTTTATAATTTTTAATTAAATTTTCATTTTTCTTCATCGGTTTAGATAGTTTTAGTTCTTTTATTATTCCTATTGTGTTTTTCTGTCCCTTTAATCATGTATTAGTTGGGACTTGGGAAACTTAGACTTTCCAAGTACTCACCAAATTTAGAGTGAAGTCCAATTTGAATTTTCAACTAGGTTTGCATACCAATTGGCACCCTATTTTGTATTCTGATAGTCCTGCTGCCAGTATGAATTTGTATCTAACAGGACGCCATGGACATCATCTGTACGTATGAAAATGCTGTTTGTTTTGCATAGCAATTGGCACACTACTTTTCCTTTTCCTTTTTTTTTTTTTTTAAAAAAAAATTCTTGCCTTTGTGGATTTGTATTTAACAGGGTGCTTTTTATTTGTTTCTCATTAGATAACTCTATCTATAAGTTCCCAGTTTGTTGAATAGTATTCAAGGTACTTCGAATGAAAGCCATATCTGATATCAACAGCCAACAATTTTTCTTCTAAAGGAATTGTGCATTGAAATGTTAAAGAGAAGCAGTTTTATTTTACGTCCCTTCATAATATGCAAAAATTATTAGATGTAATTGATCAAAATAGCAACACATGAGTTTTTTAAAATTGTTTTCCCAAAAAAAAAAAACAACTACATGCATTCCATAATGCTCATATTCATATGACTCGCTTCTAAATCCATTTCCTTGGATACATTTTCAACTGATGTTGTCACAAATTTATCATCTGCTTATTCATTATGAATGTGTTAAATTAGCTGGTCAATACGCTTATATAGCATATAGCCCGTGCATAGCACGGGGTAACGACTAGTTTCTAATATATATATGAAAACAGAGTTTCTTGGTTTTGCCACGTGGCATTCCAATGAGCTGCCTGTATTTTAGACCCAGGTGATATTCGAATGAGCTGCCTGTATTTTAGACTCAGAATTTACACTTCCCAAAGTTAATGCTACAACAAGTCAACAATCAGCCACAATTTTAGCACTTTTCACACAGTCAATACATCTCTCTCTCTCTCTCTCTCTCTCTCTCTCTCTCTCTCTCTCTCTCTCTCTCACACACACACATACACACACACACACACACACACACACACACAACCTCTTTCTCTGTCTCTGTCTCCAGCCCACACCCTGATGTTTTATTATTCCATTATATACAAGAGAACCCAATCACAGGAAAACCATTACAATAACATATCAGAATTATCAAAACTTACAATATCATATAACCATATATAGACATATAGATATATAACAAAAGGAGGAGGAAAAAATCAAGCCATATATTCCTCCTTCCACTTCAGTTACACAATCAGCCCCGGATACATAGTGGTGATTTATTTATTCAGAGATCAAAATATAAAACTCATCAAAATATAAAAATCAGTCATCTCTCTCTCTCTCTAACCTCACGCCTCCAGCTTTATCTGCACTGCAGTATGCATCTGTTGCTTCATCTGCACCCTTCTTCACTGCAGTGTGCATCTGTTGCTTCATCTGTACCCTTCTTCACTGCAGTGTCCATCTATTGCTGTAGGAATCACGGTAACCTCTAAGTGAATCCTGTGCTTTTGTGTATGGGTATATGTGTGTATGTGTTGACATATTACATCACATGTTATTGTATATAAAATCTTAAAATCTTAAACATGATAATAGTACTGCTAAATAATTGAGATTTATAATTTTGTAAAATAATGGATGAGTATCAAATTAGAAAGGGCCAAACTTGCATCCCAAACAGTTGTACCTTGCATTGCTCTTACTTTTTAGGCTATAAATCCAACATAGAGTTCAATCTCGGGCTGATTTTCATTTTCAAGTTATTTTTTCCCTTAGGTTTAAAAATATATTAAAACAACTTCGTATTTTCAGGCCTTCACTTCACCTCACTTTTGGAAGTCTCTATCTCCACCTTGCATCATCAGGTAAGTAGTTTTAAATTTTTATATGCATTGATTATGCAATGTTAATTAATACTATGATGATGTATTCTTATTTTGTTATCCAATTTAGAATGTATCTATTTTTGGTCTATACTAGGGTGAAATAATATGTAGATTTCTAGATAACGCATAAATAAAAAATATATATGTAAACACAAAATGTAACACTAAAACTAAGAAGAGAAGGGATACATATCAGAAAATTTAAACAAAGAACTTTTTCAAAAAAATGTTTCATGCAAGGACAATATCTAATGTATGGAATCTTTGCCAACATACCCGCTAACTCAAGAACAAAACCAACATTTCTAAGACAATTTCCAATGAATAACTAGCATACATACGTATAGGTGGGTGTAGATAGGATTCCCCAAAAAAAAAAATTGATACAAATTAACTATTCCCTTTTGCATTCTTGGTCCAAAAGTAGGTTCTAATTAGTGGTGATGCAGATAACGTAATCTGATAAAACAAATACACACTGATAAAAGAAAATTATGCATATGAAATGGTTAGAGAAGTACCTTGAGTTTTCAACAAATCTGGGCCTCACTTTGAACGAGTAAATTCATATTTGAACACCAAAATTGGAGCCGCAATTTTCTGAGAGAGTTGCGCTGGAAAAATAAAATAGAGAAGGATTAATGTCATAGCATTGTCAGGTTTATAAAGATAAAGATGTATTTTCACACAATTTCAGCTTTTTTTTAATGAATAGCAAGTCTTGCTTTTGTTGTTTTTCCAATGTCAAGAAAGTACAAAAACTTTTTCCTAGATTTTCCCATTATTGCTCTATAAATTTTGTGTAATTTATACAGTTAAGAAAGACAAAAATTAAAAAGAAACTGAATGCCCACTTTGTAATGTATTGTTGAATACTACTGTAACCAATGGACCATAAATATAAAGCAAATTTAATGATGCAAATGACCAGCACACTAAATCAATATGCTTTGCATAATCCTATGGCGTCAAAGATTAACTAGGGTCTACGGTTGATCAAAAAACAGAATGGGGTGTGGGAGGATGAGCTAATGGGACGAAATTATCATGACACATCAGCAGGAAAATAGTTTAGGTGCACAAAAATCGGTGTGCTCAGTATTTTTCATATATTTTTTCAAGAATGCTTGGTTGTTAATGTATTTATACGAGCATTCAAAATTGGCAATGTATTTGTCATCTTCAATGTGTCCTTATACTGCTTCATTATTGGAATTGGCCTGTGCCACTGATTAATTGGAAAGGTTATGTGACAATCTCTGAAAACCCCCACTTTTCACATATAAATATTGCTATATATGATAGATCTATAATTAAAAGGTAGCACATGAATGTACTTGACTACCATGTGCTTCCCCTCATCTATGAACATGACCACACGACACATATTCGAGACATCTAATATCTATATATGAAAGCCAAAGACTTTGGTTTTACCACTTGGCACATTCTTAGAATTTTTATTTTTTTTTCTTTTAGTTTATTTATATATGACATATTACACTTATAAATATTCAAAATTTATGAAGGTCAAAATGGTTTTAATTAGTCAAACTTAAGTATTATCTATAATTATAATTACTTAATTGTTGGAATACTAATCTTTCTCCAAAACTCTCCATTTTAAAATATGTTTGGAGCTTCTTCTTATTCTTTTTTTTTTTAAATAATAAAGTGGTGTTTTTATAATTTAACAAAAAAAAAAAAAAAAAAGAAAGAAAAGAAAAGGTGTGATTTGGATTAGTTCATAGTTTAACCCAAAAATTGTGTTTCTCTTACGATAATTGTCAGATAAGTAGTTTTTGGTTTAGGCTACCAGTGTTTAAAATTTCATTTAAAGTTATGCTATCCAACTTTTCAAAATTTGGTTCTCAAATGTATATTATATTTGCTCACAGGAGATTTGCTATGATTTATAGTGGCAACAATTTTTAGTTTTTATTTGGTACAAGTATAACTATCAAAGCAGTTATAAATCAAATTTGGAGATATCAATTTGGGCACTGTACCATTATTTTAAAAATGATTCACCCTTATGGACCATCTGACACCATTCCAATTAAAAAACCAATAAGATGACACGTATTCCTTTTACTAGATCTTTGGATTAATTTAAGAGTAATGCTGTTTATGTTTCTAAATTTTGTATCCCAAATGTGGTTTTAACACATGTGGAAGTGAGACCACCTTCGATAATGGTTAGACAACTTCAACGTTGTCGAATCAAAATCAAGTGCACCCACTGTTACATGTGTTCAGAACTATATTTGGGATGCAAATTTGGGAAAGATAAGATTACACTTAATATAATATTTTGGAAATTGTGTCCTAATCAATATTAATAAACTAATACCATTTATTTTAATTTTCTAATATTTTTATTTTTACATATTTAGTTGATAAGAATTTAAATATGATCTAATAGGTAGTTTTTTCTCGCTCCCTATTGATTTCTTCTCCAACAATAGCCATCTAAATTGCATAACCATGAGTATTGCTATGTGTATTAATTACAAACCGCTAAATTACACACCCATGAGTGTTGTTATGTGCATTAGTTGCTCCACTATTCTATCTTTCTTTCTTTTGAAAATTGATGTTAGCATCTCTCTCTCTCTCTCTCTCTCTCTCTCTCTCTGTTAACATATTCTTAAATTAAATACGAATCTAAATTGATGAAACAAGTACTTAAATTCTAAAAAATAAGAAAATTTGATTAAAAGTTCAAAATTTAAGACAACAATGCAATTATAAAATATACATGAGAGACAATATTTATGCTAAAGCTAAATAAAAAGTCGGATATGCTTTGTTGTGGTTTGAGAAAGTAAACCATACAATGACAAAAGTTTATAAATAGTAGCATGTTATTCCCAATTGAAATAGTAATCTTAAAAATTTTGTTCAAGCGATACTAGCACAACTAAGATGAATACTAAATAAATAAAATAAATCTATTTAATTAGTAAGATAATAATATGCATTTGATTCACTGTTCATGTCACTTCATACGTATTAATGTAATTTTTTTATCATTTGTAGTATCTTCCTTTTTTTTTTACCCATACAAATACTATTTTTTATCGTAACTATCCCGTGCAAGTGCACGGGGTCATAACTAGTTATATTATAATAATATGGAAGTTTCAAGTGCCACATGGCACAAGAAGAGGCAAGGTTAGCAAAATTTATAATTTTGCTCATTAAATTACTCCAAACACCCTTTCTTATTTAGCATTGAATTTCTAATAATAACTCCATTATTTTTTATGGGTGTTGAATTTGAAATGTTTAAAAATTGAGATTTTATGTAATCTACCGAATTGAAAAACTTTAATTATAATATAATAAGATTTTTTGCACTTTATGTTTTATAATAATTTACCCGTGCATTGCACGGGTAAAAAAAAACTAGTCTATATATGAAAGCCAAGGATTTTAGTTTTGCCAAGTGGCAATTTATGAGAATTTTGCTTATTTAATTTATTTATTTATTATTATTTTTTACATATTTGTATTAATATTTACAATTAAGGATTGACCAAATATAAAGAACCAATTTAATGTAGATTAAATTGACCTATCAAAAAAAAAAAGGATTGATAAAATTAAAGTAGATTAAATTTGATATATTATTTATTATATACCTTTGAATTGGAATTAAACAAGGATTGACCAATATCCTAACATTACAGTTATTGACCACTTTTCATCTACACAGTATTTTCTTTTCTTGGTTAGAATCTTCACTATACAATTACGTGATTTTGTCTCTCTAATTCATGTACATGAATTCTTATTTAACTTTTATATTTGGCTTGATTGTTTTGTATTTGATAGCTTTTTTACTTCAAATTAAGGAAATAAGAAGAGCACTTTAAGCAGATTGAAGGTTATTTTCTATTATGAGCTTCTTATTTTGGTATTATGTCTTCTCTATATGGTTCTTGATAGAGTAGTAATATTTTGTTACAATGCGATCTAACGAGATGTGCAAGATCAAAGTAGGATCTAAAATTTTGAATCTAATGTGAATTAGTTAGAATTTATTAACGAGTAATGCTATGTTTTCCAAGTTCGTTCCTAACATGATATTTAAGTGGTCTCACTATTTTTTTAGAGTGGTACCACTACCACATGTGTTGGGAACCATATTTGAAATACAAAAGTTGGGAAGCATAGCATTTCTCAATCCAACACAATTACTAAAGTTAAGTTTTCAATTCTTTTGACGTTTATATTTCATACATTATTTTTCTGATCGTATTGACATTGACAATACAAATCAAATATTCTTTTTAGACTGCTCTTATTACTATTATTTAATTTTTAGAAGCTTATAAATCATCTATTTTTGTTTGTCAGATATATATATCATAATATTTATTAAAAAAAAACTAATAAAATTTAAAACTACACCATAAAATATGTATTCAATTAAAGGAAAATGAGAATACATATTAGTGTTTAATAACATACATTTATAAATATATGACACTATATTCTACGACTATTGTATAAATGTGTTTGTGTATATATATATATATATATATTCAAGTTTTTTTTTTTCACTTATTTGTTATATATAATGTCGCAATAAAAAGAAAGTATAGATTAATATTTTCGTTTTGTTTAGGGAGAGTCATGAAGATCATAAATAAAATATAGATAAACTAATAATTTGATCCACAACTATTTTTTACCACAAAAAAAAAGAAAAGAAATTTTAACTCTTCCGGAATGAATCTAATTATCTTCTTTTTTTTTTTTAGAGTTTATTCTATATACAAACTAATTAAACAATATGGTTAAAATTTTATTATTTAGATCAAGTGGAAAAAAAAATATGAAATCCATGTGTGTTGTTGTGGGACTCATTGCACACTATAAACTACAGACTTCTTGTAATACCCGGAGAACGGGTTAATTATTATGTTAATATGCATTAATTCATGTGATTAGTGTATATAATGGAATAAGGAGAGGCTTTGGACTCGCCCGAATTAAAAGTGTTCAGAAAAGGACACTATTTGAAAAAGTCCCCAATGAGGTGGGACATGATTGAAATGGGACCTAATGAAGGGCTAAATAGTAATTTGCATTTTAAATGATTAAATGTATTTTATATGAGAATATTTGTTAAGTTGCTTTCATAATACATTGTTGTGTGTGTTAGCATTAGTTTGGACACCCAAATAAGGGTATAACTGAAAAAGATTTATAATTAGTAGGTGCGATAGCAACTTCACAAAATATTTAGGACCCATGTTGGGACCCATACAGGACTTAGACAAACACTTAGTAGATAATTGGGTAGTTAATGAAATGTTTTGGGGATTTCATAATAAGAACTTAAGAAATTCTAGGGGTATCAACGAAAAGAGGGAAAAATTGGGTGATGACACCTCATGATTGTGCATGAGTGTGTGTATCAAAACATGAGACTTGTCTCATATTTTCTGAAATTAAACAAGAGAAAGAAGGAGCTCGGGAGAGAAAACGGAACCATCACCGACGTCACATTTTTCGCCGTTCTGTCGTCGTCCGACGTCCAATTCGCGAACCGAAGCTGTTTTCGGACTCATGGAGGTGAGACGATCGTGCCTATACCTTTAATTTACGTTTTAATCGTCGTAATTTTGGTGGCTCACGCTAATCGGTGACACGCGGTTGTCGAATTCTTGTAGGATTTACTTTGGAGTAAGAATTGAGCAAGATTTGTGAAGAAATTCCTCATTTCTAGCTTGAATTTGGGTAGATCTTGCTAAGGTGAGTTTTCTACACCAAGGAATGATTGTGTTTAACTATGTTCAAGGCATCAATGATGTTAGAGATGATAATTTATGCTTATTACCTAAGAGAATGCTCTTGTTGTTTTGATTATTCATGCTTAGAAGACATGGGGATGTTAAAATGTGAATTGCATGTCAAATTTATAAAATTATATGTGCCCACATGTTTATGTGCTTATATGTCTATGTGGTATTCGATGAGTACGGGGGAAATGATTCATTGTTGGGAGTAATAAGGGTGGTGAAGAGGAAGAATCCGAGAAATACGGAAGTCCAAGGAATAGAAGTGACCACGTGACCAATGGAGGTCTTCGAGTCTGAATGAATCATTGAACCGGTGACTCGACGATTACGATTATGATTTATGCGTTAATTGTTGCATTGCACATGTTAAATATTCAATCATGTTTAGATTTCTCACTAAGCGTAATGCTTAAGAAAACCGTATTCTGTTTCTGTTGTGGTAAATAACAACCACTGCAAGTACGGAGCAATATCCGGAGAGAAAGTAACGTGCTCGGGAATGGGGGAGAGATTTGGGACTTGTAATTATGTCTATAACTAGTAATATGGTATAACTTGTAACTTAGACTCCTTGACTTGTGGCTTAAAGCCTTGACTCGTGGTTAATGTAGATTTGAAGGAACTTATGTAAATTTCTATGAAATCAGTCGGTTTATGTGTAAGTTGTATGTTTGGATCATTCTGACAAGTTCGGATACATGAGTTGATGACTTTAGTCAAGTTCTTTTTGTAACCAAATGTTTTGAATGGTTTGTAATCATTTTCCGGAAAAGTTATATAAATGGTGGTTCTTGGAGTTAACTTGGCTTTGATTACTTATTTAACTCATTTGAGTTTGTATACATTTGTTTTGAGTGAGAGAGAAAACTTGTATAGATTATTGTTATGTTTCTCAAAGTTTTGC
This sequence comes from Hydrangea macrophylla, assembly GCA_033977485.1. Taxonomy (NCBI): domain Eukaryota; kingdom Viridiplantae; phylum Streptophyta; class Magnoliopsida; order Cornales; family Hydrangeaceae; genus Hydrangea; species Hydrangea macrophylla. Next base: position 14,307,271 of record CM066987.1, read on the forward strand.
AAAGTTTGGAGAAGTATTGATTTGGCTTTGAATCCATTCCTAGCAAGTTCATATAAAGAGTTGAGTTCATGAATTAATTTGACCCAATTCTAGTTGTGGATATGTGGTACATGCTTGGTTTTTGTTTAAAAGTGTTTGGGAATGTGTTTGGAGTAGTTTCCCAAAGTTTTATGAAGTTTGGTGATGGTTTGGACATGTTTGGACTGTTTAAACAAGGGTTTTTGCTGTCAAAAGGTGTGCCGCAGAATCTGGATCGATCCGGGTCTTGAGCAGATCAATCCGGCACTTTTGGAGGGCCAAAATTGAAGTTCTGTCAAAACCGGATCGATCCAATTTTGGGCGGATTGATCCGCAGGCCATTTTGCTGCACTGTCGATTTTTACGGAAACGAACATAACTCTCTCTAAAAAATTTGGATTCGCGCGCCATTTTTTGCGTTGGAACCGGGACTCAAAGACTTATTTGTTGGTATTAAATTTGCTATACTTTATTGATTACCATTTTGCCATTAGGGGCAGTTTTGTCATAATAGAGTTGTTTTATGTGGTTAAACACATGCGTTTCTTAATAATTCGCATGTTTCTTTGCAAATTAATGTAATTGGGCGCTTGTAGCATTGCTACACGTGTCCTAATCCGCACGAGGCGGGTTGGGGTGTGACACTTCTGTCAAATGTGATTTCTTTTTACTGAAATATAAGCTATTTTGTTTTACTAATTTCAAAGTGAATACTATTAAAAAAATTTGATTTTTGACTAACTCGTGCATTTCACGAGGCTCATAGCTTGTATTAGATGAAAGCAGAAGCCTTTGCTTCTGCCACGTGGTAATTCATGAGCATTTTAATAATTATTTTATTTAATTAATTTTATTATTATTATTATTATTTTTCATATTTGGGTTAGTTATTGATTGACCAATTTAAAGCTCAAATTGAGGCTATAAGTGAGATGTTTTTAGCACTATTGGTAAGTCCAATGCATAGATTTTGAAAAAAAAAAATACATGAAATAAAAAAAAATCAAAAATAAAAAATCATCTAAAAAGCCCAAAAAAAAAAATGAGAAAGTTACAGACATTTAAAGTTGACAATATTTTGTCACATATTACAAATAAAATCCCTGGATATTGTTTTAAGGATGTTGATTTTACAATTCCAAACATACAAATTTAATGAAAATTGCTTGAAATTAGAAGTTAAGAAATTTAAAATATAAAGAAGCTAATGATGACGCGTGGCGTAACTAACTTTTACTAACTTTCCGACTCTAGGTGTTTTTAAATAGGGGCAAATTAGTCATATAATTAAAAAGCCTTCAAAAATGGTGGACTCCATTCACTATGCATTCAAATGTGAAGGATTTTTTGGGCTTCAAAAAATGTGCAGGACGTAAGCTCCACATATTAATTTGAGGGAATTTTCACCAAATTTTTCATTAATGAGTTCTTATGATACTTTAAGTTAGACACAGACTCCTATGTAATAAAAAGCAGCTACGCAAATACCAACCAACATTTTAGGTTGAGCACGAAATCCAACACATATAGAAGGGCCTCTGCCAAATACTTGTGTTTGTAAAATCAGTTTATTTGTGAACTACATAATCGATTATGCAGACTCAACACTCGGCTCAGTTGGGCTGTAGCCAAGAGCAAAGATAAGACAAAAAAAAAACTGCAAAGTTATTAAATTTTTTCTTTTTAAATATCTTCTAGCCTAGCCCTTTCACAAAACTTGACCCACAATTTTCTCCTTTAGCCCAGCCCAGACACATAAGGTTACTTATAATCTCATATTAGGGAAGACTACATAGTCTATTATACAGAAATTAAGGTAATTTGATTTCTTCCAAGGTAACATAGATTAATTCCATATCTTTGGTAATTTTGTTTTGTCAATGCTTCTAGCTTTGTAATCGTACCAATTTTGTTTTGTCTATCTCTCTCATGTGTCACTGTGGGGTCCAGTGACATCACAGGAGAGAGATAGACACATTATTTAGGTTGTGTCCAAAAGGTTGTGGATTTGTTTGTGTCCCAATCTTTACTCTATTTTCAAATGCTAGAATTATACGTGCACTAAATTATAGCAACGCAATGTATAACATAATTATCATAGTAGCAACGCAAGAGTTATACACATTGATGATAGCTGTGGATCGAATGGTAATTGACAAAGAAAACTTGGTGGAATAATATGAAAGTATAACATAATTATCATAGTAGAAATGTCCCAAAATATAATATTTAAACCGTAAGAACTAAGAATGTCAAACATGACATTGGCATGCCAAAAAGGTAATATTTGGGGCACAAACACTTTACACAAATACACTCTATCTCTCTTTTGAGTGGCATTGTAGGGTCCATTGAAATTATCCGAACCGCACAGTGCCACCCAAGAGAGAGATAAAGTGTGTTTGTATAAAGTGTTTGTACCCCTAGCATTGTTGTGCTAAAAATTAGAACAAATGATCAATGGGCTAAAAGGTTAGATATTAATATTTGACATTGACTAAGTTATAGGGCGCAAAAACAAATCTCACAAACACAGGGGCGTATCCAGAAATCTCATCCAGTGGGTACCAATCAGGGACTTAGGCTATGCGGGGGTTCGGGGGTAGCGGTCTCGAGGTGAATTTTTTTTTTTTTTTTTTGGTTTACTTAACCATTATTATATGTAGAATTGATTTTATGTCCAAAATGTTCTAATAGCACCATACAATTTTTACTATAATTATTTCAAATTTTTAGTAGCTTTTGGGCACATTTTCAGTGAAGTTGTACATTATCAAATGAACTAAAAAAAATGCAGTGCTAAAACTTTTCATTGATAAAACTTAATTGGGTTATCAAACAAACTCTTAGGTCCGTTTGATAAATCTGAAAATTAAGTACTGAAAATTAAGTGTTGTATTTTAAGTACTGAAAATTTTAAGCGATTAAATTTGTAAAACTAAAAATAATGTTTCAAGTATTGAAATAGACCGCATTCATCAGTGATTATTTTCAGTAGATAGATAGATAATGGGGTTTTCTAAGCAATATTTACAAAATAAGGGGTTGAGAACCAAATCAATTTTTCAAAAAAAAGAAAGGAGAAATAAATAGATAGATAGTGGAATTTCCTAAGCAATATTTATAAAACAAGGGACCGAAAACCAAATCAGTTTTTCAAAAAAAAGAAAAGAAAAAAGAAAACAAAAAAAGGGGGCTTGGAGAGTAGAACCACGTCATTTGGGTTGAAACCAATGTAACAAACCACTACGACAACAATATTTTTCGTGAGCTAGGTGTAGAAAAATTTAAAATGTTACAAGTTCAGTGGGTACCATGGTACCCACTCGCTCCCATGTAGCTACGCCCGTGTCACAATGTGTCTATCTCTCTCTTCTGTGGAACCCATAATATCAGTGGACGCCACCAGGAGAGAGATAGACACTTAGTATTTGTGGATTGTATTTGTAAAATTTGTTTGTGTCCAAAGACTTTCTCTTTGACATTTGTGTTACTTTTTGTCCATTGTCCACCTCGGTTAAAATTAGAACAAAAAACAAAAAAAGCAACTACCTGACATGTAAAATATGCTGACATGTCTATACTCTACATCTGTTTGTATTTTTTTTTTATAACAACTTCAAGAAATTTCATTTCACCAGAACAAAACCAAGCTTCAAAAGAAACAAGTACAAATCAAAAGAAAGAAAAATTACAAAGTAAAGCACAACAATCTCCTGAGATGTACTGCAATCTCCAAATCCAAAGATATCTCGGATTGTGGTGTAACTCAACACGGAACCAAGCTAAAGGAGAAAGCTGCTAACAAACTTCAACGAAGATCACTCCAAAAGCATTATGATTGTGAAAAGAACCCATCTATGAACCGATCTGACGGAAAAAGTCGAATCTGTTGTAACAACCTGCATTTTCACATAAATTGTAATGGCATTTGTCGCATTTAAAATTTAATTGGAATTGCCTGCTTTTACTCAATTTCTATACTCATGTGCTAAACCATGTTATTAGTTTTATTTCATATTTAAAATTTTGGTTGGGGTCAAACTGTAATTTTACAAATTTAGCAATACCTGTGTTGGATTTTAAAACTGTATTTCAAAATGGTGGAAATGTTTGCTTTTGACTCAATCTGTATATTTTTTATAAGACCGGAAAATCAATTCTTACTTTAAAATGAAATTTTTTATATTTTTTTGTAATGATCACCGTGTCACGAAAATACCAGTTTAGACAGAAAAATTGTCCCCGTCGCGATAAACTCCAACAGATTTTGGAATCTACTTCAAATCAATTTGACCTATGCCTTTTTATCATTTAAACCAACCAATGATTAAGTTAGGCTTGTTTGGGGATGCCTAATGTGTGTGTATTATATTAGTGCTGTAATAACCTGCATTTCCATTAATTCCTAAATTACATTTTCATATTTAATTGGCAATTGCATTGTATATTTAATTTCACTGGGTATTGACTGCTTCATTTAAATTACATTTCTCATATTCTAAATTTTATTTATTGAATTATTGCAAGCTAAGAATGTTGTTGGGGTTAAATTGTAATTTTTATAAAGTTAGTGATACCAGTATGGATTTCAAAATCTGTATTTCAAAACGGTGAAAATAACTTCTATTGACTCAATCAGTATTTTTATAAAACCAGAAAATCAATTCTTAAGTTAAAATGGAATTCCCGTATTTTTGTGGTGATCACCGCGCCCCGAAAATACCAGTTTATGTCCAAAATTGTCCGCGCTGTGCTAAACTTCTCCAGATTTTTGGAAGTGATATAAAGTGTGATTGGACATACACTTTACTTGCCATTTATGGCAAGTGATCATTGGCTTAGGTCTTGTTTGGCAATGCTGTGTGTGTGTGTGTATTGTTGTGACCAAAAGCCAAATTTCCCAAACACTTCTACTTAGGTCCCTATTACTCTAACTTGACCCTTGGTGGAGCTTGGGAGTTATATCAGTATTTACCTACGTATGTATAAGCTGTGTATATTATGTACATAGTTAATTAGGAAATCAATTAGTTTGTAGAGTATAGGAGGCACAACTTGGACTCCAAGTTCCTCAATTGGCTCTCTTTATATGTTCATTACATACACACAATCTACGCAAGTTCAATTGCAGAGAAAGTTGAGAGGAATACTCAGTGAGTTCTTCAAATTTTAGAGAGAGAGGAGCTCAATCACCATAACTTGCAAAGCTTTGATTTGGATTTCTTATTTGCTTATTCTTTCTCAACAACCTCTTCATTCTTGAACTCAGTGAGTATTACTAACTCACTAAGAATGTAATTACATGTCTATTTACTGTGTGTTTGTTCAATTTTGTAATACACCATTGTTGATCCTACGTATGAAAATTCATAGCTTGAAATCAAGATTTTCAAACCTTAATCGAAATTCGTTTTTAGAGATGAATATGGTAGATTATACATCCTACATGCCATGTTTGAAGTTTTAAAGCCTAATTTGTTCATATGGAAAAGTATATAAGAAAATAAATTTTGGCATGTTTTGGTTTTTCATAAAATTGGAGAGTTATGGTTAGAATCATGTTAAACTAATCATAGATTCTTAATCCTTATTGAAAAAGGAAGAGATCCATATATAACATGATATATATACTTACAGAATGGAAATGGGTCAAAAAGACCCCTGTTTTGCTGAAACAGAACAGTTCCTGCGGAGAAGATGAAGCCTCAGCTTCATCTCGCGCCACGATCGCGCGCGCGAGAATCGCGCGCGCGAGCGGCCCGCGCGAGCGACACTTCGCGCGAGCGGCCCGCGCGCGCGAGGTAGGCGTCTCCAGGCAGACGTAAGAGTTTTTATATATAAATGAAAATTTTGGCTGATCGCGCGAGCGAGGGTCGCGCGAGAACCCCTTCGCGCGAGCGATCCGCGCGCGCGACCTTGGCTTTCTCAGGCAGACAGAAAAGTTATATTATAAAAGGAAAATGGACATATCGCGCGAGCGGCCCGCGCGCGCGAGTTCTGACAGTTTGTGTTTTTGTCTGTTTTGTGTTTAAGGTCTGTTTGGTTCAACTTTTTAGTACTGTTAAGGCTCTGTTTGGGAATTTAGTTGATCAGAACTCTAGTTGGTTATGTTTGAATGATTAAAACATTGTAGTATGACTCATTAATCCCCGTACGCGTGTTGTTCCTTTAATTCAGCATTTTTATTTTCGTTTAAGTGCATACCATTCATGTGGGTCAGTGGTACATGCATAGGGGTGTCAGTCTGTGTGGAAAAGAGTAATGGTAGTGTGGAAAGAGTATGAGTTTGTGTTTGTGGTCGTGGTTGTGGTTGTGGTTGAGTATGAGTTTGTGGTTGTGGTCGTGGTTGTGGTTGTGGTTGTGGTTGTGGTTGAGCTTGTGGAAAGGGTATCTTTGAAATGCGACGGTGGCAAATATGGACACTCCCTGACGCCCATGGAAGCGTTAAAGTGTGTGAAGCCGAACTCGGACACTCCCTGGCACCCATGGTAGTGCTAAAGTGTGGCCTACGGACACTCCCTGATAACTCGAGTCTGGATACTGTGTGAGGGGTTGCCCCGGTATTTGCATGGCGGTTAGGGTATTCAAAGTGTGAGGCATTGGACACTCCCTGGTACCCCGGACCAAAGTGTGAGGCAAACTGGACACTCCCTGGCGCCCCGTTGCTAAAGTGTGGCTATCTGAGTGTTTCAAAGATACCAGGAGTAGGATAGTGGGTTGTTGTGGCTGTCGAGAGACAAGAGTCGGCAAGATGAGTGTGGTGCATTGTTCTCATACACGGTCCCATCTGTGTAAATTTACCCTCTTTAAATAATGTTGTGATTGTTTTCTAAACGAGCTCTTTAATCATAATTATAAACTTGTGGATTTAATTTGGAATTGGAAAAAGGTAAGTTGGTATGTTTTACATTCAAAGTCATGTTTTTAATACTCACCAGCTTCTTGAAGCTGACGACGTTGATGCGTCCTGGACATTCGTGTTCAGGCTTTTCAGGTTATAATCAGGAGGAATCATACGACTATGCTAATTGAGAATGGCTGCTTCTGGAATAAAGACGATGGATTTCCAGACTGGGTTTCTCACACGTTCTTCATCGTTCAGGTTTCCCTCCCGAATGCCTGAATCCTCTCCCTTTATCATTTTCATCATTTTCTAATTTTTTCTTGAAGATTTTTGAATTTCTTGGGAAAATCTTCGAATGTCACGGATATCATCATCATCGGTCTTTGAGAGGTAACCAATCCCTGGATTTGACGTTTGGTCAAAATTGGGGTGTCTACACCAAGTACATCGCTTTGGGAAGCACTAGCGTTTTTCGTGAAAAAGAAGGATGGGACATTTCAGTGGTGTATCAATTATAGAGGACTGAACTGAGTATGAGTATCCCTTACCTTGAACCGACGATTCATTTGATCAACTACAAGGAGCTACGACATTTTCCAAGATAGTCCTAAGGTCGGAATATCATCAGTAGAGGGTACGGAAGGAAGATATACCTAAGACGGCATTCAGAACCCGATATGGTCACTATGAATTTTTGGTAATGCAGTTTGGAATGACGAATGCCCCGGCAGTGTTTATGGATTTGATGAACAGAGTGTTCAAGCCTTATTTGGATCAGTTTGTCATCGTCTTCATTGATGATATTTTGATATATTCTATGTCAGAGGAAGAACACGAACAACATCTACGGATTGCAATGCAGACACTTAAGGACCACCACTTGTATGCCAAGTTCAGTATGTGAGTTCTGGTTGCAAGAAGTTAAATTTTTGGGACACAAGGTGTCATCTCAAGGAATTTCTGTGGATTCGTCCACGACAGATGCTGTGTCAAACTGGGTTAGGCCGAGCAACCCTACAGAGGTTAGGAGTTTTCTGGGACTCGCAAGCTATTACAGAAGATTTGTTGAAGGGTTTTCTAAAATTGCTGCACCATTAACCGGATTGACGAAGAAGAATTTGAAGTTCGACTGGACAGAGAAGCATGAGCGCGCCTTTCTAGAGTTGAAAGAGAGACTCACTACCACACTGGTACTAGCTATACCCAAGCCTGATGAGAAGTTCACTATCTTTAGTGACGCGTCATATCAAGGACTAGGGTGTGTACTTATGCAAGATGGCAGAGTTATCGCCTATGGATCTAGACAGCTGAAGCCGAATGAGTTAAACTACCCCATTCATGATTGGGAATTGGTGATAGTGGTATTCGTACTCAAGATTTGGAGACATGATCTCTACGGTGAGAAGTTCGATTTGTTCTCCGATCACAAGAGTCTGAAATATTTGTTCACACAGAAAGAGTTGAACATGAGACAACATAGATGGATGGAGTTGATCAAAGATTACGACTTCACGTTAGAGTACCACCCTGGTAAAGCTAATGTGGTCACTGATGCTTTAAGTCGGCAGACTCGTGACGATCGCCTCTTTAATGGTTAGAGAATGGCGAGCATTGGAAACGTTGGCAGAGTTCGACGTACAGAGTGCTAAAGAAGGAGAAGGAAAACTTTTCGGATGTCTTATCCTATAGCTTGTTCTTATCGATCGCATTATTGGAGCTTAGAAAGAAGATGAGAAGTTTCAAACATGGTTCATGAAAATGTCAGAAAAAAGATCCGACAGAATGGAAGGTGGGAATTGATGAAGGATATCGATGCAGAAACAGGTTATATGTACCAGGCTGTGGGGGTTTGAGAAATAATATTCTGGCAGGAGCACATAAGTCAAGATATACAGTTCACCCAGGAGGAACGAAAATGTATAAGGATTTGAAAAGAAATTTCTGGTGGGAAGGTATGAAGAAGGATGTGGCCAAATTTGTATCCAAGTGTTTGACGTGTCAACAAGTCAAAGACGAACATCAGAGACCGTCAGGATTGTTGCAACCGCTACCTATTCCTGGTTGGAAATGGGAGCACATCACAATGGATTTTATAGTGGGATTGCCTCGAACGTAATAGAATCATGATGCCATTTGGGTAATCATGGATCGATTGACGAAGTCTGCTCATTTCATCGCCTATAGTATGACATGCCCGGTAGAAAAGATGAGCCGGATGTACATACAGTAAGTTGTGTGACTTCACGGTGCACCTGTGTCAATTGTGTCAGACCGTGACGGGCGTTTCACCTCTGGCTTTTAGGAAAGTCTGCAAGAAGCTATGGGAACCTCGCTCAAGATGAGTACTGCTTTTCACCCTCAGAGAGATGGGCAGACCGAGCGTGTTAATCAGATCATGGAGGATATGCTTAGGGCATGTGTCATCGATTTTGAAGAATCTTGGGAGACGCACTTGCCTTTGGTTGAATTTGCCTATAACAATAGTTATCACACGAGTATCGGGATGGCTCCGTTCAAAGCATTGTACGGACGGCCTTGTCGTTCTCCATTGTGTTGGGCAGAGGTGGGAGATACGGAGTTGTTAGGACCAGATTTGGTTAGAGAAACCAACGAGAAGATTTCTTTGGTCAAGGAAAGGATGAGAACCGCTCAAAATCGGTATAAGAGTTATGTCGATAGATGCCGAAAAGATTTGGAGTTCAATGTTGGAGATCACGTACTTCTTAAGGTTTTACCGACCCGAGGAGTAGTAGGCTTCGGTCTCAAGAGAGGAAAATTGGCTCCGCGTTTCATCGGATAGTTCAAAATTTTGGAACGTGTCGGGAAAGTGGCATATCGACTGGCGCTACCACCAAAAATGTCTGGGGTTCACAATGTATTTCATGTGAGTATGCTGAGAAAGTACATACGAGACCTCTCGTATGTGGTCAGTTATGATGATATTGAGACGAGTCATAACGTTTCTTACAAGGAGAGGCCTGTGAAGATTCTAGATCAGAGTATCAAGAAGTTGAGGAATAAGGATATTCCGTTGGTGAAGGTTCAGTGGAATCACCATGACGAGAATGAAGCCTCATGGGAAGTCGAAGCTGATATGAGGAAGAAGTACCCGGAGTTATTTCAGGACTAGTTAGTCTTGATTTCGGGGACGAAATCCTGCTTAAGGGAGGAAGGGTGTAACAACCTGCATTTTCACATAAATTGTAATGGCATTTGTCGCATTTAAAATTTAATTGGAATTGCCTACTTTTATTCAATTTCTATCTCATGTGTTAAACCATGTTATTAGTTTTATTTCATATTTAAAATTTTGGTTGGGGTCAAACTGTAATTTTATAAATTTAGCAATACCTGTATTGGATTTTAAAACTTTATTTCAAAATGGTGGAAATGTTTGCTTTTGACTCAATCTGTATTTTTTTATAAGACCGGAAAATCAATTCTTACTTTAAAATGAAATTTTTTATATTTTTTTTGTAGTGATCACCGCGTCGCGAAAATACCAGTTTAGACAGAAAAACTGTCCCCGCCGCGATAAACTCCCACAGATTTTGGAATCTACTTCAAATCAATTTGACCTATGCCTTTTTATCATTTAAACCAACCAACGATTAAGTTAGGCTTGTTTGGGGATGCCTAATGTGTGTGTATTATATTAGTGCCATAAGCAATTTTTCCAAACACCTTAATAGATTCCTAGACAAATTCCTTATACCTTTTTTGGGAGTGCTTTTTTGTGTGTGAGTTGAACTAGTGCCTAAAGCTACTTTGCCAAACACCCCCACTTGACCCCTACTAATTCCTAGCAACTTCTAAACCAATTAAGGTGTATGTGTATATGTATAATCTGCATGTATATAACATATACGTATATGTATATCTTGTATTTTAAAAATTAAAAACAAATGCAATTATTGAGTGTTGAAGGTTGAACTTGGAGCCCAAGTTCACCATATGGAACTTCTATTTATACACACACTTAACCTCATAGCTGTACATTTTTGGTTGCAAACTGAATTAGAGAGATAATTTCAAATATTTACAGAATTTTAGAGAGAGAGAGCTTGATCACCATAGCAAAACTCCAAGTGGATTTATTATTTGGTCTTTCCTTCTCAACACATATCTCAAAACACAATCACAGTGAGTATTTCTAACTCACTCAGAATGTAATTCACTCCTTATTTGCTACTGTGTATTAATAATTTGTAATCACCATGGATGTTCTTATGTTGGTATTCAAAGCTTGAAAACATGAAGTTTTTCAATCCTAACCAAAATAAGTTTTTAGAGATAAAAATGATAGATTATACATCATGGATGCTATGTTTAAAGTTTTAGAGCTTAATTTGTTCATAAGAAAATGTATATAAGAAATTAAATTTTATCATCTTTTAGTTTTTCGTAAAATTAGTGATCTACGTTTGGATTCATATTAAATTTATCATAGATTCATAATCCTCGTCGAAAAACGAAGAAATCCATATATTGCATGTCCTATTTACTTCAGAATTTCAAAATGGGTATTTAGAACTGAAACAGGGCATTTCTGCGAAGAAGACGAAGTTACTGCACAACCTCGCGCGCGCGAGCGGCCTGCATGCGCGAGGTGTGTGTATTTTGACAGTAAGAAAAGTTTATAAATAAAATAAAAAAATAGGTAGGTCGAGCGAGCGACCCGCGCGCGCGATCTTCCTGTGTTCTGGCAGTTTGGAAAGTTTTATAAAAGAAAACGAAAAATGCGCATTTCGCGCTAGCGGCCCACGTGAGCGACCCCTCTCGCTAGCGGCCCGCGCGCGAATTCTAACAGTTTCTAAATTTTGCTTGTTTTATGTTAAGGAACTGTTTGGGTGATATTTTATGGACTTTTAAAGCTCTGTTTGGGAAATTTACTAAAACAGAAACCTATTTGGTTATATTTGGACGATTGAAATGATGTATTACGACTTAACAATCCCCGTACGTACGTTGTTCCTATAATTCAGCATTTTATTTTTGTTTAAGTGTCATGACATACATGTGGAGTCAGTTGTACATGCATGGTGAGTGTAAATATTGGGCAGTGTGGAAAAGAGTAATGGTCAGTGTGGAAAAGAGTGTGTGGTTGAGATTGTGTTGTGGACACTCCCTGCTAATTGTGTACCAAAGTGTGACGTGTTGAGATTGGGGTGAGAGTATCTTTATAGTGCGACGGTGGCAAAACTGGACACTCCCTGATGCCCATGGTAGTGTTAAAGTGTGTGACGCCGAACTTGGACATTCCCTGGCACCCACGGTAGTGCTAAAGTGTGGCCTACGGACACTCCCTGGTACTCGAGTCTAGATACTGCGTGAGGTTACCTCCGGTATTTGCGAGGCAGATTAGGTACTAAAGTGTGAGGCATTGGAAACGCCCTGGTACCCCGGACCAAAGTGTGAGGCAAACTGGACATTCCCTGGCACCCCTGTGCTAAAGTGTGGCTATCGGAGTATTACAAGGATACTGGTGTGAGATAGTGGGTTGTTATGTTTGTCGAGAGAAAAGAGTCGGTAAGATGAGATGGTGCATTGTTTTTCATACACGGTCACATATATGTAAATTATAGCTTTCAAATGATATTGTGGTTGTTTTCTAAAATGAACTCTTTACTCTAATGTAAACTTGTTAAATTAAATGGGAATTTGAAAAGGGTAAATGAGTATGTGTTACATTCAAAGTTATGTTTTTAATACTCACCAGCTTCTTGAAGCTGACGACGTCGATGCGCCCTGGACATTCGTGTTCAGGCTTTTTAGGTTATGACTATGCTGGGCCCTATGATTATGCAAACTGAGAATGGCTGCTTTTGGAAGATAATCTGTTTTCAATTTCCTATGCTTTAGTTTATGAACCGTTTTGTAATAAGGATGACTGTAATAGATGTTAAGTTATGGTTTTGTTTTGTTTTTTTTAAGGCGGCTGGTGCCTTAGTTGACCCCGTATTGTAATATGTAATAAGTTAAAAAAATATTGCAAGCCTTGATTGCTCTGCTCTGATTATTATGGTTTTTATGTTGTTCGACGTTTGGGACGGAATCGATCCTTCAAACTATCACGACCTACGGATCCATAAAGAAAATTAAACGCTTTCCATATTTATGCTACTTCGGGGCGTGACATCTGTGATAGACAAGGTCGGATCCAACCACAGAACAAAGTGTTGGCCCAAAGTAACCTTAGAAGTGGGTGAATAAGGTTAATAAAAATATAATGGCAAATTAAAAATCAAGTAAAATCAAGTCAAGCACAATATCAACTAATAATCAATATAAAAAGAGAGATGGAAAGAGACACTTGCAAACTGACACGAACTTTTATTGTGTGCTCTTGTGTGCAATACCCAAGTGTAGGTAGACGTGCAAGTAGTACTGGATAAGACCAGGTCGATCCCACAGAGAAGGTTTTAAACAAGTTACTTAGATTAAACTCAAAAAGAAATTAAAATTTTGATGTTTAAATAAGGTGTAGAACACGAAGTTCCACAAATTGCAACTACTAAAGTAAAGCAATGAAATTAAACTAGTGATTAACTAATTAACTAAAGCGATATTTAAAACGGTTTTTAACTTTACAAAAGGAAGCGTTAGGATCACACGAATCCATAGTGACCATGCCATCTACCATGCAGTTATATTAAAGCTCTATGGCGTACGTCTCTCTACAGTATTCCGTATTTTCTAAAGATAAAGATTCAATCATCCTTTCATAACTAGGACTATATCATCACAGTTGATTTAAAATACATGAAGGCGATTTAAAACAATAGTTAAGACTCGCACTCTGAATGGTGTAAGCATTCAAAGTGGTTTGCAAAAGTTATTGAAGAAAAATGCCTTAAGCCTTAAAGTTAAGAAACTGTTTTGACAAACTGAGCATATGGGGACAGTTTGATAACAAATCTCGAAAACAAAAAGTCTAAGAATACTGCAAAGGACCATCTCAAGATTCTGAGTATTCGATCGATCGACGCACTCTCGATCGATCGAGCATCATCGTCTCTTAATCGATCGAAATGTCTTCGATCGCTTGCCTATATCTCTGGTTCGATCGATCGAATTAACTTCGATCGATCGAATGCAGGTTTTATTCTGATGCATGGCAGAGGCTAGAGATCACTATTTCATCATGATCTCCCAACTCTGGGACTACTCAGACATGGTCTGGAGTGTCACAGGTTTGTTTTTAACGTAGAAATTCATTAAGGTCTTGTTTGTGTGTGTTTTTAACATGCGAACTATGAAAACTATGGATTTTATCACTACTAACATGCAACCCTTCGTTTAGAACAGATTATAACTATATAAAATACGAACAGAAAGTAAATACCACTATTATAAAACCTGGAACGAACAGAACTTGTATTGAACTCCAAGATTTCAAACTAAAGCAAAATCCAAAGATTCAAACCTATAAAACCAAACAAAGCTCTCTTTCTCTATGAAAACTGTAAAACTAAAAGTTGGGCGTCCTTATAGACATGTTTACATCGAATATATATAGAAAAACCTAGGTTAGGGTTACAAAAATATGTCTTTGCTGCGTGTGCATAAATTCTGATAAAAGGCATGTTCGATCGATCGAACTATACTCGATCGCTTGAACTTTGAATTACTCAAGCACTTGAATAGTCTTCGATCGATCGAACACTCGATCGCTTGAACCGTATTCGATTGCTCGAGCTCCACTTTTCATCTTTGAATTGTCTTGCTTATAGTCAAGCTTTCCCTTTATCCTGTTATTCATTTCTGCACACAACAACGCAACATATTTGCACAAAATAATAGCTAATACACAAACTTATCATAGATTTATCACATTGTATGGAAGCTGGCATTGTAACACAACTTGCAGATATGTTAGGGAGTTGTAAACTAAATCAGTATATTTTATTTTGTAGAATAATATGCATGCAAGCATACTAGTCGGGTTTAGGTCACTTACCTGGCGGAATAACCCAATGGATCGCCGAACGGTGTTGTTACTAGCCCAACGACTTCACCCACGAACTGCTGCTCATTGTTAGCCTCCGTATACTCTCTTGTGCTCCGCATAGGTCTTGAAGATCACTACTAGAGTGGTCCTCGTACATATCAAGCGCTAAGTCCCAAGCCCCATTGGTGATGTGCTATAGAGAGAGAGCCGTGAGGGAGAGAGAGAGGGAGAGAAAGAGAGGCTGCTGAATATGTGTATTGAGGAAACCCTAGCATGTGTAATATGCATATATATAAGCACACAACTTAGGTTTACAAAGCCAATCCCATTAGACCCGGTCCAATATATGTTGGTGCAACTAATAGACCCACAAATTTCTTACATCTCCCACTCACCCACATAGGCCCTGTACTAAAACCAATATCTCAAAACATAACTTCTCATCTCTTCATACAGGGAAATAGAACGTGCGACCTTACGAAAAAAAAAGTATAGCGACAGGAGTGTAATGCCAAATCATCACCAGAACCAGCAAGACACTGTGGATACTGACATTTGGGCCCACTTTTCAAATAATTTTCAAATTCAAAGAGTCGCCACTTAATTTTTAAAAGGAAAATTAAGAAACCATTTTAAAGCAAACTGATCTTTTGCGAAACTAAAGATAAACTGGGTCCGAGGATTATGGAATGAAAGGGGAAGGAGCCTGCCGGACTAAAACACCCCCTTTCATCCTATCTCACGATAGACCACTACTCAACATCCTCTTTAATCAAGTTATTAATCTAAGCATGTCCTCAATTAATACATATATAGGTGTACATAACACAAGCTTGTTGGAAATGGTGTAAAATTGCTAACGGTAAAATATCATTCATAAGTCACATAATTCAACTAGCAAACATTATGATGTGCAAGTAAGGAACTAGAGAATTCACCCGGGATCCAGCCGCGAAATGGAAATGTGCAATGCATACACAAAATACAAAGTCTAAGAAAAGGTCTCTAATTCACATATTCACATAAGGCAAAAACCTAAGCTAAGGTGTCGCACATGGAGTCGAAAATCAATTAAAATCAATGAAGTAAATAAACCAGAGAAGAGATGAGAAATTGTACCTCAAATGCGCTACAAAACAAAGATTAGTCCACATGCTTCACATAATAATATGATATCAAAAAAATCAATCTCAATTCTCTAGCTTAGATCTATTAAGCATGAAATCCAACTTTATTCAATGGCTAGTTCTAATCATAAGCATTGATGTACATGAATGAATGAATGTGAATAAGAATAAAACATGGATTTATTCACTAATTTGGATCACTTAGCCTCTGGATTTAAGCTAAATTATCATTATTCAAAACATGATTTGGGTCCCAAGACATTAGGGAACCATTTGAGTTGAAATAAATAAGATTAGACAAAAATAGTAGCATTTTTTTATGAATTACAGAGAGCAGACCAGATCTTAGAAAATAGAAATAAAATACTTCCAACGGTTGGATCTTAATTCTTTTTGGATATGTTATGCCTCTGTGAGTCTAGTTTCTAACCAAAAACGAACATCGAGGTTTCAACGGTTAGATCTCCGGGAATACGGAAAACACTAGACGTCATTCAGGAATCTACAACTCTCTGTCCAGAGATCTTGTATGATTTACTAAAAATAGCAAACAAATCTGAATTGCTTCATTCTTTTCAGGGAACCTTCCTAACACATTAAGGTTCTTAGAAAAAATTATTAAAGGTCATGAAAACATTATTAAAATCCCGATTTATTTATTCTAAAAGAGTGTTGCTGTGCTGAAATTCTGGGCAGATTGTTGTTACTTCACAAAACTCATGACCAAACCATTTTAAACATGAAACTATCTTAAAACAAAATTTGCAGCGGTAGAACATTGTGTTATTAACACTTTCCCGTTAGTTTCACTTGATTTCAACGGTTAGATTTCGAACTAAAAATCTTTGATCAAAAACAGTTTGTGAACTCACTGTTTTCATTTGTCAAGTTCAACTTTATTTGTTAACCCCAACTATTAAATCATGAAGTTGGACTTAAACTAAACCATTTTCTCCTACCATTTGATGGTCATTAGAGACTAAGGACATCTATACATGTAGGTTTTGGATGAAGTATAGAGAACTTCTCAAAACCCAAGGAAGAGATTAGTCCAAGCCATAGAGATGGACTTAAACTAAACTACTTCTCCTACCATTTGATGGTCATTGGAGACTAAAAAACAAGTCTACTCTAATCTCCATGGAATATAGTATGAATTCCATAAGATTCATAGTAAAGAGATCCTAGTCATGAGTTGATACTAGTATCTCACAAACTATGTGTAGATTATGACCATGATTCATTTTAATCTCCATATGGATCATAAGATCATAGGAAACTAAGGAATCAAATTCAAAGAGTTTCAATGAGATATGGAAGATCTCATGAACCTTATGAATGAAATAGAAATAAAGGAAATCAAAGTTTTATTTAGGAACACAAATTCTTCAAAACTAATTTATCTCAAACCCAAGGCATTAATTAGATCCAAATTAATGAGATGTCATGAAATTCAATCACAAGTTCTTGGTGGTGTGTGATGAAATGGGGTAAGAAGAGAGGTTTTGAAAATGTGAAAAGTTCCTAGATCTAAGAACTTGTGATTAAATTATCCTAACTCTACCAAGGATTAAGAGGTTACCTCTATGACCTCAAAGAATTCTTCAATTTCTTGTGAAGCTCTTCCAAGATCTTCAAATTCTTCAAGAAATTCTTTTCTTCTTCTCAATTCTTTATATGATTCTTATCTCTCTCTCTCTCTAAAACTCAAGTATATCTCTTGTATATATATCTATATTGATTCAAAAGTTCAACCCCTCACAATGAAGATGAAGGTCTGTTTATATAGGCCATCATCTCAAGGATAAATGGGTAAATTCGGGTGGAGATCCATGTGCAAAGTTTTCTTCTAGAACATGTGAGAAAAGCAGTCTGTTACAGCCAGCGGCACTTGACGGCTCCCGGCGGCATTCGCTGAGTGCCAGGCGACACTCAGTGAGTGCCGCCGGCTTTGTCGCGTGCCGGGGCTAACTGAATTTTGCCCTACTTTTTAATTTTCAACATATATATTAACATAAGCTTAATTATTGACGAATTATGTTAAAATACTTGTATTTGTAATATATTCCATTAAGAATACATCCATAATATATGCTCTAAATATATTATTCCTCCTCTCTTTTTCCTTTTCTTTTCTTCCTTTTCTTTTCAAAAATTCCTCTTTATTTTAAAATTCATTTTTCATCATTTTTATTTTATATTTCTTTTCAAAACTCTTCTTTTATATATATATTGAGCAAATTCTCAGACTGATTTCCTCATGTGTTCTTCAATATTCGGGTTTCTCCCGAATACCCAAACTCTCTCTCTCTTTTTTCTCTTTTTTATATTTTATATTTTTAATTTTGAAATTTGTCTTGAAGAATCAATTGAAGATTTTGAATTTCCTGGAAAGTCTTCGAATGTCACCGGCCATTGTCATCATCGGTCTTTTGAGAGGTAACCAATCCCTAGATTTGACATTTGGTCAAAATTGGGGTGTCTACAGACACATCACTCGGAAGCTTCTCATGTATGCCTTAGATGATTCAACCACACCGGACACAGCATTCTCAATCCCTCGGGGAAAAGAATTGCTGCACCACCTCAATGCAATGTACTCATGACATATCAGTAACAAATTATGATTGTCGCAGGCCTGCTAATGAGTCACAAAAACATGGTGTGTTATTGAATGGTGTTCCCTGAGCACAGATGTCAATCCGACTAACTTGACAGCTTGCCCCTTTCACGCCCCATAGAATGGAATTATCTACACCATCCTAGGATAGCATGCTAAAGTAGCTGTCATCAAGCGTCATCGTCATGACATAGTCTGAAGTCGTGAAGGCAACAAGTTTGTAGGATAACCAATGTCTTGGATATGCTACGTGGCTCACACAACAATGAAGAGGAATCCATTCACTGCTCCACAATCGATCGCAAAAGCACATACAGTATGAAATGTATGCTATGGCGTTCTTCCATAAAAATGGGCATGTCACTCTGTGTTTGGAAAACAAGTAACACCATACGAATCTTAGTCTAGACGTTACACAAAACATCTAACCTAAGTTTTCCAGCACAGTCGCCACTCCTGGCGCCCGTTTGATAACTCACATTCGACTATAAACAAGCTACATAGAGTCGTGGGATATCTCTATGCTCGACCAAGTATAAGGTCTCATCTTAGATTCATCTAAGGCGACATATAGAGATAAATAGGGTTTATATCTAGCTTGCTGTTCTTATACTGTGTAGATATAAGTGTTCAAGCTCGCTTTCTAAGCGCTATGGACACACATGTCCTAGCTAGCTATCTAAGCGCCATGAACACATATGTCTCATCTTGTTCGCCATCTAAGTGCCATGGACACGCATGTCCTAGTTCGCTATCTCGGCGCCAAGGTGAATCACCCGTGTGAGCAGGTCGATTCAAGCCCGGTGACATATAAGAAATGTGTATTCATTCCATTCATATAACAAACATATATGTATGGAAATCAATTAGTTTATTATTAACTGATAATAAAACTTGAATAATAATGTCAATACCACAATAAAATGTCTAAGCACATCAAATCCCCCAATGGAGATGTGCCTTAAGATAACTTCCCTTTGCGTAAACCACATCTCAAATGTGACACGTGCTAGAATGGTTTTTGAAATCTTCTGCATATGCTCAGGCTTACGTGCTATCACTTTCGATGAGCACAACCTCATCACTATGAGATAAAGAGCCTAGCCACTACAAAAACTCTTCAACCAAAACAACTTCTCTAACAGCAGTAGAGCACACCACATATTATGCTTCCATCATGGACAGCATAAGGCAAAGTCCACAGTACTCCTGTGAACATATCGCAAGATACTCTTCACTACTCTCTAGTGACAGGCCCTGGTTGCTACGACAACGACTAATTAAATCAACCGCATAGTAGACATCTGACCGAGTACACACATTAGCATACTTCAGATTCCCTAATGCAGACGCAAATGGCAAACTGGACATTTGTTTCCTCTTCTCATTATTCTTAAGACATTGATCTAAGGTCAAGGTGAGTCCCCAAAAAATGGGATGTCTATGGGTTTTCAGTTTTTCATGTGAAAACGTTCAAGAACCTACATCTTTTAAGTCCCTCGAGACAAACAAAGGAGCTTCTGAGAACAATATCTTACAGTCTAAACTTCCAACATAGAGTTGGAATCACCCATGTCCTCAATCTTAAACTGAGAGGACAACCACTCTCAAGTAGCGACAATGGAACTCATCTCATTCCCAGTTAAAAGGGCATCATCAACATATAAAGAATTAGAACACTTTCTTTGGACCATTTAATGTACACACATTGTACCACTGCCTAGACGATTGTTAACTTGAGATAATAAATAGATCGTTTGAGACAGCACACTTTTTCTTTCATTCCCTTTGGTCACAA
This sequence comes from Hydrangea macrophylla, assembly GCA_033977485.1. Classification (NCBI taxonomy): domain Eukaryota; kingdom Viridiplantae; phylum Streptophyta; class Magnoliopsida; order Cornales; family Hydrangeaceae; genus Hydrangea; species Hydrangea macrophylla. The sequence goes on from CM066987.1 coordinate 14,327,632, forward strand.
CACCAATGGGGTGATCCATATTTATCTTGTCGTCTTGTTCTCCATTGAGAAAAGAATAGTTTAAACATCCAACTAAAAAGGTTCAAAATATAAATATACGACAATTGCTAGGATAAGGCGAATGGAATCAGATCTCACCCTTTGGGAGAACATTTTTCCATGGTCTATACCCTCTCTGGGTACAAACTATCGCCACAAGGCGCGCCTAATACTTGTCAATTGAACCATCTGCCTTGCGTTAGATTTTGAAAAAATACTTGTCTCCAATAGTCTTACGCATAGGCAGAATGTCAACTAACTCCCAGACTTTATTTGTGTCCATAGAGCTCATCTCATCTGGCATAGCAACTATCCACTCAGCTTCAACACACGAAGGAAAATGCTTCAACAAAAGAAGCAGGCTCATCCTCATCCACTTGTGTACACATTTGCACACATATGAAAATGTCTTCCTTAATTTCAAAACAACGATAGGGAACTTTTTCCTCATCACCATACAGTGTACTACCTGAGAATCTTGAGTGCCTAGTGGTGCACTCCCACTATCTGGTACACTCCCACTAGCGTCTAGCAGTGTACTCCCACTTGGGTGGAGACTAGTACCATTTTACAGCGATTATTGGATATGGATTCTCAATCTCCCCACCCTCATTTAAAGATGGTATGTTGTCTTCAGCATCCTCCAACTCATAGAGGTTAAGATATCTCTTAGTAATACAAATCTGTGGAAGTCATTCTCAATATCATTTGGCACCATTTATCATTCCTATATCTGTTTGTTCATTATACGTAACATAGGCTGTCGAGCTATTAGAATACCTTATAAAGGTATGCTTTCTAGCTCTCGGAGCGTAGTTTCTCGCACTTATATGAGGTATAATGAACATAAACTCCTAAGCTCCACGAGCGCAAATGCTCCAAAATGAGCTTTTCGCTTTTCCATAGCTCACAAGGAGGTAGAGGGAACTGACTAAGAAGAGGCACTCTAGTATGTAGGCAGCAATCAAGAGTACATCCCCCCAAAACAACTTTGGGAGGTTGACTTGCGCCATCATTGTCCTAGCCATATCTAGGAATGTCCTATTCCTTTTTTCTGTAACACCATATTGTTGCGGAGTTTTCAGAATAGAAAGTTGTCTGTGTTTCCCCTTTTTCCTCACATAGTTCCCAGAACTGATTAGATAAATACTTGCGATCCTCACATCGCGCGAAATCATCTTTAAAAGTGAGAAAATAAGAGGCGCCATGACGTGCCTTTACAACCATAGGTCCACAGATATTTGAGTGAACTAGCTCTAATGCTTGAGTAGCTATAATAGCCTCTCTAAAAGGCTTTTGGCATGCTTTGCCAACTAAGCAAGACTCACACATAGGTAGGTCAATCTTAACGAATGGGCCCAAAAGGTCTTCTCGAGCTAATCAAGTCATCCTATCACATCCTATGCGTTCAAGTCTAGCATGCTTTGTCTCAGAATAAATGAATGACAGAGGAAACCATAATTTATGAAAACAATTCTTAAGCAGTTATCCCTAGATAACCATGTCCTAGTAACACTACCACCCAAAAATGTCCATCCTATTACCACCAAATTGAAAAACGTCCTCGATTGCGCTCTTCCACCTTGTTAGCCTTGGGCGCAAACTTGCTGGCCCCACCCTACCTCTAGGCGGGTTTACCCTTACCATTGCGTTTAGGCCCACTGGCCTTGCGCTTAGTTCAACTTATGGAAGTAGTGGTCAAGAGTGTAGCTATACGGTTCGCCTCACCTTTTTGGCGCTCCGTGTTCAGCTCAACATGTCAGAAAATGTCTAAACAAAAAAATTACCATTTTCGTTGTGGATCATGATTTGTTTTCTATGGACCCGCGAATCAGGCATATAACTAATCATAGCCTGAAACTGCAGTTCGCTAGTGAAGATGTTTCGAGTATTCCGAAATCACGAATCATACCTATCATCGACCTTAGATGTCCAGTCATCGTGTACTTGGAACGTTTTCTTTACTTTCCCGAACTTCATAACTAGATGCTTAATCTAGTAGTGAATGTGCCATCGAAAACAAATCTGAGCTGATCTCATGATACTTTGGCTATTGGGTAGTAAATATACTTCCCAACAAGATCATGGTGCATGCTGCTTATCACGAAGCGCGTGCTATGATCCTTCTCGAGCCAAGTATTATAGGCTATTAAGGTTATAATAATATTGGGCCGGATGCCCATTACTCAGTTTAATGGGTTGGACCATAGAATAAACCTAAAGCCCATAAGGTCTTACTCATTCTATCGGTGTGTTAATTTGCAGTGTCATATTACAAAAACTAGTCCCTTTTAAACTTATTACTTTAATAAAGATCGACAAAGTGTGGTTTGGAAAATGTTTATTTTTGTAAATCCAAAAAGTTTGAAGAATAATATTTGAGAACATGCGCAAAGGATTGACATTATCATTTGCACATTTCATAAGGATTGTTTTAAAATCCAATTATAAATGAGTTTTCCCCTTTCTACAATTTAAGACCAAAAAATTCGCTATTGCTCATTAATCAAATCTTAATTTTGTAAATCAAGAAAAACCTTTTATAATTGATTTTTCTAAACAAACATCAATTAGATGGTACAATTACCTATTCAAGATCATCCACAAGATATAAAGTGCGTCATACAATAAAAGTGCGCATGGACACCCACGTGGGTCCAAATTGACAACTTAGAGCTCATGTTAAGGTTATTCAAGTGTATGATTTATGACCAAAGAAAACCATCCCTTTACAAGTAGGCTTTTCCAATACAAGAAATAAAACCCTCGTCCTCACATTACATTTATAGCCCAAAAACAAAATAGGGATGCTTTGTTCATATACATACACAGAAACAACCTTCAACATACATCGTGAGGACACAAACTCCGCAAATTATCAATTAATCGTCCATATTCATTTTATCCAGATTAATGCATTAATCACATACACCAAGAACTCATGCGGTCTATTTAAAAAATGCCTGGACTAATCCATCACTCCATTTAAGGAGGAGGATTAAAGGTCTCGGGTCATCCAATCACAAACAACAGTAATTAAATGTGACCTATAATGCAATGAGCCTCTAAAATAATAAAATGTGCAATAAAAAAGATTATTGCACAGCCCGGATAGCTCCCATAAACTAAGTAAAATCAATGAAAAAACTTGATTATTTTTCACTAATTTTAACACACTTTTCGGTCTTAAAACATATTTTAAAACCAATTCATTAAGGGCTTTTAAATTAACAAAATAATTTAGTACCTCATGGAAGAATTTAAATAACTAAAAAACTGATTTTTCATTATAAAGAATTTTCCAAAATTTATCAAGGCCCAATAAACGTTTTGAATCAATTTAACAAAATGAATTGATCTTGTTAAACAAAATTGACTATGAGCAACTAAATTCCCACAAAATACAAAAATTTCAAGGAATTTGTTCTCCAAAGATTTTCAGTGGTCTAATATGGTGTTCTAAACACCCCATATTAATTTCAAAAATTAATAGTCTATTTTGACTATTTTAAGCAATTAAATAAATGTCCATAAGCATAAATTTTATGCTCTAAAATACAAAAAAAAAATTGAGATAATTCACAAAAAAAATTTCTCAAGTCTCCAATCAGTGTACAAAAACACTATACATTCAATTCAAGAATTAACAACTTTAATTGGTTATATTTTAAGCAATTAATATTGCACACTCAACACAATATCTATGCTCTAAAATATGTCCCAAAGAGCGAGAAAATCCATTAAAATAATTTTCTCAAGCTACTACTAGTGTTCTAAACACATTGTGTTAATTCCTTGAACTAATAATCAATACAAATATTTTATGCAATTTAATACGTGTACAAAAACACATAATTATATGCTCTAAAATATTAATATGATTTAGATAATTCACCAAAAATTATCTATGGGTCCCACAAAATTTTATATAGTCTCAAAACAGTGTCCCTAATGTCCCTAATTAATTACAAAAATTAATAATGCATTTTGGCTATTTTAAGCAATCAAATAAATGTCCATAAACATTAATTATATGCTCTAAAATACCATAAATACATGATAATTTACACAAAAATTAACTTAGAGTCCCTTACAGTATGCTACACTACATATTAATTTCAAAATTTAATATTTAGTTTTGGATATTATAAGCAATTTAAAACATGCACATACCATATCTTTTTTAGCAATGTCCCCAAAAATCCATATTTACTAATGTTTTTTACTCAAGACCCATCTTAAATAAGTTTATTTTAATAGACCCTAATTGTAGTGAACTAATGCCAATAACCCATATCCCCCAATTTGTAATTTTTGAGTGACAAATTTACCCATTCATGTATTATATATATATATATATATATAAATATGTTTGTATATACGAAATGATAGGTTGCAGATTAAATTTGTAATCAATTTTCAATTGATTATGATGACTTTTCACATTTTAAGCTTATCTTGAATATGATGAAATCACATGTTTACAGCACACATTTATTGAGATGAATGTAATGTGCCATAATTATAGGAAAATCTGTTTACCTAATAAGAGTAAGCAGATAAGAATGCATGTGCCATATTCAGTTTGTTTTCTAAACGTATCAAGAAAAGATATACACGACTGAATTTTTCGATGTTATGATTTTAAAATTTATCACCACTGAATTTTTTTAGAACCAAGATTGATATTCAAGTGATTTTCGTGGTGCATAATTATCACCACTGAAATTACTTAGCCAAAACATGTGGTGTGTTAAAATTATCACCACTAAATTTATCACCACTGAATTTTTGTATGCTAAAATCATCATTCACAAAATTCTTTTTACTTTGGATGTGATGATTTTAAAATTTATCACCACTGAATTTTTTAGAACCAAGATTGATGTTCCTATGATTTTCGTGGTGCATAATTATTGCCACTGAAATTACCTAGCCAAAACCTGTGGTGTGTTAAAATTATCACACTGAAATAACCTAGCCAGAACTTTACAGTAACAATTTTCCAGAATTTTACACTAACAATTTTCCAAAATTTAACAATAATAATTTTTCAGAATTTGTCCAAACCAAAAATCCAAACCAAGGATACCAACCATCACATGAACATTCAACCATAAGAAGGACCAAATTACAAGACTAAACTGAAAATTCAGAAAAACTGAAAAAGACATGAGTGATCAAAAAAAAAAAAAAACTAGAAAAAATTCCCACTACTCATATAACTCTAAACCAAAAACCCTTTATCACTACATACAGTGTAGAATTTAACCCACAGAAAACTATAGCAAAAAAAAAAAAATCGAAGAATCTTCACAGAAAAGGGGGAAAATTACAAGAATCATCTGGGGAAAAAAATGGGGTGAGCAAAAAATGGGACACTAAATCGTAACGGAAACCAAAACACAGATCACATGCACAGTGAATCTCATTTTCTGAGTGATATTGGCTCGAATTGCACTCGAAATCTCCTTTTTAGAGTGATTATGTCTCAGAGCTTCAATCCAATCGCAGAGCTTGAAGGCCTGAATATCTTGCACCGCCAGTGGCGACGACATTTGCGGAGGATTACGATGGTCGGAGTAGTCGACGGTGATGAGAAGCTCTCTGCACACTTCTTGGGCCATTTGGAGAAGATCGGATATGGAGGAGTATTGTGTGACTGTTGCACTGTACATGTAGAGAGAGAAAGTAGAGAGAGAGAGTGATGGTCAGATGGGTTTTGCATCTAGAGAGAGAAAGAGGGAGAGATAGGATATAATGGGTTTGATTATCAATAAATGGAAACCCTATGATCATGGTATAAATTTGGAAAGGGTGGCATTATGGTCATATAATTTTTAGTGGACCTATCACAAAATACTTTATATAGTTGGGTCTATTATGCATAAGATGGGGCTAATAGGACTTATTATTAGTTTACCCTATCTTTTTATGCTCTAGGGTCCCACACAGTACACACAATACTGAAAAAATATATAATATTTCAAAAATATTATTTTACATAATTTTTTTGATTTAAAAGTATTTTAAAAACTCAATATGATAACCATGTGGGCTATTTTAATAAGTAATAAAGTTTAGGCATTGTTAATGTAAAAAACCAAAAACATTTAAACAACCATGGCATAGACTCCATAGTCCACAGAGCACACACACGTGACCACACAGACCCCACGAACCATGCAAATGGCCATTGCCAAGGCACAACCTTGCACATCCAGTGACCCCACTTCATGCTACAAAAAAAAATACAAAAAAATCCCATGTGGGCCACGTGCCATGGCGTGACTGGGCTACATAAATAAAACTTGCTTTATCATCTTCTTTATGAAGAAGAAATAGCAGCAACAACAACCCTAGGCTGCGCGGGCGGCCGTCTATGCAAGGTTGTATCCCCTACACCGGAGATAATCAGTCATTAAAAATTTTAGGGGGGACTCTAGGGACCCACTTGAAAATTGATTTTATCAAGTTTTTGGTAAAAGCTTTAAGAGCTTTAATGGCAGATACATTTTGGGCAAATAAACGGGCGAATCAACAACCTATAGGCTCTGATACCAATGTAGAATAATATGCATGCAAGCATACTAGTCGGGTTTAGATCACTTACCTGGCGGAATAACCCAACGGATCGCCGAACGGTGTTGTTACTAGCCCAACGACTTCACCCACGAACTGCTGCTCATTGTTAGCCTCTGTGTACTCTCTTGTGCTCCGCATAGGTCATGAAGATCACTACTAGAGCGGTCCTCATACATATCACGCGCTAAGTCCCAAGCCCCATTGGTGATGTGCTATAGAGAGAGAGAGAGAGAGAGAGAGAGAGAGAGAGAGAGAGAGGCTGCTGAATATGTGAATCTCATTCAAGAAAACCCTAGCAGGTGTAATATGCATATATATAGGCACACAACTTAGGTTTCCAAAGCCAAGCCCATTGGACCCGGTCCAATATATGTGGGTGCAACTAATAGACCCACAAATTTCTTACACCTTCTTTTAGCGCGGTTGTATTTTACAAATACCCCCGCTTGTCACAAACCGAGTTTCAATTGGTTCGACAATCCTCAATCCACAGTTTGCAATCTACTGCCTACGTCGACCACTCAAGAACACCTCTTGAGAATTCCACTAAACAACCTTCTTTGGGTGAAGATTAAACCCTTCTTACAAGTTCTTCTTGAACTTCTTTACACTTCCAATGAAGAAGCCCTTTACTTGGAGCAAAGGGTACACCAACCCTTATTTACAACTTCAATAATGTAATACCTTGTATTTTCAATAAATATTTATGCAGAGAGATTTCATATACTTTCCTTAACCCTACTTGAAATCCAACCTTCGCCTGATCGAAGTCTTTTCGAACGACCGAACCTTCCTAAAGTTCAAGCGATCGAACACTTCTTGAGTGGCTGAAACCCTACCGACATAAATTTAATACGTGGTCCCCACTTTAATCGATCAAACAATTTACAATCGATCTAACCTAACTGATCTGCTCTCGAGCGATCGAACTACCTTCGATTGATCGAACTTGTAATCATCAGAATTCCCAGGTTTCACGTAGAAACAGCCACCTGTACCCCTCCTCTTTTATATATATGTGTTATGCTCATGAGTTTTTGTGTTTGCTGAACTTAGGAGAGCTAGATAAAGAGTTATGTGCTTATGCTATATATATATTATACACATACCTCCATATATATATATGTATACACACACATACTCATATAATTATATATATCCTGTCAGAGAAGAAGAAAAAGAAGAAGAAAAGAGAAGGAGAACAAGAGGAGACAGAGAAGAGAGAGAGAGAGGAGATGCCATTAAAGCTTCAAAGATCACACGTTGCCAAATGCGCCCTTAACGACGTTCGGTGAGTTCTAAACTCATATAGTAGCTTAATTATAATATTTTACGTATTTTGGACATATTAATAATAACCCAAACACACCCTACCAAATTCTGGACATTCACTGTAGAATCTGTAGAAGACGAAGTTTGACTGATCGAGCTAAGTTCAATCAATCGATTAACACTGAGTCTCAATCGATCAAAATGACTTTAATCGACCGAGACTACCTTCACTTCGATCGATCGAGAGTACTTCAATCGATCAAACATTTCTTTTCTCAAGCGATTGAGATGACTTCAATCAATCAAATTCAGCAGAACATGGATGTGTTCCTTTTAGTTATGATTCATAATGCGTAATTTTTTTAATGGATGTTCCTCGTCCCTATTATGCGATATCATGGATTATGGAGGTAATGCGATAATGAGATTGAGATAACATGGTGGTGACGTAGTCGGGTTCGGAACATTAGTAATAGTACGACGCAATAACAAGATAAGGTTTGAGTATAGTGGTGGGTAATATTGGATATGTAATAACCTGCATTTCCATTTAATTTTAAATTACATTTTCATATTTAATTGGTAATTGCATTGTCATATTTAATTCCATTTGGTATTGACTGCTTCATTTAATTACATTTCCCATGTTCTAAATTTTATTTCTTGATTTATTGTAAGCTAAGAATGTTGTTGGGGTTAAATTGTAATTTTTATAAAGATAGTGATACCAGTATGGATTTCAAAATCTGTATTTCAAAACGGTGAAAATAACTTCTTTTGACTCAATCAGTATTTTTATAAAACCAGAAAATCAATTCTTACGTTAAAATGAAATTCCTGTATTTTTGTGGTGACCACCGCGCCCCGAAAATACCAGTTTATGTCCAAAACTGTCCGCGCCATGCTAAACTTCCACAGATTTTGGAAGTGACCGATTTAGACATTTGCTTTATTGCCATTTATGGCAAGTAATCATTGGATAAGGCATTGTTTGGGAATGTTCAACTTATATGTGCAAATGTTGTGCCATAAGCTAAATTCCAAAACAACTCTAATTGACCCCTATAACCCTATGCTTGGCTCTTGGTCTATTGGAGAGTTTATTATCATCTGTGTTTATATGCTATATACGTATGTAATTGTGTGAATTTTCCAGCTCAATCAATTGGAAACAAAACATTTTGTAGAGTGTATGTGAAGAGACTTGGCCTCCAAGTCCAATGCTTACTATGTTTATTTATACACCTCAACACACACACATACTTTCATTCTGCAATACACAAAACACAGAGGGAGCAGAGAGTTCTTAGTTCAGATTGTTTTAGAGAGAGAGAAGAGCTTCTATCGTCCATAGCTTACAAGCTTTGATTTGGATTTCTATATTGGATTTCTTTCTCAAAAATTACTCCCATCTCTAATCACAGTGAGTATTCTAAACTCACTAAGAATGTAATTTCATATTAATTGCTGTGTAATTGTTAATGTTGTATAGCGCCATTGATATTTGTATGTTGAAGTTCATGGCTTGAAAAATGGAGATTTTTCCAAACTCAACCAAAACCTGTTTTGTTAGATGAATATGATAGATTACATGTCATATATACTATACCCAAAGTTTTAGAGCTTAATTTGTTCACATAAGAAAGTATATAAGAAAATTAGTTTTGACACTTTTTAGTTTTTCATAAAATTGGTAAGCTATGTGTTGAATCATGTAAAATTGACTTCATATTCGAAATCCTTGTGAAAAACTAAAGAGAACCATATATTACACGACCTATGAAGTATTGAATCTAAAAATGGGTCATTTTAGACCCTGAACTGCTGAAACAGAGTAATCTGACGAAGAAGATGAAGCCTCAACTTCATCTCGCGCCACGATCGCGCGCGCGAGAATCGCGCGAGCGGTCCGCGCGAGCGACCCCTCGCGCGAGCGGCCCGCGCGCGCGAGGTAGGCTTCCCCAGGCAGACGTAAGAGTTTATATATATATATTTGAAAAATTGGCTGGTCGTGCGAGCGAGGGTCGCGCGAGAACCCCTTCGCGCGAGCGATCCGCGCGCGCGACCTTGCTTTCCTCAGGCAGACAGAAAAGTTTATTAATATAAGGAAAAATGGGCTTATCGCGCGAGCGGCCCGCGTGAGCGACCCTTCGCGCGAGCGGCCCGCGCGCGCGAGGTATTGCAGTTTCTGTTTTTGTCTGTTTTTTTGTTAAGGGACTGTTTGGATGAAATTTATATACTGTTAAGGCTCTGTTTGGGAATTTAGTTGATCAGAACTCTATTTGGTTATGTTTAAATGATTAAAACATTGTAGTATGACTCATTAATTCCCGTACGCGTGTTGTTCCTTAATTCAGCATTTTTTTGTTTAAGTGCATACCATTCATGTGGGTCAGTGGTACATGCATAGGGGTGTCAGTCTGTGTGGAAAAGAGTAATGGTAGTGTGGAAAGAGTATGAGTTTGTGTTTGTGGTCGTGGTTGTGGTTGAGTATGAGTTTGTGGTCGTGGTTGTGGTTGTGGTTGTGGTTGTGGTTGTGGTAGAGTTTGTGGAAGAGGGTATCTTTGAAATACGACGGTGGCAAATATGGACACTCCCTGACGCCCATGGAAGCGTTAAAGTGTGTGAAGCCGAACTCGGACACTCCCTGGCACCCATGGTAGTGCTAAAGTGTGGCCTACGAACACTCCCTGATAACTCGAGTCTGGATACTATGTGAGGGGTCGCCCCGGTATTTGCATGGCGGTTAGGGTATTCAAAGTGTGAGGCATTGGACACTCCCTGGTACCCCGGACCAAAGTGTGAGGCAAACTGGACACTCCCTGGCGCCCTGTTGCTAAAGTGTGGCTATCTGAGTGTTTCAAAGATACCAGGAGTAGGATAGTGGGTTGTTGTGGCTGTCGAGAGAAAAGCGTCGGCAAGATGAGTGTGGTGCATTGTTCTCATACACGGTCCCATCTGTTTAAATTACCCTCTTTAAATAATGTTGTGAATGTTTTCTTAATGAGCTCCTTACTTCAATAATAAACTTGTGGATTTAAAAAGGGAATTGGAAAAAGGTAAGTTAGTATGTTTTACATTCAAAGTTATGTTTTTAATACTCACCAGCTTCTTGAAGCTGACGACGTTGATGCGTCCTGGACATTCGTGTTCAGGCTTTTCAGGTTTTAACCAGGAGGAATCATATGACTACGCTAATTAAGGTGGCTGCTGTGGGAATAAAGAAACTGTTTATTATATGCTTTAAGTTTACTTGTTTGAGTTTTAAACTGTTTTGTTTTAAGGATGACTGTAACAGACTCTAAGATATTATTTTATTTTTCAAGGCGGTCTGTGCCTTAGTTGACCTCGGTTTATAAGATGTAATAAGATAGAAAATTTTTGTAAGCCTTGATTGCTTTACTCTGATTATTATGTTTTGTTGTTTGACGTTTGGGACGGAATCGATCCTTCAAACTGTCGCGACCTACGGGTCCATAAAGGAAATTAAACGCTTTCCTTATTTATGCTACGTCGGGGCGTGACAGGATAACTGGTGATTGAGTCAGTGGGATATTAGTTACTTTCTAAGTTGTGTTTTTTCGAGCTTATGATTCGCTCAAGTTGAATCTGATAAGCGTGTGACGAGGATTTAACCAGGATCGTGAGAGCTATGGGTGCACAGTACTCGCAGGCTTTCTTAAAAGCAGTGAATAGTAAGATTTCTTAAAAGCGGTGAACAAGAATAGTTGTGGCACGCCTATTGTTATAATTACCAGAATTATGTAGGTACCGTACTCGCAAGCGTTCTTAAAAGCAATGAACAAGAGTATGGGTACGTCCATAGACCAGTCATTATATGAGAACGATGTATGGGTGCTCGCAAGAGTTAAAGTGGTGAACAATAGGATTAGTATGTTGTGACGATATAATCAGTTCGAGATAGTCAGTCGAGAATTGGTACAATCAGTCTTAGAGTTGAAAGAGGATGAGAATCGATTAGTGATGAGTCTGAATAAAAGAGAAAGATATATATTTAGCATCACTATTATATATCGTTCATGTTTGGTAATTACGTTATTTCTATGAGACTGTGGTAGTTAGTTCTCACTCAGCTTTCAGTAAGCTTATGGCCTTTATTGCGTAGACATTTCCCATCCAGACTACCCTATCTTTAATAATACAGGAGATGGAACTTATGACGAAGTCTATTTCCCGAAAGGGGATTATGCAGAGGATGGCCCCGCTGATGCCAGTTATGTTGGAAAAGGAGGTTACGTTGACGACTACCCGTACGCCAGCTGAAGACCTGAAGATAGATAAATTTAGTTTTATTTCTGTTGAACTTCTAGTTAACAGGTACATGGGCATATGTTGTCTCCTGACCTGTTGTGATCCTGAGGACCATACTCTGATGATTGTAATAGTGATACTATTATTTTATTCCAGTTGTTCTTGTTTTTGGACTAGTACTGTGTGGTGTAGATAATTAGTGACTTTCACTTGTCATCCCTGTGGACCCAAAAAGGAAATTTATTTTTCTCTATTTTTGTTGCTCCGGGGCGTGACAAATAATGAGTTTGATTCTTTGAATACAAATAAAAGCTCTCTTCGAACAAGAGTACTAGATGAATACAATGAATGCTCTCTTTAATACTCTCAAGGGATTACAAAGGAAACTAGAACAAGTATGAATGAATCTCACAAATTAGGGCTCAAAGCTTTGATTGTAATGAATGTGTATTGAATGATTGTAATGAGATCTCCAACTACCAATTTCAAATGAGTATATATATCCTCTTTGGAAAATCAGAATGTTTGGGTAGTTGGGGTGCATTTATTGCTCACTCAAAACCTTTGAAAACTAGCAGTTACTGTTCTGCGCAGTAATCCAGTTGACTGCATTTCAAATCTTATTAAGGGCGCCACTAAAATAGTCTACTACTTCAAGGACCAATCGACTGGATAAGTGTTACAGTAGCTACTTAACCCAAACTGCACAAACAGTCGTCTATATGAGAATTATTGATCGACTGAGAACTGGAAAAACTATTAGTCGACTAGGGAAACGATCCAATCGACTATTTTTCTAGTAAAAGGTTGTTTTTCAGTTTTAAAGGATTTAGCATATTTTTAAGCCCTTAACTTAGAGAAATAGTCACACAAGCTTTACAAAAGATCCTATAAGTACAATACGAGTATAAAGATCTTCCAAGATGCTTCCATAGAATATCCATCAAGATAAAAGGCTCCGTTTGGACAACACACTAAAAGATAAACATAAGTACCCAACGTCATAGTTTAAACATCAAAATTACTTAAGGACGAACCATTGGGCTAACACAAAGAACTGAAGAGATCTAGCAGAGCACAAAGTGACCAAAATAAAAAACAAAACCCTCCTAAAGAGGGACAAAGCCCTCCCAATGAGGGACAAATTCTCCAAAATGAGGGATAAACTCTCCTAAAGGGAGATAAACAAAAGAAGAACCAAGGGCTCCCCCATGGCCATGGGCGAGCCCCTGAAAATCGCCGACAATGAAAGGTTTTTAGGTTTGAGAGAGTGAGTAAATACATTTATCTCTATTTATATAGAAAAAAATTTATTTTATCATATTTTCAGCGAAAACTTTAACTTGCAAACTATTTCACACTAAACTTTGAAAATTTAATAATGGCTACTTCACAATCACAATAAAAGGATGGCTCAATTACATCAAATTGTGCTTGACAATACTCTTACTAGTCAATTTATTCAATAGTAGAAAATTGTTTTTGGCAAAATCTTTGTCACGCTCGTCCCGGAGAATACAATCTTTTAAATGCATATTTGATAATTGTGAAAGTAGTTGACTGTGAGTCAACGGTGAGTGTCAATCGAGGACACGGGAAATTGGTAATCAAGGAGGAATTGACTTGATTTAAATGATATTTATGTGATTAAATGTCATTTGACTTTATCTGGTAGTTATGAATAGTAAATTTACATGTGTAGTACATTTATTGATAGATTTGATCATGTTTAAGATCGTTTTGAACCTTATAGTGATAACATAAGTGATACGTTGCATAAAAGGTATGTTATCAAGAAATTCTACGAAAATAGTTTTGGAACGTAATTACGGCAACAATCAAAACTTAGAAGAAAACTTTTATAATTTATAGTTTTCACTCATGAAGCAATAAATTAGACGTTTAAGACATTTTGGGGGATAATTGGAAGTTTTGAGAACTCGTGGGGAGCTAAACACAATTTTCAAAAGTTTTGACCATGTATAGAGTGTGAGTTGTGATATTTTCAAAATATCTCAAACTAAAAGAGAGAAAAGGGTGCTTTTGGACTGTAGAGCTTTCTGACGCCAATCGACAAACTTCTATCTGATTGTTTTCAACCAAATTTCATATAGACTCCTCGAGAAAAGAGCTATATTTTGATACCTCTTAGGCCTTATTTGGCTAAGTTTTATAAAATTTACAATATTGAGTTTTCTTGGAAAATGTGTCAAAACTCGTAGGTTTTTCGTATAATCGAAGATTTAGCTCAGTATCGGTATTCTTACGATCCTCCTGAAATCTTAAGGGCATAGCTTAAGGTATGAATTCTAGACGTATGATTATTAGAAATTTCCATGTTTTAAATATCTAGTTTGATATTTTGGATCCTGGCAAAATTAATGTATTAATTAGGCCCGTTAATTATGCACGCAAAAATGTATGAAAATCATGTATATGTGATTAGATGAGCATGCTATGTGTCTATGTGGATCAAAGGGGAGTTTGGTGCAAATCCATCCGGGATAAGCTCCTCGATGTTTGAGGATTTTGTAGCGACGGCTACTGTGCATGGTTTGGGAGAAGGCTAGCCAGGGCACTGTGTATGGTTTGGGAGAAGTCACAGCCAGACACTGGATGTGTGGCAAGGAGAAGGCTTCCACGACATCAATTCCATTTACCGGATGAATGCGTGCCACTCTCCCTAGTGACTATTTTGACGTGTTTTGATACCTTAAAGCATGAATTGTCATATAAGCACACGTTTAGAATTGTGCACTCAGCATATAGCTGAGAAGTGGAGCTTTACTCCATTGCAGGTTATAAGAAAAAAGGGAAAAAGAAGCGAGAAGAGTGAGGCCGATGAGATGACATGACCGTCCTTGTAAATGTTTTAGTTTCCATTTCCATGTTGCAATGATGAATTTTCGAGTAACTAGAATCATGGTTTTTTTTTTTTAACTTGAAAACACTGGAATGGATTCGTAGTATTGTAATCTATAAAAAAAAACTCTTGTAATTATGTCTTGGAGATGATGTAACACAATTAGGATTACTTTGGAATGAGATTGTTATGTGTGCTTAATCTCCGAATGTGTGGAGATAACCTTAACTTTGAAAATTCTGCAGAATGTGTTGTGTTTGGGAAACCAGTCGACTGGATCCCCGACAGAGTCGACTGGATACATTGGGTGGATGAATTTCTCTTTTAGTTTTTTCGAAACCAAACGACTGGGTAGAGAAAACAGTCGACTGGATTATGTTTCAAATGAGACTTTCTGCTCGAGCTCGTCCAATCGACCAGACGGGTATCAATCGACTGGAAGTTCGATCCTCTAGTCGACCAAAGGTGGAAGACAGTCAACTGGATTGGGTTGTTGAGAGTTCTGAATTCTGAGATCTCCAAAGCAGTCGACTGGGTCCTCTACACAGTCGACTGGTTTGTGTGTTTTCAAAAGGGTGTGTTTCTACAAGTGTTTTAACGATGAAAATTATTTTATAACTCTGGTTTTTATAATCTAGTGAATCTTTGAGATAAGATTTGTCACCGTTGTACTTATATTTTTTCCACTGCTATGTTGTAATTGGGTTGGATGAGCCTCAATGGCGTGCCACATGTCCTATTTTCGCACGTAGTGGGATAGGTCGTGACAATGTTGTATATGGTAACTTTGTCTAATCATAAATTTTTGCGATTGAAACACAATTTTATGTAATTGGTCGCAACAATTGGCTAGTTAAATTATTTGATTTTAAATTTTAAAATTTTCATAATCACTTGTAGACTCCAAAATTGTAATAAAATAGGGTCATTGTTGCAGTTATGCACTCTTAATAAATCAAAAAAGACAATAGTTGATTTTTCTTAAAGGGATAACTACTGTGACTTCCCTTGAGGTTAAGTCTAATTATAAGGACCTCTCCTATGGTTTTCATAATTACATTGACC
Organism: Hydrangea macrophylla; assembly: GCA_033977485.1. Lineage (NCBI taxonomy): Eukaryota > Viridiplantae > Streptophyta > Magnoliopsida > Cornales > Hydrangeaceae > Hydrangea > Hydrangea macrophylla. Next base: position 14,343,728 of record CM066987.1, read on the forward strand.
TACCTTGAGTTTGATGTTTATGTAACACTGGCCTCCCCTCCATTACAAAAACGTTAGAACCCTGACGAAAAATGCTTACGTCATCAAATAATTGAGTCATTCTTCTAAAAATGCCCTTAATAGTTTCTCTAAATTTTACTCTAACATCCCTCGAAGTTATTTCAAATAACGTTAACTTCCCCTGTGTTTTTTAAAAATTACACTTACCTCATTTAAAATTTAAAAAGACAAAATACCCATTTAAATAATATGTATTTGATTTAAACAAAATTTCTATTTTTATATATACATACCAACACCATTGATCCTCCACCACCACCACATCCACAATTACCATACATATACCACTACTCAACTCAATATTCTCTATATTTCTTTTCATTGATCTTATGAAGTCGTGACACAACCACAATCCACTCAATATTGTTCTATTATTTTCCTCATTGATCTTTTGAAAGCAGTGATGCAACCCCAATCAAGCAAAATTAAGCCTCAATAACAACCCTAATAAAGAAAATTCTAGTTTTTGTTCGAGTGTACGTATTAACTCAAATCGAACCACAAGTCATGTATACATATATATATATATATATATGTATATAACATTCAAAATCTTTATTTGTAGGTGTAATAAGCATAAGCATGGGTATTTTCGAAAAATGTAACTTAATAATTATTAGTTTTTTTGTCAACTCGCTTTTGGCTAAAGGACGGGAGAGAGTGTTACACAACTATAAACCTCAAGGGAGGTCATTGTAATTAGACCATAGCTTAGGAGAGGTGAGTGTAATGTACCCAACTGAGGGTAACATGTATTTTTGCGTAAAATTTAACAGCGTTAGTCTTCTGCTATAAAGAAGAGAGGTTAGTGTAATTATGAAAACTACAGGACACGTCCATGTAATTAGACCTAAGTGAGGTCAGAGTATCCCAATTATGAAAGCAAAAATTGTTGTCGTAGATTTGGTACTTGTACATAAGGACTATAGTACAAAAACTGACCCCAACTCCGAAAAAACTCACAAAATGAAAAGAATACAAGGGTTTCTAAAAAAAATATATGTATTTCTAAATATTGCTCATGTGACCTGGAGGTAAAATAATTTTCTTGTATGCATTATTAATTAGTACAGTTCTGAATGTAATGTACAAAATCAAGCATCCTCATTCTCACCTTTTGAAACTTTTAGGACTTTCTGATGAACAATTTCATGTGTTTGTTGTATTGTTTGGTACGGTGGTAGACGCAATGCGCATGATGGTGGGTTGTTAGAGAGTTTTAAATATAACAGAATTTGGCAGGGCAGATGGAATTGGTTCCATCAAATTTGAGAGAGACAGAGAGAGTTTGGCATGGTCCCCCACCCCAACCAAAGGTGTCATTTTTAATCTACCATCACTCTTCTAGTTCTATGGCTTTCAAGGTTAATGTACATAGATTTTCTTCTATTCGACCAATTAAATTGGTTGTATGACACGTATAACATATAACACTTTAGAAGTTGATTACATTACAACAAATGTTACTAGGAGATAGTACTTAAAAAGCTACTCCATTGTACCAAATGTTACTAAGAGATAATAGTTAAAAAGTTACTCCATTGTTATTAGCGATAAAATCGGTTCAGTTCGGTCAATTTTTAGGTAATTTTAAAACTGATCGAATGGGTTCGTTTTGGTCGATTTTACTGCTTTTTCCCTTCAGTTCAATCTCCATTGCACATATTTTATAAAAACTGACCGATTCGATCGGTTTGGTCGGTTGGGTTCGATAGTCGGTTTATTTTACACCCCTAATTGTTAGGCTAACTCTGTTGCCAGAGCAGTAATGACTAATGCCAAAGCAAAAAGTGTAACTAAAAAAATTTTAGCGTCACTTTTTTTTGTGTTGCTAAAATTTTTAGCGACACTTTGTGTTATGATATTAGTCATTGTTGTTCTGGCAATAGCATTACCCTAATTGTTATCACCAAATTGCACCTCAAAAAGTTACTACTAATTGACACCAAAATTACAACAAAATGACACCTTATTAATACAAATTAAGACTGAAAAATTGGACATATACCATGCAACCAAAATTACTTGGTTATATTGCAGAATTTTCCTAATATATATACATCATGAGTTGGTGTCAAAATATTGCAACTTTAGTTTGAAAAATGTTATAACTTTAAAAGCAAAGTAGTTTTCAAATTATAATATTTTATGACTTAGACTACAACATTTTGGAACAAAACCATTAGGATATATACTATACATCCAACACCACTAGGTTTATCATAGAATTTTCCTTATTTATATGGCGCACTCAATTTTTTAAGTATTTTCTTTTTGCCCACATTATGCACAATTTCAACTACTCACCCTGATTTTAGGATCAATGTTTGGGAAGTCCATCAAAAACCGAGTATATGGTCATACCTGAACCATATTCCCTTGTTCAAATATTTGATAGATACTATTTTCTTGAATAGGAGCAGGTGTCTAATCTAAAATCACTATTAAGACGGATTTTTTCTTAAACCACATAAAGTTGCAATCAGACTAGGCTTAAATTCAAAATATACTCTTGAAGTTTTGTCTCTGTTTCATTTTAGTTCTTGTTGTTCTAATTACATTAATTTGGTCCCTTATTTTTAAATAGAAGCAGTGTGGTCCAAATATCCAATTATGTATATGAGAAAAGTTGATATATTTACTCACATGCTATGCATTGTCACGATTTTTAAGAGACAAACAAAAAATATGAAACACCTCCAATCTCCTCACCCGCTTATAAGCGTAATTGTGCATAGCACGCGAGCAGTGGGTGAATTCCGTTTAATTTTCTGACAGAACGAGATATTTGAACCATATTGCTTCTATTTAGAGACTTCATAGATCAAATTGATACAATTGAAGCTATAGGGACTTAACTTTGAGGGTATATTTTGTAATTAAGCCACCAGACAATCATGTTTTATACATTCACAAATAGGCATTTGCATAGATAAACAATGCTCTCTGACAAAAAAAAAGAAAAAGAAGAGCAATGTTAACTATCATGAACGGACTTATGAAGGGGCAAGGGGAGATTCAAGCCCCCTTGATTTTAGAAAAATTCTATATATACTCTTAAAAAAATTATGTTTTTACACTTACGCCACCCTCCGAAATTAAAAAATTTCCTATTTTATTAGTATTTGAGTCTTTGAAAAATTCTACAAGAGAACCAAGTATGAAACATTCAATTTCTTGGTCTCAATTTGTAGTAACAATGTGTCATTTTGTTGTATCTATGGCGGCAATTAGTATTAAATTTTCTAATGTGTCATTTGTTAGTTACAATTTTATAATTGGTAGTAAAATGTCCCAAAGTATTGTAAGTGAGATGTATGTATTATATAATGGTAAAAGATTTCTTGAGTTTCCGTGTTAATTTTTATAGCATTAGCTTAAGTATATCATCTACACGAAAAATATATACAAATAGACTCAACAAAAATCGTCTCAGGGACGCTGCCCCCGAACCCTTGTAAACCCATCTACCCTCAGTGCAACTTCTTGGTTTTGCCCTATCAAAACCCCCAACTTCAAATTCCTACATTCGTCCCTGTTAACTATTTATGTGAAAAATGGAGACCACATGGCATTATTGTTAGAAGTGATACTTTTTTTGCAAAGTGAAAAGAGATTAAAAAAAAAATGAAAGAAAATATATAGAAACTATAACTGTATCGGTAAAGATTGAGGCACCGAAATGGTGCACCGATCGATCTGTGCCGTCCATTTTGGTGGGACTCACGTCCTGCACGCATGGAACTCACCTAAATGTATATGCTATGCATGTACAGAAAGAAAACTCATTGATAATTTTCTCAGTTTTTAAGTATGAAGTTTTGAATACGTAGTGCGAATTTATCAAGAGTTTGTGATAAATTTCTTGGTGATGGTGGACTTTATATGGAGATATTTTCTTAGTTTTTAGCTATATATGGTAACTGATTTATCATATATAAATTAGTTTATATATGTACATGTATAAATTGTGGAGTAAATGATGATAAATGAGTTACCATATATAGTTATACATATATATACATTTCTATAAAAATGATATAGGGGTATTTTAGTCTTTAAATTAGGTAAGGGACTAATTTCTAGATTCATTTTTAAAAAGGACATATTTCTAGTTAGATGCATGTATTAGGACTATATATTAAATTACCCATTAATTTTTTGCAATGAGTAATGCTACTCACACAACCTATTTCACAACTGCACATTCCGACCATTGATTTCGATGGACCCTATGAGGATCCCACATGGGTCTTGCACGGGAACTACCAAAATCAAGGTGTCCTAATTATGGAATAAATTATAAAATAGATTATGTGTGTAACAATTTTGTTTTGGAATACTCTCTTTGTCATTCAGATTCACTTTTTTCCTTCTTCTTTTCTTTCCTTATTTTCTTTCTAGCTTTTTGCTATAAATTGCAATTCATTTTTTCTTTTCCTTTTCTTTTTTGGGTCAAATGGAAAAGTTATTAAGAATTCAAGATACAGCTAGACTATTTTGTTTTTTTCTTTTTGTTTTTGTTTTCATTAGCGCTCAAGAACAGGTAGACAGACCGCATTTTATTGCACAAATAACTGAGGAGAAAACAAATAGATTAATGTTGTGCTTCTCAATTTTTTTTTCCTTAAAAAGTATTTTTTAACACATGTAGCAGTAGACCCCTCTTTAGTAATGTTAGGACCACTTTACCATCAACCAATTAAAATTAACTGGGCCCACTGTCACATGTTTTGAGAAACAATTTTTGAAAAAAAATTTGGAAAGCATAACATTATTCAAAAAGATATTGTAATTAAACAACTCCAATAATGGTGGGATCTCTTAATTTTCTAATCAAAATCAAGTGAGCCCACTACCACTTCATTTGTATTTAGCCTATTTAGGAACCTTTTAGGAATCAAATTTGGAAAGCAGAGCATTACTCTTTAATGGTATAATTACATTTCAGTCTCTTTTTTGTATGACAATTAAAAGTCAATTTACTACTTTTCAAAAAAAAAAAAAAAAAAAAAAGAAATCAACTTTTTGTATAAAATTAAAAGACATCGAGTTTTTCACAATATGAGGAGCAATTCTTTATAACATTAGGGATTCACAGCGTGGGGAGCAACTATTATAATGGTCTTACTTTGACTTTAAGAAGTACAAACTCTAGACCAACTTATCACAATATTGGGAGCATATTTACGACGTTTTGTTACAAGTTTACAACTGCACAAACATAAGTAGACTGAAACATAAATCAACTTTTCAAAAGTTTAGAATTTTTTAGTTTTTTTGACAACTTTTTAATTTTTTTTAATTAATGTTGATATTTTTTCAATTTAAGAAAAAAATAGCAGGTTGGCTTTTAAATTTGCCACATAAAGTTGATTAAAATGTAATTATCCCCTCTTTAATTATTTGTGAAACATGGACTGCCACGTGTCCAATGAACCACTGCCACGTGTTACTATGTTCTAACCTAGTAGGTGAATGACAATCACGTGTCCAACGAACCACTGCCACGTGTTACTATGTTCTAACCTAGTAGGTCAAAGACAATTAGTAAATCATTGAAATACAATTGCGGAGTACAAGTTTACAACATTGGAAAGTTATAAACTTGAAATATAGTCTCTGTTTCTAAAAAAAAAAAAAAGGTAAATTGCAAATTACACCCTTATAATTTGAGAATTGTGCAAATTACACCTTATGATTTCAATTTTGACAATTTACACCCTATAGTTTGAAAATTATGCAAAATCGAACAAATTACAAAAAATACAAGAGCACAATGGGAATATCATATTATGTCCAACCCAAAATAACCTCATGTGTAGGGGTGGACCCTGGAGTATGGTCTTGTGGGAGTAGAAGTACTTATACAAGGGTTCAGAGACAGCTGTTTTTTTAATGCATTTTTTCCCCAATAGTGCAGTTTTTTTTAACTTACCCAATTAGTTCCCCAATAGAGCAGTTTTTTTTTTTAAATGGTAATACACATAACTATTGAGGGGTAAAAATGTAAATACAAGTATATTCGGGGCGGGTTCTGGTTTTTTGACCCTACCCCGACCCGAACCCCGACTCAGGTTTTGAAAACCTCCCCCATACCCGCCCTAACCCTATTAAGCCCCCCCCCCAATACCCTAACTATTAGGGTAGGGGCGGGACGGGGAACCCGAAAAACCCGCCCCATTGCCATCCCTAAAGACAGCGTCTCGACCCAAAAAAAAAAATTTGGATAAAAATAGTATAATTCTATGTGTTTTTTTTTTTTGGTACAAAGTAATCTATCCTTTAATTCTTTCATGAAAAATTTGTATCATAAACTTAATTAGTTATTTATATTTATCAATTACTGTCCCAGAACTCCGTATATGCTTCTGCTTCCACTGAACTACACTCTTGGATCCGCCCCTGCACATGAGGTCATTTTGGGCTGAAAATAATATGATATTCCCATTGTGCCCTTGCTTTTTTTTTTTTTTTTTTTTGTAATTGGGTAGATTTTGCACAATTTTCAAACTATAGGGTGTAAATTGCCAAAATTGAAACCACAAGGTGCAATTTGCACAACCCTCAAACTACAGGGGTATAACTTGCAATTTACCCAAAAAAAAAACCTAGTCTCTTAAATTGAATTAATTGACCCATTGGGCCATTAAGCTACTAATAAAGATGAGCTTCTTAACTATCAGTCAATGCAAAATTACCAAAAAAACCCATCTACACGTCAATGCCCAATTAATTAAAAGCCAAAATTTACAGAGTAATTTGGACCAACTCTGTTGAAGAAGGTTAGATTGAAATTACAAATTAGCCATTTTGTAGCCCTCCTTATAAATTCCAATACTAGCGGCATTGCATTGTATGAACAAATTTTTTTTAATAGGATTCGCATAGATATTCTCATATTCACAATTATTTACATTGAAAATATGACTGTGTCACCTTCTCTTCCGGTGGCCACGGGCCGAGTTCTGATCATCGGAGCAAATGGTTTTATCGGTCAGTACCTTACAGAGGCTAGTCTTGATTCCGGTAGACCCACATATGTTCTTGTCCGGCCAGTTACCGGTTGCTCTCCCAAGGCCAAAAGTACTATAGCTCTTCAAGACAAGGGGGCAATCATCATACATGTACTCTCTCTCTCTCTCTCTCTAAATGTGACAGAAATATGTGATTAACCAAATGCTACTTTAAGCAGCTTCTGGTCCGTTGTTGTTGATTTTTTTTTTTTTTTTTTCTTCAATTAAATGGCAAAAGCCACAAAACCAAAAATTGTGTCAAACGCGTCCAAAGACTTTTCTACCAGTGTATAGAGTGTAATGTTATGTTTTTCAAATTTTTATCTCAAAGGTGTTTTCAAATGATATGACAGTAAGATCAAGCAAATAAATTTCAATCAAAAATCAACTATCCCATTGTATTAGATCAGACCCGCTAGATTACCACATCATTTGAGAAGCACTTTTAAAATAGAAATTTAGAAAATATAGCATTACTCATATATATATATATATATGTGTGTGTGTGTATATTTTTTTGGTATACTAGTCATCAGTGTAATTGTACATCATAAAGTTCCTGCCATTAGAAGGAACAAAAGTAATTTTATAACGAAGGCATTGCAGTAATTAATGAACTTATTACTATATATTATATGAAGAATTTTAACACATTCATCCTATCAAATAAAACACACACACACATAACACATTCATTTTTAATAACAGATAAGGAGTTTCTTTAAGAGTATAGCTGCTTAGAGATTCTTACACACACACTCACATATATACACACACATATACTCACGCATATATATATACCAAAATATGTGTGTTCTGTTCATCTCTAATTTGGGTTTTTTGATTTGATCGCAGGGAGTTATAAACAATCAACAATTTATGGAGAAGGTATTAAAGGAACATGAGATAGAGGTAGTGATTTCGGCTGTAGGCGGTGAAAACGTATTGGATCAACTCACCCTTGTTCTCGCCATTAAAGCTGTTGGAACAGTCAAGGTACACACACAAATTACTAAAGTGATTGAAAATGCAACAAAAATACTTCTTTTGTTAATTTTTTAGATTAAGAAATTACATCTCTCTTTTGGGGTACATTGGTTATTTATATATATATATATATATATATGATTGCAAGGGTTCCATAACTTCCATCCATGACAGGGGAAGTTGGTATAATTTTTGCATGCTGCAAGGGAGGTTTTTGTTTGTACAGGGGGTCAATGTAATTATCTTTTTTTTTTTGGTAACCGTGGGTGTCCGGGCCAGCTTGCGCGCATCTCGACTAATCACACGAGGCAAGGGCGTCCGGGTGAATCAACTGTGGCCAGTCCCTTGAGATTCGAACTTGAGACCTCTGGTATAACACCCAGAGGCCTTGCCATCTGGCCACAAGGGAAATGGTTTCAATGCAATGTAATTATCTTTAACTAATACTAAAACTTAAAATTTTCAAATTGAGTAGCATATCAATGAAAGAGGAAGGGAAGTGTCAAGGGAAACTTAATTTTTTAAATTGATTTTTAATTATATTATTTTTTGCTTAGAATTTTTCTTACTTTTTTCATTAGTAATTGGAGCCAAAAAAAAAAAGTGTTTTGCTCTAATTTTTTTTTTTAATGAGAGTTTTGCTCTATTGTGTTATGTACACAATGATCATGCATTTGATTTAGTGTAAATAATTGTCTTGCTAAATTTGTATTTTCTCAAGTTAAAATTTTTTTTTTTTCAGAGATTTTTACCATCGGAGTTTGGGCATGACGTGGACAGGGCTGATCCGGTGCAACCGGGTCTAAGAATGTACCAAGAGAAGCGAAGAGTTAGACGTTTGATTGAGGAGTCCAAAGTGCCATACACTTATATTTGCTGCAATTCCATTGTTTCTTGGCCCTACTATGACAACACTCACCCTTCTGAGGTTCTTCCTCCTTTGGATCAGTTCCAAATCTACGGTGATGGCAACGTTAAAGGTATGAGAGAAAGAGACAGGAGAGAGATTGTCCGGTTTGACCGTTACATCTGTGCGATTTTTACAGTAATTTGATTATTTCCGTGTGAGCCTTATAATAATAAAAATATCACAATAATTGCCACACGATGTAACAGTTAAATTAAATAATTTCTCTGAGTGTAATGCCTCCGATTCTACTTTCATGCTTTTAACCCCTTTGCCAAAAGATTTTTCAGCCCATAACTGATTGCAAAACTCCAAAAATTAAATAGAAGGCTAAATTACACTTTAGTACCCTATAGTTTGGACGAAGTTTCACTTTGGGGCCTTTAGTTTCAATTGTAACACTTTGGTCCCTGGCTCTAACTCCGTTAGTGCAACTTGACGGGGCACTCATGTGCCTTGAAAACTCTAGAGCCCAAAGTGAAACTTCTCCAAAACTCTAGGGCCTTAAGTGAAACTTCGCATAAACTATAAGGTACCAAAATGTGAGTTTTTCGTCAAGTTGCACTAACGGAGTTAGAGGCAGGGCCTACATTGAAACCAATTCAAAACTACAAGGACCAAAGTGTTACAATTGAAACTAGAGGGTCCACAGTGAAACTTCGCCCAAACTATAGGGTACTAAAATGTAATTTAGCCTTAAATAGAACTATTTAGTAATAAATTAGTTTTTCCGAATCAATTGCTCCTCTCACCCTTCCCCCCCAAAAACGCAAATTTGCAGATTGAATTAGTACTCTCCAGTTGTGGTGCACTCTTGTTTTTCTCGGGGAGAGAATCTTTTCACTCGTGGACCTCAAATCTTAGGTGGATTTGAGTCGTTATCAGTCAAAATATTTTTTCCTTTTCTTACATTAGATTAAAATATTGGAATAATTAACTTTTAGTCAAATTTTTGTGTATAGAATTTAAAAGTAAGTTTATTACTTTTATTAAATTATAAAATGAGAAGTGCAATTATGTTTTGTGATAAGATTCTGGTTGAATAAATGCTGTCAAGAAGAAACAACATTACATTCAGAGGTGACACCGAGTATCCGGAGGCTCGAGACGATCTACTAAAAAAGAGACCCTTATATAAGTTAATTTTTTTGAGGTTTACCTATACATATATTATAATTGATAATTTTTTTTAGAGTTTACTTATACATAATTGGCGAGTTTTTTGGGGTCTACTTGTAATATGAGTCTATTTGTGAAACTTAAACATTGTATGGTGTCTTTCAAAATTCTAGAGAGGTCTATTTCTAAAACTCAAAAAATTCTTACACTAAAAGTGTAATTTTCAAAATTCTAGAGGCCTTTGCTACCTAGCCCGGGGGGATGTAGGCTTGTAGTCCACCCCAAATTTTAGAACAACTTTATTGTATAGGTAATATTATGGTCTAATAATAAGAGAACATTCGATATACTTAGTCAAACGCATATTCTTCTCACTTTTGAAGTTAGCTCAACCCAAATATATATATATATATATATATGTGTGTGTGTGTATGCACACGTGCATGCCAAATATTGGTCTAATTGTAACTCAGTCCACTCTAAATAATTGGCCCAACAATTTTTCTTCCATAAAATTTGGTCCATATTTTTCCCACACTTCCTTATTTAGTCTAATCGAAATTGTTTTGCCCTAAGCCCGAACTACCCAATTACAATCAACGATCAACTCTTGTTGGCGAAAATAACAATATTATGCACATAAGAAACTTCAAGTGGTCAGAATACCCTTACTTAGCAAAACTTTAACACTTCTAATCCAAAAATCTAGAAAATTTGTATAGATAGATCCCAAAAATAAATAAATAAATACCAAATAATTGAAACTAATTTAAACAAAAGCTACCCAAGGTAACTTTTAGCTAATCGTTAATTTCATTGATCAGCACGTACTCTTTGGTAATTGAATCGAATAATCTAGCTTAGTTTTAGCTTTAAGAATTATATAATCCCTTATAGACTCCAAAAGCTATTTGCCAAACGGTTCCAATTTTAATGATTTCAATTTTAAACTGGAATTTTCAACATAATCCATAAAGTATAGTATAATCGTTTTAATTGTGCAAAGGCTTAGCTTAGTTGGTAAAAATACTATTCAATTCCATGCCACGCTCATACCAGGGTTCGTACACCCTGCCCTCCTCTCCCGAACCATGACACTTATGTTAAAAAAAACCTCTATAATCGTTTTCAATGAGTATGCCTGTAAATGAACATAGGCATATGATTTTTTCACTCTTTTGGTAAAAAAAGATGTTTTTAATGTTAGGCTTTTTCATTGATATCATTGTCAATTTTTACATTCAACATGCATGACTGACACTAAATATAGTGAGACCAAACTTGAATCCTACCACTTAACATATATAGATCACATTGCTATTTATAGCAGCATTTATATCTCATGTTCAGCTATTTTAATCTATCTTTTTTTTTTTTTGTTGATATGGGGGAGGGGGACGAGGTTTGAACACCGAACCTATGCATTGGAGGGGACTTATATATGCCAAGCTCTTTGCCACTTGAGCTATACCAACCTATGTTTTTAATCTATCTTTTAACTTATCAGTTCTTTCATACAGCTTACTTTGTTGCTGGCCCTGATATTGCAAAATTCACGATGAAAGCGGTCGATGACATTCGTACCCTTAACAAATCGGTTCACTTTCGACCATTCTGCAATTTGCTTAGCATTAATGAGCTTGCGTCTTTGTGGGAGAAGAAAATCGGACGTTGCCTCCCTAGGGTTACCGTCACCGAAGATGACCTACTAGCGGCCGCCGAAGGTTCGCCCCATCACTTTTTTTTTTTGAAATAATAACAAATACAAATTTTTTACCTTTTCGAATATTAAAATTATTGATGGTCATAATTTATGTTTGAAAAAATGCAAATTGTGGCGATTTTGAATATTCAAAACACCGATGTTTAGTAATTATTATTATTATTTTTAAATTCGAGCTAACAATTTAAAAAAAAAAAATTGCAGAAAACATTATCCCCCAAAGTATCGTTGCATCGTTCACACACGATATTTTCATCAAGGGTTGTCAAATTAACTTTTCAATTGATGGTCCTAATGAAGTTGAAGTGAGCACTCTCTATCCAAATGAGTCTTTCAGAACTGTGGATGAGTGTTTCAATGATTTTGCTATGAAGATCGACGGCAAGCGCATAGGCGGATATGGCGGTCCAAAATCAGGTCGTTAAAGTAATGCCCATCTCAACAATCTGTACTTGATTGTTAGAAAAATTGATGTGCACATCTATGTGATCCTTCTACAAGAATTCTTATGATATTTGAGGTTAGATGAAAATAATCTAAGTGCTTGTTCCGCCAATTTATTTGAATGGACTTTGTAAGACATGTTTTGTATTAAGTTGAAGAGATTCATATTCATAATTCATAAATTATAGAACTATCCATATTATTTTAATTAATTATGTGTTTTAAATCAAGCAGTCCTAGTATTAATTATGTGTTTTGTATTAATTTATTATTTTAATAAATTATGTAGAGTGAAGATCATGTATTGAGGAGCAAAGTTATTATTATTATTATGGTGTTGAGGAAGCCATGTATAAAGAAGGGTACGATATGTGTGAGAATTATTGGTCTTTATCTGGTTCTTGACCATACAGCGAGTTTGCGGACAAACTCCTCTTTAAGGAGGGGAGAGATGTAACACCCGCTCTCGCATATTATATTTAATTGTGTTTATCTCTCTGAATCCATTGCTACCAGACAATTAACACTGACAGCCAACAACCTTAATGGTCACCATGCATCCTAAGTTATGAACTTCATAAACATGCTAAACAATATTTAAGCATGCTATAATAAATGTGTATGCAAGATCGTGTAGCTACGTGTCATTGTGTGCACACACACACGTCGTTGCTGGTCCCCAAGGCTTTAGCCTATTGCTCTGATACCAGAAATTGTCATACTCCAACCCGTCACACATGGATTGGGACCATGTAACAAAGAATTACCCAAGTCAAAGCACCCCTTAATAGCAATAAAACAAAAGTTAAACATAGTAAAAGAAATTCGTTAGCTTAAACCAGCCCAAGGGTAAAATGGTCATTGAAAAAATATAGTCAATTTTTATATCAAATGATATCCCTTCGAGTCTCGGTTCCAACACAAAAAATGGCACGCAAATCCGAATTTTCTAGAAAGAATTATGTCCGTTTCCGTAAAAGTCAACAAGCTGAAAACAGACCTAGGGAAAACCCTGTTTCACAACTACCAATTAACAACCTAAGGCCAAATTACATATTCAAACTCATTCACATTCAATGCCAACTGATCTACTCATATATCCGTAACATTGGAAGATTAAGAAAGATCGGATACAAAATTATTACAAGATTCAGGTACTAATTAGTCTCGATTCCAAAACATAATTTCACGAGTTCAAAATACAATGATTATATGGAATTCCCACCCAACTGAGTACGCCCAATAATCAACATTCTAAACAAGTGAAACATAAATCTGTGCTAACTAGAATCTCCGTAGCTCAACGCTTTTCACTGTGATGCTCATCGATCTGAACATGCGTGGTCATTACTCATTAGCAACAAAATTGACTAAGCTTTCGCTCAATGAGTATACTAATCATGCAATTTGAGTATTTAATCATAACATCAATTTTGCATTCACAACAATAAATTGTCGCAGGCATGTCAAGCAGTCAATCACCATCGTTCTGGACCCTTGAATCCGGGCCATTCTTACGTTTCCGTCGCATATAGCGAATTCACACATTCTCTCGTGACTATAGTCAATTTGTTGTACTCGTCACCACCGTCCCCTTTTCTCTGAGGAATTCATCCTCCCTTGTATATGGGCTAAATAATGGTATTATCTCTTGAGATCCATTGACCCAAATAAGCACACAAGCATCTCAACATGTCGTCATGGCAATTTTATCAATTTAGACATGTTAGGACTAACTAATCACATTCTTTTCTACTTAATCATAAATTAAGCATTCTAAGCATTTAATAATAATTAAACGACATGAAACATCCAGTTTTGAGATTAGGACACTCATCTTATGAATAAGTCCAAATAATAATTTAGAAATCCCAATTTTTTTCCTCAAAACTAGCTCAAATTACTCCCAACGATATTCTTACATATTTTATATATATATATATGCCAGGTGATGCTAATGTCAAAGCAGAAGTATCGCTAAAAGTTTTAGCGACACTTAGGTAACTGTCACTAAAACTTTTAGCGACACTTTCTGCTTTGACATTAACACTAACCCCATATATATATATATATATCATCCCTCAAAATAGGTCACAGAAAAATGTTATTAAAATTGAAAAAGAAAGATATTGAATTAATTCTCTCACCTTCACGAGTCTGAATTTGATTTTGGTTCATGAAACGAAAGTCATACGGTGAAACTACGGCAACTGAACAGCAAATTGAATTTTTTTTTTCCTTATCTCGACTGTTACTCTCTGTATCACTGTCACTTGTCTTGTGTGTTTTTTTTTTAACAATGAAATGGATGGTGAGTTACGACATGATGTGTCAACCCCATGGTCTCCAAGTCAATTTTGGTTTATTCCGGTTTACACCTTCACAATTTTTAAAATTTCATTATGAAATTTCTTGAATATTATACTAACTATTTTAATATTTAAGTGGGTATATGTTTATATCACGTATGGATCTTAAAAGTGGTCCTAAATATTTTATAAAGTTGCTAATTATCCTACTGAGTATGAATTATATTCCAATTCGCTCTCACACAGGTATCCCAAACTGGTATCATAAAAGGTCACAACTAGCAATAAAATACTAAAATAATTAAACAAATATTCATTTAATCACATGAATGCAATTTATCCACACTGGACCTCTCGTGGATCTCGTTTCACATCTGTCTAACTATGTCCTTTATCAAACACTTATCACATCGAGATGATTGAAACTCATCCAAACCATCAATGCAATTAATTACACTAATTAATGCATAAAAATAACATTTACCACTAATTTCTGAAAATGGAAATTACAAGTACTCTCTTGCACCATCCCAACTCTCTCTCTCTCCCTCTCTCTCTCCGACAAGTATGGAGCCGCCAACTACCACCCCAACTCTCTCTCTCCAATAAGCATGGAGCCGCCATCCAACAACCCCCTCCCTATCTACCCCATGTTGACCCTTCTTCCCACTTTTATTTGTTTCCTCAAAATTTGTTTTTGTTGAAAAAAGAAAGTGCAACCTACAAGTGAAAGTGTAAAACAGAGCAAAGCCTTAAAAATAAAAAATAAAAATTAAAAGTAATCCTCACATACGCAGTCAATTTTAAAATTAATCTTACAAAGAGGTTAAGAGTTAAAATTAGATACAATAGGTGGATTAAATGACATTATATACGGGAGTAATTTCAAAATTAACTTAACAAAAGGGGGTTAAGTGTTAATATTTTTGACCAACTTTAAAATTTTCATTAATTTTGAGAAAAATTTTAATAGTTTTACTTTATTTGGAAACCACAAGAAATTAAGTGTCTACTTTTGAATCACAGGAGATAAAGTAAAATTGAACCTAACCACAAGAAGGTAAAATATAATTAACCTAAGTTTTAATGTACAAATGGATCTAAAACAAGAACACATTTTTGCTTACCCCAAAATTGCTCACCCTTTGCTCATATTGGCTAATGCAGTAAGGCTCAGTATTAAATGAGAATTAATTAAGGGTGTAAAGTACTAAATTCTACTATATTAACCAATGAAAAAAGAAAATAAACAAAAAATGAACAATTTTGAATGACCAAAACTGTACTCCTAAAACAATTGCTAGTACGAGTTCATACAAGTACTCTCTCTCTCCAATAACCATGGAGCCGCCATCTACCACCTCAACAACCCACTCCCTATCTACCTCATCTTAACCCTTCTTCCCAGTTTTATTTGTTTACTGAAAATTTGTTTTTGTTGAAATATATATATATTTTTTTAAAGGTTGCTACCTACTAGTTCATAGTAAAAGTGTAAAACAGAGCAGAGCTTATAAAAAAAACATTACAAAGAAACTTAGCTATCAAACTACAATTGTACAAGTAATAATAATACATAAAAAGGGTGCAACCAAAACTCAGAATTTAAAGAGCTTCAAAGATGCTCGGAGATAAGCCCCTCAGTTCATACTGATCAGCCAAGTTTAGTACTCCCAACGTCCTATATTTTAAGTCCACTTTTGAGAATTTAATTTTATTAAGAGGACAAAAAAAAATCTACACCAACTTCTACAATTGTCCCCAATTATTATAACAATTTTTTTAGTTTTGTTTTAGCGTAGATTTCAAAGGAGGGTAGTTTTGGAAAGCAAGTAAAACTTATATCCCAATTTAGGAAAGTGGACACTAATTTTGAGACATCCCAAAATAAAATACATGACTCAAAATATGGGACGGAGGGAGTAGGAATTTCTAACTTTTTTGCTAGGGCGGGAGGGTGTTTGGATAACACAACAAAGAGTCCTACAGTTAAGAGAAGCACTAGTTCTAAATAGTCATGTGTATTTGTGTAGCTCATTTTTTGGTGTATAGGAGTCCCAAGAACTCAAACCATCTCCAACTGAATTAGTAGCAAATTTGAGGTAACAAAAATGTACTTTATTACCTCAAAGCCAAATTTAATACCTCAAAGTTTTGTGCTCCAATCCTAATTGCAAATTGTATAATCATCATTTTGTCTTTCACCATTTTGGCCTTTTATGTATTTTTATACCTTTAGTTAGCCATCTTGACAAAATTTCCTACTTAGCAAAGAGGTGTTCAAATTTGTTATCAAATTTAACTATGAGATTTGCTACTTTGGTTGGAACTCAAAAATCCAAGAGACAATTTGCTACTTTCCATGGAGATGGTCTCTTTTTTAATTAAACCAAAGTAACATTTATGTTAATAATTTTTATTAATATGAACCAATAATCCAATCAAAAATAAATAAATAAATAAGAATCAATAAAAGTGAAACTATTAGGGATATATATATACTAAAAGTCATGTTTTATGTAGTTGATTTATTATTCATTTAATAAAATCAGTTTTTCCATGTTAGTGAGAATCTATGTGGGCAATGTTTGCATTATATTGTTTATTTAATATTATGCATGCGTGTCTCTTATTTTACATAGTAGGTGATTTGGTGTGTAGAGTTCGGCTTACACACGGAAGATCAAACCATCGGATATTGAAGAATATAAGATTTTGGTTTATAGTATTCTTAGATGGAATTGGACTAGGGGTGTCATTTGGAATAGAAATTCCGATTCCGATCCGAAAATTTTTGATTTTGGCATCTAAATTTAAATTCCGAATTCCAAAAATTCCAAAAAAAATTGAAACGGAATCGGAATTATTTTGAGAATTCTGAAAATTCCAAAATTTTAAAAAAAATTTTGGAAAATTTTTCGAAAATATTTCCGAAAAAATCCGATTTTTTTTTGTCCCCTTAAATAATTGGATTCCCCAAGATGGACACATAAAATGGGACGGAGAGAGTACTAACTAAGGGGTAATAAACAATACCAGGGGGTGAGGTATAAAAAAAGCGGGGAGTGAAAGCGAAAAGACGAGTTTACCCCCACTATATAAAGGCACCCAACTAGACATTCACGTTTACTTTCAGAAATTCAAGGAAACTAAGCAAGGAGCAGAGACGAGGAGAGCAATCATCTTCACTGAAAGCTGCCGAAGCCGATGCTTTTGCCGATCGCTCGAGTCGTCAAAGTCGTTGAAGGCGTCATCTTTGTCGTTGACTCTCTGAACCAATGATTTTTCGAAGCCATATTAGTATGGGTTAGGGTCGGCGAAACTGAGAAGTATCAATTTAGTCTTCTATTTGTGCCGCCTCTGATTCACAAGAAATTACATAGAGATGAGCACACACTTCGGATCTCTGGGAATTCTGATGAAGTACAGAAGTAAAACATAGGCGCACTACTCAGGTATGTATGATGCATTTGCTGTTTGTTTTTCCATGTGTAAAATATCTAGGGTTAGGGTTCTACAACAGTGACAACGAGATGTACTTGTAAATTTGCTAAATCTAATCAGATCTGATATATTTTGGGCAAAAATTTTCAGTTGGAAATTTGTCTTTTCAGTAATGACATTCAAACTCTTATTCATTACCTGGTGGAGCTCTTCAGAGTTAAAAGAAAGGAAAAGACAAGAAATTATTTTGTTAGTAAAATGCCACTTTCAGAGGGAGCTCATCCTTTGTTCAAATCCTTGCCTATTAATACTTTTCTATGTTTGGTGTCTCATTATTAATCCATTGCTTCATTTTACAGTTTTTCTATTTATTTCTTCATAATTCATAGTCAATTTATAGACTTTCATATCCAGTAAAGATTTTCATAACCATAGGTAATCTCTAGTATAATACCGATTTTTAAGTTTGTTTAATCGTTAGTTGATGATGTATTTTAATACATTGGTGTTATTGCAGTCAAGTGGGGTTCAGTCTCACACTTTATGTATGCTAGTCAATAACTGCCCTGGAGTTCTCAATTTAATTACCGGAGTTATTTCTCGAAGAGGTTATAATATCCAGGTCATTGAATCATTAATTTGGTGCCTCTTTTGTAGTTTATTTTATCATATGTGCAACTTTCTCATGTGATGGGTTTATCTGAATTTCTGGTATCAAAGTCTTGCTGTGGGTCTTGCGGAGAAGGAGGGACTCTCTCGCATTACAACTGTTATTCCTGGAACAACTAAATCTATCGGCAAGTTGTTTAGCAGTTTCACAAGTTGGTAGATCTTCATGAGGTCAGGGGTACTCCAAAAAAATGTATAGATGAGTAGCTCATAATTGGCAGCCAAGTACAAAGTGCTTGAGAGGCCTTTTTCTAGAATGTTACTCCATCCCGAATAGAATTTGCCATGGACTCATGATATAAACCATCTGTAGGATAGGCTAACTGCATCTAATATATAAACTATGTGCTACTGAACTTATTTCCTTATGCTTTTCCTATTTTACATTTTGTGTTTACTGCACAGGCAATCTTTCGAGAAAATTTTGAACTACTAAGAATCTGCAGTATTTGGTTGCAGTAAAAAGGGTTACTTTTCTTTAATGGAAGATGGATCATACTTACTTTTTTCTTGGATTTCAACATTGGGTTTTCTTTTTGTAGCTCTAATTCCTTTTTTAATTTTTTTTAATTTTATTTGTAGCCTTCTTAACCTTAGATGTCACCTTGATATTATATTCTTTAACAATATAAGAATACCATGTAATGAATAATACATAGTTTTCTATTTCCATTTAAATATATATCATATCAGACATTAGTTACAATTTGTCTTGGAAAAAAGTATGTTTAATATAGAGTCTCTCTTTAGAAAGTGCTCTCATGGATTTTCTTTCATATGGAATTTCTAGGATATAGGTTGGGTTCCTTTCAATCAACATGCAAACTCGATTTTGATGCCTCTTGATACTTTGATGTTTCCATGCTAATGCTATTTGTTCAACTTTAATTAAATTTTTTGCTTTTAGTTCTTTTATTGTTGTAAGCTAAAACTAATGGGATTTAAACTATAACTCTGTAATAATTTTTGCTTGCAATGGTATTTGTGATTACTAAAAGTGGAGTACGTGAGGACCGTGAGGTAGTGGCAACAATGGTATTTGTCAATATGACTTTCTTCTATTCTGGTGCAGGTATATGAGTATTGAGGGGAGAGGAAGGAAAGATCATCAACATGCCTAGATCATCTACACTTGATAAATTTCTCAAACTAGATTATGGGTTCCTTTATGAATTTTGTAGTTTTTATTTTTTATTTTTTTTGCTCAAAAAAATGTGGGACATATGTATTTTGTACTAGTTATTAGTTAATATTATGAAGAAAAAAAATTGCTTTAATGTGTACTATTGGGGTAAAGATAAGAACTTTAATTATGTGTCTGTTAGTTGGAAAACACAGGAGAAAAAGAGCTAATTATATATAATCTGACTTGACTGAATTGATGAATTTGTTTAAGTAAAGCATTGATGGCACATGTATCCATCTGATAGGAAGTGGTTGTTCTTTACTTAAAAGAATTCTTTTGCTCACTATAGTTATTGCCTCTATATACTTGTGGGTTGTGACCTACCCCATTTGAATAAGATTGATTAGGTTGTCAATGACATGTACGAAATTGGTGTATTATGAGATATATGTCAATTTTGTGTTATGTGTGTACACATAGTTTTGGTGGAAACTTTGTTTGTTCCTTGTTCTGGTATAGGATCAGGGGCTGTTTGGTTTTGGTTTTGGCTACATTTCTATGCTTTTTGCGGGAACTTTTCTTCATTAGACAATACTCTTACTTCAAAACTATAGTTCTGAGGTTATTACTTGGAAAATTTTTACGGACTTGTAGTCCTGCTTTTAACATCAATGATTTGTATCCTTTTTGGTATCATGAAGCTAAGTATCTCAAGAATCTGATTGGAAGCTAATTATCTCTCTCCTATGTAAATTTTGTATTGGCTGTTATGTATTGTTTCTTGTATGCTGAGAAATTTTGCTAATTAAATGCTCAAAGATGGGAAACAAAGGACAAGCACATTGAATTTGGTGGTGGTATTATTGAACTTGATTGGATGGGTGATATATACTTGTTCTATGAGAGTTTTTTGAATAGTTGTATTTTATTTAACTTGGTGGTTGTAACTTATTGACATTTGCTGTATGTTGATAAACTTATTTGTTGTAATTAATTAATATTTATTCTTTTTTATTAAACTTTGTTTATGTTGGAATGGTCCTATAGTGATCTTTAACACTATCATGGTGATGTTTGATAAATTTTTGTAGTTGATGTTGTAGAAAAATACTTGGCATGAAGGTATTTTGGCAATTAGAAATATACAATTTGGTCCCTAAATATGGCCATTAATAGCAATTGATCCTGACTTGATTTGGTGTATAGAAATTAATCCTTAATTTGCAATAGAAATCAATAATTAGTCCCTATTCTTAAATGGTTAGTATAAATCCGGACCATTATACCTTGACATACATATATATATATATATACAGTTATGGGAAACATGTTTTTAGGAAATAATGGATAAGGGAATTAATATCCCAAAAATCAAGGGATTTCGGTTATTAACAGTGTAATGTGAGAATTTCTCACTTTTTTTTTTCCTTTGTATATTCCGAAAACTTCCAAAACTGTGTTATATGCAGTTTTGGGAAACATATTTTTAGGAGATCATGTATAAGGGAATTAATATCCCTAAAATTAGGGATTTTCGATTTAACAGAATGATGTGAGAATTTCTTAAATTTTTGTGCAAAATTTCTCACTAACTTCATTTACATAACATATGATCTATTGATTCCAGTCTATGCAAGTGAGAAATTTCTCACTAATTTAATCTACATACGATATGGCAAAGCATAATCGTAGTAAATCAAATTTTCTATAACAAAAAATAAGAAGCATAAATCAAACTGCAAGAAACTTCTAACTAGTTTTTATTGATTTTCAATATGTTTTTGAGCAATTTCTCACTAAATTAATATCCCTAAAATCAAGGGATTTCGGATTTAACAGAGTAATGTGATAATCTCTCTCTCTCTCTCTCTCTCTCTCTCTCTCTCTCTCTCTCTCTCTCTCTCTCTCTCTTTGTTTATAGTGCTTTGTTTATTAAAAAAACTTCCAAAATTGTGTTATATGCAGTTTTGGGAAACGTATTTTCAGGAGATCATAGATGATGGAATTAATATCCCTATGATCAAGGGATTTTCGGTTTAACAAAATGATGTGGGAATTTCTCATTTTTTTGTGAGAAATTTCTCACTAATTTCATTTACATAACACATTATCTATTGATTACAGTCTATACAAGTGAAAAAATTCTCACTAATTCAATCTACATACAATGAGGAAGTAATTTTTTACAGCCGATATAAGTGAGAAATTCCTGACTAATTTCACTACATAACAAATGAGCAATTTATTACAACCTATAAAAGTAAGAAATTTCTCACTAACTTCATTTACATAACAAGTGAGGAATTTCTTACAGCCTATACAATAAAGAGATCCTCATCAAAACTATACGTATGTATACAAACGGTCTGGATCTTAAGCGGACCTTAAAAATCGGACCTAAAGAAATTTCAAAAGTGAAAATTTTCAAAAAATGATAAATTCACACATTTTTGTGAGAAGTTTTCGCTTTTTACACAGTTTGGACTGTGTATACAAATTCATGGAAGTGAGTAAATCTATGGCACAACCATCGATGAATGCATCAAATCCATGAGCCATTTCGGAGTAATCGTCTTCTGTAACATCTCGCGATCGGTTGATTTTGTTGATGATGAGTTGCAAATTTGAAACCTTGCTTTTCACTCGCATTTCTGAGAATAAGGATGAAATCGAATTTTCGCGCCTAAAACGATTCAATTCCTGTGAGATATTTTGATTTTTTTTCTCACGAACTAGTGAGTAATTTGTCCACAGAGTGGTCACCGACGGAGAGGGGTGACCGTAGATGGTGGTGCATGGTTGGTTTAGGTGAAGGGAGGTAGAGAGGGGAGGAGGAGGAAGGTGGTGGGTGGTCACCGATGTCGGTGGAGGGGCTGCGACCCTTTCTCTCTCTTCTTTCTCCTTCTCTGTCTTCATCTTTCTCTATCTAGCAGATTTTCTCTCTCTCTCTCTCTCTATATATATATATATATATATATAGACAGTCCGGCTCTTAACTTACCTTAAAAAACGGATCGTGTAAAAAGTGCGAATTTCTCACAAAAAAGTGAGAAGCGTGTTAAAAGTGAGAAATTCCCTGATTTGAATTTGAAATCCAGATTTTATGTGGATATATATATATATATATATACGGGGCAGTTTTGTCCTTAAAATACTATAGGGACCTATTTCTATATTCATTTGAAAAAGGAGCATATTTCTAATTAGATGCATATATTAGGGCTATATATTAAATTATCCTTTGGCAATTTGTTTATTTGTTTCACAAAAAAGGTATTTTTGGAATGTTTTAGATTTATCCAGGTTTATACCATGGTCATTCAAATACAGTATTGGACTAATTGAATTTTATCCCCTGTATAATCCGGCACGAACCAAACACTATATAAAAATAATACTGCACTGTTTTTATTCTGTGGTTAGTTATCCCACAATAACTAACTACACTTAATACAATACCCCTTTATCTTATCCGACAAATAAACAAGGCCTTTGTGTATTAAACGGGACCGACTTGGGGTAATTGTCTTTGTACTGACTTATAAGATAACTAACACCTCATGGTTATTATGAGTGCTTATACTATAAATTTTAAGTTAATTTATAGACATGTACATTTGATATTTACACTTTGATCCCTAAAATTGTTAGATCTTTAAATGAGTCAATATCTCATTGGATTGAGTGACAATATTAATAATGTGGTGGATATATATTAATTAATAATGGAATCTATGTCTTAGTTTTGGGATTGATGATATCTCCTTGAGGAAGCTTATAAGTTTTAATTATATCAACCCTGCAAGTGGATTTTGTATCCATCATATCAGATAAGTTAAGTAGAGGATCTCAATTAATTTTAAGAGATTAGTTAAATATGATTGTCAGTAATTATATTTAATTAATGCATATCTGTAATCTTAACGTGGGGAGACAATAAGCATTTAATAACATGAAGCTCGAAATAAATTTTTTAGATAAGGGTAGGAGTGCAATTATAATTATTTAGTAGTATGAATTATAATTTATGGAAATATGAATCTAATTGAGTTCAAATTAGGGTTTCCTAATTTCCTAAGGAAGCTTATTCCTTGTTGACTTCTTATGGTCTTTATCGTAGCCTACATATATGCCGTTTTGGCTCTTCTCTCAGTTTGCGTTTTTCATAACTCAGAATAGAAAATGAGTGTAAAAAGGAAGAGTAGAAGACAGAAAGGATTTCGAAAGAACCCATACTCAGTTCGAGATTCTGGCAGCAGAGGAATACGGTAGAAGATTGTGAGCTATTATCGCACCCGTATTCTTGATTCATCTACTACAGCAATCCGTTTTTGCAGTTAAAGGTAACCCTAATTCCGCCCTTGTAGGGTTTTTGTAGCTTTCATGTAATTTTTTGAAAGCAACTTATTCGCGCTGTCAAAAGATTCTGGGAACACAGTTCCTAACAGAAACTTAGTTTGAAACTGAACCTGAGTGTGTTCTACTTTGCTTTCTGTTTTTTTTTTCTTAAATAATTTTAAAATAGGTCCTTAGCCTTCAAATTCACCAAGAATAACACATCTTCCAGCACCTGATTCTATTTTTGCTCTCTTTTGAAAGACATTCTATTTCTTTTATTCCAAACCAAACATGCCACCAAAAGCAAGATCTAAAAATTTCTACTATGAAAATAAACATATTTCAAATTCTTCTTCCGAGTCTAATTAGAAGATAGACTCATCTATATAAGTGTGGAAATAGGGAGGCTTCATGTGAATTGGACAGATTTTCTCGAGCATTTTATTTATGAAAAGTGCAATAAAGACACAGCGTGATGTGCTGGTATGTGAAGCTTGGATAAAAGTATCTAAAATGTTATGTGTGTGATGTGCTCTTGCATATCCTCATATAGCCATTGTTTAAAGGTTTAGCAATTCGAATGAAACGGCTAGCCAAATCTTTTCAACCACGTACCAAAATGTGTCACGCCCCGACGTAGCATAATTCAGGAAATCATTTAATTTCCTTTATGGACTCGTAGGTCGTGACAAGTGAGTATGACCAATTGTCCCTGTAACAAATAACTTAACAACATTTCTAAAAGAAAAGATACTAATAAACATAAGCTCCGAAATTTAAAACTTGCTAACTATTACATAAGTCAAAGTCTTAGGCACAAAACGCCCTTATTCAAAAGCTATTCTCCAGTCTATTACAACTTCAGAAATGAAAGACATAGGAAAATAATAAACAGCCTCCTGGAAAGTTCCCTGCCTCTAACTAGCATAGTCGAAGTACCCTGGCTGCTCCTGCCCTGAAAATCTGGACATACAGTCCAGGACGCATCAACGCCGTCAGCTTATGAAAGCTGGTGAGTAAAATAAACAAGTGCTCGCAATGTATATGTAAGCAAATAAACAACGGTACCATTTAACTTTAACAGTAATATATTCAAGGTTCCAATTCCAACATAATTCACAGGGGAATATAGTAAGAAATAAATACGCAATTGTACATAAATTGTGAAACATCTTATTTTGCCAATTCTTTTCTTTAGAACAAATCCAATTAAATCAACACATCATTTCAGCTACCAAAAGTAATAAGTATTCAGTCATCCAATTCATACGCTACACTATCGCCTCCAATACCAGGAATACTATCCGATCGGTATTGAAGTCACACACCACACTACTGCCTCAGATACCAGGAATACTATCCGATCGATATCTAGACCAAACACAACCAACCATCACTCCGGATATCAGGAATACTATCCGATCAATATCCGAAACGCGCGCCTTAGATACCAGGAATACTATCCGATCGATATCTAAGTCGTACACAACACTATCACCATCGCTTCGGATATCAGGAATACTATCCGATCAATATCCGAAACGCGCGCCTTAGATACCAGGAATACTATCCGATCGATATCTAAGTCGTAAACAACACTGTCGCCTCCAATACCAGGAATACTATCCGATCGATATTGAGGTCACACACCAAACCGCCACCCTTTAATCTTTTTACACTTCCTCATACACAGGCATGTTGACACAACCTCAACCCTAATATGTATGTCAATGTTCCATAAATAACACCATTAATAAATCACAAAGCCGGATAATCGTACGAGCATAAATTTCGGCCTAAGTTGTTCTGTTTCGTACAATTCTTAAAAACATAGACCTTTAAAACAATATTTTTGTCAAACTGTTCTTTAAAAACTTTTAAAACATTTTCCAAACAGTCCCTTAACAAAAATACAGAAACTGCTCAAAACTGTCACCTCGCGCGAGCGGATCGCGCGAGCGAGGGAGAGGTGATGTCGCGCGCGCGGGTCGCGCGAGCGAAGGGGAAGGCTGGATCGCGCGAGCGGAGGGGCAGGACAGGTCGCGCGAGCGGATCGCGCGCGCGAAGGGGGGGGATGGTTCGCGCGAGCGAGCCTCGCGCGAGCGGGTCGCGCGCGCGAGTTCTTGCAGAATGTCATCTTCTTCGTTCTTCCCCTGTTTTCAATTCTGGACTGAAATTTACCCATTTTCAGATTCTGTCTCAAACATGTCGTGCAATATATAAATCTCTTCAGTTTTCCGCGTAGATTAAGAATACGCGATCAATTTTAACTAATACGGATTATATCTCTAAATATTCGCGATTAAAGTGAGGATGTCAAAACTTTAAATCAACCGTACGTCGCGATACGGATGAATTACTGTGTAGGATTTGAACCGTGGCCTATTGGGACTAAGATCTTTCATAATCAATTCACGGAATTGAATTTGGTTGAGTTTGACAAAACTCCAATTTTAAGCTTCAATGGTGTATCACATATATATACACATATACACACCTATATATACTGCAATACACATATATATACATTGAGAGTGAGTTCAATTTACTCACTGAGGGCAATTATACAGAAAATTAAAAGCCGAGAACTTTCCGCCGCGATTCCGTCGTCCAATAATTTCTTCCTCCGTTCTTGATATTGAGATGGATATATATATATATCTATGTATGTATATGAGTATATATATATACCATATATAATCTGAGTGTGTGTGTTGTGTGATCTTGAGAGAGCAAGAGAGTGATTGAGAGAATTTAGAGGGAGATTGAGAGAGAATGAGAGAAATAGAGAGACTGTCATTGAGAGAGAGAGAAACCAACGTATATATATATATATATATAAACCCACTGATTGGGCTCCAAGCAAGGCCATAAGAAACGCACGGTGTGGTCGAGCTCACGTGCTCCCACACCCAAAACGTGGTATAACGCAGATTAAGACCAAAACTGGTATTTTACGGTTGAAAATAAAATGCAGAAAATTATATTAACATAGGAATTAAATTCCCGGTTATACAAAAATATAGATATCGATTTTGAAACCATAGAAAATATTTTGGAAATTATAGTTTGACCCCAGATAATTATTACAAAGAGAAATTAAATTAAAATACTCATGGAAATGAAACGCAATATTTATTTATTAATGATAATAAAATACAGGGCGTTACACCCTACCCACCTTAACAGAGATTTCGCCCCGAAATCTGAGCTAACTAATCCTGAAACAACTCGGGGTATCTAGTTCTCATGTCAGACTCTAACTCCCACGACGCTTCTCCTTCGTCATGATGCCTCCACTGAACCTTAACCAAAGGAACGTCTCTTCTTCTCAACCTCTTGATACTCTGATCAAGAATCCTCACAGGTCTATCCTTATAGACAACATTCTGACTTGTCTCAATATCATCAAAATTAACCACATGTGAAGGATCCCGTATGTATTTCCTTAACATACTGACATGGAACACATTATGAACACCAGACATATTTGGTGGCAACGCGAGCCGATAAGCCACTTTCCCAACACGCTCCAAAACCTCGAACGGTCCGATGAAACGAGGTGCCAGCTTCCCTCTCTTCTGACCAAAACGCACTACTCCCCGAACAGGTGAAACCTTCAGGAGTACGTGGTCTCCAACACTGAACTCCAAGTCCTTTCGACGTCGATCCGCATAACTCTTATGCCTACTCTGTGCAGTTGTCATCCTTTCCTTGACCAGTGAAATCTTCTCATTGGTCTCTCTCACTAAATCTGGTCCCAAAAGTTTCGTGTCTCCCACTTCAGCCCAACACAACGGAGATCGACAAGGTCGTCCGTACAAAGCTTCAAATGGTGTCATACCAATACTCGAGTGATAACTGTTGTTATACGCAAATTCGACCAATGGCAAGTGCGTCTCCCAAGACTCTTCAAAGTCAATTGCACAAGCTCTGAGCATATCTTCCATAATCTGATTAACACGCTCGGTCTGTCCATCGGTCTGAGGATGGAAAGCAGTACTCATCTTGAGCGAAGTTCCCATAGCCTTCTGCAGACTTTCCCAAAATCCTGAGGTAAAACGTGCATCGCGGTCTGATACAATCGACACAGGCGCACCGTGCAGTCTCACCACCTGCTGTAGATACATTCGACTCATCCTTTCTACTGGGTAAGTCATATTGTACGCGATAAAGTGTGCAGACTTCGTCAAACGATCCACAATTACCCAAATCGCGTCATGATTCTGTTGTGACCGGGGTAATCCAACCACAAAATCCATAGTTATGTGCTCCCACTTCCATCCTGGAACAGGTAAGGGTTGCAACAATCCCGAGGGTCTCTGATGTTCGGCCTTCACTTGTTGACAAGTCAAACATATAGACACAAACTCGGCTACTTCTCTCTTCATCCCTTCCCACCAGAAGTTTCTCTTCAAATCCTTATACATCTTTGTTCCTCCTGGGTGTACTGTCAGTCTCGATTTATGTGCTTCTTCGAGAATATCTTTTCTCAAATCTCCGAAATCTGGCACACACAATCTGTCTCGACATCGGTATCCTCCATCGGTCCCAACCTTCCATTCTATAGGGTCCTTCTCTAACATCTTGGCGAACCATACTTGAAACTTCTCATCTTCTTTCTGGGCTTCGATGATTCGACTCACAAGTGTTGGTTGTACTACGAGGCATCCAAAGTGCTGCCCGGCACTTCCTTCAGAAATCTGCATATCAAATTCTGCGATTGTCTCTAAAGCTTTCCATTCCCTCAACATCAATGAAGCAATCATTCCTCGAGGCTTCCGGCTTAGGGCGTCAGCGACTACGTTAGCCTTACCGGGGTGGTACTCTAATGTAAAGTCGTAATCCTTAATCAGCTCCATCCACCTACGTTGCCTCATATTCAACTCCTTCTGAGTAAACAAATACTTAAGGCTCTTGTGGTCCGAGAATAAATCAAACTTCTCCCCGTAGAGGTAATGTCTCCAGATCTTGAGCGCAAACACTACTGCTGCCAGTTCCAAATCATGAGTTGGGTAATTCAATTCATTCGGCTTCAACTGTCGCGAACCATAGGCGATAACCTTTCCGTCTTGCATAAGGACACATCCCAATCCTTGATACGAGGCGTCACTAAAAATAGTGAACTTCTCACCATCCCTTGGTATCGCAAGCACTGGCGCTGTTGTCAATCTCTCTTTCAATTTCAGAAAAGCGCGTTCATGCTTATCAGTCCATTCAAACTTCAAATCTTTCTTAGTCAAACCAGTTAACGAGGCTGCTATCTTTGAGAAACCTTCTACAAATCTCCGATAGTAACCAGCTAGTCCCAGAAAACTTCTGACTTCTGTAGCATTGGTCGGCCGAGTCCAATTCGCCACTGCATCGGTCTTTGATGAGTCAACCGCGATTCCTTGTTGAGAGATCACATGCCCGAGAAACTTAACTTCCTGAAGCCAGAATTCACACTTGCTGAATTTAGCATACAGGCGGTGATCCTTGAGAGTCTGCAACGCGATCCTCAGGTGTTGTTCATGCTCTTCCTCTGACTTGGAATAGATCAAAATATCATCAATAAAGACAATAACGAATTGATCCAAGTAGGGCTTGAATACTCTGTTCATCAAGTCCATAAACACAGCCGGAGCATTCGTCATCCCAAACGGCATCACTAAGAACTCATAGTGTCCGTATCTCGTCCTGAAAGCAGTCTTAGGTATGTCTTCCTTCCGCACCCTCAACTGGTGATACCCTGACCGTAGATCAATCTTAGAAAAGGTCGTGGCTCCTTGCAACTGATCAGACAGATCGTCTATCCGAGGTAAAGGATACTTATTCTTGATAGTAACCTTATTCAGTTCTCGGTAGTCAATACACAACCGCATCGTCCCATCCTTCTTCTTCACAAACAATACTGGTGCTCCCCAGGGTGAAGTACTTGGACGAACAAAACCCAATTTCTCAAGTTCTTGAACTTATTCCTTCAGCTCCAACAACTCTGTAGGGGCCATCCTGTAGGGACCCTTGGTTATAGGTCGAGTACCTGGCACCAATTCCACACAGAATTCTATGTCCCTTTCCGGCGGTAATCCTGAAATATCTCGGAATACTTCCTCGAACTCTTTGATTACCGGTATTGATGATACTGTCACCTCTGCCCTGACAACCTCAATGTTTGCTAGGCATCTAGTGAGGAACATATCACCCGAAGGGTTACATTGGAAATCGAAGAGTCGATTCCCCTTGTCTGCAAATGTGATCCTCTTCCTTGCACAATCCAACTTCGCATGATTCTTCTCGAGCCAATCCATTCCCAGGATTATATCGAACTCCTTCATCGACAGAACCACCAATCTCGCCAAAAGTTCATGGTCTTCAATCCGTAGAGGATAATCCTTACACACATGTAATAACTTGACTGTGGTCCCTAAAGGTGAGACAGCACTCAAAGCTTCCTCTAAACGTTGCGGTATTATACCCAACTTCTGAACGATCTTAACAGATATAAAAGAATGTGTAGCACCCGTGTCAAATAAAACTTTAACATGAGAGTTAAACAAGGTTAGAGTACCTTCCACTGTCTGTTGCTCGGGCACTCTCTCCTCATAAGCACCTCCTTCATATCCTGTTTCTTCATAACCAGCAGCCTCGGGAATAACAGCATTCAGGCGGGCCTGTCCTTGTTGACCATAGTTGCCTTTCCTAGGAGCTTTGCATTCCGGACTTATGTGACCGGGCATGCCACAGTTATAGCACACGACTCCTGGACGATCCGCACGCCTAGGTGCTCTGCAATCTTTAGCTCGGTGACCGGGAACTCCACAATTGAAGCAGTTATTGTTTTTGGCCCCTTCTATTGCTAGAGGCTGATATTGCTGAACTGCTTGTGTCTGCTGAGGTTTCTTCCCTCCATCCCAGGTCCTTTTCTGTCCTTGAGGGTACCCTGATTTCTGTCCAGAATAACCCTTCTGCGGAGGTCGATTTCCAAGTGGCTTTGAATTCTGACAACCATCATTTTCTAACCCCGTAGCCAATCTCACTAGGGCTTCAAATGATTGGCCCAGATGCCCCATAGTCAGATGTCGAAGAGACAGGTTGAGACCCCGGTGATACTTCTTGATTTTCTTCTGGGGTGTGTCCACCATATGTGGAGCAAAGCGAGACAGACGCTCAAATCGAGTAGTGTACTCTCGGACAGTCAGATTCCCTTGAGTCAACTCCATAAACTCATTCTCTCTCTTGTCCTTCTCTCCTTCAGGAAAATACTTCTCGAGAAATCTTTCCTTGAACACCACCCATGGCATTCTCCTTGCAGCTTCTTCCCCTATGGTCGCTTTTTCAGCATCCCACCAATCAGCCGCTGCGTAAGACAGCTGAAAGATAGCCAGACGCTTCTTCTCCAGATCAGTGCACTCTATGGTCTCAAAGATACGCTCCATCTGGCGTAGCCACTGTTCCGCTTGCCAGGGTTCATCAGTCCCCGCTAAATACTCAGGTCGCAGGGCGCGAAACTCCTTGAGAAGCTTGTCTCCCGTCTGGTGGGCTTGCCTCCCATTCCCGTTGTAATTCTCATTCTGATTATTGTTCCTCGCATTCTGATCACTAACCCTATCCAATCTTCTTACAAAAGCCTCGAACATTCCGGTTGGATCTATTACCGGGGGTGCATCTTCAATAGCGGGACGGTTCCTGAGATTTCTTCCAGCCATCGGATCGAGAGAACGGTACCTATCCATCAATCAACGGAATACGGTCAAACTCTTGGAAAGAAAGAAAATTCTAAACTATAGACAGCGACTAAACACGGAATGAAGTCGAACTATCTTATCTCAATTCTATCTTAACGGGAGATCCTAGGTGTTCTGGACAATTGGTCGAGCCATAACCTGGCTCTGATACCAAAAAGCCTGTCACGCCCCGACATAGCATAATTCAGGAAAGCATTTAATTTCCTTTATGGACTCGTAGGCCGTGACAAGTGAGTATGACCAATTATC
Source organism: Hydrangea macrophylla (assembly GCA_033977485.1). Classification (NCBI taxonomy): domain Eukaryota; kingdom Viridiplantae; phylum Streptophyta; class Magnoliopsida; order Cornales; family Hydrangeaceae; genus Hydrangea; species Hydrangea macrophylla. The sequence goes on from CM066987.1 coordinate 14,375,846, forward strand.
CCTGCAACAAATAACTTAACAACATTTCTAAAAGAAAGGATACTAATAAACATAAGCTCCGAAATTTAAAACTTGCTAACTATTACATAAGTCAAAGTCTTAGGCACAAAACGCCCTTATTCAAAAGCTATTCTCCAGTCTATTACAACTTCAGAAATGAAAGACATAGGAAAATAATAAACAGCCTCCTGGAAAGTTCCCTGCCTCTAACTAGCATAGTCGAAGTACCCTGGCTGCTCCTGCCCCTGAAAATCTGGACATACAGTCCAGGACGCATCAACGCCGTCAGTTTATGAAAGCTGGTGAGTAAAATAAACAAGTGCTCGCAATGTATATATAAGCAAATAAACAACGGTACCATTTAACTTTAACAGTAATATATTCAAGGTTCCAATTCCAACATAATTCACGGGGGAATATAGTAAGAAATAAATACGCAATTGTACATAAATTGTGAAACATCTTATTTTGCCAATTCTTTTCTTTAGAACAAATCCAATTAAATCAACACATCATTTCAGCTACCAGAAGTAATAAGTATTCAGTCATCCAATTCACACGCTACACTATCGCCTCCAATACCAGGAATACTATCCGATCGGTATTGAAGTCACACACCACACTACTGCCTCAGATACCAGGAATACTATCCGATCGATATCTAGACCAAACACAACCAACCATCGCTCCGGATATCAGGAATACTATCCGATCAATATCTGAAACGCGCACCTTAGATACCAGGAATACTATACGATCGATATCTAAGTCGTACACAACACTATCACCATCGCTTCGGATATCAGGAATACTATCCGATCAATATCCGAAACGCGCGCCTTAGATACCAGGAATACTATCCGATCGATATCTAAGTCGTAAACAACACTGTCGCCTCCAATACCAGGAATACTATCCGATCGATATTGAGGTCACACACCAAACCGCCACCCTTTACTCTTTTTACACTTCCTCATACACAGGCATGTTGACATAACCTCAACCCTAATATGTATGTCAATGTTCCATAAATAACACCATTAATAAATCACAAAGCCGGATAATCGTACGAGCATAAATTTCGGCCTAAGTTGTTCTGTTTCGTACAATTCTTAAAAACATAGACCTTTAAAACAATATTTTTGTCAAACTGTTCTTTAAAAACTTTTAAAACATTTTCCAAACAGTCCCTTAACAAAAATACAGAAACTGCTCAAAACTGTCACCTCGCGCGAGCGGAGGGGCAGGACAGGTCGCGCGAGCGGATCGCGCGCGCGAAGGGGGGGGATGGTTCGCGCGAGCGAGCCTCGCGCGAGCGGGTCGCGCGCGCGAGTTCTTGCAGAATGTCATCTTCTTCGTTCTTCCCCTGTTTTCAATTCTGGACTGAAATTTACCCATTTTCAGATTCTGTCTCAAACATGTCGTGCAATATATGGATCTCTTCAGTTTTCCGCGTAGATTAAGAATACGCTATCAATTTTAACTAATACGGATTATATCTCTAAATATTCACGATTAAAGTGAGGGTGTCAAAACTTTAAATCAACCGTACGTCGCGATACGGATGAATTACTGTGTAGGATTTGAACCGTGGCCTATTGGGACTAAGATCTTTCATAATCAATTCACGGAATTGAATTTGGTTGAGTTTGACAAAACTCCAATTTTAAGCTTCAATGGTGTATCACATATATATACACATATACACACCTATATATACTGCAATACACATATATATACATTGAGAGTGAGTTCAATTTACTCACTGAGGGCAATTATACAGAAAATTAAAAGCCGAGAACTTTCCGCCGCGATTCCGTCGTCCAATAATTTCTTCCTCCGTTCTTGATATTGAGATGGATATATATATATATATATCTATGTATGTATATGAGTATATATATATACCATATATAATCTGAGTGTGTGTGTTGTGTGATCTTGAGAGAGCAAGAGAGTGATTGAGAGAATTTAGAGGGAGATTGAGAGAGAATGAGAGAAATAGAGAGACTGTCATTGAGAGAGAGAGAAACCAACGTATATATATATATATATACATATATATATATATAAACCCACTGATTGGGCTCCAAGCAAGGCCATAAGAAACGCACGGTGTGGTCGAGCTCACGTGCTCCCACACCCAAAACGTGGTATAACGCAGATTAAGACCAAAACTGGTATTTTACGGTTGAAAATAAAATGCAGAAAATTATATTAACATAGGAATTAAATTCCCGGTTATACAAAAATATAGATATCGATTTTGAAACTATAGAAAATATTTTGGAAATTACAGTTTGACCCCAGATAATTATTACAAAGAGAAATTAAATTAAAATACTCATGGAAATGAAACACAATATTTATTTATTAATGATAATAAAATACAGGGCGTTACAAAATGCCTAGTGAAAGCCCCTTAAAATGAACACCAATTAAGAGGCTAGGCATCCCATTAGGCAAAAATATCTAATCCAAAAAATGCTAGGCAAAATGTCTAATACTTATTGCACTAGGCAAAAATATTTTATGAAGAACTGACATGGTTTTGTTGAATAAATATATTTATAGAAGGAACGGCTAGTAATTTTAGGTTAGTATGGTTGAAGTGAATAAATGTTGATTTGGCATTTCACTATTCTGCAATTTGCCTAGCCAAATACCTGTTGGCTATTGCCCTTGTTTTTGGATTGTTAAATACGCTTTGACTCTAATACCACCGAAGTACTATTAGACGATTAGCCACTTGCATTATGCAATATTTTCTTAGGGTGGAGATAAATGCATCACTTTTTCTATTCAATGCATCGCCTATAGTGTTGAAAGATGAAAAATTTATGAGTGAAGGCGGTGTCCTATAGTGTTAAAAGATAAAAAATTTGTAAGTGAAAGTAGTGTATTTAGCAGAATTAAAAGGTGATGTATTTAGCCCCACAATTTATTTATTTATTTATAATCTTTGCCCCAACTTTATTTAATGGTTATTGTCATTGATATAAGTTGACAATTTAAATTTACTTTAAAATGCATAATTAATATTTTCTTTCGGAAAAAAATTTGTCTTCAATTCCTTAATGTTTATGGTTTTTACAATTAGTGTCAGTCAAACTTTTGAACCATAGGGTGTTAAAGTGAAACCGAGTCTAATAACAATAAAATGTAGGGTTGCTCAACTTGGCCCGCTAACCCGACCCACCCAACCGATCCGACCCACCCAAAGGCTATAGGGTGGTTTTGGTGGATGGTCAGTTGAGTCACAGGTTGAATGCTTCCAAACCTAATGAATTTGTGTCGGTTCTCAATTCTATGCTCTCGAACCCGATGATACCCGACCCGACTCGACCGTGACTAAACAACCTATTTTCGAGTTCTAGTTATGATGATATTATATATTTTATAAAAAAAAGCAAAATGACAAAAACAAGTCTACACTCATCTTAGTAGGTGACAGTCTATTCTCTTTTTTTAAAACAGAATTATGACATACATTATAGATATTATATTATGTACATGAGGGAAATATACATGAGAAAAGAGGGACTGAGGAGTACCCATTCGAATGAGTCAAATCTCAAGACTTTTTTTTTGGCTAAAGAAATCTCAAGACTCAAACCCTCAAAAAACTTACATCTCTCTTTTGTGTCGGATAAAACCTGAAACCGACCTAACCCAACCTGAACCCGAGGGGACGGTTTCACCTGACAATATGAGTGGTAGGGATGGCAATGGGGCAGGTAGGTGCCCCCGCCCCGCCCCGCTAAAGGATATGCGCACCCCACCCCCGCCCCATTTCAACCGAGACTAATCCCAACCCTGACCCCGCTAAGCACAAGCCACCCTGCCCTCGACCTGTCCCACCCTCGACCTGTCCCACCCCGTTTAAATATAACCACACCAAAAAAAATTCCAACAAACTCTCAATCAATGGCACAAATCAAACCAAAAAATCCAGAATATACCCACAATCAAAACCCAGTATGTAGCGGCAGCCAAAAAGGAAATAGAAAGCAGTAAAAAAAAATGAAAAAAACATTCAACCTACTTGTTGGGTTCCCATCAAAGAAGAATTTCATGGATCGAAGAAGCTTGGCGAACTGCAATTGATGGTGGCCACTCTTCTTCTATAAGGTGAGTGGGGTAGGGTTAGAGAGAGAGAGAGAGAGAGAGAGAGAGAGAATTAGGGTCTGAAAATGAGAAATTAGAGAGAGAAATGATATACATTGACTCAAAGTAGAAGGGAATGAGTGAATTAGGGCTAAAATTCATTCATCCAAGGAACAGTCATGGAAGAAGGAAATTGAGAAATTAGGGTCTGAGTCTAACAGAATAGTCTTGTATATTTTGAGTAAACCAATGAGATTCACTTTCTAATATAAATGCAGAAATGATAGACGCACAGACCATTCACAGCCATTTTTACACTCAGGCCCTTCTTAGCAAATATTACAAAAATCTGTGGGACCTACTTTTAACTCTTTACCAAAATCAAGTGGAACCCCCAAATCAAAGTAAACTCCCAAATGTGTGAACATTAACCCGTGGAGTTACCCCTCCCCAAGCCCACGGCGATGGAACTCCGGCAACGACTAGTCACGGCAAGGAAGACTACTCCCTTCAGCCATCACGAATTGGGACCATTTGTTCACCCAACGACCAGCATTTTGGTGAGTTTTAGGGTTCCGAAATTGAAAAAAAATTCACCCATTTGTTCTTCCTTGATTTTAATCATGTTCACCCATTTTTTTTTCATTTCTTACTCTTTAATCTCACTCTGTGTTCACCCATTTCTTTTCTTTTGTTTTAAGGTTCCCAATTTGAAAATCATTTCACCTATTTCACCCATTTCATCATGTTCACCCATTTATTTTCTTTTCTATTTGCTAATTTTGCTATTGGTGTTGAAACTTATGAACTAGGAGGGGATGAGGCTTTGGTATCTTATTTGATGTGTATTGATATATAGATACATTTATTAGACTATTCTGTAGACTGGAGGTTTAACATAGCATCATGTTGAAGATGTAACATTTTAATTTTGATTTTGATGATTGGTGAAAGCATTTGCTAATTTTGATGATTGGTGAAAACATTTGCTTGAAATATATTATTTGATGTTTGGAGTAGTTAATTTGGTGCTTCATGTTTCAAATCATGATTATTGGAGTTTTATTTTATATTTTGGTTTGATTATTATTTTTTATTTCATTCAATGCTAAAACTTAATTTATTTCTGAAGTCCATTTTCTCTTCTATTTATTTGTAAGCCAATCTAATCTTAATTTTTTTCATGTCAACTTAATTTGTCTCCATGTCAACTTAATTTTTATTTTATTTTTGTAATCCATATATTTTAGATAAATGGAAGAAGAAGTATCAAGTGGTTGTATAGGTGTCAATGTGGATGTGGATGATACTATTGAGATTGAACATGAGAACGATAAAGTAATAGATGTAAAAAATACAATAGAGGAGCCAAAGGAGGGAATGGAGTTTGATTCGGTGGATGACCTAATGGCGTTTTATTCAAGGTATGCCAAAGAAAAAGGTTTTGCCGTAGCTAATAGAAGCTCTAAAAAAGTGGAAGGGATCTTGAGACACGTACATATAGAGTGTACTCATGCCGGTGTGAGAAAGATTGCATCAAAAAACCCGTTGCACATGCGCCCAAACTCGAAAATCAATTGCCAAGCTATGCTTAAGGCATTTTTTTGCCCCGTAATCAAAAGTGGTGTGTGGAAGTAGTTAAACTTGACCATAACCACGAAATGAGTCCAGGCAAATCTCGGCATTACAAATGCAATAAGTTCCTGAAACCACATGTGAAAATGAGACTTGAGTTGAATGACAAAGCGGGAATCAGAATGAATAAGAATTTCAATTCATTATTGGTTGAGGCAGGGGGCATGAGAATATGTCGTTTACAGAAAGAGATGTCAGAAACTATATTAGTAAAGTGAGGCGTTTACAACTTGGCGAGGGTGATGCTAATGCAATGTATAAGTATTTTTCAAAAATGCAATCCGACAATTCTAATTTCTTCTACTTGATGGATTTAGATGACGAGGGCTGCTTGAAGAATGTGTTTTGGGAAGATGCAAGGAGTAGGGCAGTATACAAAGAATTTGGTGACGTGGTTACGTTTGATACAACATACTTGGTCAACAAATACGATATGCCATTTGCGACTTTCATAGGAGTGAACCATCATGGGCAGTCTGTATTGCTAAGGTGTGGATTGATATAAAATGAAGACACCACTACCTTTACCTGGTTATTTGAGTCTTGGCTTAAATGCATGTCTAACTGTCCGCCCAATGCAATAATTACAGATCAAGACAGAGCGATGCAAAATGCAATAGAGTCCGTTTTTCCTAATGCACGACACCGATGGTGCTTATGGCATATCATGAAGAAACTTCCTGAAAAGCTGAAAGGTTACAACCAATATGAATCAATCAAATTTAATATGCAACATATTGTTTATGATTCATTGACAATAGAAGAATTTGAAGATGGTTGGACCAAGTTTATTGATAAGTATCAACTACAAAACAATGATTGGTTATTTGGGTTGTATGCTGAGAGGAATCGATGGGTACCCACTTTTGTGAGGGACATTTTTTGGGCAGGAATGTCAACCACCCAACGAAGTGAAAGCATGCATGCTTTCTTTGATGGCTATATCAACTCGAAGACCACTTTGAAACAATTTGTGGAGCAATATGAGAATGCATTGGCTAAAAAGATTGAAAATGAACACCAAGAAGATTTCAATTCAGATAACTCATGCTTCCCATGTGCAACTCAATTAGGGATGGAAAAGATTTTTCAAGGAGTTTACACGCGGGCAAAGTTTAAAGAGTTTCAGGTTGAGTTGTTTGGAAAGATTTCTTGTCGTCTGTCTTTAATTACGGAGGGTGTTGGCTATAGTGAATATGACATACATGATCGGGTTCAACTTGGAGAAGAATATCGAACCGCAACTTTCAGGGTGATTTTTTTCGAAGATACGAAGGAAGTTAACTGTAACTGTCGATTGTTTGAGTTTAGAGGAATTATGTGTAGGCATCAACTCATGGTATTTACTGAGAGACTTATTTACGATGAAGTACCTTCCAAGTACATCCTACACAGATGAATGTCAAACGGGACACACTAAAATTCGGATCAGTTATGACAATTGGTCCAATAGACCTGAATCACGTTGATTTAATAAATTGACACATGCATTCTCTGAAGTGTGTGATTTGATAGTAGATTCTAAAACTTGGTATGATGAGTTGATGGCACATGTACTTGAAATGAAAGAGAGCTACAAAAAAAAGGTTGGTCTTGGTAGAACCCAAATGCGCATTCCTACTAGTACGCGTATGGATTCAACCTCACATAGGGATGATATTGGGATATCTAAAGAGAGTACAAATATACTTGATCCTTTGGTGACTCGTAGTAAGGGTAGACCGCCAAGTAAAAGAAAAGTTGGCAATGTTGAGAAAGCGGTTAAGAAAAAATCAAAAGCAAAAAAGAAAACAAGTACATCAAACACTATACAGGTTGGACAACTAATTGTTAATTTTTTTTATACATAACCCACATATGTAAATCTATACAAATATATATATATATATATATAAATATACATTAATTTATTATTATTATTTTTTTGTAGGAACATGAGGAGCAAGGATATGCCGAGCATGGTACACAAGGAAGTGTTGTCTTCAATTCATCACTCATGCGGCAAAACGTGCATACGTCATTAATACCACAAACTAGAGGAGTGGAAATTGGGGAAAACTTTGCATTTCAACCAAATTTGGGAAACTTTGCATTTCAGGTATAAACTTTGCTTCTTGCCATGTTGTATACTTTGCCACTTTCCTTCTTGAAATAAATGTTTAATTATGAATTTGTGCAGGGTTATCAAAATCCATTTTGGAGGGTGGGTTATGATTTCACCAATTTGCATCCATCTAGATCAGATAGAGGATTAGTCCATGAAGATAATGTTAGAAGAGAACTTGGTGATGAAGAAGGAAGATTAGGCCTTCAAGATAATGATTTCTTGAATTTTATGTAATTTGAAAAATGGTTGTAATACATGTAATGTACTTTGGAGAATGTCTTGTAGTAGTGTAATCTAATTTGGATAATGGTTGTACTTAAGGTTTTGTGGACACCTTATTTTGGTTTGTTTACTTTTTTTTTGCTTGTGGTGCCCACTTTGATTGGTTGTTTAATGGAAGTACTTACAGTTAGAATTATTTTCAGTTTGTTTAGTTGAAGTACTACAGATCTAGTCGGCTTTTTTGACTGTTTAATTCAAGTCTTTCCTTTTTTGATTGGTTCAATATATATGGATATTGTATCTCAAATAATACAACAGCGCGCGTACGACAAGAAAAAATTACTTTTCATTGCAACAACTCTCATTTTATTGCTTCCTGATCCCACTTTCATTACAAAACCGCGTTGGTAGACATTCAAGGTAAATACAGATTCCTATCCTAGTTTACATATTTCTTCTCATTCAACCATATAGAAAAGTAGACAAGAACGACAAAAGAAATGATCAATTTCCATTTTTTCTCCCTTGCTATGTAGTAGGAATTCAGGCTCCTTAGCTCTTCAACTTTTTCCTATAGATCTTTTGTATTTCTTTCCAGTTCTTCTTTCTGTGCTTGAATTTCCATACATTTCCTTAACATAACAATGCCAAATTGTTTTCCCCTTTGCCATGTACGTGGATCAAACCAATGGAAGAAGCCACATGCCATGTTCGACCTATGATTTTGGCACTCATAAAATCGCCGGCCCGGATTGCTTTCCGTGTGTGCAGTCCTTAATGGAGCTTTTATACCGCAAAAGCACACTATTTCTTGATTCAAATTGGATGAGTAGTGACTTGACCTGTGCTCTCCATTTATTTTCCTAAAAAACAGGTATGAAATGAATCAGATCTTTTGAATAAAATTAAATAGTGTCTTCAAACTTTGATTTACCCTCTTCAAACTAACTCAAAATGGTGAGGCAAACAAGCAAAATGATAAAGTAGGATATGGTTAACACTTAATCCATCAACCAAAATGATAAACCACACTTGTACTTGTGGAATCAGCTCTCATCTCCAAAGTGCTGTAGATTCAGTAACCATCTGATTATGGGAGCCTACGCGCCATGCTAAGGAGAGAATCAATACAATACAAACATATACATTTCAATGTACATGTTGATACATTTCAATCTGAATCGAATATTTTGTGGCACATACATATAACATTTTGCTAAGAGCATTTCAAAGTTAAAAAACTGAATGTATATTCCCTCTCAACAAAAATTACAAAATGTACAACCCAGTTATTTAAAAAGAGTGAACAAGTGATCTAAATAAGGAGGCTTTAACTTAAGGCATTTACTTCAAGGGTAGTAGATTGATTATTGAATTGAAATAAGATTTTACAAAATTCAATGAAATTAATACAAAATCCGAATAACCCTTCATTGTTTGTGTCAGATCACGATATTCAGCATAAATGTATCAGACAGGGATAACTGTGAAATATTTGATCTCATCATCCACAAACATCGGTGATAAAATATCCACAAAATTTCAGAAAAAAAAAACACTTTCACGCAATTATTGATTCAAAAAGGAAATTAAAATGTTACACATGATGCTATGTTAAACATACTTGGTGTACAAAATAGTCTTATATATGTATCTATATGTCAATACTCATCAAATAAGATGATGATATGGGTGAAATGGGTGAAATGATTTTCAAGTTGGGACCCTAAAACAAAAGAAAAAAATGGCTGAACACAGAGTGAGATTAAAGATTAAGAAAAGAAAATAGATGGGTTAACATGATTAAATCAAGGAAGAACAAATGGGTGAACAAGTGGGTGAATTGATTTTCAAATTTGGAACCCTAAAACTCACCAAAATCACCAAAATAAAATTTTTCGGGTCTTTCGTCGTGATGGCTGATCGGAGTAGTCGTTGTCACCGTGCCGTTCCCGGAGCTCCGTGGTCGTTGGGTCGCCGTGGACTGGGGGAGGGAGGGGTAACCACGAGTCTCTTCTCTGTGTATGATTTGGGGGTTCCATTTGATTTGGGTAAAGAATTAAAATTGGGTCCCACAGATTTTTGTAATATTTGCTAAGAAGGTGTGAAAATGGCTGTGAATGGTCTGTGCGTCTATCATTTCTGATATAAATGACCACTATAGAAATAAGAGTAATGCTAGATGCACTCCCAAATGCACAACCAATTGCACAATCCTGCTTAAAAATATTGGACTTCGTGTTGAAAAGCTTACACACCTTGCACGCCCCCTTTTTTTGTGTACAGACTTTTCAGCACAAGGTCCAACATTTTTAAACAAAGTTGTGCATTTAGTTGTACATTTGAGAGTGCATCTAGCATTACTCTAGAAATATCACTAGATAATGGAGTACTGTATAAAATACATGTATATCCAGGGCTGGGCGGGTATATATCATCCAATCCCGACCCTAACCCGACTCGGGTTTTATACTTATGTCCTAAATCCGCCCCTAACTCTGTTAATTCCTTCCCAAACCCTACCTATTAGGTGCGGGGCAGGGCGGGGACCCGACTAATTCGGGGGAATTGCCATCCCTATGAGTGGATGACGGGTGCAAGCATGCCAACCTGACTAGCTCATGGGTGGATGATCGAGTGTGGCCGAAACCCGACTCACCCGACCCGTGAGCCCCCCTAGTAAAATGTAGGGATATGCATTGATCAATTTGGTCGGTTTTTTTCCCTCAATTTTTTCATATTTTAAAAATCGGCCGAAGTGGTCGGTTTTGTTTGGTTCGGTTTTTAGCTTTGAGTAATTTTTAGAAAATCGACTGAAGTGGTCAGTTCAGTCCACTGATTTTTTTTTTGTGCACCCGTAGTAAAATGTATTTAAGCCTAATTATTATAGCCAGTGTTAGTAGGGTCAAGGTATCTTACTACACCAATCTAGTAGGATAGTGTAATGTTCAATCGACAAGAAAAGTTTTTGCTACCTTATGAAATCATGGAATACATGTAATTTAATTTACAATGACAGTTGCAAAGTAGTTTAACTTTAGGTCTTTATAAAATTACTCTAGTACCCTTATTCAAAGAGATAGACTTAATTCAAAAAAAAAATTCATTTATAGGTAGATGTGTCTGAATATGTAATAGATTTCATTTCCCACAATCTTGTGTTTTATTAGAATTTTAGTGAAAAATCCCTCACTTTTGGTTTTAAAGAGTTTAGAGTCAATCCTATTTTTTATTTTTGTAAAAATAAAAAAACTCCATCATTGATGGGACTTTAACCTCTTCAACTCTTTTGACAAGACCAAAATACCCCTAGACTTTTACATAGATTTACAACAAAGGGAGAGATGAACAAAGAGATAAGAGGAGATAAATGGTGACCATTCAGAATCCACCGACTCTAGGGACCTCGCGTCGAGGGCGTATCTAGCTATGGGCTGATCTGGGCTATAGCCCATGGTAAAGTTCAAAATAAAAATTTTTACTACATACTATAGCCCAGATAGTGTAGCTCAGTAGATGAGGCATATGATTTCTATGTGGAATGTCTTAGGCTCGTATCCTAGTGCTGTGACCTTTTTCTCTTCTTTTTTTTCACAAAAAATAAAAAGCTCAACCCACTAGCATTAAATCCTTCTTCAGCCCATTCCATATTCCTAGTTCAGCATAGTAGTACATTGTTTTCAAGCCCAATTCATTAGCCTTAACTCAGTCTTGCCAGTTCTAACCCAGCCAATATTTATGATATGTTTGTTATTTCAAAAATGTTCTAGTCCAGCCCATATTTGCATGCCATTTATTTTCTTTTTCCTTTTTTCAAAATTTTTTCTCTTTGCTAGTGGAGTAATTTATTAAATGTTTATGTAAACTATAAAGTGACAAGAATCAAATTACACTGTACTATTTATGATGCAAAATCAAGAAAATGTGTATAATAAAACCAAAATATCTTTTCCTAACTCTTAAAACGACTAGAAGCAAAAGTAAACTATAACATTTATGATGCTAAAATTTAGAATGTAAACATAATTTGACCCCAAGGTTTTTGCTCTTTGTTCTGGGGTTTGTTTAAGCCAAAATATTTGATATTTTGTTTGTTGTGTGAAATTTATATTATCTTTGTAGCATTATGTGAAATTTCAGGTGCTGGAGTAAATTTTATATAATTTTTTCTTTTCATAAATTTATAAATTTCACATAACTATCTTTGTAACATTATATGAAAATTTCACATATAACTTTGTGTTATATGTGAAATTTCAGAAGCTGGAGTAAATATCACATATTCATTTTTCCTTAACAAATTTCACATAACTAGTTATGTGAACTTTCAGATGCTGAAGTGAATTTCACATTACATTTTATTTTCACAAATTTCACATAACGTTTTTTTTTTCATAGCGATAATGGTACTTGTTTGATAGATCTCGTCGAATAGATTTTGAAAATATAAAATTTACAAAAATAAATTGATTTCTAAATTGAAAGTTATAGATTTTTAAAGTTTGTAAAATAATTTAAGAAATTAGGTGTGAGTAACTGCACCTTAGAAATATTAAATGAGCAATTGCACGCTCATGAGTCATGACATACAAAGGGAATTATTTTGTCCAAAAAACTTAGAGGGGTTTTCACTTAAATTAAAAACGGGGAGGACCTTTTATTTAAAAAAAAAAAAGAGTCCATTATTTAGAACTTTTGACCAAAATTTCCGTATTTTATTTCATTTTTTATTAAGGCAAGAACAATATATTATAAGTGGATTTATTCCACTGGGGCTTCCTTATTTTTATTGGGTTTATTAGTCACAAAACTTAATTTCCTATTATGTTATATTATATTGAGAGTTACAACTTACAAATCTATTACTTGCCCACTCATATTTTTGTTAAGGGGGATTACTTGCCCAATTGTATGGGTTGGTTTATGGGGGTTGGTCATAGCTCCTTAATATGGACCAAAATAAGTGGTCGGTCCACGCGTTTTGTTTTTCATGCCAAAAGTCCTTGAGTTTTTTTTAGACCAAAATAATCATAAAATGCTATTTACGTGTCTCTCCTCTTATTTTCAGCAACTTTCCAAAACAATTTTTTGTTTAAAGTTTTTCAATCTTCAAAATGCCATAACTTTCAAAACACAAATCAATTTTTGATAAATTTTATACATCCGTGATCTATAAGACAAGATCCATAGTGCCTATAAATTCTTCAAATTTTTTTTTTATTATGCAGTCACAAACGGATATCAATAAATTATTATTTTTTTAAAGGAAAAAAAAAACGACACTTTCATTGCGTAGATCTCGAAAAATTACCTCGAACAAGAAATTTTTTTTATCCAAAAAAGGCCACAAAGTCACAAAGTTATGGCCATTTTAGAACATGTTACTGAATTTAAGTGCTGCCTAGGTAATTACAATAACATGATACTGTCGACAGTAACATTTCTTCAAATTCACCAAATAATTGCAAAATTATGGTCATTTTTATCAGATGATATTGCCTTTACAATACTTTTCAAGTAAATACAGTAACATATTATGAAAAACTAAACATTTTTACAAAGATAGTAACATCATTATTTCAAAAAATTATGAAAATATGGTCATTCAGTAAATGTTACTGTCTTTAAAACTATCCCTGTGCAAAAAACAGTAACATACCATTAAAGATTAACAACATGGTATTGAGCAAAGAAACATTAATATGTCGTTGACAGTAACATTTCTTCAAATTGACCTAATAATCGCAAAATTATGGTCAAATTTTAAATATTACTGTTCAGTTAAAGACACAGTAACATATTATCAAATGTCAAAATAATAATAATAATAATAATAATAATTCAAAGGTAGTATCATGTTAATGTCGCAAAGAGAGACAGTAACATTACGTTATAGTGGTCCGACAGTAACACGATTTTTTTTTTTCATAGTCACTATGAATCTTGTTTGGTAGATCTTTCCTTCTAGATTACAAATATATAAATTTGATTCAAAATGGAGTTGTGACTTGAAAGTTATAGCATTTTAAAGTTTGAAAAAAAAAACACTTCCTTGAAGAACGAGCTGAGGTGGCAAAACAGAAACAACAATGTTCAATGTGTGTGACGGTGGCACATTTGCCAACAGCCTTATTTTTAGTTTAAATATGGACTTAAGGCCATATAATTTAAAAACGATTGTCCTTACCTGCGTAAAATAAAACGGACTGGACTAATCACCATAAACAGTCCATTTTAAGGCCCGTTATTTAATTTCCCCTTCGTTTATTTACCCCCATTAACATTAGTCAGTATCAGCACATACTCGTTAAATGGGTCAAAAGAGAATACATGGGATTGATATGGTTGGGCTTAAGTTCCAAGAACATTTATATCATCATTTTCCTATGGCCCATAAATAGATGGATTTAGGCCCATTATCAATACAACATGTCATATGTACAAGTCCATGAGAAATCTCATGGTACTTAGGATGGTTATTTATTGGAAGCTCCTGCATGTATGCCCTCCAAATTTGAACCTCAATTTCTCTGTCAATTGTACCGCATGCATTACTGGGATAGTAAATATTATACATATATATATATATATATATATCGTACCAAATTAAAACACATCTTATTTTGTGTTATGTCAGTTGTTTTGCATAATTTCAAGTGATTATTCTTGTGATTGTAGTATTTATACTCTATTTGTGTACTTCCTAGCTATAGAAACTACAGAATAATAGATGCTTTGAGATGTGGTGGAAGCGTTCTATTCATGAACATGACATCTCAGTTTTTGTTTTCTTTATACCTGTATGGCTGGCTATATCACAACCATCATTGCGGCTCCATGTACTGACTCTTTAGTCAGTCTGCTAAAGAATGCACATGAAAGCTCCATAATAATAGTGGCATGAAAAACATATCCCTATAGTCAGGCATGCATATACAAGTAGCCAAGTAGGCATTCGTTTGGACATACATACATACAAACATATATATATATATATATATATATATATATGGTCCTGCTATACAACACGAGGATTATAGGTAAATTATATTTTCATCCTCAGAATTTGGGTCGATTTTAATTTAGTCCCAATAATTTTAATTTTCTCAATTTAATCTCCCAAGTTTGATAACGTTTCTATTTAGTTGAAAACTACATTTGAGATACAAAATTTGGAAAGTATGACATTACTCTTACAAAATTACTTTGAGGTGGCAAGGACTTTTTAATAGAGAGAGAGAGAGAGAGAGAGAGAGAGAGAGAGAGAGAGAGAATTCCTTAATGCACCTCATTAAAGTAATGATACCAAAGTAACTTTGCCGTGGAGCTATACTAAATTAAGGAGCTACGTACTAATTAATACATACCTGATTCTCTGTAGTCATTTAGACAACTAGTGATGTTAAATATATTTACCAACTCTCCAAGCAACCAGATGTGTATAGAAAGTAATAAGGTTAGTAGGTCTCTTAATTATTTCAGTGCTCTCGATCAACTACATAATCACTTAACTACCCTCGTTACTTTAATGAGTTGTCAATAGTTATATGAGTGCAAGGAAAACATAGAAAACTGAACCGATTTGTGTTAATTAGTTTACACGAAGAAACTCTTAAACCAAATCCAATCGAGAAAATAAAGTAAACCACGCCATGCCAAAAGCGACCGAGCGGTTTAAAAATCACACCAAAATCTATCCAATTAAACCGATTACACCCCTACCGAGCGGTTTAAAAATCACACCAAAATCAATCCAATTAAACCGATTACACCCCTACTTAGCAAAAATTTTATTTGTTTATTTAAAATTAAACACAATATATGTTAATTCCACTACTTCATGCAGTAGGATACATATTATAATGGATATTTCTATACATAGCTCTATGTACACACCACACCACACACACTCCGACCAGATTTATAATTACCTATTTCCAATAGCATCTTAATTATGACTAAAACAGATCCCCGCTTCCTCAACAAGTACACTACAACATTGAAATATATATATATATATATATATCACACGGTTCACACCCAAAGAAAAAGGAAAATTAAATAAGATTGCGTATACATTTATCCACTACTACAAATGTCCATTACAATCTCTAGTGCTTTGAACCTCAATACCTCACTAAGGTTTGTTCCTTTCTTTCTTTATTTGTTTTACACATAACATGAACAGATTTGTACGGACCAGGAGGATGTGGTGGTGGTAGTGGTGGGGACGTAACATATGACAAAACGTGTATCGTCACCATTGTTGTCATCATAATGCCACACCACACTCTGACAGTGACGATAGATACAAATTTGAAGAGAGAGAAACAAAAGGAGAGTCACCACTCACTAGCTAAGTAGCTAGTAGCTATAAAGGGGAATTCTACTATATTAATATCGTGGTTTGAACGTATCATATGATTTAGAGAAATTAAGAATTAAGAGTCACGTATGAAGCTACAAACCATTTAATGCAAAAACGTTAACTACGTACTAGCTTCAAACATCATATCTAATTCTCGATATCTTAAATATTGTACTCAAGTCCCAAAATATTATATTATATAAGTGTCAAAAAATCATACCCAAATTACTATGGTAGGATCATAATGGTTTTGGTCCCGATACATTGCACTGAGTCTCAAAACATCGTACCCATTTTTAATCGCACTCCCTCTTTTCCATTTTATGTTACTCATACTTTTCCTTTTTTAGCCGTCCCAAAATTGGTGATCACTTTGACAATCAAAAGTATATTTTTTTTCATTTATTTTCCAACACTATCCTTCATAATTATAAATTTAAAACATGGAGTTCTAGTAAAAAATATATTTAGTGTGATGTTTATCTAAAGGGACATATTTGGAAGAAGAATTAAAAATAAAAAAAAAGAAGTTAGAAATGCATTAAATGATGTCTGCTTAAAAAAATTGTGTATATATCTATATATATATATATACATACGAAGATAGTCAGCTAATATGGGACTGAGAAAGAGTATGATACAATCAAATCACTATGATTGTAGCATATATAAAATTCTCCCACTAGAAAACAAACCTCCCAAGCTGCCGTGTTTGTGTCCAAACCAGATATGAAGAGCCATCAAAAGTCCACATTTTCTATGTTAGGGTTCGATATATAAGGTTTCTCTCCCCACGAAAAAGATCCTTCCCTGTTTTATTTCCTTATCCAATCACCCCTCCGGCACTCCCTCTCTGTCTGTCTCTCTAAAAAAACCAAAGAACATGATTGGAATCCCAACAACTACAATCCACTCTCTCCCTATATCTCTCATTTGTCGTCCATATATACACACATATACTTGTGTTTACATATGTATACACACACATATATATATATATATATATATTCCTGTCCGAAATCAAGTGATACTTTTTTTCCTCATAGTTGCAAAAATGCTTATTTTATTACTGATTTTTAAAATATAAAAGTAAAAATTAGGTTATTATATTGTTTTTTTGAATTTAGAATTCCATCGTCATATCATATAAGAAATGTGAGAGTTTTACGTAGTAAAATGTAAACTTATAAAATAGTGAGATAGTTTTATATTAGTGAAAGTAAAGTTTTTAAGTGTTTTATTGTTTAAGTATATTGACTTTTCAAGTACTCTTGAGACATCTTAAAATAAAATTAAAAACTAATATATTACGACGAAGTGAGTTTATAATGTACCGCTGGAGCCTGTTCGATGTTCGCTCAGTAATTTGTGAAAGAGTTTAAAACATGCATGAAGATATTGTTGTCTTTACAAATATTCTATTTCATGAGTGAGATATATGCACTGTATCCAAATCTTGTTATATTTAAAGTTTGTTGACTTTTTAGATAGGACTCTTATTAAGAATTTCAAACAAAATAAAAGAATTTTAAATTAGGACTGGGTATGTAATATTGAAACGCTCAACTCTGTTGGCTCAATAACACGAAAAAGAGTAATATTTGGGACACAACCTTCATACAACTTTCATACAACCTCCCCAAAAGATGTATCTATCTCTTTCCTGTGTCACTGTACCCCACAGTGACACAGGAAAGAGATAGACACATCTTTTGGGGAGGTTGTATGAAAGTTGTATGAAGGTTGTGTCCCAAGTATTACACCACGAAAAAAGAGACCAGGAACATGACCCTAGCTAGAAGCTCAACCCGGACTTACCACTAGCAAGACTGTCTGTTATAAGCTTATTGGCTTGTGGCTCGTTACATATATTATATTTCATGAGGTTTTTTTTTTTGTTTTGTTTGAACAGCCAATTTCATTAATAGGACCAAGAAGCATAGAGCTAGCCTACCATTTACATTACATCCACTCTACAAGCCAAACAACCCCCCATTGACCCCAAGTTTTCCAAATGAAACGCCTTGTCCTTTTAAAACTTTTACTACCAGAACTAGGGACCAATTCACCCAAACTGTCCCCCAAAAAAAACAAAACCCAAAAAAATAGCCCCAAAGACCAGGATGAACTAACAATCAGCAAGTGTTCTATCCATTTAACACCTCAAGACCACCAAGAGCCGAGGGACCTACATTAACACACTACCGTGCCCAAATCCTAGTTGTTTGGATTTAAAACATAATTTCAAAGACACCATGTTCAAGTATATATTAATTTTCTCCACAACAGCTAGCTTTACGTGCCTCTTGAATCGAACTTGAAGACTACTTTTGTTGTTGGTCACCACTCGAACTTGAAGACTACTTTTGTTGTTGGTCACCACTATTCTCTCTCTCTCTCTCACACACATACACACACACAGAAGTGAACTCGTGCAATGTGCGTAAATATTGGTTGCAATAGGGATATTATCCTAGTTACAAGCTGCATGATATCCCAAGTCAATAAAAAAGGCCTTATCAATACACTTGGGATATTTCCATGGGTCTCCTCATCCAAATCAACAAAACAATATCTCTCAAATTTAGCAAAAATTAAAATTTTGTGAGAGGAGATAAAATGATATAATCCTATCTGTACCCTGTGATACCCAATATTTACTCGTGCAATATGCGGATATATGAAAAGCCCTATTGCAATAATTTTTAAATAGTTAGTTAACTCTATTACAACTTATGCGAAAATAATGCAAAATGGACATGACAATTATATTACATACTTAAACAAGAATCACTATTTACATGGAAAAAAAAAAACGTTGGACGTCTAGTTTTTTCAAATATTTGCTTTTAAGATTTAAATATACATTTTATCTAATAAATTCTACTGTTGATCTTGTCCAAACAAGAATTTATCATATTTGATTCGTATGTGATCAAACAAATATACCCAAGATATATCACACACATTACATACTCTTCGTAGAGCTTGCCTTGTAAATGCTACAATTATGTACCAAACTCAAAATCTCCGGCTTTCATATATTTATATAGATATAGATTTACCTCCATACATATCCCATTTCATGAGTGATACATAAAAACACCACCATACCCAAAATCCTATTTATTTTAATATTGAAAAAAAAAAAAAAAAAAAAAACCACACAAAACACTCCCAAAAAACCACACAAACAAGAAAAATAAAAAAGAAAGAGGACTTCGGGCCGTTGAGCTTAATGCCCCAGTTGGTAAGTTCTTGCATTCTCATGCGCAGAAAGCTGCATTAGAAAACACAATTAAAATCTAAAGCTTGCCCAAACACGCCCTTAGTAATCTAAAGGATATTCATATTGGTCCTTTGTCTCTTAACACTCCCAGAAGAAGACTCATCACCATTTGTTTTCTCCATCACAGCTTTAAGTGCCTCTTGAATTGAACTCAAAGAGTACTTTTGTTGCTGATCACCGCTATTCGAATCTTCTTCTTCTCCGGTAATGAAAAGAACATTCTTAACACGCCCACCAAGAGTTGTGATCTCAGCTTTTAGGGTTCTTAATCTTAGAGCTTTCAAAGTTTTGATTAGGTCAGGCAAGAGATCAGATCTGTCTTCACAGCACAGTGAGGCTTTGATCATGAACTTGCCATCCTCATCGTCCGATGCATCGACTGTTAACTCATCGATTTCTGTGGGGACCAGGCTTGACTCGGCTATGATAGAGGTCTGACGTTTTAGTTCTTTCACGTGTTGGATTACTTCAGCCAGAAGTGAGGCTTTGTCTGTCTAAAATTAGGAAGCAAGAAAGAAGAAGAAAAAGAAAATAAAATATAAAATACATATAGCTAATGATATCAACGTAAAAAGAATAATCATATACTTCTCTAATTTGAATTACAATTCTTGTTTTTAAATGCTTTAATAGTTGTACTATATATTGTACCACTTATCACTGCATATAATACAACTGACAAAACATTAATTAAGATTCAAATTTGAGAACGTAGCATTACATACATAAAAATAAGGATTTACATATATATATATGTATATATATATAGTCAGACTCTAAAGAGTGTGTCCTCTTTTTAATAAAGAGAGAGTCTCTGTTTTGACCGTCGGATCGTGTTTTCATTAAGGATAATTTTTTTTTTTTTAATAGTTTTTAAATACAATCCGACGGTCAAAATAGAAACCTTCTTTTTAATAAAGAGAGGGCGCCCTTTAGAGAATCTTTATATATGTACATGTATATATATGTGTATATTTTTGGTGACATGAACTCTTTTAAAGACGAACCAAAGGGCCTGACTCTGCAAGCCACCACGATTACTCGACCTCAAACCGTCCAGATTTATAATTCGTTATAAGCAAGTCTATTCAACTAAATGTGTTTTAATGACCTAAGAAAGGTCAAAAGACTCGACTTTACAAGGAGTAATGAATATTTACAACCACCTACAAGCCAGTATGATTACTCATACTCGAACTCAGTATGTTTGGATTTATTGTTCATTTCAAGCAACCCATTCCATCTGAGATACATATATATATATAGATATATATCCTCAAACCCAATATGTTTGGAAGATTTTTATATCGATAGATATACACCCTTTATGTATGTGTAGTTATGTATTAAAATGTGGATAATGTGGTAAAAGAAGAGAGGGGTTCTAAAGAAATTGCTAGTTTGATGATTGAAAACTTGAAAGTAGGTGTTGCTAATGGTGGGGTTTTTGGTAGGCATGGGGCATATTTATAGATGTATAGTGACTGACAGGAATGCTTGTTTGTCTCTTCTTTATTTCTTTTCATTCTCTACTCAGTTTGACTGCAAATCCCGGCAAGAATTTTCCATGGAAGCTTTTCAACTGCTCTTTGGTTCCTCTTTTTCATATCAACTGTGCGACATTAACGCTTGTACCCCTTTTTCCGTTTTTCTTTCCTCGGAACTACCCCAAAACACACTGTACAGTATATATGTCAAACGATAGAAAAATATGAATGGTCACTTAAAAGTTTTAAGGAACTAATCATAGTACTACTATGTGGTACACACTATTTGAATAGTGACACTAGTATTTGTATCTCAGCATTGTTCTGGTTCAGAATGCATCACATTCAATAAAGTGGAATGACTTGATTTTTATTGAAAGTTATTTATAAGGTCGTCCAACTTTTATTAATTGTGACTCGGCCTCACCTATTAAGAAACAAATTAGGATATAAAATTTGAAAGACGTATCATTGCTCATGCTTTTTTCTTTTTACTTAAGTGGGTTGTTTGAGACTGTGGTTCACAATAATCGGGTTTTTTTTTCATATCAAAAGTTTGGCCAAGGACCTTTTATATGAATTGGAGTTCGTGCCGAAGCTAGAATACCTCTTAAAAATATGCTTTTTAAAAATAAAAAAAAAAAATCTAATCATGTGTTGGTTTTCAAAAAATAAATAAAAATTTGGGACTGATCAACTTGGTCCTCTTTTGTCTATATTCTCAAACATCCCCTAAAATTTCTGGTATGCTAGATTTGGAAGCAGACATACACACTCACACTAGTATATGTGTATATCCATGTAAGCAGAATCTTATGAAGATTATACAGATCTTTGAACCCAAAAACTAAATATTATACAACGGTATAATAAATTCCCAAACCAATACGCACACACTAATTTGTATGTCAATCTAACCATATTTCTTTGAAGATTATGGAGATCTTTGAACCCAAATAAGGGCCCCAATGATATACGAAGGTTTGACAGAATCACTAATTAAGTTTTTATTTATTTATTTTTTTTATCCACGTAACTAGAATCTTCACAAGATTATAGAGATCTTCGAACCCAAAGACAAAAATTATTATAGAATGGTTTAATAAAACACCAAGTTTTATTTTTATATATACAAATTGAAATTTCTACCTCCTAATGGTATTGGATGCCTTATACATATTCAAAAAGATCGAGTAATGTCATGCTACTAAATTCAAATCTCAAATGATGTGGCAGTGAATTTTATTTCATTCTTGTATTGGGTGGTTGCTGAAGGGCAGCCCCCCCCCTCCCCCCCCCCCCCTCTCCTTTTTTTGGTGCTTTCAGTAGACTTTATAATACTTTCTCCCTCCTTATGAGGAGGTTTTCAAAAAAATGATGTGGCAGTGGGTCACTGAATTTAGATTGGATGACTTTGAAATGAGCCCACATTAGTTAATGGATCCACTAAATTTTGATTAGTGTCACATGATCATTTATGATTGAGATTTAAAATTTGAATTTGAGAAGCATAGCATTACTCATTCAAAAATTACAAACTTTTCCACCCTGATATGTTTGTAACAAGGTTCAATATTTATAGCAACTCAAAAAGTAATGCTATACTTCCAAATCAAATCCATTTTACATATTCTATGTCAGCTACACAATATGCAGTGATATGTTATATAAACTGCCAATCACTGTCACAATGGTAGAACTGTTAAAACCATTTGAGAATCAAGTTTGAGATTTAAGCTTATGAAGCATCATAAAAAATATTTTGGAGGAAGTATTGTTCTTTCTTAAAATGAGGGATCCTTTGGCAGAAGCTCACTGATATATATATATATTTGGGCGTTATTATTATACATAACATGAACGAATATGGAAATATTTGGTAGTTATATAAACTCACTTTGGTGGTGCTGGGGAGCAAGCTGCGCAACCTAGCAAGATGGTTGTTGATTCTCTCTCTACGCCTCCTCTCAGCCTCACTATGACTCTTTGAAGCCGCAAGTGCCTTAGCATCCATAATCTCCTGAGCTGTCATTTTATTAAGCTCCGCTGGAAGACCAAACGGACCCGAACCGGGTTGAACTACCTGACCCAATAACGTATCTGAAATGAGCCTCAGATGGTCCGAAGACGGTCCGTCGTACCCGAATTGAAGACCCGGAGGCCTCCGATTGAATAAGCTCCCATATTGTGATGATGATGGTGGAGGTGGTAGAAGAAATGGGTCGTGGTCACGGACTGGGTTTGAAGGGAACTGAACCGGGTTGAAAGAGTGAACCGGTGGGAGGGTCCATGGTAGAATTGGAGAAACTTCAGGGAAGATCAAGTTTGACCTAACACCACTTGTGTACGGTTCGGTGCTGTTCTGTTGGTGCATTTGGTGAAGTAGTAGTTGTTCTTGAAACCCTTGTATGCTTTGAGAACACTCCTTTTGATCTTCTTCTTTCATACCACACCCACTCTCTCTCTCTCTCTCTCTCTCTAGAAATATGTGTTTGTATATCTATATAAATACAGAAGATGTGTTTGTGTGTGTGTGAATCTACAAAACAAGTTACAAAATTGAAGAACTTTAAGATAGTTTCCTAAGGAACCCTTATTTGTGTTTCACATAAAGATGAAAAGAAGGGAGAGAATATATATATATATATATATTAAAGGGAAAAGGATATCAAGAACTTGGATTATACTTCCTATGAAGAAAAGGGGAATATCAAGAAACAAGAGAAAAAGGCAGTAAGACAGACCTTGGTTTGATATATTTGTGATGAAAGGTATTGGCCTCCTTTTCTCACTCTTCTTTCTCTCTCTCTATCTCTCTCTCTAAGTTGTGGGTGTGGGGAGGTGATGACCCGTTTTATCCTACCTTCAACTAAGCTTTCCTTTTCACTTGTGCTTTGTTGGTATCTTTTTGGTTCCTTTGTTTTCTTTTGGAGGGCTTATAGTCTGCCTCTATCTCTCCCCACTCCTATATATATAGAGGTGTGTAAGTACTGTTAGTCTCCTTTCCTTTCTTCTTACGGCATTCTTTTTTTCTCTCACTATCCATTTGATCTGTAGCCATCAGGCCGGTATCTTTTCCATAAACTGTACTAGTATAAAATATTATACGCCATATATAGGGTTTGTTTGGCAACAACTTTTATTTTTGTGATTCAATCGCAACTTTACATTTTAAATATAGGCTTTGTATGGCAACAACTTTTGTTAGGAAGTTTCGATTGGCCAGAAGCTGTCCAAGTTAGCTTTTGCACACTGCTAAAGACATCTGCTTATTGAATGAGCTGGCCAACTTCTGCACAGTTCTGTACATGTGAAAAGAATGACTAAAGTCAATCATAATTTCTGTGATTGACTCACATTCTTTTGTGATTGAACTGTATAACATGGTTTGCCAAACATTCATATATAATAACTTTTTGGGGTTTTAAAATTTAATTTCTTAAATCCAAAAGTTATTGCCAAACTGGAGCTACGATGAACCAACACTTAAGTATTTCTGCTTCAGTGTTGTTTATAATTTATTGAACGTAAGTAACATTTATACAAAATACCAATCACACTTCAAAACAGCGGAATAATTTAAACAATGATACTCCACTATATAATATAGTAGAATATGTGTTGCTTTGTCGTTGGTTAAAAATGTATAATTACACTTTGGGAGGGAGGAGAGAGAGAGTTCCATTTCAAGTGAAGAGAGATGGTAATGGGGAGAAACATCAGCACAACATAGTGAACACACAACACACAGATTGTCGACCCACCAAAGACAATATTAAAGCAAAGTGTGCGAGTGAGAGAGAGTGTGTATGTGAGAGAGAATGTGTATGTAAATGTATATGTGTATGTGTATGTAATGTATATAATGATAAAAAGGGCTTTTTTAGCTTTCCTTTGCCTTTGGTACCTTGGTCAAGAAGCCCCCACGTTCTTCCATCCTCTCCTCTCTCTCTCTCTCTCTCTCTCTCTCTCTCTCTCGCTAACTATTTTCACGCCACGGTCGCCACCCCTTTCTGCTTCCCCCAAGACCCATGTAATCATTGTGTCTTGGAACGCACTCCACCTCCCCTCTACCCCTCTCTTTTTCTTTTTTTTCCTCTTTTTTTTTTACCCTCTCTCTAACTATAGTTTCTCTCTACATGTATAAATTTTCTCTCACTGTACAAGGTCCCTCAGTTTCAGTTGCATGTATTCATGTATTAATTCTACAGGTCCTTTTGGAAATTAAAGACTTTAGAAATCAGAAGATTCGGGTAACTTTTTTTCACTACTGTATTGGGCGGTCCTTAACTAGTTTAAGGCATTGGAGATAGTGGGGTGACTCTTAAAATGGAGTAGGGTTCACTAGTGGTTTACAGGGGTAGTATTGTTATTCCACAATGATTTCTTTTCTTTTTTTCTTTTTTAGAAAAAGAGTGAAGGTCGAACACTCGTATTTATGCAATAAAAGAGCCTAAAATCCAAATTTAGTGCCAAACAAATTATACTCAATCTACAGAGGATTCCCATTAAACAAAACTAAAAGTCACAATTAGTAAGTAGCTGTCACCAATTTTGTTAAATATAACCAACAAGCATAAATGTCGACTTTCTACAAGAAATTAAAATTGTATTACTCTACTTCACTCCAAATAGAATCACATGGTCTTTACTCCATGATGCTATACAGACCTGCGGTTGGTTAATTATATTTTCCAAGTTCGTTATAAAATAAAATGAAATAAAATTACTTGCCTCGCTATAATCATATATTGATAAAGGGGAAAGGATATATATGGGATACTCGAAACTTTTTCCCATCACCAGTAATTCCAAAAAAAAAAAAAAAAAAACCTGTTAAATTTTTCAATCAAAATAATATTACAAGGGCAACAGCTATTTCCTTTTAAAAAGACTTTGAACAGTTAACTAACTCTGAACCACCAGCCCCAACTCTTCAAGTTTAACATATGGCAAAAAAGGGGGTTTTTTTTTTTTTATTTTTAAGCAACCAATTTGCCCAAAAAAATTACAATTACGACAATGATAATTTACTTTTAACCAATGTTGTGGTTTATAAATGTATTTGTTAACACATGTGGAAGTGGGCCGCGCTTAAAAAAAAAAAACTCTCAATGACTATGAGTAGTCCCACTATAATTGATGTCCCAATGCCATATCTTCACAATCAGTTTTAGGATATAAGTTTGAGAAATACAACATTATTCATTTACTTTTATGTTATGAACAATTCTTTATCTTATATCTATAGCTACGAAAACAAAGAATACACAAACAAGTACAACATTGTTTTTTATCATCATGAATTATAGCAATAAAGTAAAATGATTATTAGTGCAAATGGCTAGCTGTAAACTTTTGTATCCAACCCTAAAAAAGATAATAGCTAGTGGGTTTCATATTTTTTTTCGTCCAATATCTCATTGTCCTACAATTTTTTTTAAGGACAAACATTTGTGCATAAATATGCATATTTTTTGCTACCTCAAGGAATTTCTGATCAATTTAAATCAAGGTTAAATCTTGTAAGTGCATGTACTAATCACCAGTAAATTCATCATGTGCATGATCTGATAAATCTTAATAAGTCCTACTAGTGATACTTTATTGTTAAACCATTGCTTAAGCCAATTTATTTACACTTATTCATTTATTTATTTGGCTGACTTGTGGTTTCGCTCTTCTACTCCTCTTATATTGATTTTCCTCGTTTTTCTGATACATCTTCAAAATTTTCAGAAAAAAAATTTATGTAACTACTGTCTACATAGAGGTTTTCCTAGAAAAACTAATGCTATATACTCCATGCTCAATATTAGACTATAGATCTATTTTTTATTTATTTATTTATTTTTATTTTTATTTTTTGAGGGTACTATAGATCTATCAAAAAAGCAATACTCACGTACAACATCATTCATAATTTCCACTAGCCATTGGTTAGTGAACAGAAAATAATGCTGAGTTTAGATAAATTATGCCCTCTAAGTGCCCTAGTAATTAATTATATATCTGCAATTATAATCATTTATTGAAAAATTAAGTCCGTTTGATAACCAACTAATTACAACTTTTTCAAAAAAATTCAAATTAACTTTAAAGCTGGAAACAAGTAGATAAGAGAATTATTTTAAAAGCAACAAATTGAAGCTTTCTCAAAAAAGTTGAATCGAACTTTAAAAAAAATTCAGTGACGCTGTCTTTTTACAAAAATTTTGAATTTTCAAAACAATACCAAACATGTACATAACAACTTTTTAAAAAATCTCTATGAAAAAAATACAGTATCTCTTAAAAAAAATTCTTCATAAAAGTCTCTAATTATTCCGATAAATATCCCAAACAAGCTTTACAAGTCCTTGTTGAGTAATTAAACTTTGCCCTTTAAAAGGCCCAGACTAATGGATATTGTTCAAACATGTGACATTGTTTTACGAGCTCAAATGAGAAGCTATTGTTTCTGCTGCCATTTTTGGGTGGTTGGGCCTAAGTAGGTTTGAAGTCCCCTTTAACTCATGATAGGTATATGTGTGTGTGTGTGTGTGTGTGTGTGTGAGAGAGAGAGAGAGAGAGAGAGAGAGAGAGGGAGGGGAAAAGTTCTGGCTCAAAGGTTTTGAACTGCAGGCTCAGGGTAATTACACAGTTAATTACAAATTTGGCTGGCAAAAGTACAACAAAAATCATCAACCCAACTAAACTTTTGTCATCAACCCAACTAAACTTTTGTCTTCCTTTTTAGCATCATAATTGTAACGAGAGAGATAGAAAGACAGACAATCATATTGTTACTTGTCCATCTGGACCATATATATACACACAATGAGTTTGTTTAGTTTATGTTTTATATATTTAATTGGTGAGGGGCAAGAAGCTAGAAATAAAACACCAGAAAAATTATTTGTTTTTAATAGGTTAATAGAAAAGTATTGAGGGAAATTGAGAGGAAAGAATGGGGTATATAAAGTAATTTAAAAATTGAAGATTTTTTAGTCAATTCTTTTTTTTTTTTTTTTGGGATGGTAGAGTCAATTCACTTCATTTCATTTGTTCTTGAGTTTCTTTTTGTTTTTAAACACTTTTAGAATCTGTTTGGTTGGTAATTTAATTTCATGAATTCAGTGGCAAAATGGAAATATAGTGAGTAAATGCTAATGCGATGAAACTAAAATTAATAATACTAAAATTTATGAGTGAGTACCAAGTGGGTCTTAGCTCATGGAGGGGATTTTCTCCTCCTCTAGCATTATAGAATTGACCATGTTCTCTAGTATGTAAAGATCTGTTGGACTATATCTTGCTTGGGTTGTGTATCGCAGGTAAGTGATCAAAAAAAAAAAAAAATTTATGAGTCAGTGCTTCCATAAAAATTTTCTTGTGATCTAGCTAATTACATCTTAAAACCTTTAATCTCTACCAGCAATCACTTTAAAAAAACAAAACAAAAGGGGTCGGGTGTAGTTTTTCTTCTCGTTAATTTCTTTTAAGGGTAAATACACTTTACGCCCTGTATGTTAGGCCGTTTTCACTTCACTCCCCTGGACTATGAAACGTGACACTTTACCCCCTTGGACTAATGTTTAAATTGAAACTGTTAGTTTTTCGGTCAAATTAGACGGACTGCGTGGAATGACAACTTTGCCCTTCAGTAAATCCCTACATATCTGAACCCCCTGCACTCTCGCACTCTCTCTCTCTCTCTCTCTCTCTCTCACACACACACACACACACACACACACACACATACACATCAGTCAGAAAGAAAAAAAGAAAAAGAAAAAAGAGGGTTTGGATGTGTATCTCTAGAGATTGAAGACATTCGCACGAAGATAATAATTAATGAAACATCCAGAAATTGAAGAATATCTGGATGAACGAAGTGTATTTTGGAAGTTAGGGCTCGAATCGAAGAAACAAATCAGGTAATGGTTTCTTAACCTTGGATATATTCGAAGAATTAGGGTTTATACCATTCTTGTTAATATTTTATACCATTGAACATTGAATATTGAACATAGTTCATTGATCTCTAAACATTTGAATATTATATACCATTTTGTTTCTTGTTTTTGCTGTTATGTAAAGGAAAGGTAAGTGGAAAAGTGGTTCCCATGTACTGAAAATGGAAAATAGAGCTTTATGTCAACCATTGAATTTATCTTCTATAATGGAAAGTGGGGACAGTAGGGACAGTGGCGACCAACAAAGGGGACCATTTGATTTGCATACTGATTAAATAATTGTTTTGAATATTGAATATTGATTAAATTATAGATGTACATGTTGATTTACAGAATGACATACAATATTACCCTTGAGATGCATTATAGTGGACGCTTCACAACCCCTACCATCCATGGGCAGAGCTTCACAGCACTCATCCACCATTGGCAGAGCCTCACAGGTCTATGGTATTGTCGTATTAAATGTTGTTTTATCCTTTTCATGCCTCTCAGCCTTATGTCATTTTGCAGCCTCTCCCAACAACCACAAACCAAAGATCAAAGATGCAATGCATGGGTGGAAAAGGGACAGCAAGAACTATACAAAGCCAACCTAGTGCTTCTGTGTTAACTAGAGGAAGAAGCATGGTTGCAGCTACATTAAGAACTCAAGACAAAGATAACACAAAGAACGGAGTTCAAGACAAAGATAAAACAAAGAAGTGAAAAGAAAGGCAGGATTGAAGAAGTTGGTACTTTGCCAAACTTCTATTGTTTTATTTTGTGCAATGTTATGGATTTTGAGTTTTGTCTCAAATCTTTTTGAATCTCTGTAGTATTTAGGTTAGAAACTATGAAGCTGCACTTCTATTTTGCTAAGACCAAGTTGTTATGAATATGTTGGATCATGGTTTATGCTTGAATATTATGAATAGTATGGTTTGGATGTTTGTTGGTTTATGCTGAAACAAAGTTGCCTTTATTTTTCTTTGCTCTGTTTTCCTCTTCTTTTTGGTTAAGGTTATTAATGTGATCAGTGGTACAGAGGTAGAAGACAAAGATTTTGCAAACTAAGATTGCTAATAGAAAATGCATTTCATTGCAAAAACAAAAGTGTACATCAACAATACAACATTAACCATACAACATCATTACTGCATTGTTGAATAACCTCAAATATAGACCCTTCCTTTCCCTTAGTCTGTTGAACAACCACCCCAAAATGCACAATATCACAACTGCTCCCATGAATGACTTACGATAAAACCTTTTTTTCGCGAATTTTGAGTTTACTTTCTAGTAAATTCACTCTTTGCACAAGTCTTGGTATCACTTCTAGCTCTAGCACGTGCACACATTAGAGGGTCAATCCACTCGAAGTATGCACATGTTGCTTGGATCCGCCCATAGCACCTACAGTCAACAAATCTTCTCACGTAGTTCCCATGCGTCATTGTAGTCCTTATTGGTGAGCCATCACCACAGACACAAACCCTCACGTACTCCATCACTTGCAGATCTTCCATGGTGGGAAGAACGTGATGAAGCCATTTTTCCAAGAAAATCTCTCGCCTCTCTGTTTATATTCTCAGTATTCTCTCTGTTTTTTGTCTTTGCAAATATACTGAACAAAGGAGGGAGAAGATGGATGGGTGATTATGTATTACAAAGAAGGGGCATTTTTGTCCATAAAGTATGTATTGTTGGAGGGAAAAACTCCCGCCCACCTAATAACGTGTATGTCAGTGGGTGCTCCACACGGTCCGACTAATTCGACCAAAAAACTAACAATTTTAGTTTAAACATTAGTCCAGAGGGGTAAAGTGTCACGTTTCATAGTCCAGGGGGATGAAGTGGAAACGTGTCACGCCCCGACGTAGCATAAACATGGAAAGCGTTTAATTTCCTTTATGGACCCGTAGGTCGCAACAGTTTGAAGGATCGATTTCGTCCCAAACGTCGAACAACATAAAACCATGATCAGAGTAAAGCAATCAAGACTTACAAGTATTTTTCTAACTTATTACATATTACAGCACGGGGTCTCTAAAGGCACAAACCGTCTTAAATCAAAACAATAACTTAATATCTATTACACTCATCCTTATTACAAAATAGTTTATAACTTAAAACATGGAGTATAGATAACAGTCTTTCTTCCAAGCAGTCGTTCTCAATTAGCATAATCATAATGCTCAGCCTGATCATAACCTGAAAAACCTGAACACGAATGTCCAGGACGCATCAACGTCGTCAACTTCAAGAAGCCGGTGAGTATTAAAAACATAACTTTGAATGTAAAACATACTCATTTACCATTTTCAAATTCCCATTTAATTCAATGAGTTTACATTAGAGTAAAGAGTTCATTTTAGAAAATAACAACAATATCATTTGAAAGCTATAATTCATATATATGTGACCGTGTATGAAAATAATGCACCGAACTCATCTTACCGACTCTTTTCTCTCGACAAAACCCAACAATCCACTATCACACACCAATATCTTTGAAATACTCTGATAGCCACACTTTAGCACAGGGGTGCCAGGGAATGTCCAGTTTGCCTCACACTTTGGTCTGGGGTACCAGAGAGTGTCCAATGCCTCACACTTTAATACCTAATCCGCCATGCAAATACCGGAGGAACCCTCACGCAGTATCCAGACTCGGGTACCAGGGAGTGTCCGTAGGCCACACTTTAGCACTACCATGGGTGCCGGGGAATGTCCAAGTTCGGCTTCACACACTTTGACGCTACCATGGTCGTCAGGGAGTGTCCAATTTTACCACCGTCGCATTTCAAAGACACCATCGTCGCAATCTCAATCACAACACACTTTGGTACTCACTTACTAGGGAGTGTCCACAACACAATCTCAACCGCACTCACTATACCACACTGTCTATTACTCTTTTCCATACTGACTAACACTCACCATGCATGTACAACTGACTCCACATGAATGATATGTGACTTACTATAGAAATATAAAGTACTGGAAACGATAACCATGGATATACGAGAAGAAATCAAATCTTATATGAAACAACCGGTGAATTCATCAAAGAATGCTTTAATATGCTTTTATCGCTATTAGAACACAAGTGGCTCTACTTTGAAGTAATGCCCTCAAAAAATGAGTTATAATTTGTGTACATAAGTTACATATCAAAAGAAAGGTCTTTGAGTCTAGTTTCCAACGCTTCAAACCGTGCGCGTTTTCGAGTTTCCTAGAGGAAGTTATGGCCGTTTTAGTAAAAGTCGTCAGTGCTGAAAAATGTCAATCGATTGACAAAAGTGTCAATCGATTGGAACCCATATCAATCGATTGGCATCAGCAGTTTCTCCCCTGTTACGAATTTAAAGCCTATTTTTGACCCATTTTTAAATTCGAATGCAAACATGATTTGTAATATATGGTTCTCTCCGTTTTTCCGCAAGGATCGCGAATACGCGATCGGTTTTAACTAATTTCAATCGTAGCTCTCGGATTTCACGTAAAACCGAGAGGTGATAAAACTTTAAATCAACGATATGTTGTGATACAAATGAATTAGGCCGTAGTATTCGATCCACAGCTTAATGGGACTAAGATTTTTCATTCCCAATTTACAGAAATGATTTTGGTTAACTTTCATAAAACTCCATTTTTAAAGCTTCAATGGTGGACACACATATATATATATATACACATATACACATATACATATACTAAAATATACATATATAAACGTTGGGAGTGAGTTTATAATACTCACTGAGGGATTGTGATAGAAAATTAGAGACCAAGAACTTCCGCCATTAGATTTTTCCACTCCTCCATTTCTTGAATTATATATGTATCTATGAATGTGTCACTGTGTGTATGTATATAACATTCATAATATGTGTGTGTGTATTATTCTTGAGAGAGTAAGAGAGAGTTGAGAGAATTTGAGAGTGATTGAGAGTTATGAGCAAAATGAGATAACTGTGAGATTTGAGAGATACGCACACACACACACACACATATATATATATATATATACTGTATTGCTAAAATTGGGCTCCAAGCAAAGCCATAAGAAATGCACGGTATGGTTGAGCTCACGTGCTCCCATACCTAAGTCGCGGTATAACACAGTTTTAAAACATAAACTGGTATTTTACGGTTGATATAAAAAAAATACAGAAAATCATATTAGCGTATAAATTAAATTCTGAAACCATAGAAAACATATTTTTTTCTATATTTATGGAAATTACGGTTTGATCTCAAATAAAAAAAATTCTTAATAAAATAAAGCAAGTAATACCAATTAAAATTATGAAAATCACATTTAATAATTAAATGAAAATACAGGTTGTTACATCCTTCCTCCCTCAAACAGGATTTTGTCCCCGAAATCTAGACTAACTATTCATGAAATAATTCCGAGTACTTCTTCCTCATATCAGCTTCAACTTCCCACGAGGCTTCGTTCTCGTCATGGTGATTCCACTGAACCTTCACCAATGAGATATCCTTATTTCTCAGCTTCTTAATACTCTGGTCCATAATCTTCACGGGTCTCTCCTTATAAGAAACGTTATGACTTGTCTTAATATCGTCATAATTAACCATATGCGAGGGGTCTCGTATGTACTTTCTCAACATACTCACATGGAATACATTGTGAACCCTAGACATCTTTGATGGCAGTGCGAGTCGATAAGCTATTTTTCCGACACGTTCCAAAATCTCAAACGGTCCAATGAAACGCGGGGCTAACTTTCCTCTCTTGAGACCAAAACGTACCACTCCTCGGGTCGGTGAAACCTTAAGAAGTACGTGATCTCCGACATTGAACTCCAAATCTTTTCGGCGTCGATCGGCATAACTCTTGTACCTGCTCTGAGGGGTTCTTATCCTTTCTTTGACCAAAGAAATCTTCTCGTTGGTTTCTCTAACCAAATCTGGTTCTAGCAACTCTGTATCTCCGACTTCTGCCCAACACAACAGAGAACTACATGGTCGTCCGTACAATGCTTCGAACGGAGCCATCCCAATACTCGTGTGATAACTATTGTTATAGGCAAATTCAACCAAAGGCAAGTGTGTCTCCCAAGATTCTACAAAATTGATAACACAAGTCCTAAGCATAACCTCCATGATTTGATTAACAAGCTCGGCCTGCCCATCTGTCTGAGGGTGAAAGGCAGTATTCATCTTGAGCGAGGTTCCCATAGCTTCTTACAGACTTTTCCAGAATCCAGAAGTGAAATGTGCATCGCGGTCTGACACAATTGACACAGGTGCACCATAAAGTTTCACAACTTGTTGTATGTACATCCGGCTCATTTTTTCTACCAGGTATGTCATACTACAAGCAATGAAATGAGCCGACTTAGTCAATCGATCAACAATTACCCAGATAGCGTCATGATTCTGCTGTGATCGAGGCAATCCCCCTACAAAATCTATGGTAATGTGCTCCCACTTCCAACCTGGAACAGGTAAGGGTTGTAACAATCCCAAGGGTTTCTGGTGTTCGGCTTTGACTTGTTGACACGTCAAAACCTTGGATACCAATTCGGCCACATCCTTCTTCATACCTTCCCACCAGAAATTTCTCTTCAAATCCTTGTACATTTTCGTTCCTCCTGGGTGAACTGTATATCTTGACTTATGTGCTTCTTCCAGGATATCATTTCTTAGCTCTCTATCACCTGGCACACATAATCTATCTCTGCACCGATATCCTCCATCAATTCCTACCTTCCATTCTGTTGGATCTTTCTCTGACATCTTCGCAAACCATGCTTGAAACTTCTCATCTTCTTTCTGAGCTCCAATAATGCGGTCGATAAGAACAGGCTGTAGGATAAGACATCCAAAAAGTCATCCTTCTTCTTCTTCAGCAGTCTGTACATCGAACTCCGCCAACGTCTCCAAAAAGTCATTCTCTAACCATTAAAGAGGCGATCGTCTCACGAGTCTGCCGACTCAAAGCATCAGCAACCACATTAGCTTTACCAAGGTGGTACTCTAACGTGAAGTCGTAATCTTTGATCAGCTCCATCCATCTGTGTTGTCTCATGTTCAGCTCTTTCTGTGTGAACAAGTATTTCAGACTCTTGTGATCAGAGAATAAATCAAACTTCTCACCGTAGAGATAGTGTCTCCAAATCTTGAGTGCAAAAACTACTGCCGCCAACTCCAAATCATGAATGGAATAGTTCAACTCATTCGGCTTCAGCTGTCTGGATCCATAGGCGATAACTCTACCATCTTGCATAAGTACACACCCTAGCCCTTGATATGACGCGTCACTAA
Source organism: Hydrangea macrophylla (assembly GCA_033977485.1). NCBI lineage: Eukaryota > Viridiplantae > Streptophyta > Magnoliopsida > Cornales > Hydrangeaceae > Hydrangea > Hydrangea macrophylla. The sequence goes on from CM066987.1 coordinate 14,411,301, forward strand.
AGATAGTGAACTTCTCATCAGGCTTGGGTATAGCTAGTACCAGTGCGGTAGTGAGTCTCTCTTTCAACTCTAGAAAGGCCCACTCATGCTTCTTGGCCCATTCAAATTTCAAATTCTTCTTCGTCAACCCAGTCAATGGTGCAACTATTTGAGAGAATCCCTCAACAAATCTTCTGTAATAGCCTGAGAGTCCAAGGAAACTCCGAACCTCTATAGGGTTGCTCGGCCTAACCCAGTTTGACACAGCATCGGTCTTGGACGAATCCACTGAAATTCCTTAAGATGACACCTTGTGTCCCAAAAATTTAACTTCTTGCAACCAGAACTCACACTTACTGAACTTGGCATACAAGTGGTGGTCCTTAAGCGTCTGCATAGTAATCCGTAGATGTTGTTCGTGTTCTTCTACTGATTTAGAATAGATCAAAATATCATCTATAAAGACGATGACAAACTGATCCAAATAAGGCTTGAACACCCTGTTCATCAGATCCATAAACACTGCCGGGGCGTTTGTCATTCCAAACGGCATCACCAAAAATTCATAATGACCATATCGGGTTCTGAACGCAAACTTAGGTATATCTTCTTTCCGTACCCTCAACTGGTGATATCCCGACCGTAGGTCTATCTTGGAAAATGTCGTAGCTCCTTGTAGTTGATCAAACAAGTCGTCGATCCGAGGTAAGGGATACTTATTCTTGATAGTCATGCGGTTCAGTTCTCGGTAGTCAATATACAGCCTGAGCGTTCTGTCCTTCTTCTTTACAAATAATACCGGTGCTCCCCAAGGCGATGTACTTGGACGTACAAAACCTAGGTTCTCGAGCTCTTGAACTTGTTCCTTCAATTCCAACAGTTCGGTGGGGGCCATTCTGTAGGGGACCTTGGTGATTGGAACAGTACCTGGTATAAGCTCAATACAGAACTCTATACCTCTCTCGGGCGGTAAACCAGAAATGTTTTGAAATACTTCTTCGAAGTCCTTGACTACAGGTATAGATGACGCTGTCAACTCTGTACTGACGACTTCGATGTTTGCTAAACATCTAGTGATGAACATATCTCCCGAAGGGTTACATTGAAAATCAAAGGATCGATTCTCATTGTCGGGGAATGTGATTCTCTTCCTCGCACAATCCAACTTCACTTGATTCTAAGAAAGTCAATCCATTCCTAGGATTATGTCAAACTCCTTCATCGATAGGATGATCAACCTTGCAGGGATTTCACAGTCTCCTAGCCGTAAAGGACAATCCTTGCACATGTGTCCTAATTTGACTACAGCTCCTAATGGTGAAGTAGCCCTCAAAGCTTTCTCTAAACGATGAGGTAAGATACCCAATCTCAATCTCCGAATCGTACTAACAGATATGAATGAAAGAGCAGCACCCGTATCAAATAATACTTTAACATGAGAGTTAAACAGAGTTAATGTACCTTCCACTGCTTGTTGATCAGGTTGAGCTTCTTCATAGCTCCCCTTTTCATAAACAGTTTCATCATATTCAGTGGCATCAGAAATAACAGCATTCAAACGAGTCTGACCCTGCTGACCATACGTCAGTCTTGTAGGAGTAGTGCAGTACTTGTTAATGTGACCAGGTCCACCACAGCTATGACAGACTATATTCTGATGAGCGATGTGCTTAGGTGCCTTGCAGTCTCGAGCCAAATGACCGGGGGTGCCACAGTTAAAGCATTGCGTTATCCTCTTGGGTAAAGCACATCTTTTGGCAAAATGTCCAGGCATCTGGCAGTTAAAACAGACTTGAGGTTTGGTTTTCCATTTCTTCTTCTCCGCTTTTGGTGCACACCTTTTCTTACGAAGGTGTCGCAGACTGCCGTGTTCCATCCATTGAGTCTCACTGCAATCATACCAAATGTGACCTGGTAGGTTGCAATTAGCACATAGGCAGCTTGATCTGCTTGTACCCTTGCCCTCAACCGGAGTCACCATCTCTTGGAATTTTCTCTTGCCTTGTTGTAGCTCGGATGATTTTGCAAGGAAACTCCCGTACAAACAATCTCCTAACTGACCTAAGGTGACCCTATCTCCTAGCTCCCATAAGCTCAGAATAAGTGACTCGACCAAGCCGGTGGGATCGACTTCTGGGGATAACAGTCGGGGGCCGCTCGATTGGTTCTTGGCTGCCTGGGATGACTCGGCCATCTATGCTCCTACACACAGGTCCAGCCTAACGGGTTAATATTACTGTAATAAACTCGTACTATCACATACGTATACAATAAAATCCAAATATACATAATATAATTCAAGCATACATAATATACCAAACACGTATTCGAACTAGGGCTGTCTAATAGCAAAAGGGATCGTATTCTTATTCTCCTTCCAAACTCTGGGCTGTAGGCTATGCTGACAGTTCTGAGATTTGACTCAAGAAGTTCGTCAGTATCTAAGCTACCCAAGCGGGCTATGGCTTACCTCAACTTCCCAGAAACTCGACTACTATCAGTCTATATGGAATTCATATGTCATAACCAACTTGGCTAATTTCTAAATGGATACGTCCGAGGATGTTTGGCGACTGCTAACATTATTGTTGATGTGACAAAACATGTATAATTGTCTCTACGATGAAACTAACCAAGATATTCGAGTTCTGAACTAAGGACAATCAGCGTTAACTAACTAAAAACAAGAACCTGGTTGTTCGGTAAACCTAAGTTTGGTAAATCAGACTCGACTTAACTTGATTGTATAGCTTAGTAAAAACTCCACGTTAATCTATGTCACTAATCTGTGGCGTGAATAACCGAGCCTGGTTAAACTAGATAACCTGGCTCTGATACCACTAAATCCTGTCACGCCCCGACGTAGCATAAACATGGAAAGCGTTTAATTTCCTTTATGGACCCGTAGGTCGCGACAGTTTGAAGGATCGATTCCGTCCCAAACGTCGAACAACATAAAACCATGATCAGAGTAAAGCAATCAAGACTTACAAATATTTTTCTAACTTATTACATATTACAGCACAGGGTCTCTAAAGGCACAAACCGTCTTAAATCAACACAATAACTTAATATCTATTACAGTCATCCTTATTACAAAACAGTTTATAACTTAAAACATGGAGTATAGATAACAGTCTTTCTTCCAAGCAGTCGTTCTCAATTAGCATAATCATAATGTTCAGCCTGATCATAACCTGAAAAACCTGAACACGGATGTCCAGGACGCATCAACGTCGTCGTCAGCTTCAAGAAGCTGGTGAGTATTAAAAACATAACTTTGAATGTAAAACATACTCATTTACCATTTTCAAATTCCCATTTAATTCAATGAGTTTACATTAGAGTAAAGAGTTCATTTTAGAAAATAACAACAATATCCTTTGAAAGCTATAATTCACATATATGTGACCGTGTGTGAAAATAATGCACCAAACTCATCTTACCGACTCTTTTCTCTCGACAAAACCCAACAATCCACTATCACACACTAGTATCTTTGAAATACTCTGATAGCCACACTTTAGCACAGGGGTGCCAGGGAATGTCCAGTTTGCCTCACACTTTGGTCCGGGGTACCAAGGAGTGTCCAATGCCTCACACTTTAATACCTAATCTGCCATGCAAATACCGGAGGAACCCTCATGCAGTATCCAGACTCGGGTATCAGGGAGTGTCCGTAGGCCACACTTTAGCACTACCATGGGTGCCAGGGAATATCCAAGTTCGGCTTCACACACTTTGAAGCTACCATGGTCGTCAGGGAGTGTCCAATTTTGCCACCGTCGCATTTTAAAGACACCCTCGTCGCAATCTCAATCACAACACACTTTGGTACTCACTTACTAGGGAGTGTCCACAACACAATCTCAACCGCACTCACTATACCACACTGTCCATTACTCTTTTCCATACTGACCAACACTCACCATGCATGTACAACTGACTCCACATGAATGATATGTGACTCAATATAGAAATATAAAGTACTGGAAATGATAACCATGGATATACGAGAAGAAATCAAATCTTATATGAAACAACCGGTGAATTCATCAAAGAATGCTTTAATATGCTTTTATCGCTATTAGAACACAAGTGGCTCTACTTTGAAGTAATGCCCTAAACAATGAGTTATAATTTGTGTACATGAATTACATATCAAAAGAAAGGTCTTTGAGTCTAGTTTCCAACGCTTCAAACCGTGCGTGTTTTCGAGTTTCCTAGAGGAAGTTATGGCCGTTTTTAGTAAAAGTCGTCAGTGCTAAAAAATGTCAATCGATTGACAAAAGTGTCAATCGATTGGAACACATACCAATCGATTGGAACCCATATCAATCGATTGGCATCAGCAGTTTCTCCTCTGTTACGAATTTAAAGCCTATTTTTGACCCATTTTTAAATTCGAATGCAAACATGATTTGTAATATATGGTTCTCTCCGTTTTTCCGCAAGGATCGCGAATACGCGATCGGTTTTAACTAATTTCAATCGTAGCTCTCGGATTTCACGTAAAACCGAGAGGTGATAAAACTTTAAATCAACGATATGTTGTGATACAAATGAATTAGGCCGTAGTATTCGAACCACAGCTTAATAGGACTAAGATCTTTCATTCCCAATTTACAAAAATGATTTTGGTTAACTTTCATAAAACTCAATTTTCAAAGCTTCAATGGTGGACACATACATATATCCATATACACATATACATATACTGAAATATACATATATAAACGCTGGGAGTGAGTTTATAATACTCACTGAGGGATTGTGACAGAAAATTAGAGACCAAGAACTTCTGCCGTTAATACCGTCGTTAGATTTTTCCACTCCATTTCTTGAATTATATATATATATATATATCTATGAATGTGTCACTGTGTGTATGTATATAACATTCATAATCTGTGTGTGTGTGTGTGTGTGTGTGTGTGTATTATTCTTGAGAGAGTATGAGAGAGTTTAGAGTGATTGAGAGTTATGAGCAAAATGAGAGAACTGTGAGATTTGAGAGATACGCACACACATATATATATATATATATTGTATTGCTAAAATTGGGCTCCAAGCAAAGCCATAAGAAATGCACGGTGTGGTTGAGCTCACGTGCTCCCATACCTAAGTCGCGGTATAACACAATTTTAAAACATAAACTGGTATTTTACGGTTGATATAAAAAAAAATATAGAAAATCATATTAGCATAGGAATTAAATTCTGGGTCATACAAAAATATAGATATCGTTTTGAAAACCATAGAAAACATTTTTTTTTCTATATTTATGGAAATTACGGGTTGACCCCAAATAAAAAAATTCTTAATAAAATAAAGCAAGTAATACCAATTAAAATTATGAAAATCACATTTAATAATTAAATGGAAATACAGGTTGTTACAGAATGGCCTAAAGTACGTTGGGGGGGGGGGGGGGGGGTGCTTTCTTTTAGTATACCATTCCTTACTGGGATTATTAAAAATCAGTCAAGTTTATTTAAAATTTTAAAGGTCAGTCACTTACTTTTTCAAAATGAAAAGGAAATCAAATTAAAACTAAAAATTCTAAACTCAGTCAACTTTTGATCTTTTTTTAAAATGAAAAATAAAAAAATTGCATTTACCCCCTCTATCTTCCACCTCACCACCACCAGCCACCAGCCGCCGCCGCCACCACCACTATCACACAACGACCACCACCACTAGCCACCAGCCGCCGCCACCACCCCCACCACACCACGACCACTACCATCATATATAGCCGGCCACCATACCACACCACACCATACTACATCTTGACCATCACTACTACCAACCATCACCATACCACGACCTCCCCCACCACACCACGACCACTACCACCAGGCACCACCACCAAGGCCGGCCACCACACCATACCATGACCAAACCCCAACCTCCCCATCTCTTCTCTCTCTTTGATCCCCTCTCTCTCTGTCACAGCCCGATCCCACAAAAGCAGAACTGGAACCCGTGGCACGCCATCGAGGCTTTTCCTACTCATTTTAAAGTTGTAGTAGCGGAACAAAGAACTTTAAAGATAACAACGAGTAGTCGCTCTTTTGAAACAATACACCTAAAGTTGGTAAAATCCATATAAATTTAAAAACGTAATTATATTTTAAAACGAATAAATTTATATTCAAAGGGATCCCAAAGGTGCCCTAAGAACAAATCAAAACATTTAAATAAGTTGCGGAAGGGGTATAAAAAGTTTTCATGCAGGGGTCATTTCAATCAGTCCAGATACCCCGTTCGATCGGTCGGATGACCCCTCGGTAGTAATCCTTCACAGCAGAGGGCACTTCGACCAGTCGAACTGTCCCCTTCGACCGGTTGAATGACCCTCTGACAGCAATCCTTCTTGCACTAGGATATTGCCTAAGGTCAAGCGACCTTTATGATTGCAAAAGATCTTAACATTAAATCAAGACATGAAGTCGACAAGTAAAATATTTCAAAACATGAACTCTGGGTTCAGATTCGTAATATCTGAACCAACCCAAACTGTGACGCCCCGAATAAATAAAGCGTATTTTCATTGAAAAATAAAATGAATTATACTTTTATTCTTTAAAATAAAAGTACAATATTTCTTTAAAACTTCCAATAGGCCCATATTCTCCACGAATCTCCTATATTATTCTTAGCCTTATCTCCCTTCCAAGCTTCGGTTACCAGCACTACCTGCATCTAAACCACACCGAGAAGTATACAATATGATAGAAATATCAAAGGCTAAAAAGGTACAATGAAATAAAATAAATAGACCAATCACACAAACCAACCGCTCACACGACTCAACCGCTCACACAAAGAGCATCATACCGGGTTTCTCTTGGTCACATAGCAACGAGTCACCTCATCTCACCTCACCCGTCTCCAGTACGTCGGTCCCTGAGACTGTTGGTAGGTGCTCCTTGCTCATGACCCTTTAGTCTCATAGCACTTAGCAATCAACACATATTTATTGATTCCAAATGAAAGCACAGCATAACTGCAAAAAGAGTACAAGTAGAGATAACAAAGAAATACTCCGAAAAATTTAAAAAGTATATTGTACACAACTCGGTAACTATAGATGATGTTGAGCAACTTTCAAACACTTCTCTTCTTCTTTCTTTTCTCTCTCGGCCTAACTCTCTCTTTCTCTAGTTTATTCTTTTTCAACAACTAATGGGAGGGATTTTTATAGGGAAATGGGGAAGGCCACCAATATGTATACATATTATACACAACACCTCACAAGACAGCTCACAAGCACTCAAGTACACAAGACACCTCACAAACACTCAAGCACACAAGACACCTCACATTACACCTCACAAGACACCTCACAAGCACACAAGACACCTCACATAACACTTACACAAACATTCAAGCACACAATGCACATCACATGGACACCTACACAAACACTCAAGCACACAACACACCTCACATAACATATACACAAATACTCAAGCACACAACACACCTTACATGACACCTACACAAATGAATATGAGTTGGGTAGTATAGTTTAGGAAATCTAGTTTGGAAAATATTATCTTTCATTATAATTATTATTCTTGTAATTATATTATTAAATAATATAATTCAAAAGTCGTATAAATACAAAAAATATCGTATAAATACAAAAATAGATATTTTCTCAAAATGACTAAAATCGAGATGTCTTCTAAATAGAGATCGAAAACTCTTAACTTTCAATACGAATAGCAAATCATTTAACCTTACGCAACTTTTCCCAAAAATTATATTGTCAGTTCATAACTTACAAAATTGGGAAAAAATGACCAAAATACCCCTGTGACCAATTTTCGCTAAAATCGCACTCGAAGTCTAAATCGTCAATTTAAATATGAAAATACAGGTTACTACAATCTACCCTCCTTAACTAAGATTTCGTCCCGAAATCTAGAGATGAAAGTACTTGGTAAATAACTTCATAAATTTCTTAAAACAATGTTTAAAACAAATATAGTATATTTTGTTTTGTAAAATAAATATTTTTCTACCTTCTCCAACTCCTCCCAGGCGATGTAGACTACCAAACCTCGACTTAGTCCTACACTTCCGGCTGGGGACAGGCTTTGATACCATTTGTGACGCCCCGAAAAAATAAAGCGTATTTCTATTAAAAAATAAAATGAATTACACTTTGATTCTTTAAAATAAAAGTACAATATTTTTTTAGAACTTCCAACATGCCCATATTCTCCACGAATCTCCTATATCATCCTTAGCCTTATCTCACTTCCAGGCTTCGGTTATCGGCACTACCTGCATCTAAAATCACATCGGGAAGTATACAATATGACAGGAATATCAAAGGCTTAAAAGGTACAACGAAATAAAATAAATAGACCAATCACACAAACCAACCGCTCACACGAACCAACTGCTCACACAGAGAGCATCATACCAAGTTCCTCTTGGTCACATAGCAAAGAGTCACCTCACGTCACCTCACCCCACCCATCTCCAGTACGTCGGTCCCTGAGGCCTGTTGGACTGTTGGTAGGTGCTCCTTACTCATGACCCTTTAGTCTCATAGCACTTAGCAATCAACACATATTCATTGATTCCAAATGAAAGCACATTATAACTGCAAAAAGAGTACAAGTAGAGATAACAAAGAAATACTCCGAAAAATTTAGAAAGCATATTGTACACAACCCGGTACCTATAGATGATGTTGAGCAACTTCCAAACACTTCTCTTCTTCTTTCTTTTCTCTCTCGGCCTAACTCTATCTTTCTCTAGTTTCTTCTTTTTCAACACTAATGAGAGGGATTTTTATAGGGAAAGGGGGAAGGCCACCAATATGTATATATATTAAACGCAGCACCTCACAAGACACCTCACAAGCACTTAAGTACACAAGGCACCTCACAAGACACCTCACAAGTACTCAAGCACGCAAGACACCTCACATTACACCTCACAAGACACCTCACAAGCACTCAAGCACACAAGACACCTCACATAACACCTATACAAACACTCAAGCACACAATACACCTCACATGGACACCTACACAAACACTCAAGTACACAACACACCTCACATAACTGAAGGAAAAAGTGGTTTAAAGTTAGAGTTTAAACGCGCAGCGGAAATAGGTTAAGTTATAAAACTTTTGGTATTCCAGGATCTACTACTCGTCAATTCCATAGATGCGTACAAGGGGGTGCAAGAATTATACCTTAGTGTCTTGAACCCAATTCTGAAACTTTAACTTCCAGCAGCCTCCACTAGATGATCTTCACCCTTATGACTCCTGCGGATGCCTGCCGGAAAGACTAGGGTTTATGGGAACCCTAATAGAGAGGATAGGAAGGTTTTGGGAAGACTATGATAGTTTCTGCAGCTTCTGCGTATAAAAACGACGATCTCTTCCTTCCAGAACACAGCTGCCCTATTTATAGATTTCCAGAACCGACCTAGACTTCGATCGATCGAAGTGACTTCGATCGATCGAACCTTCGATCGATCGAACCATTCTCGATCGATCGAACCTGCTAACTTCAATCGATCGAACATACTTCAATCGATCGAACTAGTCTTAACAGCTTCCTCAAGTGTCTTTCCAAGCATCCTAGCGGAGCTAAGAGTGGGACCTCCTAGGCTCTTTATTGTTGGCTCAGACTAGTTTGTTAATTACCATGACCAAACTCTTTGATCAGCAAACTAACTAACTGGTCAGTTAACGTTTATTCCACTATAAAACGATAACTGAACTCCAACGCAAAAGAACATATCCGAAGCGATAACTAGACTTGTATGGTGTACTAATGTCCCTCTACCGTCAGCATTCGTAATTATATTCAGGTAGTCGGATAACTGATACTGTCAACCTGAATCATGATTACTTCTTGTATTCCTTGAGTCTCATTCACTACTCATGATTACCAAACATGTTGATAACTCTTATCAACAAGACTGCAGTACTCAGTAATCAACTTGGTGACATTCTCAAGGGAATGCTTACTCTGAATCAGAGGGTAGATTCTATCTTGACAATATATGTTCACAACCCTATGGACATGACATACCCAAGATACCCAGGTGTTGATCTTCTATAGACCTCACTGATTGGTAAGTCAAAGCAGCCATATCCATAGTCTGTGTTCATAATCATCTCAAGATTGAGAACACGTACCTTATACAAGTTATGAGTTCCTATTGACTGTTGACAGCCTTAAGCGTCAATAGGAAAGCTCAGGTCCGTCAATGCACTATAAGCACTAGCATATCAACTAAGAGCTACACTCTAGTGATTGAGATTAATCACTCCATCCAATGGTAGTTAATTATGCTACAGTGTAGACTTGATGAGGTATCCAGTCTCATCATCCACTGTGATATATTCTAAGTATCAAAGAATAGTAATTCGTATCTCACTTGTGTGTATCTTATACACACACGAATTGCATACTATGATACTTAAGGATAAAACAATCATCTCATGAAAGAAACATACACAATGAAATGTAAAGCTGATATCAATATATTATAATGCTAATTTTTCATACATAAAGTAATGGCTTGAGGGCACAAACCCAACAAACTCCCACTTGCACTCACAACCATTCAGAACTACATCTAAGACCTAGACTATCTAGATGACGATCAAAGACCTTCTGTGGTAAGGCCTTAGTAAACGGATCAGCAAGATTGTCAGCGGTGGCAATCTTGGTGACAGTCACATCTCCACGTTGAACTATATCTCGGATTAGGTGATATTTCCGCTCTACGTGCTTTCCCTTCCCGTGGTTCCTTGGCTCCTTGGACTGAGCCACTGCCCCACTATTATCGCAGTATAGCGTAATAGGTGACAGCGACGCTGGTACCACCTCGAGTTCCATAAGGAACTTCTTGAGCCAAATAGCTTCCTTTGCGGCTTCACAAGCAGCCACATACTCAGCTTCTGTAGTTGAGTCTGCAATGTATTTCTGCTTAATGCTCCTCCAACTAACAGCACCACCTCCCAAGGTAAAGAGATGTCCGGATGTCGACTTTCTCGAATCTTTATCTGACATAAAGTCCGAGTCAGTGTATCCTACTGGAATTAACTCACTATCGCCGTACATAAGCATGTAATCTTTAGTTCTTCTCAAGTACTTAAGAAAGTGCTTAACGGCTATCCAGTGCTCTGGACCAGGATTCGATTGATACCTGCTAACCATGCCAACGGCAAAGCAGATATCTGGTCTAGTGCATAACATCGCATACATGAGACTTCCCACTGCCGAGGCATAGGGAATTCCTGCCATGCGATTCCTCTCCTCTTGTGTCTTTGGACACTGGTCCTTGGAGAACGCTAAACCATGCCTGAAAGGTAACAAACCTTTCTTCGAATTATCCATTGAAAACCTAGTTAGCACTTTCTCGATATAACCAGCTTGAGATAATCCCATTATCTTTTGCTTGCGATCCCGAAAGAGCTTTATCCCAAGAATATAGCTCGCCTCTCCTAGATCCTTCATATCGAAAGTACTAGCTAGCCAAACCTTGATTGTTGATAATGCCGCTACATCATTCCCAATGAGTAGAATATCGTCAACGTAAAGCACAAGAAAGGCCACCACTTTTCCTTCACTCTTCTTGTATACACAAGGTTCATCCAGATTCTGTATGAAACCAAACGACTTGACCGCTTGGTCAAATCGGATGTTCCAACTCCTGGATGCCTGCTTAAGCCCATAAATGGACTTTTGTAACTTGCATACCAAGTTACCTTTCCGACCAGCTATGAACCCTTCTGGTTGTTGCATATAGATGTCCTCCTCAAGATTGCCATTCAAGAATGCAGTCTTGACGTCCATCTGCCAGATCTCATAATCTAGGCATGCAGCAATGGATAAGAGTATCCTAATGGACTTGAGCATGGCCACCGGCGAGAAGGTTTCCTCATAGTCAATGCCCTCCCTCTGAGTATAACCTTTCGCTACAAGCCTAGCCTTAAAGGTCTCAACCTTTCCATCAGATCCTCTTTTCCTCTTGTAGACCCACTTACAGCCAATGGGTTTAATATTGGTGGGAAGTTCTACAAGATCCCAGACCTGATTGGAATCCATAGATTCCAATTCAACCTTCATAGCTTTAACCCAATGAGCTGAATCAACATCAGCCATTGCCTCTTCGTATGTGACAGGATCAGATTCAGATTCTATGGAGACAGCTTCAAAAACATCTCCTAAGAACATGTATCTATCAGGCTGGCTGATCATCCTCCCACTACGACGAGGTACCGGTGCGGAAATAGGTGAAGAAATGGTGTTTTCTTGATTTACATCATTATTAACTGCGGGTTGGACTGAGGGCTCTCCTTCTATCTCTCTAAGATCTATCCTTCCCTTAGGTTTATGGTTCATGATATAATCATCCTAAGAAAACAGCATTTGTACTAACAAACACTTTCTGTTCTCTTGGATCATAAAAATACCATCCATAAGTACCCTTTGGATACCCTACAAAGTAACATACTTCCGATCTAGAATCCAACTTGCTCATCTTTCCTTTGAGCACATGTGTCGGACACCCCCATATCCGGAGATGTTGCAAAGAAGGCTTGCGCCCAATCCACATCTCTCGTGGTGTCCTGGGAACAGATTTGCTTGGTACTAGATTTAGTATGTATGCAGCGGTTTCCAAAGCATAACCCCAAAGGAATAATGGCAACTCTGAATAACTCATCATCGACCTAGTCATGTCTAAAAGAGTCCGATTCCTTCTCTCCGCTACACCGTTCTGCTGAGGCGTACCAGGTGCAGTCAACTGTGACAGAATCCCATTCTGTACGAGGTGATCAATAAACTCATTAGAGAGGTACTCGCCACCTCGATCAGATCGAATGGCCTTGATATGTGTGCCCGATTGCTTCTCCACTTCAGCCCTAAACTCTTTGAACTTTTCAAAGGCTTCAGACTTGTGCTGCATTAGGTACACATATCCATACCTAGAGTGGTCATCGGTAAATGTTATGAAATACTCATAACCACCCCTTGCTCTAATATTTATTGGTCCACACACATCAGTATGAACTAATTCCAACAATGCATTGGTCCTGTTGCCCTTTGCAGGAAAGGGCCTTTTGGTCATCTTACCCTCCAAACAAGACTCGCAGACTTCCATTGGTTCGAGAACCAAATCGCCTAAGACCCCTTCTTTGACTAGTCTGCCAATCCTATTCAGATTGATATGGCCAAGTCTCATATGCCAAAGCCTTGTTGGATTAGTGGAAGGTTCCTTTCTTTTAGATGGTAAAGTTACCATTGAGTTATTAAGTTCCAAACAAGAATCTTTTGAAATATTGGGAGTAATCACATACAAACCATTTGATTTAACACCAGAACATATAAAAGAACTGCTTCTTTTAATGACAACTTCAGTTCCAAAATGAAAGGAATAACCATTATTCGTTAAATTAGAAACTGAAATTAAATTACGTCTCATTAAAGGGACGTAAAGTACATCTGATAAAATCAAAACTTTATTGTCTGAAAATTCTAAAACTACTACTCCTATAGCAACCGCAGATACGGTTGCGCTAGAACCTAGAGTAAGCACGATCTCCCCATCACTGCATTTCCTGGTTGATCTGAACCCCTGCAATGAATTACAGATATGGTTAGTCACACCAGAATCAATGCACCAAGTGTTTGAAGTATCCGTAATAAAACTTACTTCAATCACATGTGATTCAATCATACCTTGAACTCTTGTAGCTAAGAATTCTGGACAGTTCCTCTTCCAGTGGCCCTTCTCACCGCATTGGAAACACTTTCCTTTGCCTTGGCCACCCACCTTCCCTTTGCGCTTACCTTTTCCCTTAGATTTTGCAATCTTAGGGACCGGTCCAACACTTGAACCACCAGTGCCAGCCTTCTTCTTTCCTTTCTTACCTTTCGGTGTAGATCGGGAAGAAGAAGCGCTTTTCTCAACGTTTAAAACGCTGCCCCCAGGTTTGATCACCCCTTCTGCTGCCAGTAAAGAACTCATTAATTCGTTCATTGAAAAATCCATTTGATTCATATTATAGTTAAGTTTGAATTGAGAGAATGATGGCGACAGCGAGTTGAGGATCATATCAACTTGGGTCTGTGCATCGATGTTGGCTCCCAAGGTCTCCAGTTCGTTTAAATAACCAATCATTTTTAAAACATGTTCTTTGACTGGAGTACCTTCCGACATCTTTGCACTCATTATCTTCTGCATGGCTACCTGTCTGGCAGGCCTGCCATGCTCCCCAAACATCTTTTTCAGGGATGTGATAATGTCACTGGCAGAATTGTTCGATTGGAATTGGTGTTGTAACACACCAGCCATTGAGGCCAGAATGTAACAACGGGCCATTCCATTCGACTTCTTCCATTTGTCGAACTCGCGTCTGGCAGTTGCCGAAGCATTTGCCGCGGGTTCTTCAGGGCTTGGGGTGGTGAGGACATATATGTGATCCTCCGCAGTTAAAACGATGTCAAGGTTACGTTTCCATTCAGTGTAGTTATTTCCAGTTAACTTGTTTTGAGTGAGTATGGTGGCAAGTGGACTAAATGTAGATCCAGACATTATGATTACTGAAAATCAAACAAACAAAATAAATATGGATATCAGAATTGACAGTTTGAAATAAAAGAATCCTTAAAACTCTTATTTAAAAACAAAGTCGCCGGAATATCGAAACGAAAGAATAAAGCCTCCGTGTGGTGGTCAATGTTCGATCTTTCGATTTATCATGACTTATCCGCTATGCAACTCTTACAAAATAGCCATGACTCCCGAACCTATTTGATCTCTAAGTTTCTGAATAATGCCCCGTGTGGGATCCCTTATCCATAGCTTAGCTAGTGTGTACCATTAACTAGGATCCAATCACAACCGTCTCAAGTAGCGCCTCCATGTGGTGGTCACCCTCTAACACGTCTGATTGATCCTATCCATAAGAAGTTCACATCTAGTAACCAATGAGCAGTGTACCCTCCGTATGGAATGATCACCCATGGCGAGGTGACACAGAATACACTACTCATCTTACAATGAACCGTTAATGGAAGATCGTGGGTGTTATTTGATAAGACCCTCTCCCACTAGATTTAGTAAATTAAGGATTTTGCTTTTGAAAAATGTTTCCACACACTACCCATAAACATCCAATGTTTACTAATGTGTTGAAAACGGTTTTTGAATTTTATTTTAGAAAACTTGTTTTAAGTGCATGCAACAATGTATTATACGCCAATCACAAAACAAGCACATAAAACAAAAAACTAAAAAGAAATATAGGCATTCAAACAATGCCTCTATCTCCCATGGCTCTATTTCCACAGAACCACCTTCTTGGTTTGGTCGCCTCCGGCTCCATCTTTATGGACAACGACTCCTTGCTCCATCTTCATGGAATTTCTAATTCTATTACATTGGACCTATGCTTCTTTTGAAGCTTACAATTTATCTAGAAAAAGGAAATAGCAAAAAAGAAATAAAAGGCTAGGGAAACCGGTGCGACTTTCCTTTTCGTAGGATTAAAGCCGCAGCGCCCTTTACATACGCCTTAAAACCAAACCATTAATAAATTACAACATGCACCAATCTCAAACAATTTAAATATAAATATTTAAACGACTTGGTGCCATGGGAGATAGCGACTAATTTTGCTGCAAAAGGGTTAGTCGTACACGCATCTACACATACATAACAAATATATGTAACTATTGGAACACTTAATTGATTCACACAGTATATAAACACTTTACATACTGAATTAGAACTTAAAACAGCATCTTACTTCTCTGTCACAGTTCGATCGATCGAAGACCGTTCGATCGCTCGAACCTTCGATCGATTGAACACTGTTCAATCGCTTGAACATTCTGTTTCACAGAATGATTTAAAAATTTTACAGAAATAATTTAAGATTAAAGTATAATTTAAAAAACCTTTACAACTGTGAACAGAATACCTGGATAGAGAATCTGTCTCGATCGATCTAACACTATTTGATCGATCGAACACCAGAAGGCTTTGATCGATCGAAACTAGTTCGATCGATTGAGAACAGAATGTTCGATCGATCGAAACAAGTTCGATCGATCGAACCCACCTTGCATCCTATGCAATCACAGTTTTGTATTCTGCTGCGATAACACTGCAGAAACAGATCTGTGACGATGCAGTTTCGAAAACAGTTCTAAAATCAACATGCAAATCAAAACTAGGGTTCCAAAAACGCATCTATAGATCCAAACGAGCGTGGCTCTGATACCAATTGAAGGAAAAAGTGGTTTAAAGTTAGAGTTTAAACGCGCAGCGGAAATAGGTTAAGTTATAAAACTTTTGGTATTCCAGGATCTACTACTCGTCAATTCCATAGATGCGTACAACGGGGTGCAAGAATTATACCTTAGTGTCTTGAACCCAATTCTGAAACTTTAACTTCCAGCAGCCTCCACTAGATGATCTTCACCCTTATGACTCCTGCGGATGCCTGCCGAAAAGACTAGGGTTTGTGGGAACCCTAATAGAGAGGATAGGAAGGTTTTGGGAAGACTATGATAGTTTCTGCAGCTTCTGCGTATAAAAACAACGATCTCTTCCTTCCAGAACGCAGCTGCCCTATTTATAGATTTCCAGAACCGACCTAGACTTCGATCGATCGAAGTGACTTCGATCGATCGAACCTTCGATCGATCGAACCATTCTCGATCGATCGAACCTGCTAACTTCAATCGATCGAACATACTTCAATCGATCGAACTAGTCTTAACAGCTTCCTCAAGTGTCTTTCCAAGCATCCTAGCGGAGCTAAGAGTGGGACCTCCTAGGCTCTTTATTGTTGGCTCAGACCAGTTTGTTAATTACCATGACCAAACTCTTTGATCAGCAAACTAACTAACTGGTCAGTTAACGTTTATTCCACTATAAAACGATAACTGAACTCCAACGCAAAAGAACATATCCGAAGCGATAACTAGACTTGTATGGTGTACTAATGTCCCTCTACCGTCAGCATTCGTAATCATATTCAGGTAGTCGGATAACTGTTACTGTCAACCTGAATCATGATTACTTCTTGTATTCCTTGAGTCTCATTCACTACTCATGATTACCAAACATGTTGATAACTCTTATCAACAAGACTGCAGTACTCAGTAATCAACTTGGTGACATTCTCAAGGGAATGCTTACTCTGAATCAGAGGGTAGATTCTATCTTGACAATATATGTTCACAACCCTATGGACATGACATACCCAAGATACCCAGGTGTTGATCTTCTATAGACCTCACTGATTGGTAAGTCAAAGCAGCCATATTCATAGTCTGTGTTCATAATCATCTCAAGATTGAGAACACGTACCTTATACAAGTTATGAGTTCCTATTGACTGTTGACAGCCTTAAGCGTCAATAGGAAAGCTCAGGTCCGTCAATGCACTATAAGCACTAGCATATCAACTAAGAGCTACACTCTAGTGATTGAGATTAATCACTCCATCCAATGGTAGTTAATTATGCTACAGTGTAGACTTGATGAGGTATCCAGTCTCATCATCCACTGTGACATATTCTAAGTATCAAAGAATAGTAATTCGTATCTCACTTGTGTGTATCTCATACACACACGAATTGCTTACTATGATACTTAAGGATAAAACAATCATCTCATGAAAGAAACATACACAATGAAATGTAAAGCTGATATCAATATATTATAATGCTAATGTCTCATACATAAAGTAATGGTTTGAGGGCACAAACCCAACAATAACACCTACACAAACACTCAAGCAAACAACACACCTTACATGACACCTACACAAATGAATATGGGTTGGGTAGTATAGCTTAGGAAATCGAGTTAGGAAAATATTATCTTTCATTATAATTATCATACTTGTAATTATATTATTAAATAATATAATTAAAAATTCGTATAAATACAGAAAATGTCGTATAAATACAAAAACAGATATTTTCTGAAAATGACTAAAATCGAGATGTCTTCTAAATAGAGATCGAGAACTTTTAACTTTCAATACGAATAGCAAATCATTTAACCTTACGCAACTTTTTCCAAAAATTAAATTTTCAGTTCATGACTTACAAAATTAGAAAAAATGACCAAAATACCCCTGTGACCAATTTTTACTATAATCACACACGAAGTCTAAATCGTCAATTTAAATATGAAAATACGGGTTACTACACAAACCATGGTTTCAAAGTCAATATCAAACGTAGTAATTCCTTACAGGACTTGGAACTAAAATAAAACGTATACAAGACTATTGTCCACTTCTATTATAAGTTCCTTAACAAAACAATGAAATAGACGACTCCATTACAAAACTACAGGATAAACATGACAAGTTGTCTTCTAAGTGAACTCCCAAGCCCATGTGCTCACTTCTGCGATTCATCGACGACATTAACACCTTAAATGGTTATTTGAATAACCACACATATTCGATTTGTTAAGCTAACGCTTGGTGAATAAAACAACATATGCACATGAATGATAAACATGCTCGCATCCACATTTCTACATTTTATGCTAGTGTCCGGAGACTCACGTGTACGTTCCATACTCCCAATCTGCGACTCCTCGCCAATAAGTCCACGCGAAAAGGTAAGGCCCACGATTCTTTTATTCAATCGTGTGACCTTAATGCCTATATCGGCTCCACAAGATAGCTTAGTAACTACGTGCTCCTTTGACCCAAATAACAACTCAACATGCTCAAATAACATATCACCATGCTTTCGGTAATCAAAACATTACACCGTGCTATTGGGCCTACTTAACAATATAATTGCCCAATATGAACTACACAATATATCTTTATGAATTAATACATGCTATTCACGCAAAACATTAATACATGTCAAGAAATCATTCTAAAAACATAGTTGAATTACTCACCTCCAAATAACGCTCCTATAATTGAATCCAAAGAAAACCCTTGCCCAAAGAACGTGCAGAAGTTCGTCTGGTACAATTCCTATGGATCAAAAGTCCAAATATCAACTTTTTATGAAAAATTCTAGAAAATAACTTTTCAGAAAACTTAGCCAAACATAGTCTAATAGGTATCAAAATGACGACCTTACCTCGAGGAGTTCAAATACGAAATTTGGTGAAAAACCAGCGGACGAACGGTCGTCGTTTGGCGTCGAGAAGCTCTAAGCAATCAAATCTCCCTTTTTGGCCTCCTCTTGAATTTAGGTTAGAAAGGTATAAAAATATCCAAAGTTGTCTCTATCTATATATAGGCAACACTTTCAGAAATTGTGTTTACCTCCCAATGAGTTTTCAAAACTCTTAATTAGTCTCTGAAACTTCCTACACAGCTAATTCATAACTTCACAAGCGAAACCTCAAAATTATAAAAGTTTTCGACCAAGTTCCGTTTGGTTGCTAAAACGCAAGTTTCTACATTATTTTTCCGAAGTTGCTAATTAGCCTACCAAATTAATAGCATGTTAATTCGTCCTCACCAAGATGCTAAAATTAATAACAGAAATAAATTCTAAACCAGAAAATAATACAGATAGTGAAATACACAGGTAAACATTTATTTTCAGATAAATATTTAAGGTATTCCACAGTGAACGTCTCATACTCGCAGAGACTTCACAACAACAAAACACTCATTCACCTTGTCTCAGAGGGTTCTCTAACACAGACACCCAAATCGACTCATGAGTCAAAACTCACTCTCACAGGTGTCATAAGACACAATACATCACATTATCATGTATGACAATGTAATGA
Source organism: Hydrangea macrophylla (assembly GCA_033977485.1). Taxonomy (NCBI): domain Eukaryota; kingdom Viridiplantae; phylum Streptophyta; class Magnoliopsida; order Cornales; family Hydrangeaceae; genus Hydrangea; species Hydrangea macrophylla. Next base: position 14,431,077 of record CM066987.1, read on the forward strand.
AAAGCAATAACACAAATGCGGGTGTTATACTCTCTCTCTCTCTCTCTCTCTCTCTCTCTCTCTAGAAGATAATCACCATGAAGAACTCTCCCTCAAGAAGATTAAAAAATAAAGAGTTGCAGGTTGGAGCAAGAGTCCAAACCTAAGGAGCAACTCACCAAAATTGATCAGGAGGAACTCAGTAAATGTATATATGGAGCAACTCACCAAACGAAAAGGGAAAAAAAGTGTTCCAGGTTTGGAGCAATATTTCAAACCTAAGGAGCAACTCACCAAGCCTGATTGGGAGCAACTCATCAAACGTATGGAGCAACTCACAAAAAAAAAGAGTTCCAAGTTTGAAGCAACAGTCCAAACCTGAGGAGTAACTCACCAAACCTGATCGTGAGCAACTCACCAAACCTGACCGGGAGCAACTCACCAAACGGAAAGAGCAACGTTGCTCCTTATGTTTGGTGAGTTGCTCCCGATCAGGTTTGGACTGTTGCTCCAAACCTGGAACACTTTTTTTTTCTTTTCGTTTGGTGAGTTGCTCCATACATTTAGTGAGTTGCTCCTGATCAAGTTTGGTGAGTTGCTCCTTAGATTTGGACTCTTGTTCCATCCTACAACTTTTTTTTTTCTTAAGGGAGAGAGGGAGAGTTCTTCATGGTGATTATCATCTAGAGAGAGAGAGAGAGGAGATCAAAGACAGAGAAGAGATAGGGAGGTTGGGGCTTAGTCATGGTGTGGTGTGGTGGCTGGCCATGGTGGTGGTCGTGGTGTGGTGGGGGTGGTGGCGACGGTTCGTGGCTGGTGGTGGTGGTCGTGTATGGTAGGGGTGGTGGCGGCGGCTGGTGATTGGTGGTGGTGAGGATGAAGATAGGGGGGGTAAATGCAATTTTTTAATTTTTTATTTTAAAAAAAGATCAAAAGTTGACCGATTTTAGAATTTGTAGTTTTAAAATAATTTCCTTTTTATCTTAAAAAAGTAGGTGATTGACTTTTCATTTGTCAACAAATTATTGACTGATTTTTAATTATCCCTTCCTTATTCGCAAAGTAAATTTGTCACGCCCCGGCGTAGCATAATTCAGGAAAGCATTTAATTTCCTTTATAGACTCGTAGGTCGTGACAAGTGAGAGTGACCAATTGTCCCTGCAACAGATAACCTAACAACATTTCTAAACTATTACATTAGTCATAAACTTAGGCGCAAACCGCCTTATTCAAATTCTAATAAAGTGTTTATGACAATCGCAAAGTAAAAGACATAAGAAAGATAAAACAACCCTCCTGGATTGTCTCCCGCTTCTAACTAGTATAGTCAAAATACTCTGACTGCTCCTGACCTGGAAAATCTGGACATAGAGTCTAGGACACATCAACGTCGTCAGCTTATGCAAGCTGGTGAGCAAAATAAACGTATACTCGTAATGTATATATAAGCATGTGAACGATGGCACAACTTAAGCTTTAAAAGTAATATAATCAAGGTCCCAACCCCAACATAAGTCATGAGGGAATATAGAAGCAATAAATATGAGACCGTGTATGGACAATGTATTCTTTCATCTTACCTGACTCTTTTCTCTTGATAAACTCGATCCAAACATCTTATCCCCTCAGATACCAAGAATAATATTTGATTGATATCTGAGTTGCACAACACATCGCCGCCTTAGTATCAAGAATAATATCCACTCAGTATCCAAGTCGCACCCCATACCATCGCTTCGGATACCAAGAATAATATCCGCTCAATGTCCGAAATGCGCGCTTCAAATACCAGGAATAATATCCGATCAATATCTGAGTCGTACGCAACACCGTCGCCTCCAATACTACGAATAATATCCACTCGATATTGGAGTCACACACCACGCTATCGCCTCAGATATCAGGAATAATATTCGCTCGATATCTAGGTCGATCACCACACTATCGCCTCTAATACCAAGAATAGTATCCGCTCGATATTGGATTCAATACACAAGACCGCCACTCTCTACTTTTTTCATACTTTCTCACACGTGGTGCATGTCGACTCAACCTTGACCCTATCATTCATGTCAATGTTATAAACTATCGCATCATGTATTAAACACAAACCTGAACTAATCGTACGAACATAAATCTCAGTCTTAATCGTCCTTATTAATCCCGTTCCTAAACATAGACCTTTGAAAAAGTATATCTTTCAAAACAGTTTCGTAAAACCTTCAAAACCTTTCCCAAACAGTTCCTAATACCAAATTACTCAAACTGCCAAAAATGTCACCTCGCGCGAGCAACGTGTCGCGCGAGCGATTCGACTATTTCTATATATGAAATCTGTTAAAAAATTCCTTACTGTCCAAATATGCTTAGGTCGCTCGAGCGGGCCGCGCGCGCGATCGAGCCTTTTTCACGAAAAATTGTTAAAAATCCATTTCTGTTCAAAATTGCCCAGGTCGCGCGCGCGCGAGTTGTCACAAAATGTTCATCTTCTTCGTTTTTCCCTTGTTTTCAATTTTCAAACTAAAACTATACCCATTTTCAGATTCTGTTTTAAACATATCATGTAATATATGGTTTTCTTCAGTTTTCCGCGTAGATTAAGAATACGCGATCAATTTAAACAAATACGGATTGTATCCCCCGATTTTCGTGATTAAAGTTAGAGTGACAAAACTTTAAATTAACGACACGTCGTGATACGAATGAATTTCTCTGTAGGATTCGAACCGTAGCTTATTGGGACTAAGATCTTTCATTTTCAATTCACGGAATTGATTTTAGTTAATTTTTGCAAAACTCCAATTCTCAAGCTTCAATGGTGTATCTATATATATATATATATACACACACATATACACACATATATACTGAAATATACATATATACACATGGTGAGTGAGTTTATAATACTCACTGAGGTGATTGAACGATAAATTCGATACCGAGAAATTCGCCGTCAATTCCGTCGTCAATGAAATTTTCTCCGTTCTCTTGATCTTGATATATATATATATATATAAAATTATGTATGTGTGTGCATATATATCATATACTAGTTGTATGTGTGTGTTATGTTCCTTGAGAACAAGAGAGAATGAGAGAAATTGAGAGAGATTGAGAGACTGTGAGTGAGTTATGAGAGAATTGAGTGATATATACAAATATATATATTGTCGAACAGAATTGGGCTCCAAGCAATTCCCAGGAATAGTACGGTGCGGTTGAGCTCACATGCTCCCAAACCCAAGACGTGGTATAACGCAGAATAAACATAAACTGGTATTAACCCGGGTGACAATAAAGTACAAAAAATTATATAATCGTAGGAAATAAATTCCAATTTATACAAAAAAAAAATATAGATATCGTTTTCAAAACCATAGAAAGTATTTTCTATATTTATGAAAATTATGGTTTGACCCCAAATAAATATTTATTAATAGAAATAAAATAAAACACTCATTTATTAATGAAAATAAAATTACAGGGTGTTAAAAAATTAATGAAGCCTTGTCGAGGAATTGATTAGGAAATATAATTTTTTTTCTTTTCCCGAAGTTCAAAAAACAAGAATAAGGGTCCATTTGGGGAGCCAGCTTATTGACAATTTACGCTGCTTCTTTCAGCTTATAGATATAGGGTACAGTTTTATTAGCCCTAAAATTACTCACATTTTGTTCACTCTCCTCTCTCATTGGCTAATGCAATGGTTTTCAGTATTAAATGAAAATTAATTAATAATTAATGGGGAAAGAAGGGGTGAGCAAATGATTAACAATTTTGGAGTGAGCAAAAATGTATTCTTGATAATATAACGTATGCATGGGGGCACTAAAACCTGTTAGTACAAAACCACCAATATGCAAGCGCGTATTGGAAGCGCAAGCGCAGAAGCTGAAGCTTGCCCAAACACACCATAAAATAAAAATTCTTTCTTTTTATTTTTCAGTCTATTTCCTTTGGACTTCTGTCTACTTCATAAAAATACAAATTCTTGCTGAAAAAAAAAAAAACAAAACAAAAGGACCCTAAAACCCATTAAATTAAAAAAAAAAAAAAAAAAAAAAAAAGCACCAAGAAGCAACATTCCAAGTGTGTCATTTAGTGCTCCCCCCTGCTACTTCATTCTTTGGTACGGAGGTGCTCTTTCAACCCCCGTCAGGTCAGTCTATTGTCACTATTCTTCCTCACTGTCTCTAGTACCCATTTTGCTTTAGGGCATGGAGGCTTAGAGAAGATTTTTTTGAACCCTTTGGTGGTCACACGCATGGCCTCTTTGGTCCCCAACACTTAACCTTTTCTATTCTCTTCTCTCTCTGGAGAGAAAAATTATTTAGTGACACCGTAACACCACATTGAACATCATACTTTTTTGTTGTGACAATCCACTAATATGAGTCCATGTCACTCTTATTTTTTTTTGTGAACATCACAAGTAATTATCATTTTAAGCAATATATCATATGTCTATTACTTGTCATTTAGAGGTCAAATGATATTATGTTGTTGGAATGTCACTACCATAGTGTGAAAGACATGGTGTGACAGTTTCACTGAATAACTCCCCTTTATATCTTTTATATATATATATATATATATATATATATATATATGTGTCTACATGCATGTACATCCGTACATGTGTTGTGTTAGTTTTAATATTTTCTTCAAAATTCTTCAAAGATTTGATGATAGCTGCACCACCATTACCATAACGGAGTGGGGATTATGATGACATCAATCCCACGCTGTCGTGACGTTTGGTCCCTTGTAATAGAGCTTTTGTATATAAAATGTATAGCTTGTATGTATCTACCCACTGAGAAGCAATGTATGGGCTTTTGGCTTAAAATAAATGGCCTTTGAGCACCTTTTCACGTTTGGTTCCCAAGCTTGACATTATAAATACTCGTAGCCAAAAGGCCCAAAAAAAAAAAAAAAAACACACACACACACACACATTCCCTAAGGTATTTTTCCCCTTTACTTTGAGTGAGTTGCATTTTCTTAATAACCAGCTTTCACACTAATTACTTGAGTGCATTGCACAAACAAAAAAAACAAAAAAAAAAAAAGTTGAAAGGGTGCATTGCACTGCCAGGACTGAATTAGAGTCAAAATTGATGGCGGAGAAGTTAGTCAGTGAGACCGTCATAACACATTATCACTCTAGCGTGGTATGCCTATAAAAAATAGGGGACATAGAACAAGTAGCAGTGGGGATATGATATATTGCTTAAAATCTGGTACTACTTGTCAGAGTCCACGTAAAAACATGAGCCAAATAGACCTATATTATTAGAACGCCTCACCAAATCGATACGATGATGTAGCATGACGGTCGCACGGAATAATTTCTCAAATTGATGAACTTACTCATATAGCATTCACTATGGACTTAGTTGATTTAGTCTCTATTCGGAATCACTTTTCTTTTTGCAACGACAAATAATTTCTTTAATAAATAATGAGGTCACCCTACCAATTACAATCCACCACAAAAAAACTCCAAAACAACTGTTAAACCAAGGTATATTTTCCCAGAGAATTGATAATACTCAAACCGCAAAATCTAAATTAGACTGAGCAAAAACTCTGAAGCATCCAGGCAAAGCCAGGAACAAAACATGCATACGCAGACCCCCAACCAGCTCCAACCAAATAACTCAACTCCAAAAATTCCCTAGAAACCCTCTCCAAAGAACAAAAAAAAAAAAAAAAAAAAAAAGGCCCCAAACCACCCAGAGGAGGAAAAATACTCAAACTCTAAAATCTTTTACTTCTAATTGAGTTCTTGATAAATTTCTTCCTCCGGAATTTCGAGTTAAGGCTCACACTGCAAGAGTGTCGCTTTTGAATCACTTATTAAACGTATGTTTAGATCTAAAAGTGCTTCGGAGGCCCAAAATGCATATGTATTAGCAATTAGATACGTTTTAGGAAGCACTTAACATCACCAAAAGCACAATTTGGCTGAAGTTCGTCCAAAGGAGCTTGAGCATAAACGTGATGAATAAGCAAATTTGGATTTTAATGAAATTTTTTTTAATCTCCATGGAGCCCTTTTTATTTTTGCTTAAATGCAAAAGCCACAATCAATCTAAAGAGGTCCATAATCCGGAGTCCCCAAAGGCTTTCCAAGATACTTTTTCTCAGTGTATGGACTCGTGAACATTTGACTTTTGAGACCTGTTATAAGACCTTCCCACTGGTTTATCCCATGGGTTAAATTACACCGTAAGTTAACTGATCTTAATTTCTAGAGATCTAACAGTTAAATTTATTTATCAAATTTCTTTTTTACACCGATCTTATGGTGTGAGGAGGAGTATGTACAACATATCATTATGCCCATATGTACATATAACCAAAAAATTGGTGATTGCATTTGGCTAACTGCCCAATTGAATAATGAACATTCATCCAAAAACAAGATCAACAGTAAATAAGAGTCTCACATTAATTTGAAACTCAAAAATATGCTCCTCCAAATGAAGGGGGCACAAATGGCAATCATATGGCATAAACTTAGATCCTTCTCCATATAATATAATCTTTTCATAGGGGTCGATTTGGCTCTCACAAGGTCTTGCCTTAGAAAATGCTTAAGTTGTTACTTTACACGTAAGCACTTACTTTTTACTTTCTACCACCACTAGTGATGACCATCTATATTAAATATGTTTTGCCAAGTCATAAAGCAGCAAAAAGATTATCTTCTTTCTATTAATTGTGTTTATTCTCTCCATATTCAATCTAGCGTTAGATTACGTACAAAAGTTTCCGAAAAGGTCACTTGCAATTTCTACTTAAAAAAGTTCTTCAACTACACTAGTGGATTTTACACATCTGTCTCTATACACACACACACACACACACACACCAAAAAAAAAAAAAAAAACATATATATATATATATATATAAGTAGCTTGTCCGTTGTGGACACTTTCTTTTCTTCTTAGTGTAACAAGAAGTACAAGATTGTGAACTATGAGGAAAGTTCACTAAAATGACCATAATTCAAGCCATGGTATGTGGCAGCTGAATTTATTCCATTATCCTTGGATAACCCATATCCTACTAAAATTCATGTTATAAATGACCTATTGGGTTAATTGTATTCATGTCCGGCCCTAAGAGTTTAAGAACCCTAAGCAAACTCTTAAAATATGACTACTCTATATAACAGCTAGCACGGACCCGCTGACACAAGGCATGCATCTAAACACCATGCATCACAAAAATTAGGCATTGGACCAACTGTTTTGAAGCACATATCAGCCGTCATGAATCATCTTAACTACCATGCAACACATTTTTTTGGATTGAGTGAGATGTGTACATTTTCAATTGAAATTTCATTCTCTATTCGTATTATATAGTATGCTACTAAAAAGCTTATCATGAACTCCTTCTTGAGATTCAATATATAAATTCTTCTACCTTTTACATTTTATTTCTTTTTTTATATCTTAGAATTTACTTTCTAAGAGGCATAGCAACTACCTAAAACAAACCGGCCTAAACCAATAGAACACTAATTAAGATTTGAGAATCTGCTCAAATCTCACTTATAATGTCACTAAAATAAATAATTGGAAATTGAATGTTCAACCTTGGAGATGAAAGAGTGCAAATTAAAGAACAAGGAGAAGAATATAAAAGTCTGAGAAATTATATATTTGAGAGTTGCAAGTCGTTGTCGTCGTCGTCGTAAGAGTGTGAGTAGTGAAGAGAAATAGCTAGTATAAAATTACGAGTTGGGTTGTGTAACAAATATTATATGGGTTGGGATACCCACATTGGACCCAGGGTCCAACGTGCCTTGCTTGGTTGCTAAGCAAGCCCATAAAGAGTCATATTCAAACCTTAATAGGAGAGTACTTACATATAGAAGTTGTATATGTTACAACTAAGAGAGATATATAATCAAAAAATATATACACACATCTATCTCTCTCTCTCTCCCTCTCGGCACTCTCTCCTCTTCCTCTCGGCTATCTCTCTCTCCTCTCTCTCTAGATTTCACACTCTCTCTCTAGCTTAATAAGGGGATTGCTCTAGTAGCCGTTCTCGTGACCGTAGCAAAGTATAAGGCGTACACGGAGACTAGTTTCTTGGATTGGAAGAACAAGGTTGAGGGCTCGTAACAAAAAACGATCTACGATCTGTCGGGTTCAATTCCGCTAAGTAATTAATGTCATAAACCCGACCCGACCCTATGCATATGCATGTGTGTGAGTTTTTCTACAGGTTGAAATTCTATAAATGGTGGGCATGGATCAATACACAGAAAATGAATTGTGGACTGAGATACTAAGCAATGGCTTGAGTTTTAGAGCACTAAAGCCCAAAGCAACGGTCTTCCCTTATTTACCTTTTTCCGAACAAAAAAAAAAAACCGGTCTTTCCTGATTGTACTCTAGCTTTCGGAAATTTTGGTAGCATGATTTTTTCAGTGAACGTGACCAAATTATTATGATTTGTCCCAAATTAATTTTATGTCCAATACTAACAAAAGAAGTTATTTTTGTTTTATCCTATGTGGTCACAAGGGCTATGTCAGAAAAACAAGAATAACATGAATATTGCAATCCCAATGTTAATGAAGCACAATACAAGAGTAGAAAACCAAGCAACCAAAAGATATAGCCAGGGTTGTCCCTGAGCTTTAGGGGGTCCAAAACGAACTTTTAAAATGGGGTCCTAAACTATATAGTTCCGACGATTTTTTTTTAAGTATACGCATACATAATTATGCGTATATATTGGTTTTGAATATCACATCACAAAATGTTCTAACAACTTGCAACATAATTAACTACTTATTTGAACAACCAATAATTTGAAATCAAGCTATAAATTGAAATCAACTTACAACTGGAGGGTTTGTTTGGGCTAAAACTAAAAGGAATTGGGGAAATTGAGAAAAATCGAATTTTCTTACATTTTTTTCGGCACACTGATTTATTTATTTTTTATTTTTTTTAAAGTGTATCACACTATGAGTTGATCAATTTGTCTTTTTTTTTAATAGTAAAATAAAATATAGTCTTATTCTCTCTAGCAAAAAAAATATAGTCTTATTCTAGAGGGTTTGTTTGGACTTAGCTTTGTATTTTCATATGTGAAAATTTTGGGTCATTTTAGTTTGGATTGGAGCTTTTATTAGGCTAGGTTATAGTAAGTTTTTTTTATAAGGACCTAATATAAAAATGCAAAATTAATACAAAAAATAGAGCCCTTAAGTTAGCTAAATATCTAGGGGCCCAAAGCGGCCACTTTGCCGGTTTTCCCACAGGACTGGCGCTGGATATAGCTTATTGTACCAAATATATATATATATATATATATATATATAGCCTATCACAACCTAAGAGGATAGCATCTCAACCTAAACAATGAGAACATATCCCAGATTAATTGGGACACGAAAACAGGATAAGCAGACGCTAATTAAGACCGATTACCCTGTTCGAAATCTGGATAAGGACAGCATAGCAATCCAAGTACAGCCTAGCTGGATTATCAACATTCTTTACAATGGTAGTATTAATGTAGATCACTCTTTCTTTCTTTCAATTCTTTTTTACATTAATATCTATTTGAAGGGTGGCGGTGGTGATTAAACGAATGTAGCTGCCAGCAGTGTTGGTGCTGATGGTGATTATTAGGTACTTGAAACAAAAAGACAACAGAAGAAAGAAGATGAAGAAAATAATTAAGAATTAACATTTTGTAAGCCAAAAGTAGTTTTTAACAAAAAAAAAAAAAAAAATTAACAACCCCCCCCCCCCCCCCCCCCCCCCCATTGATGGCTAGAAATGTCAACTTTTTCATCACTGGAGAGGGCTTAAATTGTCAAATTTTAAACCACATTAATTGGTAAAGTATAACGAGCCTAAATATATATAGACTAACTATATAACTAATCACCCTCACAACAAACCAAAAAAAAAGTTAGTGTACATTTTAAACTTAATGTGTACATAGAGAAGATTAACTTCATATATGAAGCAAACTTGAGGGTGATGAAAATACAATGGCTTAATTAGAAAATTCAGCTAGAAACAAAAGACCTGAAAATGGATTTTAATTTTTACCTACTTATTCTGGATGTGACAATATTGTTAATTAATAATGTGTATTGCGTTTATACGGATTTTATATTCATGAAATCTTTTGGTAGGTTTTAGGTCAGATATTAGACTTGATCATATCAATTATGATTACTAAGGATCTCTAGAATGAAACATCTTGATATACATATATACATATATATATACATATATATATATATAGCATTTATATATAGGGTGGATCTACATCCCAAGAGGAACATCTCTATCTGATTACTTATAGTATATAACATTGCAATCTCTAGTACTGTCTGTTCCTAAGTACTCGTATTTAATTGGAGTGATGGTTAGTGAGTCAATAAGAAAATTTTGAACCGTCACAATCATCCAATTAAGTTCTCTCTCAATCAAGAGGGACCAAAATAAATAAATAAATAAATAAAAATCTCACCTTTTGGCCCTAAATGTAGAGAAATTTGTAAGATACCACATAATAGGTGATATCCTGTACTTAATGGATGAAAGTTGATCTTTTGAGTGGGATTGATATTTTGAGACTCACAAGGCATGTTATCTAATTGGGTCCCATAACTCATAAAATTCGCTCTTATTGGCTATAGACAGAGTAAATTAACCTTGTAAGATTAAACGTGATACACTCAAAGTACCTAAAAAATTTCTCCAAATCCACGAGTAGAAATCCATGCGAATTAACCTCACAATATAAAGTAGTATCGATGAATTGACTCAGGATGAATTTAGAGATTTAGCTGTCCCAATCAAAGATTATTTAGCAAAACTTGTATTGAATTGAACAGTCAAATGAAGAACATGATAAAAGTTACCAAGGTTTTGTAGTCAGTACTGTATATCTCAATCATTTGCAAATGTAGTCTGATTATTTATTTTCTTAGACAGCCGAAAGTGAGGTATTAATAATGTTAGTAAAAACTATATGCTTTGACGGCACTCATTTATCATCACAAAATGTTGCTATGAAATGTGGCTCCTGCTAGTTCATTATTATGTCTTTTTATCATATGGTTTTTTGTTTTTTGTTGTTTTTTTTTTTTTTTTAAAATCAAATAGCATAAGGTTCAGCTGGTCATTATGAATTATCACTACATTTCTCAAGCAGAATATAGCAAGTACTGGAGAAGTTGAAAAACCTCAATATTTCTTTGGGTTAAAAACTTAAAATATGTTTTACTCACATAGTTAGATCAATTTTCACTTTACTCATTTATGGTTCCAAAATTGATCTAACTATGAACCATAAATGAGAAAAGTGAACATCTTAAAAGGTTAAATTTTCAAGAGGAATTAATTGTTAACTTTTGAACCATAAGGTTAGTAAAAATGAGTCTAACACAAAGGGATAAAATGTATTTAACCTTATTATTTTGTGGCTTTGAACGATACCACCAATTTTCTTGAGGGTGATGAAAATGCAAAAAATGCTTAACTAGAAATTCAGAGTGTGTTTGATAACCCAATTAAGTGTTGAAAATGACAATTTTTAGCACTTATTTCTTATCGGTGTGTTTGATAATATACCACTTAAATTTTATTTTTATTTAAAACTAATAATAATAATTAAGGAAGAAGAAGAAGCAATCAAAAACCTATTAGAAACTCTAAGTGGAAATTTTCTACTTAAAATAATCACTAAATGTTGTTTATATCAGTACTTAAATCACTGTTTTTTGTATTATAAATTCACCCTCAGCTGGAACAAAAGACCTGGCCTGAAAATGGATATTAATTTTTGCCAAATGTTGTTAGAATTCATACTAAACATCAACAGAATATGTCTCAACATAACTACTTAACAAACTGACATTAGTTTCATGATATATATTGATCAAACAGTTTGGGCTTTGAGACTTGATCAGCTGCTGCACACTGGGAAAAATATTCATTACAATGGTTGCATAATCCTACATATGGTATAACAAGCCAATCAGGAGTCTGTATGAATCCATCTGGCCCCCTATTTTCAAGAGATTCTTTCTCTAAATCAGCAAAAAAAATCTCCATCCAATTAAAAATTTGAAATATGCATGTGAGAGGAGATAAATGGCGACATGGACCACATGGTATGGAGTAATGCTACTCCGACAACCTTTTCCACAATCATACATCATGATCCTTGATTTCGGTGGACCCATGAGAGTCCCACATAGATTCCACACCTCAAGAACTAGAATGTGATGGTTATGAAAAATGTTGTAGCCCTTTAGGTGTAGGCTTTAGCATTTTTGATAAGGATATTTACACTTCAAACATGGGAAAAAATTTAAGCCTCGCAATCAAACCCCACCCGTCAACCCGCGTAAGCCGGCCCCATAATAAATGAGCGTTGGGCTAAAAAAAATTTGCTGACGAATTGGACATTGGCAGGCCACATAAACCCAACTAGGTAGATGGGTTAAGACAGGCCCAGCATACACCCATTTTCAATCCAATTAGATAGATGCACTACTAGACCCACACAGTGAACCATATATTTTTTTCACACACAGCTTTAAATGCATGTACCCTGTGCTGTATAAGTAGGACACAAAAAAGAGTAAAAAAATTCAAACAACACAAAGTACAAGCATTTAAAGCTGTGTGTGGAAAAATTGTGTGATTGACTGTGTGGGTCTTAACATTTTCCATTAGATAAATCACTCTTCTTTGCGCCGTCGTGACCCACGGGCAGACCTTGCCCGAGCAGAGTCGGGCTATAGCCCACCTCAAATTTTTTTTTTTTTTTTAGAGAGATAATGTTTTGGTCTAATTATAGTTCAGTCCACCCTATATTTGGCCCAACACTTTTTCCTCTCATTTTTTAAAGTGTGTTTGATAACCCAATTAAGTGGTGAAAATGAAAATGTTCAGCACTTTTTTTTTTCAATGTGTTTGATAATGTATCACTTAATTGAAAAATTAGCCAAAAAATCACTGAAAACTTTAAATGTAAATTTTCTACTGAAAATAATCACTGAATGCAATATATTTCAATACTTGAAACACCGTTTTCAATATTATAAAATCAATCACTTGAAATTTTCTGTACTTAAAATTCAACGCCTGATTTCAGTTTTATCAAACGAATCCTTAGCCCAACCAAAATTTTAAAAGTAAAAAGGTTATATGTTATAGGGAAAATTGGCTAAATGGTCATTAAGAAAGGCTTTATTGGGATCAAGGACAACTTAAAATACACATTGGGTATGAGTCCTCCCAATGTCCATAGACAAAAATACCCTCACCTTCAACCTCTAACCCTAAACAAACCCTAGCCACCATTACCACTACTCCACACCACTTCCGACCACCACCCCTGCCACCTCCGGCCACCACCCTCGCTAACTCCGGTGACCACCACCCTCATCTCCGGCGACCACCACATGGCCATCTCCGGCGACCACCTCCATTGCACTTTTTGACCACCACAACGCCACTCCTAACCACTAGTGACCACTCCCTACCACTCGATTGACCTCCAGCCACCACCCTCGCCATCTCCGGCGACCACCACCCTCTCAATCTCCGACGAGCACTCAGTAAGTCAAATTTGACTTAGGATATATCCTAAGTGAAATTTGTCTTACAAATTTCTCTATTCAAATGGGACGGTTGTGATGGTGGTGGTGGCGGCGGTGGAGATTGGTGGTGGTGGTGGATTAGGGACGATGGCGGTAGAGACTGGTAGTGGTGGTGGTGGTGGAGGTGGAAGTGTCGGTGGTGGAGGTGGACTGAGATCAGTCATCGTAAGAAAAATTTCTCTTAGGATGACTGAGATCAGTTTGGCCATGATTTTCGTGTGACCGGCGGTGGTGGTGGCAATGGAGGGGGAAGACAAAGAGATGGTGGTGGTGGTGGCTATGGAGAGGGAGGAGAGAGAAAGTTAGAGAGAGAAGAGAGTTGGGGTAGTGGTGATGGCTCCGGCGACGACGATGACTGCTCCGGTAGTGGCTCCGGTGGTGGTGGTTGTGTTGGTGGTGGCTATGGAGGGAGGAGGAGAGAAAGTTAGAGAGAGAAGAGAGATGGTGGTGGTGGTGGCTATGGAGGGTGAGGAGAGAGAAAGTGAGAGAGAGAAGAGAGTTGGTGGTAGTGGCGATGGCGACGGCTCCAGCTCCGGCGACGACGGCGACAGCTTCGGTGGTGGCTCCGGTGGTGGTAGTTGTGATGGTGGTGGCTATGGAAGGAGGAGGAGAGAAGGTGGTGGTGGTGGCTATGGTGGGGGAGGAGAGAGAAGATGGTGGAGGGAGGAGGAGAGAAGATGGTGGCTATGGTGGTGGTGGTTGTGATGGTGGTGGCTATGGAGAGGGAGGAGAGAGAGATGTTGGTGGTGGTGGCTATGGAGAGGGAGGAGAGAGAGATGTTGGTGGTGGTGGCTATGGAGGAGAGAGAAAGTTAGAGAGAGAAGAGAGATGGTGGTGGTGGTCTCTTAGGATTCCATAGGCAATTTTGCCATTTAGAATGAAATTTAAAATTTTATAGGACTAAGAGGGATAGTTTAAATTTTAGAAGACTTTAGGAGGGAAATTTTTTTTAGAGTGTGTCCTTGTATGGGTGTTTGATTTTGACTTGTCCTTTAGTCCAACTTAGCCCAACCTTAAAGGCCTTACACCAAATCTCCATATATTATATATTGGTCTAATTATAAATCAGTCCACTCTAAATTTTGGCCTAACTTAACACTTTCTTTCATTAATAATAACATTTGTAACACATTTCTTTCACATCTTACTTTAGTCCAACAAGTAGCAAAATGTGCTAGATTAGTTTTATGCTTTAGATTCTGGCTTGAGGAGGTGCCTATCCAAGTCCAATCTTTTATTTTCTCTGATTCAGTTTCATCTCAATAAAACTCTCTTGTTCCCGATCAAAAAAAAAAATTTTGTTTTAAAACAAGTCTAAATTTTACAAACTACAACTAACAATAAACTCTTATTATCGAAAAAAAAAAAAACCTACTATGCACATAAGAGTGAATTTTTACTAGGGTTAGATAAGAGGATTACAAGCACAATCATCTCAATTCTTACACCGGCTAGAATACTACACATAGCAAAAAATAATAACATTTTTTATGCAAAATTTTAAAAATAAGTATTACCTCCGTCCCATATTTTGAGTCCACCTTTGGAAACTCAACTTATTAAGGGGACAAAAATAATCTACATCTACTATTTATATTTAGGAAAGTAGACACTAATTTTGGGATATCTCAAATAGAATACAGGGCTCAAAAAATTGACGGAGGGAGTAGAAGTAAACCCCAAAGAAAAGGACGCGTGGCACACTGACCATGTGGGCCTGGTATTTTTTGCATTTTAAGTCCACCCTGATTCAAAACGGTGAGTACCCTTGTTGTCCAAAAAAACACAGCT
Organism: Hydrangea macrophylla; assembly: GCA_033977485.1. Classification (NCBI taxonomy): domain Eukaryota; kingdom Viridiplantae; phylum Streptophyta; class Magnoliopsida; order Cornales; family Hydrangeaceae; genus Hydrangea; species Hydrangea macrophylla. The sequence goes on from CM066987.1 coordinate 14,446,523, forward strand.
TTTTCATTTTTTTTTTGGTGGTTCACAAATAAATCATCAGCATAGATCCAAACACTAACTCCACGCTTGGCAAGCCAGATAATCTGGATAGTATGGGATAAGACGTTGGGTTTGGATAAGTAATTCGGATAAAGCTTAAAACTTGTTCTTTGTTTGGCAGTGTGTTGGATAAAGTTTGGATAACCAAACCAAACCAAGCCTTGTGTCCCAATTAATTGGGATCGGCTATATGAATCATTTTTCTCCTTTTTGGATAAAGTTCGGATATTATTAAATATTTATATATTTACTATGATAATAATAATAAAGTTTGGAATTGTTTTTTAAAATACTCGATCTATGTTTAAAATATAACCTTATGCTTGAAATATTGATTTTATGATTTTTTTTTTTAATATTTGATTATTTAAAAAAAAAATTATTGATAAATATTACTTTATATTTTTTTAAAGAGAAAATTGGTGTAAAGAGCATTAAGACAAGTGAAATTGGAATGAAGAACACTTAATAAAACAACTTGGTTTTTACTCCTAATTTTTTGTTGGACCGAAATATCCTCATCTTCATCATCTAACCTTACAATCAAACCGTAGCCATCATTGCCACTACCCATGCCTAGCCTCTGGCCACCACCACTTCCACCTCCGGCAACCACCACTACCATTTCCGACGACCTCCGACGAAGGCCACTAGTACCTCCGACGATCATCCACCATTGCCACCACCCATGCCAAACCTCCAGCCACCGCCACTTCCACCTCCGGCGACCTCATACAACCTCCGACGACCGCCACTAGCACCTCCGGCGACCATCACCTATCATCTCACCTTCACTCAACAGTTCTGACCATCTTAAGAGAAATTTCACTTAAGATCAATCATATTAAGAGAAATTTATCTTAAGATCAGTTGGCCGTGGAGATTTGTGTTAATGGTGGTGGTGGTGGCCGACGATGGAGGTGGCAATGGAGGGGGAGGAGAAAGAAATGTTGGTGGTAGCGGCTATGGAGGGGGAGGAGAGAGAAAGTTAAAGAGAGGAGAGTTATCGAACCTTTCGACCTTCAATTTGATCAATGTACCAACCCTTTGTTAGTAGCTATGGTAGAGTTTCTGTATATTCTCTATTGTTGTATAGCTTCTGCATTTGAAATTGAGATTGATCTTCTCTCTTTAAGTTATAGATACAATTTGACGATAGTATCACAGCTTAAAAAGCCAACAAATACAAAAAGGAAAGAATAGAGATAAGAGAGTTGATGGCTCCAGTAGTGGCTCCGGTGGTGGTGGTTATGATGGTGGTGGCTATAGATGGAGGAGGAGAGAAAAAGTTAGAGACAGAAGAGAGATAATGGTGGTGGTCTCTTAGGGTTCCATGGACAATTTTGCTATTTAGAGTGAAATTTAAAATTTTATAGAACTAAGAGGAAAAGTTAAAATTTTAGAAGACTTTGAGAGGAAATTTTTTTGTAGAGTGTGCCTTTGTGTGGGTTTTCGATTATCGCTTGTCCTTTAGTCTAACTTAGCCCAACCTTACGGGCCTTACACCAAGTCTCCCTTTTTAAAATATATTATGATCTTTAATGACTAGAATTTATAAATATTTACTTTTATAATATTATGATGATGCCGAAAATTGGTAGGCAAGATTTATGCAAGAAGGCGAAGCAAAGAAAAGTTTGTGTGTGGTTCGGCCCCGTTAATGAGATAACCTACGTCCACGTGTGCGTCTAAGCGCTTCTCACTAGCAGATCACCGGCGGGCCTGGTGAGCCAACAAAGATGGGCGACACTACCAGTAATACCGGCCGGGTGTATGCGTACGAGCGGTTTGTTCTCTAGCGAGTAAGTATCTGCTTAGAGAAGTAAATTTTCGGATCCCCCTAAGGAGGATAGGTGGGCTCTTTTATAGATGCCAGAGTCCACCCTTACATGGTAAGTTTATTAGATTAGGAAACCTAATCTAATCACAATGGATTTGCACAACATTAGGAGAGTTTCCTAAGTGACTTAAGAAACCATTGATTCTTTCTTGATAGAGTCATGGCCGTATAAGGAAACGATGAGTGACACCATCTACTCCGCGCCTACCGGGGAATCACTACTCCTCGTTCCCGAGCTGCCGAGTATCCCAGTCGGTTATAGCTTAACACCTCGGAAGTGTGGGCTCCATTCTCCCACTTCGGACTGACCGGGCTATCCGCTGACCACGTGGCGGTGGGACAGTTACAGAATATTTCTGGACGCATCAGCTGCCCCCCATTTTCAAAGTTGAGATGACGCCTTGCCAGATGAAATTTGGAAATTAAGAATGTCTTCCAGATACCGACCGGGAAAGGACTGGGACCCCCATCGGAACCGGGCCGATTTGTAATGACTCGTCGGTATATCGACCGAGCGGTGGCCCTGTAGGACCGGGCCCCCCGGCGCCATGTGTCCACTGGTTACTGGTCTGGTTCGGATCCAAAGCTGCCAGTTTAGAAGTAACCGAATCGTCCAGGTGGCAACCGAACCATCACGTCGTGCATTCAATGCTCACGCTTTTTGAGACGACGCCCCACGTGCCCGAAACGACAGTTTCGGCGGGAGAGCATGTCAGCCATCCGATCAAATTTGATACTAACCGTTCGCGGTGCTTATATAAGGAGCACTTTGTTCAATCTGTTTCTCACTGCAAATTATCAACTGAATCGCCCGAGCAAACACTCCGAGCTCCTTCTCCTCTGCTATTCTTAACCTTCAAGCTTTCATCTCCATCAAATGGCTTCCCATATCAATCTGTCGTCTGATGAAGGGCTTAGAGCCTTCCGAGAGGACTGCCAAATTCCGGACGATGTCGTGGTCCGTCCGTATGCTGAGGGGGAGGAAGTAACCTTCCCCTTCGTCTTCATCAGCAGCTACTTGCTGCTTATTGTGGGATTACGCTTCCCCCTTCCGATCTCCTTCTGTGACCTGCTTCAGGGGTTGTGCATTCCGCTCTCCGAGTGCCGCCCAAATGTCGCCCGCCTCCTTTGGGGAATATCAATGATGAACGAGCGGCCTATGTTGCTCCTTCGTCCTGTCGACGTCGTCAGGTGTTACATCCTGGGCATCGACCACGGGGGTCCTTACTTCCGCCCCAGAACCGAGGAGAGAGACCTTGTCCAAGGTTTGGACTTCCCGAACAAGAACTGGCGGCAGTATCCTTGGGTAGTGGTCGCCGACAACTGGCTGGAGGATGCCGCTCTCTGCCCTCCGACAACTTTTGATCCCAACCTCTGCAAACAAGCTTTTGCCGCCCTCCGCAGCGTCGCCCCTACTGCTGATGAAACGGAGGCGATTGACCGAGCCATCGGGGCCGGCCTGTCGTTCTCTGATCTGGTCGGGGGACCTGCGGATGGTGCGGGCGCCGGACCCTCCTCCGCTGCTCCTGCAGCTGTGGCTTCGGGGTCACGCTGCTACACCCGGTCCATGGCCACCGGCCCGCGCGCCACAAATAGGGCTGGTGCACCCGAGGGGCCAATTTCTCTTCCCACCAGCAGTGACTCCTCCTCGTCCGGGGATACAAGCCCGCCACCTGGACCGTCCAGGAAGGGCAAAGAGAAAGAAGTTGGTGAGGGGTCTCCACCTCCACCAAAGAAAAGTCGGGTGGATCCCCCGGTCGTGCCTAGCTCTTGGACCGGCCCTTCCCTTGCTAACCTGGAGGGTCGTCTCCAGGAGGTGGAAAAATAGACCGCTCATCTGCAGACAGGCTCGGTGATGCGGGAAGTGGATACCCACACCCTTGAGCTTACAGTGAAGGAGCTGCTGGCGAGGTTGGCGGCCTTGGAGGAGGTGGTCAAGGCTTTGAAGGACAGAGGGACTTGAAGGCCTTGATACATATATATTTTTTCTTCTCTTTTTTTTTTTTGTAAGGGAGGCTATTATAAATGCCCTCGATCTCTGTACAGATCACCTTTTATAGCAATAAAAAGGTCCTTGAGGCCACGTTTTACCTTTCAATATGCTTCTTCAACTGTTTATTGATTCTGTGCTACGCTGGGCAGCTAATGCCCGGTCGGCGTATGAATGTGCCCGAGTTGCGGCAACCCGGGCTCGGATCACCGCTGCTCTGCACCAACCAATCGTTAGTCAAGTTAGAACTTGACAATGGTGATGTGATCGTAACCGAACCAATTGCGGGCTGACTAAACCGTCGCGTCACGCAATTAATGCGCGCGCCTTTTGAGGCGACTCTTCACGTGACCGAAGCGACAGTTTGGGCGGGAAATCTCCTGGACCGCTGGATCTGCTCTGATCTTGGTCGTTCAGGGTCTTTATATAAGGAGTACTTTGCCTCATTTCTTGCATCCCTTATCTTCTACTTCCTGCCTTCTTATCTTTTCCCCCGTCCTTTCTCACTTCGGAGTGAGGCTGGAGAGAATGAATATGGTGAGGTTCGAGCAGGAGTGGGATTTCTTTCTCCTTAGATTTTGTGCGTTCTTTGAGTCGGGTGGAACTTTAACTCATCTGATCCGAGCAGGTGTTCCTTGCGCTGTCTTGGGAGAGTGTTACCTGGTGCTGAGGAGTGCCTACTCATTACCATTCAGGTTAGTAACTCTGCCCCCCTGTATATCAGACTTGGGGTTCCTGATCCATACGCAGGTCGTAGTTTGCGTCCGCTCCTTTCCGTCGGAGTGCCAGAGATGGAACACTCCGACTTCAACTCTGCGTCGAGATCGGAGAGTGAACAGTATCAGTCAGGATCCCCCGGTGCCAGCCGGGACCGGCTTTCTGAGTCCCTGACCGATCATCAAAGCGGAGACAGTGAGTCTACTCAGGAGGCCCCTGTTGCCTCCGTCTCGAGGGGTTCGGGCGACGAGTTGCCCAGGGGAACTGATCGTATAGTGTTTGCCTGTGAGTCCACCCTTTCTTCGTTGCATTCCCAAGACCTTCTTCGGATCAGAGAGAGGTACTCTCTTCCTGACGGTTGCGCCCTAGCCATAAACCCCGGCGGCGCGCACCTTTATCAGCCTCGGTTCGTCACCCTGTTTGAGGATGCCATGATGGCGGGCCTCCGACTACCACTCCACCGTGTTGCCCGGGATGTCCTGATCTATCTCGATATCGCTCCCGGGCGATTGGCCCCCAACGGATGGAGATTCCTGATGGGGTGCATATCGTTGTGGCCTCAGGTGTTCGGGTACGAGCTTACCCTCCACGAGTTTCTTTGGGCCCACCGACCATTCCCTGTGCACCGGGAGGTGGGGTTTTTCTCATTTTCTGCCTGTCCGGGCAGGAAAATTATCGACAGATGCCCTAGCAACAACAAGGGGTGGAAGGGCAAGTTCTTCCAAGTGTCCACCCTTCGCCTTTGTGACATGGCCCCAGGGACCCAGCTGAGGACATCCTGGGCTGGGGATTTGAGGGGTAAGACCACCCTTTCGTGTTCGTCCGTTCTTTCGGTTTTCAGGAACGCAATGGCTTGCTAACTGACTTTATTTCTCTGTGCACAGCTGGCTCGACAGAACCTCCCGAAATCACCAAACGGTGCCAGGCCAGGATCTGGAACCTAGCAGAGTTGCCCACTAGTGTTTGGAACGTATTATCCCGAACAGGGGACTTTGTTGAGACCTATTCCCCTGAGGAACCCGTTCCAGCCCCCACCTTTTCGCCCATCATTCCTGGTAAGTATCCTGGCTACATTATGCGTTAACCATGCATTTTTTCTTTTCTTGCACTTCTGACCGTGCGACCTTGGTTTCTGAAGAAATGGCCCCCAAGCGCAATTTGGACCAGCTGCGGGAGAGACAGGCTGCCGCCGCCGCCACTACTGCCGCTCGGGCGGCAATCGCCCAAGGAAAGAGGCCAGCCGCCGAGGCCCTGGGCGGCGAGCACCCGCTCAGGCGTATTCGCCACGGGACAACTAACCGTCCTGACCCTGTGGGGACGTCGGCTCCCCATGGGCCGGCTGTTGACGAGCCCGTGCCCAGGGCTGATATTCCGTCAGGTTTGCCCCTGGGCGGGCCTGATGAGGTCCGGGAAAGGCTGAAATCCGTCCTTGTCCAAAGCCAGGTGGAAGCATGCGCCGGGCTATCTCCCCAAGGCTTTCAAGGGTGGCTGTATAGTATATCCCATCTGGTAAGTGTTCTGTCCCTCTTCAAACATTGGCTTGCTCCCCTTTTTACTTGCCTAATTGATTTTCATCCTCTTGCCGTAGGTTGGCTGCATGGCCGCGGGATCCGAGTCCGTCCTGTCCTCTCTGACTGGGAAGGTCAGCGTTGCTAAAGCCGCCCTTTCGAAGGAGCGGAAAGAGCTGCAAGTAGCGAAAGCTGCCTTGGCCGTCGAGAAGAGCAAGACGAAGTCATTGGCCTTGAGTTTGGGTGCGACTCAGGCGGACCTGGCAGCGGCTTTGGCCGAACTGGAGGTTTCCAGGGCCCTTACTGCGGCAGCTGAAGCCCGGGCAAAGGCGGCGGCCGAGACACCAGCTGCAGGGGCCTTGGAGGGCGCTTTTGATGACGGCTTCTTCCAGGGCTATGACGATCTGAAGTGGCGGGTAGCCCGGGATCACCCCGAATGGGCCCTTTCGGCCTACGTGGGGATTGACTCGGATTACTGGGATGTCGGTGAAGATCCCATAGCCGGTGATGCTCCTGCGGTTGGTGAAAACCCTGAGGCCATTGCTGAAGCCACAGAACTCGCCCCGGGCGGGGACATGGGGGACGAAGGACTTGCCGTGCCAAGGGAGCAGACCGGGGAGACCGATGATGTGGTCAATGTGGAAGACTGACTCCCCGGTTTTTTCTTGTTGTTTTTATTTTATTGCTTGTAGTTTTTGCTTTGTTTGTTTTCATTGTAGTTCTTTTTGTATTTTTCGGGGAGGCCACTACAACTGCCCCCCAAGCTTTGTACATTTGTTTTAATTAATGAAAAGGCCCCTGAGGTCATCCTTCCATTAATTTTGTTGTACTGTGCTTTAACTTTTGCTAGTATCCGTATGGCTTTGGCCAACCTAACATCTGCCTTAGCAAATGCTTTAGGACCGTAACTCACAGAACACCTAGTCGAACGATACAATTCCCTGTGTTCGCCTCCATTCCCTTTACCCCCTGTCCCCCAAGCATTTTGCTAAGGCGGGAGTATAGGAGTGCGGGAGTAAGTAGCCGTAGGGAACCGACCTGGAACATGGGTGGTTGCAGGAGCTTTTGAAGCTTGCCATCGTCGGCCACCTAGGGGCTTGGCCCCGTCGTCGGCTGGACCTAGGCAAAACTTAGTTAATTTCCTGTTTGTAGGTCTAGTACCCTTTTATCCCCGACTTTCTTGCGAAGGCGGGGGCATGCAAAGGGGCGACCATAGGAAACCGACCTGGAACATGGATGGTTGCAGGAGCTTTTGAAGCTTGCCATCGTCGGCCACCTAGGGTCTTGGCCCCGTCGTCAGCTGGACCTAGGCAAAACTTAGTTAATTTCCTGTTTGTAGGTCTAGTACCCTTTTGTCCCCGACTTTCTTGCGAAGGCGGGGGCATGCAGAGGGGCGACCATAGGAAACCGACCTGGAACATGGGTGGTTGCAGGGTCCTTTAATGCCTGGGTTCGGAGCCCGAGGTCTTTTCTGCCTCGGGATTAGGCCCGAGGTCTTTGTTTTGTGCCTGAGCTCGGAGCTCGAGGTCTTTTCTGCCTCGGGGTTAGGCCCGAGGTCTTTGTTTTGTGCTTGAGCTCGGAGCCCGAGGTCTTTCATGATTTGCACGGTGTATTGGCCGGGGTGAATTTTCAAAGCAAACTTTATCGATTTTATTTGAAAAAGTAACAATTTGTAACAGTTGCCCGATCAGGGCTACATGAAAAGAACTTGTCATACAGTACTAGATTCCCATAGCCAAATGCTACTGATAATACTTGCGGAGGTGTTGCACGTTCCAAGGATGACTGAGATCGTGCCCGTCCATGTTCTGTAGCCAGTAGGTTCCCGGTCTGTTGACCCGAGTCACGATATACGGTCCTTCCCAGTTTGCTCCCAACTTCCCATGGCTTGGAACTCGGGTAGACTGGTTCACTGCCTTAAGGACAAGGTCCCCGACTTGAAAGCTACGATGCTTCACCTTGCTATTATAATACCTCGAGACCCTTTGCTTGTAAGCTGCCACCCTGAGATAGGCCTGGTCTCTTCTTTCTTCGACCAGGTCTATTTCCGTCCGGAGGGCTTCTCCATTGTCTTGGTCATTAAAGGTAGCGACCCGGTATGATGGCAGCCCAAGCTCGGTGGGGACTACCGCCTCAAAACCATAAGTTAAAGAAAATGGGTTTTCGCCTGTAGCTGCCCGGGGTGTGGTGTGGTAGGCCCACAGGAGGGCTGGGAGTTCTTCAGCCCACAAGCCTTTGGCACCTTCAAGCCTTGTCTTAATCGACTGCAGGATCGTGCGGTTGGTCACCTCGGCCTGACCATTAGCTTGTGGATGCTCGGGAGAAGAGTAACGATTCAGTATCCCATAGCCCGAGCAAAACTGTCTAAAGATGGGTGTATCAAATTGTCTTCCATTGTCGCTGATCAGGACTCATGGAATACCGAACCTGCTAAGGATATTTCTCTCCACAAAATGTTCCATTTTTCGCTCGGTTATCGTTGCCAGGGGCTCGGCCTCTGCCCACTTGGTGAAGTAGTCAACGGCTATCACAACAAACTTAACCTGCCCTTTTCCCATTGGTAAGGGACCAACGATGTCGATTCCCCATTGGGCGAATGGCCAAGGACTATGGACCGGGGTCTGAATTTCTCCCGGTTAGTTCATCATGGGAGAGTACCGTTGGCACTTGTCACACCTTCGAACGTACTCCTGCGAATCCCGGGCCATGGTTGGCCAATAGTATCCTTGTAGTAGGGCCTTTCTCGAGAGTGCCCGACCCCCTACGTGGTTCCCGCACACGCCTTCATGAATTTCGTACAGTATTGCTTGAACTTGCGTAGGATGAACACAGCGGAGGTATGGAATGGTGAACCCCCTCTTATAGAGGACACCGTCGAGAACATGATATCGTGCCGCCCGGTACTTGACCCGCCTTGCTTCCTCTTTTTCATCCGACAGCCCTCCTGTTGTCAAGAAAGTCACGATTGGATCCATCCAACTGGGTCCCAGAGTGACCGGGTCAACCTCCATGCCCTCTGAGTTGATCACACTTGGCTCGGGTAAGAATTGTATCCTTATCCCGGGTAAGTCTGACTCAGCCGACAAAGCGAGGCAAGCTAGCCTGTCAGCTCGAGTGTTTTCCTCTTTAGGTATCCGATTGATGGAGAATCCTCGGAGCTGATTGGAAATTGCCCGGACGAGGGCCAAGTAGGCGACCATGCTATCTTCCCGTGCTTCGTATTCATGGTTTACTTGATTGACCACGAGCTGGGAGTCGCTGTAGCCCTGGACCTACTGTGCACTCATTGAGACGGCCAACTGTAACCCGACCAAGAGGGCTTCGTACTCGGCCTCGTTGTTGGAGGCACGAAACCCAAACCTTAAAGCATATTCGAGCTGGATGCCATCGGGGGTAGTCAGGATGATTCCGGCTCCACTACCTTGCTGGTTTGAAGAGCCATCGACATGTAATACCCAAGTGGGGATGCCGGCGAGCAATCCGGGCGGTAATACCGGAGGCTCAGGTTCCTCGACCGGATCTTCTGGATACGTAAACTCGACCAGAAAATCCGCGATGGCTTGTCCCTTGATTGTCGTCCGGGGTCGATAAGTTACCTCAAACTCTTCCAGTTCCAAAGCCCACTTGACGAGCCTCCCGGATGTGTATGGTCGAGAGAGAATTTTGCGGAGAGGCTGATCGGTCAGTACTACAATGGCATGGGCCTAGAAGTACGGTTGGAGCCTTCGGGCTGAGGTAACGAGGGCGAAGGCCAACTTCTCGATACGGGAATATCGGCTTTCCGCACCTTGCAACGCCCGGCTGGTGTAGTACACTGGGAACTGTATCCCGTGCTCTTCCCGGATGAGTGCCGAGCTAACCGCCGATGGTGACACCGCTAGGTACAAGAAAAGTTCCTCTCCGGCTGTAGGTGTCGACAATAGAGGAGGAGAGGCCAGGTATTTCTTGAGTTTCTGGAATGCCTCCTCGCACTCTTCCGACCATTGAAAAGCTTTGCGGAGAATTTTGAAGAACGGCAGGCACCGATCAGTTGCTCTGGACACGAATCTGTTCAGTGCGGCCACCCGTCCGGCTAAGCTCTGAGCTTCTTTTGTTGATTTAGGTGACCGCATGTTGATGATAGCTTGGATTTTGTTGGGGTTTGCTTCGATTCCCCGTCTGCTGACTAGATGACCGAGGAATTTCCCGAACGAGACCCCAAAGGTGCATTTGGCCGGGTTCAACCTCATCCTGAATTTTCTCAAAATGTTGAAGGCCCCGGCCAGATGCTCAAGGAGATCAGGTTCATCCCGGCTCTTGACCAGGAGATCATCCACGTACACTTCCATGGACTTTCCGATGAGGTCTCTGAACATGAAGTTGACCAGGCGCTAGCATGTACCCCGGGGATGAAGAGAAGACGGCGTTCATCACCGACCAAGGCAGCTGATCTGATTATACCCCGAGTAGGCGTCCATGAACGAGAGGAATGAGAGGCCTGCCGTCGAGTCGACAAGGAGGTCTATCCTAGGCAACGAATAACAGTCCTTGGGACAGGCCTTGTTGAGGTCGGTGAAGTCCACACACATCCTCCACTTGCCATTGCTCTTCTTGACCAGGACAACATTAGCCAGCCAATCGGGGTAGTGGACCTCCCGGATGGAGTTAGCTTTTAGGAGCTTCTCGACCTCCTCGCTTATTGCCGCTTGTCTCTCAGAGGCCATGCCCCTCTGTTTCTGCTTCACCGGACGGCAGTCCGGGCTGACGTTGAGACAATGGGACATCACTCGGGTATCAATCCCGGGCATGTCCTCATGACTCCAAGCGAAAACGTCCTGGTTTTGCCTCAGGAATTGGGTCAATTTTTCCTTCAAGGTAGGCTCCAGTAGTGCGCCTATGTTGACCGTGCGATCCGGGTGTTCTGGATCCAGCACAACTTGCTCCAATTCCTCCATAGGTCCTATTACGTCCCTATGATCCCGGGGGTCCATTTCTTGGATATTCAGTGTTTCGGTGATTGCCCCCCGGCGCAACGAGCTAACATAACAACTTCGAGCCGTGGTCTAGTCTCCTCGCAAACATCCGGGTCCCTTGGCAGACGGGAACTTCACGGTTAAGCTGTATGTGGAGACAACTGCTCGGGCCCCGTTGAGGGTTGGCCTTCCGAGAATGACGTTGTAGGCCGAGGGGGCCTCCACTATCACGAAATTGGCCAGTATGGAAACCTGTTGCGGGTAGGTCCCCATGAGAATCGGAAGCTCGATCGTACCGAGCGGTTGAGTGCTGGAGCCGTTGAATCCGACCAGGGGAGTAGCAACCGGCCGGAGCCGATCCCCGGAGATCCCGAGTTGGTCGAATGCCACTGCAAACATTATGTCGGACGAGCTGCCTGTGTCAACCAGTACCCTCTGGACCATATAGTTAGCTATTGAAAGCGTTACTACTAGTGGGTCATCATGGGGGCAGTGGAGGCCCTGCATATCGTCGAACGAGAAGGTCAGAACGTCAGTTGGTGAGGAGCCGGTGGATTGGACCTGCCATATATCCGCTCGGGATGCTCGGGCATGCCTCTTCCGCGCCGACTGAGAATCACCTCCGCCTGATGTCCCACCAGAGATCACGTTAATGTGGCCGAGCAGTGGAGGGGGCTGACCAGGAGCTTGGGCTTCCTGTCGGGGCCGTCTGTCCGCTGCGACATACTCGGCTAGATGTCCCTGCTCGATCAGCTTCTCGATTGCTATCTTCAATTTGAAGCAATCCTCCATTTCGTGGCCGTGATCCCTATGATAACGGCAAAACTTCTCCCGGTTTCGTTTGCCTGGCGGGGCTCTGAGGTTGGCTGGCTGCGGAAGCAGCCTCTGTGCCTCTGCAGCGGCCATCACCTCATGTATAGGCCGGGAAAGGGGTGTGAAAGCCGCTGGGGGTTGGCCCCTAGCGTCCTTCTAATCTTGCTTCAGCTTCTTTCCTGGGTCCTTCTCTGATCCCTTGCGCTTGCGCTTGGCTTTTGGGGATTCATCTCCTGCCTGGTTGGCGCGTTTTGCCTTCAAAAACTCTTCGGTGTCTATATACTTCCCAACTCTTTCCGAGAGTTCCACCAGGGTTGTCGGTCGATTGCGATGAAAAGACGTGGCCACCTTGGTGTGTTGAACTCCTGAACAGAAGGCCATGATTGCGGCCGTCTCGTTGAGGTTGCGGATCAGGAGCCTCTGCTGGTTGAAACGATCCACATACTCCCTTAAAGATTCACCCTTTTGCTGCTTGACGGCTAGCAGCTGGGTGTCTGGTTGGGATCGGTCTAGCATCCCGACAAACTGGCTGATGAAGAGTTTGCTGGGGGCTTTGAAGTTGTCAACCGTCCGGGGCTTCAGGGCATGGAACCACTGTGCGGCTGATCCCTTGAGAGTACTAGGGAAGGCCAGGCACAACAGCTCGTCTATCGTAGTGACCAGTGCCATCTGCGCCTTATAAGTGCGGATGTGGTCCACCGGACTCCTCGTGCCGTCATATGAGCTGAGGTAAGGGGGTTTGAACTTCCGCGGAATTGGAAATTGCGTCACCCGAGTAGTGTAGGGCGACTCTGTTTCTGTATTTGTGAGGTCGTGGCCGGATTTGCGGTTCAGTCTCTCAATCTGCTACTGCAACTCCTCGACCTGGGCTTTGACGTCAGTGTGCCCGGTCCTCCTTTCTGCGTCAGAGTGGTAGGTAGGGTCGGATGATGAGGCCTCATCCTCAAAGCGCGTCGACCTCGGGGATAACACTCGGCTGTGGGTCCGGGATAGTCTATGCCTAAGATCCCCCTGGCTTGGGACGGGTGGATCATCGACCGACTCCCGGGCTTTACGTCCGGGCACTTCTCCCCTCGCAGCTCGCCGACGCTCAATGAGAATCCTGGCGTCCTCCACTCGGCGCGCTCGACGAGGAATGTACCGAGGTCCTCTCTGCGAGCGCTTGGTAGCCTGGCTACGTTCTCCCTCCGGATAACGTTCGCGATCTGGTTGGGACACTGGAGCAAATCGGGTTTTTTCGCGTGTTCGAGCGGGCCCTTGGCTGGGAGCGCACTTTTCAGGCCGCTTCTCCGACGAAAGGCCTTTCTCATGGTCCCCAACCGCCTTTTCGTGCTGGGCCATAAGCGCCTCTATTTGCTGTTGTGTCCGGAGCTGACCTTCCAAGAGCTGTTCCAGCGCCGCTGTAACATGTTCGGTGGTCATGGAGGTTGCCCGAGGCTCGATCTGCAGGTCCTCCTGACCGGCTGAATCGGCGGTCTTCTTGCCCTTCTTCGGCGGCATGTCGATCAGTCAAAGATTTTTGTTGATGAGGAAACTGTGTCGATTTCCCACAGACGGCGCCAAACTGATGATGCCGAAAATTGGTAGGCAAGATTTATGCAAGAAGGCAAAGCAAAGAAAAGTTTGTGTGTGGTTCGGCCCCGTTAATGAGATAACCTACGTCCACGTGTGCGTCTACGCGCTTCTCACTAGCAGATCACCGGCGGGCCTGGTGAGCCAACAAAGATGGGCGACACTACCAGTAATACCGGTCGGGTGTATGCGTACGAGCGGTTTGTTCTCTAGCGAGTAAGTATCTGCTTAGAGAAGTAAATTTTCGGATCCCCCTAAGGAGGATAGGTGGGCTCTTTTATAGATGCCAAAGTCCACCCTTACATGGTAAGTTTATTAGATTAGGAAACCTAATCTAATCACAATGGATTTGCACAACATTAGGAGAGTTTCCTAAGTGACTTAGGAAACCATTGATTCTTTCTTGATAGAGTCATGGCCGTATAAGGAAACGATGAGTGACACCATCTACTCCGCGCCTACCGGGGAATCACTATGCCTCGTTCCCGAGCTGCCGAGTATCCCGGTCGGTTATAGCTGAACACCTCGGAAGTGTGGGCTCCATGCTCCCACTCCAGACTGACTGGGCTATCTGCTGACCACGTGGCGGTGGGACAGTTACAGAATGTTTCTGGACGCATCAATTATGTTATTCATTTTTAGTATTCAACTGTCCCTTATCCAGCCCTATCTTCCCTTGGTATAATTTTATCCCAAGAATTTGGGATAAAATTTCTTTTCAGGGGATAGGTTGCACCAAACGCAAGATATGATATGGCTTATTCTATCTTGTTCCCTTATCCGACATACCAAATGTGCTCTTAGTGATCAATTTAACCTCTGATCACTGAAAAGATATGAGTAGTTTCTTGGAGGACTAATTTGAGAATTTATCCAACCAGAGTCTTGTTTTCAAGACTAACGCCCATATAGAGTGTGTTTATCAATAACTTTTAGGGTTTATAAGTGATTCTGAACTCCAAAAGCTAAAGCAAAATTGTTCGGCAAACCAGATTATGAAAGTCAATTGCCAAAAAAATTAATATGAATCAATCGCATGAATTTGCAATTACTTTTGATCAATAGAAAATTCTTTTATGATTGAATCGCAGTAGCAAAAGTTGTGCCAAATGGATCCATAATGGCACATCTAACAAATGGGAAACCCTAAACCTTGTCTCTCTAACCACCACCACCACCACCCAAAAAAATAATAATAAATAAAATTTAGAAATTTAGTGTTAAATTCTCATTAGGCGAAGTTATTGGTTAAAGGATACAATGGAAACTTTTTTGGTAAAAAATTCCCTCAACCCAAGTTTTTTTGTATAAAAATCTTGATGAATTAATTTCACAGAATCATTGGGATTTTTGTCCAGTTTTCATATGTGAGAAGCATTCGCTAAAATGTTTTCTTTGTTGGACTTAATGCTTAAAATGTACTCTAAAATGGACCAAACTCTAATTTTTTTTTTTAAAATGTGTGTATATATATATACACACACTATTATATAAAATAGGCATAAATATTGGAATATTCTTTTAAGATGCCAAATTAATTGGCCATATTGGTCATTTTGAATTTCTAATTTGGTTATTTTGTAATTTCACAACATATCCATCTACACAAGTTACTATTGAATAGTAACTTAAGGCTTGTTTGACAGGACTTGTTTGAGCCTTTAATGCATCTTTCAAAAAACATTTAAATTACCAAACAAGCCTAAGTTGCTATTCAATATTTCACATTACATTTATCAACAAGAAATTACTATCGAAAAGAAACCTAAGGCTTATTTGGCAAGGCTTATTTGAGCCTTAAGACATCTTTCGAGGAATCTTTGAATTCCCAAACAAGCCTTAAATTACTTTTGTAAATTAAGGGCTGTTCGGCAAGGCTTGTTTGAGCCTTAAGGCATCTTTTATGAATCTTTGGATTACCAATCAAGCCATAAGTTAATTTTGTAAATTATCCTTTCTATAGATGTATATATACATATTATAATTTATTGTTATTATTTATGTATTTAAAATGTGTGTAATTTATACATTAAATTAACAAACTATCATTTTGTTAAATTGAATTATCAAATAACCCAGTTGCATTTTATAATTACCCTTCTGTGTGTATATATACATAGATTGTTTTATTATGTAAAATAAATATTTTGCATTTTTTAACCTTTTGTTAAAGTTTAAAGTGTGTACAATTATAAATTGAATTACCAAATTACCCTTTTGCCTTTTGTAAATTAGCCTTTTGTATATATGTGTATATATGTACATGTTATAATTTATTATTATTTATGTATTTCGAGTGTGTATAATTGTAAGTTGAATTACTAAATTACATATACATATTATTATTATTATTATTATTATTATTATTATTAGATATATATTGAATAAATTATTAAAGAAAATAGCATTAAAGTTTAAAGTGTGCACATATATAATAAATGAGTAATATTTGAGGCACTAACGAATTTTACTAACACTCACACCCACACTCTATCTCTCTCCTAGTGGCACTGTGGGGCCCGCAGTGGACCCCGCAGTGTCACTAGGAGAGAGATAGAGTGTGGGTGAGAGTGTTAGTGAGATTTGTTAGTGCCACTAGCATTGTTGATAATGAGTTCCCTTTCGTTAAATTGAATTACCAAAAATTATTTTGCCTTCTATAAATTTCTATTGTGTTTGTTTTTGTGTATGTGTGTGTATACATGTATACTCCCTCCGTTCCAAAATAAGTGTCCACGTTTCCTATTTTGGATGTTCCAAAATAAGTGTCCATTTTGAAAGTCAACTACATTTTTTCTATAAATTACCTATAATACCCTCACAATATAAGATAAGCATCATTTCCTAGGAGAGTGGGAAAAGGGAAACAAGTAATAAAATCAATGTCACATCAAGGGTAATATGGAAAAGTGAAAAAATGAAGGACAAAAGAAATAAATATAATACACATTTCTTAAATATTGTGTAAATTGGTAGTGGACACTTATTTTTAGAACGGATGGATTATTATTTTATTGTATTATGGCATATATATTGAATAATCAAATTATCCTTTGCAAATTACCCTTTTTGTTAAATCAATTTACCAAATTACCCTTTTGCATTTCGTAAATTACACTTTTGTATATATGTGTATATGTATATATGTATATATTATCTATACATTAAAAAAAACATCCTAAAAATTTTAAGCGTATACAATTATAAGTTGAACAACAAAATTACCCTTAAACATTTGCAAAATACTCCTTTTGTTAAATCGAATTATCAAATTACTCAATTGTCTTTTGTAAATTATCATTTTTGCATATATATATATATATATATATTTGTTGAGTAAGGCTCCAGTGCGCACTGAGTAAGCGCACTGGATGAACGCACTGGCTTTAAAGCCTAAAATAATCGCGGGGCACTCCACTGACCCGTGCCCCATCCTGCCGCCCCGCTAACCCACTATTTTTTAAGGCTTAAAAACCCAGTGCGTTCACCCAGTGCACACTGGAGCCGGACTCTATATTTGTGTATATATATGTATTATCTATATATTATGTTATGGGGAAGTTCTGTAGTGGGGCGTGGCTGTTTCGCCCCATGTGAAGCCATTTAATGTCCACCGTTGGATGAAAGTAAGGTTGGTTCCCATGCGACACCTGCACATTGGTTTCAAAAAATTTCAACCTTATTTCACCTGTCACACCCCTAACACGCCTCGGGCAAGTTGGGACACGTGTAAACAAGCCCACACATCAAAACACCCTTAATTCACTAAGAAAAGCATGGATTAAACCTTAAAAAATAGCTCCGTTGACACAAAATAGACCCAAGGGCAAAATAGTCATTAATAAAATATACAAAATTTTGTAAAAGAAAGGTCTTTGAGTCCCGGTTCCAACGCAAAAAATGGCGCGTGAACCGAATTTCCTAGAGAGAGTTATGCTTATTTCCGTAAAAGCCGTCGGGCTAAACCCAGACCAGCGGATCGATCCGCCCAAAATCGGATCTATCTAGTTTTGGCAGATTGCCATTTCCAGCAGCTTCTGAAGTCCCGGATCGATCCACACCAGACCCGGATCGATCCGCAATCCGGATTGTACAGATGTTACTTTCTGCTGCTAAAAATATCAGATTTCAAGTTCAAACCAACACCAAACATCAACAAACCTTGGGTAAACATCAAAGACCTTTACCAAAACATTTTCATTTGTTTTAAAACATTAACACAACTTATCCAAATATGAATTTATAATCAAAACATATCAATTCCTCATGTGATTCATAAGTTTACCCCCAAAAATCCATGATTCTCTCAAACACCCACACAACTATTCAACATAGAGAAAAACCAAGTTAAATTTACAACCAAAACTACCTAGGTTCCTCCAAGTTACTCCCAAACTCATGACTTGTAACTAGCAACCATGACTCATGGTTTGCTACACAACCAAACTCCATACCCCAACTTAACATATTACAAGCTTTCTCAAAACATGAGTTGTTCACATATCTATTACAAAGATTACATTTGAAATTAAAACCAACTAGTCATATGCATATATCCACTTATACACAACTTGTGGACTATAAGAGAAGTTCCACAAGTTATATCACAACCCACCATGGCAAGACTTGACATATTACAAGAAGTCTCTACACATGAGTTAACTACACCTCTATTAACCAAAAGTGACAACCACAAATTTAACATCTAAACATATGGACATTTTTACATATACACAACTCTCGTGCCCACCCCACAGTGCAGATCATTTCCTCTCGTCTTCCCGTGCCGTACCTGCGATGGTTACTTAATAACCACAACAGAAAATATATTTTTGTTTAAGCTTTCGCTTAGTGAGAGAACTAATCATGCTATTGGAATGTTTAATATGCAAATGCAATAATCATTATAAACAACAACAATTTGATCTCCGGGAAGTTAAGCCATTCCAGCCACCACCCCCGGGTCCTTCTCACCCCGGATCTTTATCATTTTTGGCGCATATAGCGCAACACACACTCTCTTGTGGCCCTGAATGCATCACCGACATTTCATTGTGGTTGTCATCACGTCCTACTCATTGAGGACTCCATATCCCTTACATATGGGACCTATAAATGGTGACCACTACTTGACTTCCCTTTGATCCACATAAACATTTAAGCAACTTAGCACATAAGCATAACAATTTTACCTTATTGGCATACTTTTTGCCCAAATTCATCAACATATATATACATGAGCATGAGTTTAACAACTATGAACAACAATTATCACATTAACATAGCTAAACATCCAATTAAGGGATTAGGACACTCACCTCTTCGATTTACTAGCGATTAAAGCTTCTAGAATCCAATTTTAAGCTAGATTCAACCCAACTCTTACTCTAGGATCAATCCTACATAAGTTTGGTACCAAAAATGTCTATCAAGAACGGTTGCTGTAAAAACATTGCAGAAAATAAAAATAAAGAACGTGCATGCGATCCCCTTACCTATACGAGTCCAAATATGGTCTCGGATCGCAAATCCGACGTTGGACGGTGAAGGAACGGCAAGAAACGTCGTCTGAGAAACCGTCGCCGACTCAGAGCTCTTGGTTCTCTTGAATTTTTGGAGATTCCAACTGAATTTTGTGCTTAAGACACATATGCTACATGCATATGTGTGTTGGCACAACTTTTTCCTATTCTCATTTACCTCCCCCAACTTTCTTTAAGCTTTATTATGAAACCCCCATGTTAATTACATTAATTACTCACCTTTTCTAAATGAGTTTAATCTAGGTTCCGGATGGGTCCCAAACGTGGTCCCACATAAATTATGTGATTGCTATTAAATCTTCCAATTATCAATTGCATTCAAATACGTCCTCTCACGGGTACCAAAATTGGTCCCTTTATCTATCATAAGACAAAAATATCTTTAAGCATTAAAATAATATGCACATCAACATATAATAACATCAAAATGCAAATTATCTTAATTAGACCCTCATTGGGCCCCACATTTATACCAGTTTTTCCTTTTACAGAACTTTCATCTGTGTCCTCATTTGAACATCTTTTCATATGTGGGTTCATAACCCCACCTTAAATCATCTTATGCATTAATTATCATTAATTAACACATGCTAATATCACATTAATCTTGTTTTTCGGGTACAGGTGTTACATCACCACTGCTGCCGGTTACACATAGCACACCCAACTCTACTCCTCCTTTACCGATTGCCCACCAACATGTTTTTGTGTATATGCTTTTTTTTCTTTTTCTTTTTAGCGTTTGTTTTTTTAGAGGAAAGTGTATATGTTTGAATACACAATTTTTTCATATTTTTATAGAATAGATTTTTACTCACCCCAAAATTGCTCATCCTCCCTCTTGCATTGGCTAATGTAGTGGGGCCCAATATTAAATGAGAATTAGTTAATTGTATACCCCGTTGCATTAGTCAATGGCAGAGGAGGGTGAGTAATGGGTAAACAATTTTGCGGCGAGCAAAATTGTACTCATTTCTATAGGGTTAATATCACCCACCACCCTCGAGGTTTGATTAGAGAACATTTACTCCAGTCACGTTTGAATAACAACCCATCCCCATGTTTTGGTAGAGTTACAATCTAGCCCTCAAAAATTAATGAAAAAAATTAATTCTCTTGGACACTCCCTGGCATCTGTGGTATGGCTAAAATGTGAGGCAAATTGGACACTCCCTGGTATCCGTGTAATAAAGTGTGAGGCAAACTGAACATTCCCTAGTACCCCTGTACTATAGTGTGGTCACCTTAGTATTTCAAGATACTGGAGCGAGAGAGTTAGATGATGTGTTGTCGAGAAAAAAGAGTATGTGAGATGAGAATAGTTGCATTATTCCATGCACGGTCACAAAACATTGAAGATTATGAAATTATTTTTACTGCTTTATAATTTGAATTCATTACTATATTTCTAACTTGTTGGTTAATGAAACCTATAAGGAAAAGAAAATGGTAAGTGAGTATGTTTTACATTACAAGTACGTATTTTTAATACTCACCAGCTTCTCAAAGCTGACGACGTTGATGCACCATGGGCATTCATGTCTATACTTTTCAGGTTATGACCGGGCAGAACAATACAATTACACGAATTGAATGCGACTATCTGAGAAGAGGAATTTTGTTACTATTGCTTTATGTTAGAAACCGATCTTGTAATAAGGATGACTATAATAGATATTATTTTGTTTCAAGGCAGATTGTGCCTTTAGTTAATCACGCGTTGTAATAATTAATAACTTGGGAAAAAAATGTAACCTTTGATTGCTTTTACTATGATTTAAATTATTATATTATTCGACGTTTGGGACAGAATCAATCCTTCAAACTGTCGCGACCTACGGTTCCATAAAGGAAATTAATTATTTTTCCTATTTATGCTACGTCAGGGCGTGACACAGTTGGACTTTATTTGGTTGCGTATAACATATATTCCATTAGGTACAATATAGTGATACTTAGCATTTTGAAAATTTGGCACATTTCTTTGCAAAGTCCAAACAACCTTTATCAAAGTGCAAACAACTCTTAGGACGGTCCAAACCTGCTATTTACTTCTTCTTTTTTTTTTTTACAAACTTGAATTTTATTTAGTTGTGTATAACATTTATTCCATAAGGTACAACATAGTGATACTTAGTATTTTGCAAATTTGGCACATTTCTTTGCAAAGTCCAAGCAACCTTTACCAAAGTTCAAACAACCCTTAGGAAAGTCTAAACCTGCTATTTACTTTTTTTTTCTTTACAAACTTGAATTTTATTAGTTGTGTACAACATTTATTCCATAAGGTACAACATAGTGATGTTTAGTATTTTGCAAATTTGGCACATTTCTTTGCAAAGTCCAAACAACCTTTATCAAAGTCCAAATAACCCTTCAAAGTCCAACCTGTTTTTTTTTCCTTACAAACTTGAATTTTATTTAGTTCTGTACAACATTTATTCCATAAGGTAAAACACAGTGATGCTTAGTATTTTGCAACATTGACACATTTCTTTGCAAAGTTCAAACAAACTGGATCAAAGTCCAAGGAACCCTTAGGAAAGTTCAAACCTGCTATAACAGGTCGCAAGACATTTAATGCCCCTGACCTGTGGCAGCCTTCCTCTTCCCTTCCAATCCACACCTGCCACGTGTATAATGGTTTTGCCCCACCTAGGGTAATACCACCCTACCCCACTGCAGAATTCCCCTATGTCATGTTATGTGATAAAAAAAATAGCCTTAAAATTTAAAGTATGCACACTTGTATATCTAATTACCTAATTACCCTTTTATCTTGTGTATACTACCTTCTGTAAAAGTTTAAAGTGTATATAGTTACTAAATATAAACATTACTTTTGGTAGGAAGTTATTTATCTTGTCCCACCCACATAACATAACATATGGTGGGACCAGTTGAATTTTGACAGGAAGTTATTTACCTGATCCCACTGCCACATCATTTTGGAGCACTTTTGAGATAGAAATTTAGGAAGCATAGCATTACTCTTTTTTTTAACACCAACTAAAGAAATAATAGAGCTTATTTCTCTTTCAGTACACATTAAAAAAATATATAAATTTTATTTTTTCTATCAAATTCGACACTGTGCCTTGCACGAGCCACATCTTCCTAATGTGTGTGTATATATATATAACCTCATTGCACTTTATTATGACTATATAACCACGATTGCATCTATTATGTTACAGGAAAAGAAAGATGATGAATTAGAGCTAGTTGGGTATAGCTTTTGGGGGCCAACAATAGCATATAAGTGATTGTCAAAAATTGTGATCGTTAGGGTTGTTTTTTACAGATTCATTTAGTCAGTGAAGTGCACGTAAAGTTGGGGAAAGCAAATATGCGGTTCTTGTTGGGAATTTAACACGGGGAATCAAATTTTTTTGAATAAATACACACACATGAGCAGTAATTAAACATGCATACCAAAGAAAAGACACACGATTTCTATGTGGTTCGGCCAAACACAGTGGCAGATCTAGAATTTTATGTTAGGAGGGGCCAAGTAAAATGGGATTGGGCTCTCTGGTAAACAAGTGCTGCCCCTGAGGCAAAATTTTTTGGTCTATTTATACATATTTTTGGCGCAAGATTAGAGTCGAAAGAGTAGTTTGGTCGATTAGAGTTAGGTCGTTTTTGTCTCATGAGCTAGGTAGTTGAGTATTATTCTTCTCATTCTCTATTATGGGGGACGGTTAATGCCACACTCTTGAGTAAATAGTCCTTCATATGGGATCTATTAAGTTGATATTGACAATTAAGCTTATAGTACTATTTGGCCTACCAAACAACGAACTATTAAATTTAAAATGATTATTAGTCCAGACTTTTTCGTCCTTAGATTAGTCCTGCAAAACAAACTGTGGCATTGGAACTTTTGACTTCAAATTGTCTTTTTTGGATGGTTTATAATGTAAATGTTAAAAAATTGGGAGGGTGTAGACACCCCAATTTTGACCGACCGTCGAATTTAGGAGAGCGTCACCTCCACGTCCGATGATGATAAGGAACGAAAAGATTCGAAGTATTCCAAGCTCTTCAGAAAATTTCCAAACGCGATAAAATTTCACAGAAAGAAGAAAATACCAGGTATTTAGGAGAATTCAGGTGTAAAACACCATTTTCGGAAAAGATCTTCAAAAATAAATTGCTTTGGGAAAAAGAAAGACCTAAAAAGGGAAGCTCAACAAAAAACGGCACACAGCAGATTTCTACGGCATTCAGTGAATGCCGAGCGGCACTCACTAAGTGCCGAACGGCATTCAGTGAATGCCGGCCCGGCACTTACTGAGTGCCGCCAACATTTTCTGACTGTCGTTCACTTTTAAAGTTCGTATTTTGCAGTGTAATACGTATGTGTATGCGGATAAGAACAAAAAACTGATAAAGTAAGACTGACAAAAATGCGGCAATCCATTAATTACCGCGGCATTGGATGAGAGCCGCTCGGCAGTCACGCAGTGCCGGAACGGCAGTCATGGACTGCCGCGGCGGCTTTCACGGACTGCTTCGACAGTTTCTTGACTGCCGCCCTGGGCAGCAGTCTGTCTAATTTCAGGAAGTACATATTGTACCACCAAATGAGATGTTTACACATGTCTTTTACTCCGAATTCACTGAAAATACCTGGGTTATTTTGTCTATAAAAGGAGAGATCTTCCAAAGGAAGAGAGGGGGGAACACATACAAAAAAAAACACTATCATTACACCAACATTTTTGGAGAGAAAAGAGAGAGTTTGGAGAGTTTGAAGAAGAGTTTGGAAGATCTTCAAAGGAGAGAAACTTTGAGGATAGTTGGAGGTGATCCTCTAACCATAAGTTGTTTATTTGCATTCTTTCTTTTGAATCCTCAAACTATTTTGTTTTATTTGCTTCATTTCTTTTATTGTTCATACTTCCTTCTTGAGACTCTTAGAGATCCTCAATATCTCTCTTGAAATATTTTGAATATGATCTTTTGAATCCCATGTAAGCTTATGCTTCACATGGGAGTCAAAGTTTGATCATCACTTTATTTTATAAGCAAATAGATGGATCCAAGTCCATACTCATGACTTGGGTCCTCTAAACTTGATGTCTTAGGGAATCCTTTCCATATTCTTTTGAGACTCATGAGTTTTAGTCATGTCTTGATCTCCAATGACCATCAAATGGTAGGAGAAGTGGTTTGGTTTAAACCCAACTTCATGGTTTGATAGTTGGAGTTACCAAATAAAAGTTGAACTTGACAAATGAAAACAGTTAGTTCACAAACTGTTTTTGATCAAAGATTTTTAGTTCAAAATCTAACCGTTGAAATCAAGAGAAACCAACGGGAAAGTGTCAATAACTTAAAGTTCTACCACTGTAATTTTTGTTTTAAGGTGGTTCCATGTTTAAAATGGTTTGGTCATGAGTTTTGTGAAGTAACAATAATCTGCCCAGAATTTCAGAACAGCAAGTCCATTTTGAAATTCATAAATCAGCATTCTAATGGAGTTTTTGGGGTCTCTAATAATTTTTTCTGGGTACCTTAATGTGTTAGGAAGATCCCCTAAAAAGATCTAAGTGTTTCTCATCTTTTTTCTAATTTTAAAAAATCAAACAATATCTCTGGACAGAGAGTTGTACATCTCTAAGTGACGTCTGATTCTTGTCCTTTTTCCGGAGATCTAACCGTTGAAACCATGATTTTCTTTTTGATTCAGAAACTAGACTCACAGAGGCATCTTGTATCCAAAATTCACCGACATCAAACCATGGGAGACATGCTTTTTCATTTTTTAAAGTGTTGGTCTGCTCTCTGCAATTTTCAGAACTTCATGACACATTTGACCAACTTTGTAAATAATGGTCCAAATGATTCTCCTATGACTTAGGGCTTAAACCATGTTTCAATAATGATTAGTTGAGCTTGAATTCAAAGTTTAAGAGTATTTCATAGTTTATTCTTGTCCATGTACATATTCATCCATATGGTTTGACACTTGTAATTAGGACTTATTTGCTTTAGATTTAATTACATTTGATAGATTTAAGCTAGAAATTTAAGATTGTTATTTCTAACTTCATATCTTGTATATCATGTGAACTAACCCTTTGTTTTATAGCGCTACCAAGGTATGACTTCTTGAATTCCTTTGGAGTTTATTATAATTTCTTGATTTTTATTGATTTTTTTAACCTCAAGCGCGACACATTAGAATTAGGATCTTGCCTTATGTGTATATGTGATTAGAGACCCTTCTTTAGGATTTCTTTTTGTTTGTATGCATTGCACGTTTAATATCGCTGCCGGATCTCGGGTAAGTTCTCTAGCTCCCAATTTGCATATCATATTGCTTGCTACTTGAATTATGTGGCTTTTGTATTTTATCACTTGCAATCTTACACCCTTTAGACATGCTTTTGTAATGTATATTTTATACATATGTATTAGTTGAGGGCATGCTTAGATTAATAAATTTGATTAAAAGGATGTTGAGTAGAGGCCTATCACAAGATAGGATGAGAGAGGGTGTTTTAGTCTGGCGGGCTCTTTCCTCTCTCATTCCATAATCCCCGGACCTAGTTTAATCTTTGGTTTCGCAAACGATCAGTTTCCTTTCAAAATGGTTTCTTAATTTTTCCTTTTAAAAATTAAGTGGCGACTCGTTTGTTTTGAATTTGAATTTTAAAAGAACTTTAAAAGAAAAGCTGTGGGTAAGAAAAATGAGATATCCACAATCTGGCGACTCTGCTGGGGAGTGTCCGTGGCTCTCATAGAGACGGGAGGAGGGAACGGCACGAAGAATCCAGGGGCCGCTAATGACTGCCTGGTCACCCTCTCTCCTAGGTACCACGCCTTGCCCTCTGGTCCACAGAGGAGTCGCCTCGTCGGGTCATACCCGGCCGACTCTCGGATCCCCACACGAGCCTCAGGTAGCACCCTGAGCCACGGCTGCCAGTGAACGTGCTCCTCCCGTAGGTTCGTCAGGAAGTTCCTGAACGAAACAAAGTCATGGGCCCCGGTCTTCCGCCGAACCCTGTTCTTCGCCCATTTCAGCCCCTGGGGCATGATAAGGGCGTCAGCATCACGCGTCTCTGGAGACATCATGCGTAAATACTCGTGAGACCAAATCTGCAATATAAGAAAGAATGAAAATGGGGGGTTAGTCTCTTAATTTGAATAAATTTCTGAAAGCATAAAAAAGCAATAAAATATGGAAAAGAATATACCTCCCACGCTCTCCAATACCCGCTGGTAGAAGCCGGTCTGTCCCGGGAGATGTCACTCATATGCCTATACAGGATAGATAACCCTGTACCAGTCCAATCATACTCGACGACCCGGTCCAGACGCTTCAGCGATGCAACCAGGGACACAGAAATCCGGTCACCCTTGGTGCTCAACAAGGAGCACCCCAGCATGTACATAAGGAAGCCTCTGGCCATCTACTCATCCGTGAAACCAGGCTGGCCCCGAAACGTATCCATAAACCACCGGACCGTAACTAGAGCCTTCTCCGGGACCACCCCTAGCAACGGCTCCACCTGGCCCCACTCCTGATCTGTCAAGTATCTCAGAGGCTCTCCGCCGAAGGCTATCCAGTGATCATGGAGGAGTCCAGCGGCGTCAACGTCATCTCGCCGAATGAGAAGTGGAATGTGCTCGTGGTGTTCCACCACCGCTCGGCGAGGGCATGTATCTGCTGTAAGTCATTGGAGCTCTTCGTCAAAAGTTTGACGAAGTCCACAAATCCTGCCGCGTCTACGAGCCCCCATACAGTCTCGCTCAACTCTGTATACCACTCATATCCGTGGGCAAGACTGTCGTGCCCTTTCAGCACCTTCGGCTGCAGCTGCAAGAAAGAACCACAAGTTCTGATATCATTAATTGGGTAAGAGAAAAAGCAAAATAAAAAGATGATGTTCTAGAGAGAGAGAGAAGCTTCAAAATATACATATAAGTAAATTTGTGAAAATCCAAAGCAAGTTCGGATTCAAAGGAGGCATTAGTTTCAATACAGGTTCACAAGTACCTAAAGTGAGTTTGAAGAAGCATCGCGCTCGTGAAATCTAAAAAATGATAATAATAATAATAATAATAATAATAATAAAGGACAGGAAAATTCAAACATAACATTCGTTTTACGAGAAGTTTCTTAAAGAGGAGCATGGAATAAAGCGATCAAGGACGCTCGGGGGCGCCACGAGCACGACATTCGGAACAGGGTATCTAAGTTGTGACAATTCTACGTTACATCCACACAGAGAAGGAAATGAAAGAAAGAAATACGAGAAATAAGTAAAGAGGGAGCGTTTACCTCGCGTTTAAACGCGCGGACCGATAAATGCTCGTCCGGGTCCCGGAGCAGGAGCGTAGCATCTGGATGATGGGTGGCCGTGTACTTGGCCTTCTTCTTCCGCCCTGAATCACTCGCCATAATCTGTTAAAGAGAAAGAGAAATCTACGCGTTAAATTCATAAAAAGTTCAGAAAAACAATGAAATAGTAGAGATTAATCAAGTCTTGATCGAGTAGGACTAACCTGAATAAGTCCTGGCTAGAACAATACAAGCAGAAGAGAAGTAGAAGAATTTTCTCCAGAGAGATTTCGAGGTGAAGGGAGTTGAGAGAATGAGGAAAATGAATTGAATCCGCCGGATTTAGCCACTGCCGCTCAAACGCGGCACTCAATTTTCTGTGCGCGGCAGTTGATGGACTGCCGCGCGGCACTCACTGACTGCCGCAACGGCACTTCTTGAGTGCCGCACGGCAGTCACGGACTGCCGCGATAATCCGCGTGTGCCGCGGTTAAGTCGGTTCAAAAAACCTTCACTTTCCCCCCAAAATTCACATTAAGTCCCGAAAATTGAATTTGAGGCCCCCAAAATTTGCCCTCATTACCCTTTTTGCCCTCGGGGTCGTTTTTAGGTACACATTGACTACAAATTTCAAAATTTAAGAGTGTATATGAGCCCGTGGGCCCCAATTTTGAAAATTGAGGATGTTTGAGCCCGTGGTCTCCCATTTCTGAAAACTAAAAACATTTGAGCCCGTGGGCTCCCGAATTTTTGAAAAATCTGAAGACATTTGAGCCCGTGGGCTCCCGAATTTTTGAAAAATCTGAAGATGTTTGAGCCCGTGGGCTCCGTTTTTTTGAAATTTGAGAAGACATTGGAGTATAATGGATTTATATTCCCCGGTTCTCGCAATAGATTTGCGTTACCCCCCGTTTTTGGAGTATAACGGATTTATATTCCCGATTTTCGCAACAGATTTGCGTTACCCCCCGTTTTTTGAATATAACGGATTTACATTCCCGGTTCTCGCAACAGATTTGCGTTACCCCCCATTTTTGGAGTATAACGGATTTATATTCCCGGTTTTCGCAACAGATTTGCGTTAACCCCCGTTTTTTGAATATAACGGATTAATATTCCCGGTTCTCGCAACAGATTTGCGTTTACCCCCCATTTTTGGAATATAACGGATTTATATTCCCGGTTCTCGCAATAGATTTGCGTTTACCCCCTGTTTTTGGAATATAACGGATTTATATTCCCAGTTCTCGCAACAGATTTGCGTTTACCCCCCGTTTTTGGAATATAACGGATTTATATTCCCGGTTCTCGCAACAGATTTGCGTTTGCCCCCGTTTTTGGAATATAACGGATTTATATTCTCGGTTCTCGCAACAGATTTGCGTTTACCCCCCGTTTTTGGAATATAACGGATTTATATTCCCGGTTCTCGCAACAGATTTGCGTTTACCCTCGTTTTTGGAATATAACGGATTTATATTCCCGGTTCTCGTAGCAGATTTGCGTTTACCCCCCGTTTTTGGAATATAACGGATTTATATTCCCGGTTCTCGCAACAGATTTGTGTTAACCCCCGTTTTTGGAATATAACGGATTTATATTCCCGGTTCTCGCTACAGATTTGCGTTTACCCCCCGTTTTTGGAATATAACGGATTTATATCCCCCCCGAGATCAATTCAAAAGATCATGACCCCTGTAAGAGATCTTCGCATCAGTCACTGAATTAGGCGATCTTCCCTAAACTAAATGCGTAAGGGAGACATGATGAGCATGGTGCTTGCATAACCAGGTCAATTCGGAAAACACCATTGCATGGCACTTGCATCACGATAAGATAGGTGCATTCATCCGTATGGTCACTTGCGTTTGTGTATGTTTAGCTCCTGCCTGAACTACGTCTTGGTCTGATTCCTGAGGGGATACGTAGGCAGCTCACCAATGAGAACGACCAACATGAACCGTTTGTGAAACTTTTTTTGCAACGCATTTTTTTTTTTTCCTAAATTCGACAGTCTGGTCAAAGGCTTGTCTTCACACAGGCTTTGACATTCACTTATGAGACGCGTTGCCCCACAAGCTCTGTCAAAGAGGGGCAAACTGTAGACACCCCAATTTTGACCGACCGTCGAATTTAGGAGAGCGTCACCCTCCACGTCCGATGATGATAAGGACCGAAAAGATTCGAAGTATTCCAAGCTCTTCAGAAAATTCTCCAAACGTGATAAAATTTCACAGAAAGAAGAAAATACCAGGTATTTAGGAGAATTCAGGTGTAAAACACCATTATCGGAAAAGATCTTCAAAAATAAATTGCTTTGAAAAAAAGAAAGACCTAAAAAGAGAAGCTCAACACAAAACGGCACACGGCAGATTTCAGCGGCATTCAGTGAATGCCGAGCGGCACTCACTAAGTGCCGAACGGCATTCAGTGAGTGCCGGCCCGGCACTTACTGAGTGCCGCCAATATTTTCTGACTGTCGTTCACTTTTAAAGTTCGTATTTTGCAGTGCAATACGTATGTGTATGCGGATAAGAACAAAAAACTGATAAAGTAAGACTGACAAAAATGCGGCAATCCATTAATTATCGCGGCATTGGATGAAAGCCGCGCGGCAGTCACGGAGTGCCGGAACGGCAGTCATGGACTGCCGCGGCGACTTTCACGGACTGCCGCGACAGTTTCTTGACTGCCGCCCTGGGCAGCAGTCTGTCTAATTTCAGGAAGTACATATTGTGCCACCAAATGAGATGTTTACACATGTCTTTTACTCCGAATTCACTGGAAAACATCTGGAAGAGGGGGGAACAACACATACAAAAAAACACTATCATTACACCAACATTTTTGAAGAGAAAAGAGAGAGTTTGGAGAGTTTGAAGAAGAGTTTGGAAGATCTTCAAAGGAGAAAAACTTTGAGGATAGTTTGGAGGTGACCCTCTAATCTTAGTTGTGTTTTCCTTCTTTTAAGCTTCTAATTTCCAAGTC
This sequence comes from Hydrangea macrophylla, assembly GCA_033977485.1. Lineage (NCBI taxonomy): Eukaryota > Viridiplantae > Streptophyta > Magnoliopsida > Cornales > Hydrangeaceae > Hydrangea > Hydrangea macrophylla. Next base: position 14,476,781 of record CM066987.1, read on the forward strand.
ATTTAGTTTTTCTTGATTAAGTTTTTTAGAGCTTGTTAAGTAAACTTGGAAGCCCTTGTTTCTAATTCTTTGATCCTTCTTCTATTTCTTTGTTTATGTTTTTCTTTTGAGATTCTTGGAGATCTTCAATATCTCTCTTGAAATCTCTTGAGTATGATCCTTTGAATCCCATGTAAGCTCATGCTTCACATGAGAGTCAAAATTTGATCATCACTTCATTTTATAAGTAAATAAATGGATCCAAGTCCATACTCATGACTTGGGTCCTCTAAAGTTGATGTTTCATGGAATCCTCTCTATATTCTTTTGAGACTCATGAGTATTAGTCATGTCTTCATCTCCAATGACCATCAAATGGTAGGAGAAAGTGGTTAGGAGCCTAAGCCCATTTCCATGGTTTAGATTCATCATATTGAGATTCTATGAAGTCTACTCATACTTCATTTGAAATCTACAAATGTGAAGGTCCTTAACCTCCAATGACCATCAAAATGGTGGGGAAAAGTGGTTTAGTTTAAGTCCAACTTCATGATTCAATAGTTGGGGTTAACAAATAAAAGTTGAACTAGCAAAATAAAAACAGTGAGTTCACGAACTGTTTTTGATCAAAGATTTTTAGTTCAAAATCTAACCGTTGAAATCAAGTGAAACCAATGGGAAAGTGTCAATAACACATCGTTTTATCACTGTAATTTTTTTTTGAGGTGGTTTTTTTGTTTAGAAAGGTTTGATCATGGGTTTTGTGAGATAACCACAATCTGTCCAGAATTTCAGAATAGTTTCAGAACAGCAAACCAGTTTTAAAATTGATAGATCAGAGCTCTAACCAAGTTTTCATGACCTCTAATAATTTTTTATAAGAACCTTAATGTGTTATGAAGGTTCCCTAAAACGAATGAAGCAATTCAGATTTGTTTGCTATTTTTAAAAAATCATACAAGATCTTTGGACAGAGAGTTGTAAAATGCTGAGTGATGCCTAGTGTTTTCCATATTCCCGGAGATCTAACCGTTCAAACCTTGATTTTATATCTGGGTTAGAAACTAGACTCACAGAGGCATAACATATCCAAAAATCATTAAGATCCAACCGTTGGAAGTAGTTTATTTCTTTTTTTTAAGATCTGGTCTGCTCTCTGTAATTCATAAAAAACTGCTACTGTTTTTGTCTAATCTTATTTATTTCAACTCAAATGGTTCCCTAATGTCTTGAGATTCAAATCATGTTTTGAATAACGATAATTTAGCTTAAATCCAGAGGTTAAGTGATCCAAATTAGTGAATAAATCCATGTTTCATTCTTGTTTACATTCATTCATCCATGTTCGTCTAATGCCCATGATTAGAACTAGGTATTGAATAAAGTTGGATTTCATGCTTGTTAGATCTAAGCTAGGGAATTAGGATTGATTATTTGACATCATATTATTATGTGAAGTATGTGGACTAATCTTTGTTTTGCAGCGCATTTGAGGTACAATTTCTCATCTCCCTTCTAGTTTATTTCATTCCTTGATTTTATTGATTTTTTTAACCTCATGCGCGACACCTTAGAATTAGGAGCTTGCCTTATATGTATATATGATTAGAGACTTTTTTTTTTTAGGATTTTCTTTTGTTTGTATACATCGCACGTTTAAATATCGCTGCTGGATCCCGGGTAAGTTCTCTTGTTCCTTATTGCATATCAAATTGCTTGCTACTTGAAATATGTGGTTTATGAATGATATTTTGCCATTAGCAATTTTACACCCTTTGGACATGCTTTTGTGATGTATATGTATATATGTATTAGTTGAGGGCATGCTTAGATTAATAAATTTGATTAAAAGGATGTTGAGTAGAGGCCTATCACAAGATAGAATGAGAGAGGGTATTTTAGTCTGGCGGGCTCCTTCCTCTCTCATTCCATAATCCCCGGACCTAGTTTAATCTTTGGTTTCGCAAACGATCAGTTTCCTTTCAAATGGTTTCTTAATTTTTCCTTTTAAAAATTAAGTGGGGACTCATTTGTTTTTAATTTGAATTTTAAAAAGAACTTTAAAAGAAAAGCTGTGGGTGAGAAAAATGCGATATCCACAATCTGGCGACTCTGCTGGGGAGAACCCAGAATCTCTGGTTTCGCAGACCAGGTTTCTGATTTTTGGGTTCATTCGAGGATTAGACTTGAAAAATGTCCTGTTAATCAAATTAATTAATCTTTGTGTGCATGTTGCATTTCACTTGCATGTCCAGCCAGTCGATCGCACGGAACTATGACCTTGGAGGCTCGGGGCAACCCGGTCGGTCAAGTCATCATGGGACTGTGTGATCACCCTTGATCTCGTACCATGATTTGGTATATGAAGCATCCTATCGGGAGTGTGTCAAGGGTCCCTTATTTGACCAAAACCCAGCCTGTGCATGATAGTTTCTATAGAACCTTTCAATCTTAGGAAATCAATTCTTGATTAGGGTTATATGCTAGGAAGTTTTGTATGCCCGGAAGGGATTACTTGAGATGATGACGATACTTGCTTGATTAAAGATGTATAATGTTTTAATCACCTTTTAGCAATTTCTCCTCATGATCCACGACATTTGGAGAACGTGCCGAACCCTGATTATAATATTATACTTCTTATATCATGTTTAGCTAAGCATCATTGACCTTGTATGCATCCGCATTCACGAAGAGTATGGTAATAATCCGATCATGTGATCCTCCTACCCAAAGAATTTTAAATCCATCTTTGAAATCAAATGAACTTTTGCCATCTTTTTCAATTGCTCTTTCAAAAATCTTTGGAGTTCACTTTTGATTAAAACTCCAAACTAATCTTCGAAAATTATTTTGAAAGAAATGCTTTTCAAATGAATTCCAAAGCAAAGTCTCAACCCAGTCATCTTTTGTTAAGAAATGTTTATACCTTCAAAGGGAAAAATCCAAAACTCCCAAGAATTGTTTTTCAAAAGATTTTATCATCCGAGAAATACTTTCCAAATGATTTTATTTTGAAGGGGTAATGAGGATCGCAATGAGAAGAGAAATTAGCACACTTGACATGAGTGAGGATCTTATGTGTTTATGTGCTTATGTGTTAGGATTAGGATTTTCTTTTCTTTGGCATATAGAATAGGCACACACACACACGTGCATTTCATCCGTGTGCCATATGTGCGGTGCATACATTCAGTTGCATTAAACCATCGAAGCATGAACATGTTTGTCACATTAACCAATATCATTGCATACAAACCTACAACATCTTCCCTCCAATTAAGATCAAAATAATTCCTCAAAATTCCTTACCTCTTGAAAATTGATTCTGCATGCGGACCTTTCCATGTCATGAATCTGTAGAAAGAGTGGAATAACCAGATCCCTTAGTGAGGACACTTCTAACTTCTTGGGTTCGTCTTCTTGATTTTAGGAGAACATGGACCATCATCTTGAGATTGATTCGCTAATGGCCTTAAGAGATTTAGAAGAGAGAGTGAACAAGCCACTACACCATATGGCCCGATTTGTAACGGGAATATCCGTTACAAAAATTATTTGTAACGGATATACCCGTTACAAATAGGGCGTTGCAAATTTGTAACGGATTTTTGTAACGGATATACCCGTTGCTAATTAGTAACGGATATTTGTAACGGATATACCCGTTACTAATATAATTTTTGTAACGGTTATACCCGTTACAAATTAGTTTAGTAACGGATAAATATCCAACTTTTAAATTTTTTTAAAAAATTACTAATGGTTGGTGACGAATTAGTAACGGTTATATTCGTTACTAATTTCCAAAATTCATAAAATTAGTAACGGATTTTGTAACGGATATACCCGTTACAAATTTTAATAAAAAAATAAAAATTATATATAATTATTTTATTTGCTCCCCAATTTTTTTTTTATATTTTTTTAGCACCTGATTAATAAACATAATAATCCATACAAACACAAAAATAACAAACTCAATCCATACCAAACACAAGTTAGAATACAAAATGTTTCATCTTACAAATCTTTGTCCATACCCAAATTCTTAATTTAACTACATTACATCTTAGACGTGAAATAAACTCCAAAAGATAAAATACACAAATCTCTTTATGTCCATAACTAAGTTCATTAACTTAACTCTTTACAATTGCTTCAATCTCTTCCTTCTTCACTGCCCTTGGATCATCACCACCCCTGTTTTTCACCATAATCGACGATGATGTTAGAAAAAGAAATCACAAAAGAATAGTTGATAAGTGACAACTAAGTCTCTATTTATCCTAAAATGGTTGCTCCATGGGCTTGCTAAGATTAAGAGTGGATATTTGGTGAGTGACAACCATGCTGCATATTCTCATATCATACCTAATTAGCATGAGAGTTTTTTACAAATTTAGTCCCTAATCCTAATGTTAATAAAAAAAAAAAATTAGTCCCTAAACATGGCAGCAGAGTGTTGACTATGGTACCAGAGTCTCAAAATTTGCTTTATTTAATGAGTAGCTGTGATAGAAACTTAAGAAAATTACAAAACTCTCACAAGTCAAAAAGTACTGTAACCAAAACCGAGAAAAACCACATTTGACTAATTTTGAGGCAACGAGATTGAATTTCCAAGTCTCTAGCACAATAAAGCTTTACAATTTAACTTAGCTAAAGAACTATAATGAATTATCTTACCTAAGTCATTGATTAAACAATCAAGTTTTCTTTATTGTTTATTTATTTATTTTTTTTGTTTGGGGTTCTTACTTCTTGAAATATCCAAATTTATTACGAGCTGCAAACAAGGGAAGAAAAAGTTATCTTGGAGTACCTTCTATATTGGAAGAATGATGCCTATTACTTGGATCCTTGTCCTCTTCTTCGAACGGAACTACAAATACAATTGAAAATTCTACAATGAAGCTTCAATTCCAAAGTCATAGATGTCCTATGCTTTCCTAACATAGCCCAAGTTCACCTAAAGTTAGTTCAAGAAGATTAACACACTACAATATTTTGCATTTCTTTGCCTTTCTTGATTTAATTTCTGTTAAATTTTTGGGGGTTGGGCTCGAATATATCCGTCTTATCAACATCGGTACTTAAATCGATTCGTGAAACATTTCAGCATTCTGGACTATGATTTTAGTGAAAACACATACCAGAAAGGAAGCATAACCTAATGATGAGAACGAAAACCGATGAAAAATAAAGTGAACTTTAGATTACTAAGAAGCCAGCAAGAAAAGGATGGCCCGATTCGTAGCAAGATAACTGCACCTAGGAAATGAAGTTAATAGCAGAGAGAGAGAGAGAGAGAGAGAGAGTCTTACTAACCTTTTTTGATTAGCAATTTGTGTACGGAGCAGTAATTAATTTTTCTTCTTTCATAGAGTCTTACTAACCTTTTTTGACCTCTCAATATATTGCTTGATCAATCTCATCCATCATCCGATTTCCATTTTCCATCAATTGTTCATTCGACATGGCTGCAATGCATAGCCTTGGGCTCAGAAATGTAACAAACACAAACATGCAGTGAAGCTGAAAGTTGCGGCTAACATGCATAAGTCGTACACGTCATAAAAGTAACTAGGGGCTGATTTAAGGGCTGTTTGGGTGCTGTTTAAGGTCTGATTATAGGGGCTGATTTCAGGGCTGTTTGGGGGCTGTTAGGGGCTGATTGGGGCTGTTAGGGGCTGATTTAGGGGTTGTTTGGGGGCTAGTTAGGGGGCTGTTAAGTGCTGATTGGGGACTGGCGAAAAAAGGCTAAAACTCAAATAATAATGTGTAAACCTAGATTAAGTGTCTAACACTTCATAAGAGCACATACTTTAGTCTTCTACTTCAACATTTCCATTCTGCTATTTTTCTTACCTCTGTAGGCACAGGTTGGAGAAGAAAATGTTAGTCCTTACTGTACTATTGACACTTTACTTGAGTGTACGAGGCCAATCCATGTCAAGATGGCTCGGGAAACTTCACAAAAATTACGGATGCCATATTGGCTGCCCCAAGCCACTCCTCAAAAAGATTCTACATTAAGATCCAAGGAGGAATCTATTACGAGAATATCAATATTGGACAGGAGAAGACCAATCTAGTGTGGGTCGGCGATGGTAAGGGCAAGACTATCATATTAGGCAATAGAAGCGTTAATAGTGGTTGCAATGCACATGCATTAGATAAATGAAAAACTCCATAATTTCACTTACCAAGCTAAACAAAAGGGAATTGTATAGGGATGCGGATGTAGAAAGGGCTAGACTGGCTGCATAAAAAATACAGGCAAAACCACAAAAACTAAAACACTAAGGGCATATTTTAGCATATGATACTATGCACGACTCTAGGGAGAGATAATCTCATCAGAAAAGACTACCAAAGGTAAAATATGTAAAATAGTCAGACTTGCAAGCAAAATAATTTTTGTGCATGACCTTGTTGCATATTTGGGGGTTTCTAAATTTGAGGAGAGGGGAGGGAGAGATTAGGGAGAAACATGGAGAGAGATGAGGGAGAGGAGAGGAGAGGAGAGAAGAGGAGAGGGAGAGATTAGAGAGAGAGATGAGGGAGAGGAGAGGAGAGGAGAGGAGAGGAGAGGGAGAGATTAGAGAGAGATGAGGGAGAGGAGATAACATTTATTAAATGCTTTTGAAATCCTTTCACTGATGTGCCAATTAACCATATAACCACTTCCCTTTTCATGTGAATTCTAGTCCTAACCATCCATTAGTGTGACTGTGGGTCATTTTGTTTTGTAACTAATAAAAATTGCACAACTTTATTATCAATTAACTTACCTGATACAAAATTGCGGCATCATGGTTTGATCCTTTGCTTCTTTGCTGAGAAATGAGAATAACGAGAGGCAGAGAGAGGTTGGGTGCAGCGAGAGGGACTAGTTGTCACCTGAATGAAATGGAACAACACCAAATAAATATGACTTTCTGCAAAAGAGTTCAAGTGGACTCAAAATGAAAAGTGGGGAGAGGAGTAAACCCTCATATTTGCTTCAAAGTACCAAATCAGATTAAATGGAAAGTGTCATTAAAAAAAAAATCATAAGGGAAGTGTACAACTATAGATTAAATGGAAAAGTAAATTTACATCTAATGACAAACAAACAACAAAGACCCACCTCAAAAAGTGTTGACTTCCCCAGTGGCAAAAATATTGTAAAAAAAAAAAACTAAGACTAAAGATTTGATTCAACTTTGTGCAAATTTGTTTTCACTTTTTTTAAGCAAAAGTTAAATAGTAAAATAATTTCATCGATAATTCAGTAAAACCTATATTGAAAGGGAGAATTTGAATCATGTGATTCCACATGTCTAAATCATATTCTACTATAATCATAGAGGCTAGTGCTACCAGTCAAGCACACCAGCTCATGCTATTTCTAGACTTTTGATCAATGCAATTTGCATGTTTCAAATATGAGGGTGAGAAAATCAAGCAATTACTGAAAATCATAATTTTACTAGACAATTATGCAGTAATCAGATGATATAACAACTAAATTCATTAGAAGAGCCATCTAAAACCACTTAAAAACTTTAACTTAAGAAATGAAGAAAGAGAAATCAAAAGTTTGATCAATTAAGAAAATTACGAAGATTTCAGCTTGTTTAACTTAACACTTACCATAGTTTGGACTGTTAAAACTCTGGTGGAAAACAATACAGTTAACAAGACCAAGAGCCTGCACAACTCTTCTTTGGCGCTTGCTGTGGCAGTTGCAATCAAAGCCAACACTGGTGTTTTTGGGAACTTCTGTTCCAAGATAACAAGACCCTGGACCTAATGTAGTAAATAGTTTAACATCAATCAAAGTTAAAAAAATAGTCCAAGCATAAAGTTAAAAGTTTCTAGATAGCAATTCACGAGCATGTAAGTTCTATAACTGTAACAGATATCACTTCTGCACTCAAGTAGTGGGTCAGTAAGACATTGTGACTCTCAAAGCTAAGAAAAATGGTAAATGTATTCTATACATGAGCACACTGCATTAGATAATCTGGTTGCAATGCAGATGGAAAACTTTTTACAGTTTTAAAAAGGAGCTGCAAGAAGAGAAAAGAGCTGCACAGTTTTAAGTAGCAGTGATGAGTTCTCTTCTAGTCATCACCTTTAACTAATAATCTTTGAAAGAGCCAAACAAAATCCCTAAAGATGAATGCCAAACCTACATAAAGTCATAAACAGTCCATACTATACGCTTATATTAAACATACTGCACAGTCAACTAAGCTTAATTGTGAAGAATCAATCTTCAAACATGTCCTGCTAGATTAAAAGAGCTGCTAATGATATTGCTTTAGCTGGGAAAAATAAACAATTAAAAAAATTTGAATAGGACTGTATAATGTTGTGCATTGTGCACCTTCTGTGGATATGTAGAAGTGTTTTTTTTTTCTTTTTTTCTTTTGTAGCATGATATAAATAGTAGATATATGAGACAACTTGAATAAAATATACATAATGTATGACATTTCTTCTGTACATGCCATTCATAGATTCATGGAGCTTCTGCATCCACTTTACTAGTAAGGTATTTTTTTGATTTTGACTAATATCATAAGAGATAAATATACTTATATAAAATTGGTGGTTCAAAACCTTGGACAATTCGCACATCACTTCTTTTTTCACAGTATCAAAGTACAATTGTACTCCATCCGTCCCTTTTTTTTAGTCCATCTTTGGGAACTCAACTTATTAAGGGGATAAAAAGAATCTACATCTACTTTCCACAATTGCCCCTAATCATTACAAAAACTTTTTTTAGTTTTGTCTTGGTGTAGATTTCAAGGAAGGGTAGTTTTGGAAAGTAAGTAAAAATTGTTTACCAATTTAGGAAAGTGGACACTAAATTTGGGACATCCCAAAATAGAATATAGGACTCAAAAAAAGAGAAGGAGGGAGTATCATATTTTTGTCTCCAACAGCCTGCAGCATTCTTAACCAAGCATTGCATACATTTTATCAATTTAAAAAAATTGTTTCAAGAGCTCCCAATTATTGGCATGCAGAGTCAATCCTAAAAAGCCGCCACATACACATTAAAACTTCCAAATTCAGATATGTGTGTAACAATAAAACAGTAAAAAGAAACATAACATTTGTTTAACACCAAAAAACTCACTTATCACATATATATATATATATATATATATGACTCTTATTTACTATTGAACTATTCTCTCCAATTTTATTAAGGATCATACAAGAACAAAAGTAGAATGTACTAGTTCACAAATCATTACTTGAAGCCTAATGAATCATCTTATTAATTAATTTTTCAGCAGACGATACTGAAACAGCTTGAAAACTCAAAAATTAAAGAAAACTATGCCGTTTTCTGGAAATGCAACAGTTAATAACCTCACTATTGAAGCTTGATTTACATTGTTGGGCTACAATCAGGATGTTTATTGGCCCTCCACTATTGAAGCTTGATTTACATTGTTGGGCCTATTCTTTAACAATTCAAGCCTTTTGGAGTAGTTGGCGACATAACAATTAAAAATTATAATTGTAAAATATAACAAAACTCGAGAAAAAAATGAACGAAAGTGACTCACAAAATTTAAAATTTCTAATTGTGTTTGCGCCGGCTTTTCATTCTCTTCCTAATTTCATCATTGTTTTCTTTTTTACCAAATAAAGAAAACTGTTTTTTATCAGTGTTTCTTTTTCTTTTAATTAAATTCATGAAATTAAACAAAGCCTTAAAACGTGAACCATCATGATACAAAACATTAGAAGAGGTTTGTGGCTACAACTATTGTCAAGTAAGATTAATGGAAAGAAAAAAAAAAAGAAAAAAGAAAAAGAAATTTCAACGAACAGTTGAATTGATCCAATTTTCTAAAGCTACTTGGCCGTCCGATTCTTTTAATGATTGAGAATATTATTATGCAATAATCTAATTTTAATGGAACATTGTCCAAGGTCATATGATCAATCAACTTGGCCTATAATACATTTTCTTCCAACTAATAGTATACGGTAGACCCGTATTAGGGTCTGCCTAACCCTCACATTATCTTTTGTCCTTAATCACCCAAGAAGTACATTTAAACATAAAACATTGATTAAACAAAACCATAATAATGGGTTTTAGTAATTGACCAGAAAAAGCCATCTTAGGTTATCTGTTTCAAGACTTAGTTAAACCCAAATTAAACCCAAAATAAAGTTTACAAAATTAGGAGATGACTTAATGTACAAACACATGACAGCAGCCCACTTGAACTAAATTTCTTTTAGTCCCAAACAACTTGGCTTGACCTCTTTTGAACCAAAGTCTTTTGTCGTAGTTTATGTTGAGACCAATTTGCATCTAGTTGGGATTCTTTATAGAGACAAGTACCTCCAAATTTCAAAGATTAATTATCTAAGGCCCCTTTCTTAAAGTATGGGCATCATGCTGAGAAGAAAATGCTTGGTCCTTTTCTTAAGACCTACTCCCATATGCACACAAATATATATATTATATGCATTTAAATACACCTCGTAACCAATATAGAGAAATGTAGAACATCTAAAGAAGCCTACTGAACAATGGAACATATTAACAAAAGTACTAAATGTGACTTTCAAAGAAATTGATTAGAATACACAGGGAATTAATTACCTTTCTGTAAAAGTTCAAAGACTTGATTAGGGGTTGATTGGGGGTCTGCCCGATGAACAACGGTGGTTCCCCGCTGATTGGGGATCTGGCCAATGAACAGTGTTGGGCAATGAACAGCTTGGGGTTCTATTTAGATCTTCTAATTGAAAGATAGAGAGGAAGAAATATAAGGAAGAAAGTAAATGATGAAGAAGAAGAAGAAGAAGAAGAAGGAGAAGAAGGAGGCCAGGTGTTTACCGAGAGGAGGGTCTGCGACTGCCTAGTGTCGACAGCAGCCGTGGGTCGGTGGGGGTAGTGGATCGGCGACGGTAGCGGATCGACGGTGGACGTGGGTCGGCGGCGCAGTGGCTTCGTCCGGTGGGTAGGAGTGTTTCCCCCTTTCTCCTTTCTCTCCCCTTTCTCCTCTCTCCCCCTTTCTACTTCAGATTAGTTTTTGTTTTGGAGCCCGATCTTTTGTTGAGACATTTATTTTACTTTTTTTTTTTTTTTTTGGAGCCCATTTTGTAACGGATACAAACGTTACAACTTTAATTACACACGTTACATAAATTAACCAACCAAAATACTAGCAATTAGTAACGTTTTTACTACATTTGTAATGGATATATCCGTTACAAATTTGTAACGGGTATTCCCGTTACAAATTATAAAACTTGTCTGTTACAAATTTGCCCATATGGTGTAGTGAGCTGCAAGCCACTATTGAGCAACAGAACTTAAGGGTGAATCAATTGGAGAGGGTAACGTTTGAGCTCTATCAGTTACTCAAAAAGCAAGGGGGTTTGAATGAGGTAGTGATGAACAAATTGGAGAAGGGAATAATGGATCACCCGGCCGAGCACCAAAATCCACATCCAAGTCCAACCAATCACCAAAGCGCATGTCCAAATCCAACCTATCCCCAAAGTCCATACCCAAACTCAACCATTCACCGAAGCCTATATCCATGCCCAATCCCAACGAGCCAAAGAATTGTTCCAAGCCCACATCTCAGCCCAAAAGGCAACTCAAGTTCAAAGTCGAATCTGAAATTAAGCCGAGCCGGCAGGTCAAGAATATTCACCAACCTCGGCATGACATTATCCATGGCCCTTGATCACCTCATCAAGAGTGGTCACCTTAATCCCCTGGACCCAAGGCCACCATCAAAACCCTTACCTCGCCAATACAACCTATCCTTGTACTGCACCTATCACCAGACTCAAGGCCACAATACTGATTCTTGCTCGAGACTCCGCCATGAGATCCAGGATCTCATTGATCAGAAAATCATCACTCCTCCGCCAAATCCACAGAGTGACCTTTTGCATAACGATCTTGACTTACAAGCTTTTCAGTCTCTGACCTCTCAATCCCAGCCATCACTAAGAACTCTCAAGGGGTTTGTTGCGTCCATGAGTGCTCAACGACCAACTGGCCCTGGCCCAATCAACAAATGTGGAAAAGGCATTGACAACACTTGGTATGAGTCAGATGAATACTGTCCTACTAAGAATTGGGCCATGGATGCGGATGATATTTCTACACACATGCTGTTGGAGGAAGGCAAACCCAGAGGTTCAAATGATGATAGTGAAGTGATAGTGTTTGGAAGTACTATTGTTGAAGCAAATGTGGATGCTCTTGGAAATCTAATCAATTGAAAATCGTCTGTGACACTCCAGTTGAGACCAAGTTAAGTTTAGTTTGGTAATCGAGTCATGTCAAGTAAGAGTCAAGTGTCAAGTCCAGTCGAGTCTTTGAGTCAGTCGGTTGTCGAGTTTATTCTCCAAATCTTTCTTTTTATCGAGTCAAGTGATGTAATCCTTTTCCCTACTAGTTGAATAAAATCTCATTCTGTGTGCCAAGTCGTGAATGTATGGATCATTAAGCCAAAAAAAATGAAAATCAAATCACTTTTTCAAATGAGCGTGAGAAATACTTTGTGATCAAAGCAAGTTCTGTGCCAAATCCAAGGAGGACTAGAGAATTGATTAGCTTTACTTTAAGAATTTTAAGATGCTCTTGCTCAATCTTGAAGCTTGCTCACCATCCCCCTTTCTTAAATACCAAGCCTAAAAGATGAGCCCAACTAGTGTAAAACCATAAACTTGGTCCTTGATGGTAGCCAGACATTTTAAATGAACTTCTTCGTCCAAAAAAAAAAGGGAAAAAGAAAAGAAAAAGAAAAAGAAAATGGAGCTCGCTAGGATGAAAACCCGAAAGGGCGCCTAGGCAAAAGTTAGAGCAAAAATAAGATGCGTGTTGATTTCAAAATCTGAATCCTAGCCAGTCAAAATCATGAAGAGAATAAGAGAAAGTGAGGTAGAGAAAAGAAAGGAAAAAGCAGAGAATAAATAAGATTGAGAATTCTTGAGCACTTCAAAGTACATCATTGGTACATGAATTATCCCAAGGCTTTGTGTTGTTCTCAACAAAGAAAAGAAATTGGAAATGAAAAGAGAGATTTGAAAGTATCAATTAAATTTTTGTGAGAGACTCAATGGATAAGTGATAAGTGGGCCTAAAATAATGTAGAAATATCTTTGAGAAAGATAAAGAGTGATTTGGAGGGCTGATATTACTTTGTGAGTATAATAGAGTATGATTAAAACACGACATATTATGAGAGTTGTAAAGATTGACTGGCTAGTGATAAGGTGAAAAGAATCAATCGCCAAAAAAGAACAAAAAAAAAAAGAAGGAAGAAAAGAGGAAAAGAAAAAAAATGCATAAAAGGGAGAAGTAGTTCATATCCCTGTTCAAAGGCTACCATAAGCAACCCATTTCAGAAAGAGCATTCATTGGACCTAAATGGCAACATGGCTCGAAAAGCCCACCAGTTCTTGAAGCCTTATTCCTTCAAGACCTCCAGAATCAATGAACTACGTTTTGACCTGATTCCCACTTGGGGATACGTAGGCAACCAACTCGGTTCGTTCATCACCCCATCATCTCATGCTATCTTTCATTTAGGCCTTGTCCGAACTATTTTGGACCTGATGGGGGATAAGTAGGCGAACCTTCCAAGGTTCTCGGTCCTGTCCATAACCATTCTTAAACCAAAAGCATCACCCTTTGCACCTTTGGTTTCCTTCTTTCAGGCTAGGGGCAAACTTGTGTTTGCCTGGAGCCATATATCTATTTCCAAACCAGGGGCAAACAAAGTTTGCCCATCAGTATTGGGTTTCCTGCTTCAGCGCACCGTATTCATGATGACTACCTCTAGGTTGGGAGTAAATGCACTGCAGGCATCCTGTACCATCATGTTCTCAAAACCCTTGGATGAGTCTATTTGCCCTTAAGACTAGGGGCAAACTTTGTCTGCCAAAAAAAAAAACCCTCTATGCCAGTGGCAAGTCCTCAAGTAATTGAGTTTATTTTGAAAGATTGAAATAGAGTGCCTTTCATTCTATAAGCTAAAGCACTAATTCGAAGCATATTCTAGATGGGCAAAGAATTAGATAAATCAAAAGGGGGAAGTTTTCAAAGTTTAGATTTATCAGCAAAGTACTACCATTTGTAAATGAAAGGTGAGATGATACATCATTCATGTTGAAAGCATGTTGATTCATAATAATACAGAATTTAAGTCAGTCATCTTACATAATTAGCTTTGTCAGGTCTGTTCTCCTTTGATGAGTCAATAGGTGGTCTCAAGTGTGTGGGTTTAAGATGATGAATAAAGATTTGAAAAGTCTCCATGAGGATCCCAAGAGCAATATGAGCAGAGGTTTCAAACACTATCGCAACATAGTCCAAGACTAGGGGCAAAGGTGACTTCCCTCTTTTGACAGAATCGATGTGTTTCTTCCAAAGGTTCGCAAATGCATACATTTTTTCTTTCTATCAGCTCCGTTCAAATTCTTTGAGTTTGAAAACTCCTCAAATTTTGAAAAATCAACTCTTTGAGTCAGCGGACTCTCGAACTTTTGTGAAATCAATTCTTTAAGTTCGAAGTGACTCTGAATATTGAAATTTGGTTCTTTGAGCACGAGGAGAATCCTGAAGCATTAGTCCTCAATGGCAGATTCTCTAAGCGTTAGTCATCGATGGCAGCTTCTCTAAGCGTTAGTCCCCAATGGCAGCTTTGTCGGTGTTAGTCCTCAATGGCAACCTTGCATTAGTCCTCAATGGCAGCATCATTTGTGTTAGGCCTCAATGGCAACTCTCATTTTTGACAATATAACATATTTGTATTCTCGATCTTCGTAACAAATTTACGTCGATCCTCTTGGTTGGGAGTGTAACATATTTACATTCTCGGTTTTCGCAATAAATTCGCGTCAACCCTCGTTTTGAGAATATAACATATTTATATTCTCGGTCTTCGTAACAAATTTACATCGATCATCTTGGTTGGGAGTGTAACATATTTACATTCTCGGTTTTCGCAACAAATTTGCGTCAACCCTCGTTTTGAGAATATAACATATTTGTATTCTCGATCTTTGTAACAAATTTACGTCGATCCTCTTGGTTGGGAGTGTAACATATTTTCATTCTCGGTTTTCGCAACAAATTTGCATCAACCCTCATTTTGAGAATATAACATATTTGTATTCTCGGTCTTCGTAACAAATTTACGTCGATCCTCTTGGTTGGGAGTGGAACATATTTACATTCTCGATTTTCGCAACAAATTTGCGTCAACCCTCGTTTTGAGAATATAACAAATTTATACTCTCGGTTCTTGCAACATATTTGCGTTAATCCTCGATCCTCGTAACATATTTGCGTTGATCCTTTGTTTGAGAATGTAACATATTTACATTCTCGATTCTCGCAACATATTTGCGTTAACCCTCGATCCTCGTAACATATTTGCGTTGATCCTTTGTTTGAGAATGTAACATATTTACATTCTCGATTCTCGCAACATATTTGCGTTAACCCTCAATCCTCGTAACATATTTGTGTTGATCCTTTGTTTGAGAATGTAACATATTTGTACTCTCGGTTCTCGTAACATATTTGCGTTAACCCTCGATCCTCGTAACATATTTGCGTTGATCCTTTGTTTGAGAATGTAACATTTTTGCACTCTCAGTTCTCGTAACATATTTACGTTAACCCTCGATCCTCGTAACATACTTGCGTTGATCCTTTGTTTGAGAATGTAACATATTTGCACTCTCGGTTCTCATAATATATTTGTGTTAACCCTCGATCCTCGTAACATATTTGCGTTGATCCTTTGTTTGAGAATGTAACATATTTGCACTCTCGGTTCTCGCAACATATTTGCGCTAACCCTCGATCCTCGTAACATATTTGCGTTGATCCTTTGTTTGAGAATGTAACATATTTGCATTCTCGGTTCTCTCAACATATTTGCGTTAACCCTCATTTTGGGAATATAACGGATTTGTATTCTCGATCTTCGTACAAATTTACGTCGATCCTCTTGGATGGGAGTGTAACATATTTACATTCTCGGTTTTCGTAATAAATTTGCGTCAATCCTCGTTCTTCGTAACGGATTTTCGTCGATCCTTTGTCTTGAGAGTATAACGGATTTATATTCTCAGTTCTCGCAACAGATTTGCGTTAACCCTTGTTTTGAGAATATAACGGATTTAAATTCTCGGTTCTCGTAACAGATTTGTGTTGGCCCTCGAAATCAAATCGAAAACATCATGACCCCTGTAACAGATCTTCGCATCAGTCACGGAATTAGGTAATCTTTCCTGACTAACGCATCACGTAAAGTGCGTCGCACGCGGGGAAAACATGATGAGCATGGCGTTTGTATGACCGGGTCAATTCGGAAAATACCATTGCATGACACTTGCATCACGATAAGATAGGTGCATTCATCCGTATGGTTACTTGTGCTTGTGTATGTTTGGCTCCTGCCTGAATTACGTTTTGGTCTGATTCCTGAATGGATACGTAGGCAGCTCACCGTTGAGCACGACCAACATGAACCGTTTTTGAAGCCATTTTTGCAACGCATTTTGTTTTACCTAAATTCGACAGTCTGGTCAAAGGCTTGTCTTCACACAGGCTTTGACATTCACTTATGGGATGCGTTGCCCCACAAGTTCTGTCAAAGAGGGGCAAACTGTAGACACCCCAATTTTGACCGACCGTCGAATTTAGGAGAGCGTCACCTCCACGTCCGATGATGATAAGGACCGAAAAGATACAAAGTATTCCAAGCTCTTCAGAAAATTTCCAAACGCGATAAAATTTCACAGAAAGAAGAAAATACCAGGTATTTAGGAGAATTCAGGTGTAAAACACCATTTTCGAAAAAGATCTTCAAAAATAAATTGATTTGGGAAAAAGAAAGACCTAAAAAGGGAAGCTCAACAAAAAAACGGCACACAGCAGATTTCCGCGGCATTCAGTGAATGCCGAGCGGCACTCACTAAGTGCCGAACGGCATTCAGTGAGTGCCGGCCCGGCACTTACTGAGTGCCGCCAACATTTTCTGACTGCCGTTCACTTTTAAAGTCCGTATTTTGCAGTACAATACGTATGTGTATGCGGATAAGAACAAAAAACTGATAAAGTAAGACTGACAAAAATGCGGCAATCCATTAATTGCCGCGGCATTGGATGAGAGCTGCTCGGCAGTCACGCAGTGCCAGAACGGCAGTCATGGACTTCCGCGGCGGCTTTCACGGACTACCGCGACAGTTTCTTGACTGCCGCCCTGGGCAGCAGTCTGTCTAATTTCAGGAAGCACATATTGTACCCCAAATGAGATGTTTACACATATCTTTTACTCCGAATTCACTGAAAATACCTGGGTTATTTTGTCTATAAAAGGAGAGGATCTTCCAAAGGAAGAGAGGGGGGAACACATACAAAAAAAAAACACTATCATTACACCAACATTTTTGGAGAGAAAAGAGAGAGTTTGGAGAGTTTGAAGAAGAGTTTGGAAGATCTTCAAAGGAGAGAAACTTTGAGGATAGTTGGAGGTGATCCTCTAACCATAAGTTGTTTATTTGCATTCTTTCTTTTGAATCCTCAAACTATTTTGTTTTCTTTGCTTCAGTTCTTTTATTGTTCATACTTCCTTCTTGAGACTCTTAGAGATCCTCAATATCTCTCTTGAAATCTTTTGAATATGATCTTTTGAATCCCATGTAAGCTTATGCTTCACATGGAAGTCAAAGTTTGATCATCACTTTATTTTATAAGCAAATAGATGGATCCAAGTCCATACTCATGACTTGGGTCCTCTAAACTTGATGTCTTAGGGAATCCTTTCCATATTCTTTTGAGACTCATGAGTTTTAGTCATGTCTTGATCTCCAATGACCATCAAATGGTAGGAGAAGTGGTTTGGTTTAAACCCAACTTCATGGTTTGATAGTTGGAGTTACCAAATAAAAGTTGAACTTGACAAATGAAAACAGTGAGTTCACAAACTGTTTTTGATCAAAGATTTTTAGTTCGAAATCTAACCGTTGAAATCAAGAGAAACCAACGGGAAAGTGTCAATAACTTAAAGTTCTACCACTGTAATTTTTTTTTTAAGGTGGTTCCATGTTTAAAATGGTTTGGTCATGAGTTTTGTGAAGTAACAATAATCTGCCCAGAATTTCAGAACAGCAAGTCCATTTTGAAATTCATAAATCAGCATTCTAATGGAGTTTTTGGGGTCTCTAATAATTTTTTTCTGGGTACCTTAATGTGTTAGGAAGATCCCCTAAAAAGATCTAAGTGTTTTTCATCTTTTTGCTAATTTTAAAAAATCAAACAATATCTCTGGACAGAGAGTCGTACATCTCTGAGTGACGTCTGATTCTTGTCCTTTTTCCGGAGATCTAACCGTTGAAACCATGATTTTCTTTTTGATTCGGAAACTAGACTCACAGAGGCATCTTGTGTCCAAAATTCACCGACATCAAACCATGGGAGACATGCTTTTTCATTTTTTAAAGTGCTGGTCTGCTCTCTGCAATTTTCAGAACTTCATGACACATTTGACCAACTTTGTAAATAATGGTCCAAATGATTCTCCTATGACTTAGGGCTTAAACCATGTTTCAATAATGATTAGTTGAGCTTGAATTCAAAGTTTAAGAGTATTTCATAGTTTATTCTTGTCCATGTACATATTCATTCATATGGTTTGGCACTTGTAATTAGGACTTATTTGCTTTAGATTTAATTACATTTGCTAGATTGAAGCTAGAAATTTAAGATTGTTATTTCTAACTTCATATCTTGTATATCATGTGAACTAACCCTTTGTTTTATAGCGCTACCAAGGTATGACTTCTTGAATTCCTTTGGAGTTTATTATAATTTCTTGATTTTTATTGATTTTTTTAACCTCAAGCGCGACACATTAGAATTAGGATCTTGCCTTATGTGTATATGTGATTAGAGACCCTTCTTTAGGATTTCCTTTTGTTTGTATGCATTGCACGTTTAATATCGCTGCCGGATCTTGGGTAAGTTCTCTAGTTCCCAATTTGCATATCATATTGCTTGCTACTTGAATTATGTGGCTTTTGTATTTTATCACTTGCAATCTTACACCCTTTAGACATGCTTTTGTAATGTATATTTTATACATATGTATTAGTTGAGGGCATGCTTAGATTAATAAATTTGATTAAAAGGATGTTGAGTAGAGGCCTATCACAAGATAGGATGAGAGAGGGAGTTTTAGTCTGGCGGGCTCCTTCCTCTCTCATTCCATAATCCCCGGACCTAGTTTAATCTTTGGTTTCGCAAACGATCAGTTTCCTTTCAAAATGGTTTCTTAATTTTTCCTTTTAAAAATTAAGTGGCGACTCGTTTGTTTTGAATTTGAATTTTAAAAGAACTTTAAAAGAAAAGCTGTGGATAAGAAAAATGCGATATTCACAGAGGGCCAATTTCTAAAATATTCTTCAAATGTTAAAACTACATATATATCCCACAAAGTTTCAAAATTTTGGGGGGGGGCACAAAGTTTCAAAAATTTGGGAGGGAGGGGGGGGTTGGGGGGACCTTTGGCCTCCACTTGGGTCCGCCCATGGCCAAACACTTGCTTATGTCCACACACGAGAGATCCATTCTTTCACTATTGAGTAAAACATGGTACAAGTTACATGGATTAAATCACATAACCCAAATGCAAGACCCTTGTACACTCCCCACTCAATACCCCAAAGAACCCGACATAATCACTGTAACCTAGAGAAATCACGGAGATAAAGAAATATTCATCTCTACCTCACATCTCTATCATTGTGAACAATTCTCACAGAAAACTCCAATGATTAATATCTCTCCCACCCTATACCATGCACCTCCATGAAGGGAGACCCCCAACTTAGTACACCAAGAGCTCCTAAATTCTTATACAACATTCCCTTATATAGAGTTTGCATCACATTACTTATTAGACAAGCAATACAACTCTATCACAAAGAAAACCAAATTACAATAGAAGTCTAGCCAAATCACAATCCCTAAATTAATGAGATTGCCCCACATGTGATATAATCCCAATAGTTTTGTGGCTCATAAGTGAACTGGTTCAATCAATCCAAGCATTTTGTGAGTGTTCACTTCTTGCACAGGAGTCCGTACAAAGTCTCATAATTCTCTTACAACTTATTTGTCAAAAATTAACATAAATTTAGTTCTCATAAGAATCAGATAAAAATGAGACTTGGATTGAACCAGATCCTAATTTAAGCATTCCCAAGCAAACCCTTAGATTTAAACAACAATTCACCCTATCCTTCTCACAGACACAAGGTGAAAATTAAATATTGAATAACCAAAGCTTATCTCGAACAATTTTTGTTATGACAAAATCAGGGGCGGACCGACAGTGGGGGCGAGCGGGGGCAATCGCCCCCACTGAACTTTCGGGAAAAAATTAGTTATATATGATAGTTTTAAAAAAATGTGGATTATGATTAAGATTTTCAGTTAATTCGGGGGCTTTTTATAAAGAGTAATGATATACTTCCCAAATTTCTATCCTAAAAGTGTTTTCCAAATGATGTGGCAGTGGGGTCAGGACAAATACAGTGGAACCAGTTGAATTATGATTTGAAGTTAATTGTTTACCTCGCCCCACTGTTAGGTCATTTAGCAAGCACTACTGAAATAGAAATTTCAGAAGCTTATTTTTTTTGTAAATTTTAGAACTTTGAAGAACTTTGCCAAGGTTTTAATTGGCAACTCGTTCCCACTCTTAAGTTTACAGTATTATATATTATGTGTATATATGTATATATTATATAATAAAAGACCAAGAAGCAAAATAAAGACCACCTAGAGTCCCCTAGTGTACCACCAAGCATTTCTAAAAAAATGAAAATAAAAAAATGTTTCGACGCAGATGAAGTTTGAAGTTTCGTAGAAACCCTCGAAAGACTCAAAGACCACATATCCACCATTAACCTCCTCTTGCTCCTATTTAGCGAAAAAAAAACCCCCTCCTCATGGTCCTTTTCCGTGAGATAGACAAAGAATTTCCAACTCTCTATATAAACACGAAACTTATGCAAAAACCTCACATAAAATTATACTATTTCTACAAAAAAAATATTAAAAAAAAAAAAAAAAAAAAATCGGTCTGGGGCGCTGCCCCCGAACCTCCGTAAAAACTTCGCCCCCACTGAATTAAAGTTCTAGGTCCGCCACTGGACAAAATCAACTTACTAAGATTACATTTGGATCCAACTAATCTAGTTTTTAAAACCTAAACAGGCCCTTAGCAGTTAGCTCGACTTACTATCTTGTATCTGTAACTGCATATGCACACAAGTCTTACCTATGAACAGAGTCTGTTTCCGCGTTTTGAACATTGCTCCAAACAAGTACTTTAGTCCAAAGTTTGCAAAGTGGACATGCATAATAGCCTAATTGGAAATGGAAGAACTTGAACTCCAAAATAAAGAACCATAGCTTTAGTATAGTAGTTGTATTTTTTTTTTTCCTTTTTCTAATCGGGAGTGTTCGGACCAGCTTACGCGCACTACGACTAATCCTCCGAGGTGCATGAGTCACCAGATGAATTCTCCAATGGTTACGTTACCCATGACTCGAACACTAAACCTCTTGGATAATACATCCGAAAAACTTACCACTCAGCCACAAAAGATGTGGTTAGTATAGTAGTTGTCTGTTTGGGAACAAACTAATTATTTGAAATTATAATTAACTACTAAAAATTTTGAGTCCATTTAGCAACCAACATTTATAGCTTTTCAAAAAAAATTCAAATTAATTTAAGTTAATTGAAAAAAGAGCTTGATATCAAAGGAACAAATTGAAACTTTTTCTCAAGAATAATACTTGGGACACAACTTTCATACAACCTCTCTAAAATATGTGTCTATCTCTCTCTTGTGATGTCACTGGATTCCACAGTGACACAGGAAAGAGATAAACACAAGTTTTTTAAAGTTGTGTAAAAATTGTATGAAAATTGTGTCCCAAGTATTACTCTTTTCGCAAAAGCTAAACCGAACATTTAAAAAATTCTAGTGAAAATTACTATCATTTTACAAAAAATCTCTTAACCCAACAACATTACCAAACGCTAAATAGCTTTTTAAAAATCTCTCCAATTGTTTTTTTTTCCTCGCTGCTATTCCAAACGCAACATTTAAGTTAGCACCAATTATTCGACAATCTAAACCTATCCAGAAATGAGTTTAACAATTTACATAAAATTTCATCAATTTTCAACTACACAACTAACACAACTATGTATAGTACGCAAGTCGTGAATATTTGAGCCATGTACATTTAGACAGGGGACCCATCTCTACAAAGAAACAGAATGGTACGCAATGGGGAGGGCTTTGAGAGAAGAAGTTGCCAAGTTTGGAGAGAGAGAGAGAGAGAGGATCATGTGAGAGAAATAAGTGAGAAGCCTGAGAGCTTCCCTCCAATCATTACAGCCTATGAAGCACGGATACGGATATCACGACACAGATACGATAAGACACCGACACGTTGATATGACAAAATTTTAAAAAATTGCATGACAACACTGTAAAAAAAGTGTCCATGCAATATCGTATACGTGTATCAGACACAACACAATATGTGACACGTTAACTTCTTAGAAGTGTTGATAGTTACTAGATTATAATTAGCTGATGCAGCCGCCATAACTCTCTCTCTGATATATATATATATATATATATAGAGAGAGAGAGAGAGAGAGAGAGCTTTACTCTTTTTCATTTGCCAACTAATTGGAGTCCCCACTCTTTCTGACATAGCAATAACTATCTAACAAAAGGACAATGTCTGATATGCTGGAGTAATGGCTTAAGAGTAATAGTGTAATACTATGCATTTTTAAAATTCACACTAAATTTGACATTTAGTTTTAAGGGAAATGCTATTGTGAGAAGCTTCTCATATGAGAAGGCGGGTTTTAACCGTTGGATGAGCATCTAGCAATAGATGCTTCTCCAAATTCCTGAGAATCTTATGGCTAGATGCTCATCCAACGGTTAAAACCTGCCTTCTCACATGAGAAGCTTCTTACAATAGCATTGCCCTAGTTTTAAATATAAATGTGTTGTGTTGTAGAAATGGTATACAAAAAAAATGTAAAAAATTCACATAGCATAAGGTACATGTATTTAAAGCATTGAATATCAAATTCATTATAAATTTCAAAATATACCTAGCATTACTCACGACTAAATGCTCACTCGGTATACATAAACAAAAATGCTAGACTCACACAAAAAATCACATAATTTTCCACACAGAGGGCATCTAAGCAATTTTTAAAAGCAATGTGGGTTCCACTACTCGAACTGAGCTTCCTCTATTATTTCTCTCTCTCTCTCTCTATCTCTCTCTCTCTCTCTCTCTCACATTAGAATGAGAATCCAAAATCCCCAAATTGCTGAGAATCCTAGCATTAGACCGTAGGTGGCGAGGCTCACGGCGACGGGGCGGTCGTGAATCTCGTGACCTCTCTTGGTGGACATGCAGATATACATTTGGGCATCTAAATTTGGATTTACATAGTTTGGATTGCTGAGAACCCCTGAATATTTATTAGAGTTACAGAGAATTATTAGGAATTTAGTGTTCTAATTTTAATAGAATTTAAATTACAGAGAAAGGGTATTATTGTATATACAGAGAAAGGGTATCACTGTAGCACAATTTTGACCTATTTGAAACCTCGTCTCCTAATTCAAGCCCTAAATTGATATGGTTGCAGAAATGTACTCTAATCGTTTGTTGGCATTTTCATTTTGTTTCAAGCAATGTAATTCTAGTATTTGTTAAGACTCGTTGAGCAATGAAGAAAGAAAAGGAAATTTCACAATCCTCATCCCAGAAAAATTTCCTCATAAATGGTGGGGGCTCATTGTTTGTATATGTGTGTGTATATATATGTATATATATATATATAGAGAGAGAGAGAGAGATCATGACCAGGGGCGTATCCAAAAATATCATCAAGTGGGTATCAATTAGGGACTTAGGCTATGCGGAGGTTTAGGGGCAGCGGTCTCGAGGCGGTTTTTTTTTTGTTTACTTAACTATAATTATGTGTAGAATTGATTTTATGTCCAAAATGTTCTAACACCATACAAATTTTAATACAACCTTTTTATTTAAAATTTTTAGTAGTTTTTGGGCATATTTTCAGTGAAGTTGTACATTATCAAACGAACTGACAAAAAAAAATTGCAACGCTAAAACTTTTCATTGATAGAACTTAATTGAGTTATCAAACAAACCCTTAGGTACGTTTGATAAATTTGAAAATTAAGTACTGAAAATCAAGGGTTGTATTTTAAGTACTGAAAATTTTAAGCGATTAAATTTGCAAAACTAAAAATAGTATTTCAAGTATTGAAATAGACCGCATTCATCAGTGAGCATTTTGAGTAGATAGATAGTGGGGTTTCCTTAAGTAATATTTATAAAACAAGGGGCTAAAAACAAATCAATTTTTCACAAAAAGAAAAAAGAAATAAATAGAGAGATAGATAGTGGGGTTTTTTAAGCAATATTTATAAAACAATGGGCTAAAAACCAAATCAATTTTTTCAAAAAAAGAAAGGAAAAAAAAAAAAAAAAAGGGAGCCCGAGAGTCGAACCCCAGGTCACTTGGGTTGAATGCAAAGTAACAAACTACTAGAGCAGCTATGTCCATAGCAACAAGGGTGTAGAAAATTTTATAATGTATAAATTCAGTGGGTACCATGGTACCCACTGGTCCTAATGTAGATACGCCCCTGATCATGACTAAGAGCCACTGCCACCGTCGCTGTGAGCGCCTCACCACCACTGTGGGTGGATGATCTGGGTAAGGTTTGGAGAGAGAGAGAGAGAGAGAGGAGCTCTTTTTGAGTTGTGGGACTCACGTTAGTTTTTAAAAATTGCTTAGATGCCCTCTGTGTAGAATATTGTGTGTTTTTTTGTGTGGGTGTAGCATTGTCAGTACATAAAATATTTATATATAGTTGTTTATAAAAATTTGGGTTAATTGCAAAAACACCCCCTTAATTATGACCCTTTTCTGAGTACACCCCCTGATTTAAAAAAGTGAACAACTTCACCCCCTCAACTATCAAAAATTATTTAGTCTCAAACGCCGTTAATGGAAGTAATAAAATGACGCATATACCCTTGTTCTGAATTGCAAAAACACCCCCTCAACTATGACCCATTTTCGAGTACACCCCCTGATCTAAAAAAAGTTAACAACTTCACCCCATTCCCCCCCCCCCCCCCCCCCCCCCCTCTCTCTCTCTCTCTCTCTCTCTCTCTCTCTCTCTCTCTGCAACTTCTCTCCCTAAATTATAAGGTCCCAATTAAAAAAAAAACTATGTGTAATATGTTGGTCGAAAAGACCAACCCCACAATTTAGAAAAAAATAATTACATATAAAACATTGGTCCAAGTGTAATCCAACACACCCTAAACATTTGTCTCAACTCATTTTCATCTCATCTCTTAGTTTAGTCTACACAAATTGTTTTACCATCATGCCAAACTTTACAAATTTCAATCGACTATCAACCCTTATTACTGTTAGGCTGTATTTGGTTCATAGATTTCGTGAGGGAGAGAAAAGAAGAAAGGAAATCGAAAAAGAAAATTAATTCTCAGGTATTTTCCCTTCTATTTCATCCATGATTAATAATATTTAAAATATGAGTAATGCTATGCTTATCAAATTTTGTATCCTAAGTGGTTCTCAAACACGTGGTAGTAGGCCCAAGTGATTTTGATTGGAGGATGATGAAGTCGTCCCACCATTATTGAAGGTGGTCCTGCCGTTACATGTATCTGAGAATCATTTGAGATACAAAATTTAGGAAGTATAGCATGACTCTTTCCTTGTAATTAAGCCAATGTATTACATATAATAAGGTTTTTTGGGTCTATTTGTAATTAAGCCAATATATTACATATGATAAGTTTTTTTTTTTTTTTTTTTTTTTTTTCAAATTTTGGGAGAATGAAGTATAATTAGACCAACATCTTCCATGTAAAATCATTTTCTTTTAGCTTAACTGATATTTTTTGGGGGGCTATATAACAAGTTTACTTATTTTGCGGGGACTAAGCTTAATAAAATTTAAAAATTTCCGACATCCGCCACTAGTCGTGGTGGTGTGGGGCAAGGGAATGAGAGAGAGAGAGGGAGAGGGGATAGTGAGAAATTAGGGTAGACTGTAGAGAGAGAGATCAAACTCATTTTGGGCACAAAGGGTAAAAGTGTCCATTTTTGTTCTCACGTGATGGGCACATGCCCATTTTCTTTTGCAAACTAACGGAGGGGGTCAACTTGTCGAATAAAATAAACGGAGGGGTCAATTTGTCAGAAAAAAAAAGTTCAGGGGAGCGAGTTGAAAACGGGTCATAGTTGAGGGGGTGTTTTTGAAATTAACCCTAAAAATTTATTGTGTCTATTTTTCTCTTTAATAGACCCTACAGTATTGGTGGACCTCACCAGTAGAGAGATATACATAATAAATTTTTGTGAGTAATTTTATGTGAATGTTTTATATGTCCCAAACATTACTCTGTGATAGGGCTGATTTGGGTTAACCCAAGCCCAACTCTTACAATTTGCTAATTAGGGTTCTTTTCTTCTTCGTCTTTTTGATGGGTTTGCTAGTTGGGGTTCTAGATATTTGGCATTGTCCATAATTCTTGGAGTACATAAGAATCTCACATAAATAAGATACAACTTGTACACAGGCAGTTCAGCAGTTAAAACAAATGACACAATCTTTACCTCCAATTCAGATACCTTCCATAGGGAAAAGGATATTATAGACTGATGCTTTTGATCACACCAATGAGTAGTGATTGAGTCACTAACAACTTCCATAAACAAAATTCATTAATAGTATATCCCTCTATTAGGTGCTACTGTTGGGTCTGGTTAATTTTAATGCACCACACAGTGCCACCCAAAAAGAGAGAGACTACTAATAGATTTTGTTTGTAAAAGTTGTTAGTGACCTTATTATTACCGTACACCAACACAGCCCAAATTAAAATCGAGAGTGACCAAAATTCTGAGCTCATGGGTTGTTTTGCAAGCAGAGCCAAATTTGAGCTCAGACGACACACTTGTATGGGTATTCAGGGGCCTCGAATATTATTGTTAAAATATTAGTATAATTTTAAGTCTCTAATGTATTAAAAATTGAATGGTTGCTCTATAGTTGTCCACGCATGACCTTAAATATCTCTCTAAATAGGTTCTTCATCAAACCGATGTCATGCTTCTCAAATTATGTATTCTAAATGTGATTTTCAATACTGGCGACACTAGAACCATCTTCAATATTAGTGGGATCACTTCAATGGAAAATTCAATAGGGGGATAAAAGGTTTCACCCCACATGAAGTGCAAAACCCTCGGCCATTGGAAGAGTTAGAACTTTTGATCTATGATAGTGTGACACGCGACGAATGTGGTTTTGAAGATGTTTTTTAACCTTGGTTTGCACCTTTGTTACAAACCTTTGTATATACTTTGTTAAGAGCACTTTGTATATTGATAACAAAGCTTTTTCATCTTATAACCAACATTTATACTTTATTAAGCAACGTTGAACTTTATTGAGGAACTATTTGGACTTTGGAATTTGTTTGCAAAAATCTTAGGTGCAAACAAAACTTATGAGGTACAAATAAAGTTTAACAACGTACAAACAATTACTATTAAGGTATAAACAAATCTTGTCAAGGTACAAACCAAGACTATCAAGATACATCTGACAGATGCATTAATAATAGCACATCAGATTTTTATTTTCTCGCCCAAACAGCAGCTCGCTACGTGGGCAATGGATTTGAGGCGAAACCACCTTGGCTCCACTATAGAACTCCCCCACTTCAACATCCTCCAATAAAAATTAAGTGGGCCACTACCATATGTGTTGGTAATCATATCTGGAATACAAATTTGGGAAGCATAACGTTGCTTCTTTTTTCTATCTTTTTTTTTTTTTGTTCTTAAGAAATAGCATTTCTCCCTTGTTATATAGATTTCTCTCCATCTCCTTATCCATATAAGAGTAACTATGTGTTTTTGGAATCCCAAATTTAGTTCACAAAAATTTTAACAATTGTATTACATGTTGTGACAATGACTTTGCCAATCATTGGCAAAGTATTTGAAAACCAAATTTTGGAATCATAGCATTATTCTGCATTAAATGATGAGTAATGATAGAACTTCTCAAATTTGAATCACATATTCAGTTTTCAAATGATTGTCAATTGTATTACATGCCGTGATAATTTGTATCATATGTAATGACATGTGATTCCAGTATTCACTATCGCATAACGTGATACAACTAATAAACTATTTAGAAATAAAATTTAGAATTAGAATAGAATCAAAACACTGTTCATAAAATGATTGTAAAAGGACAATTGTGGGGGTGTACTTGACAGAAGTGGCATGTGGTCCTTGGGACCTTGTCCATCACCTCCTCACAGTTTCAAAAGGTGCTTGATTGTTGAACATAGAGACGTTCAACCATTGCCCTAGAGGACAAAACCGATTTCTTTGGTCGGGAATAATTTCACTAAGCTATGCTCCTACCTGGACACCATCAACTTCTTCCTATGGACCGCATATATACATGTACATGTATTGTATATATATACTATAAGTGTGTGTCCACACCAATAAAACACGTACTAGTGAAATAGTGTGTAGCGGCGTGGGCATAATTTGGATCAACTGAACTTTTGAATCAAAATTGAAGTTTCAAATGATTTCAATTCGATTTGAACCCGAACCAAACTAAGTTTGGTTTGAAACCGTACCAAACTTATAAACATAGTTCGGTTTTCGGTAGGGATTTTTAACCCGAACTAATATTTTGAAGTTTTTAAAACATAAAAATTGCAAATTCCCAAAATTAGATTTAGGGCTAAAGAGTAAAAAGCCTAAGCCTAAAGGCCAGGTTGTTTTAATGTTTATATATATACAGCAGATCTAAAGAGGGCGCCCTCATTTTATTAAAGAGAGGGCCTCTATTTTGGTCGTCAGATCATATTTTCATTATTGGCAGTTTTGTCACGGCCAAAACAGAGGTCTCTTTTTAACAAAAAGAGAGCGCCCTCTTTAGAGAATCTTTGTATATATATATATATATATATATATATAGATCTAGGTTTGTTTAGTATTTGTATAAATTATAAAAATTAAAAAAAATTAAAAAAAAAACTTCGGTTGAGTTTCAACCCAAAGTTTCGAACCGAACCCGAGCTTAAATTTCGAAACAGAACTATAATTTCGAAGTTTATTTCAATTCGGATTTTAGTATCGAAATTCCCAACCCGAATCGAACAACCTGAACCAAAATTTTCGGTTCGAAACTGAACCGACTGTTTGCCCACCCCTAGTAGTGTGTAGAGAGAGGGAGAGAGAGAGAAAGAGAGAGAGAGAGAGAGAGAGAGAGAGAGAGAGGAGAGTCCAATAGTACTTTAGAACGCTTCATTTAATTAAGGGTAATGTTATGTTTTCTAAATGAGTAATGATTGGGTCACTAGTAAATTTCACAAATAAAATTTATTCATAGTCTATCTCTCTCTCTTGGGTGGTATTGTGGGGTCCGGTTAATTTGAGTGGACCCCACAATGCCACATAAGAGAGAGATACACTATTAGTTGATTTTATTGTTTGTGAAAATTGTTAGTGCACATAGCTTTACCGTTTCTAAATTTTCATTTCAAATGCGGTTTCAAATATATGTGGTAGTGGACTCACTTGATTTTCGTCGGAGAAGGTTGAAGTGGAACCCACCACTTTTCATGGACAAAATGGGAATCAACAAAAGATGGGAATTGGTGGGTCCCAGATGCTCACCTAATGGAGTGCTTTGGTGAATAATAGGTGAGCAAAATTTGGATGAACAAAAATGCACTCTTATTGAAAACTATATTTTGGATACAAAATTTGGAAAGCATAGCATTACTCTTTAATTAAATTCATCTTTTGCGGGAAAAGTGGAAGTAACTGGCAATTTAGGGAGAAGTTATTCAGTAAGCCCGTCACGTCACGTCAGCATGCTGACGTGGTGTGACCATTTAATCCTAACCACTCACTTGTCCCTTCCTTCTAGGGAGATTATGACAAGTAATTAGTGAAATTTCAAATTTCAAATCTGATAACCACTTGTCATGATCCCCCTAGAAGGAGGAGGCAAGTAGATGGCTGAAATTAAATAGTCACACCACGTCAGCATGCTGATGAACTGACGCTAAACTAAGCCTTGAAAGAACTAGACTGAGCTCCTTCCTTAGGTTTCACTCCAGGTTGAACTCATCTCTTCCCAGGGTTCTCTTCACTTCAAATAGGAAGTACTAGGCCTAGCTTTCTTTGCTTGACACATAGGTAGTCACCACCCTTATAAACTATAGGTCCTCGAAGCCTTGACTTGGAAGCCGGTAAATCCACAGCAGACTGAATTAGCAGATGCGGGAACTACTTCCCTTTAGGTTTTCAGTCCATAGCTCTTTCATTTAGAACATAGGTCCAGAGGCCTAGCAGAATGCGAGAAAGACAATTAGAGGAAATAGCTAAGAACATTCGTTCGCCGACCTCGGCTCCATTCAACAAAGAAGAGTCAGAGAAGGGCTCACTGAATAATTTCTATGTAACGAGCAAAAAATCTCCGAATCTGATGTAAGGATGCACCTAAGGTTTTGCATAGTTTTGCGGATTCATTGGGAAAAAAAAAAGTTAAAGTAAAATAAGAAAGTAAATTATTTCCCTCATGTCCATGACAAGTTCTCTTCCTGTCTTGTGAACTATATTCTCTACAAATCCGACGAGTTATCTCCACATTATTTAAATACGGAGAAAAATACAACAAAAAAAAGTAATTTTCTTTCTTATTTTTTTATACCTTTTTTCTTTACCTCTGTTAAAAGTATATCATGTAATATATTCAATCATTAAAGACTCTGTTAAAGTATACTCCATCATGTAAAATATTCAATCATTAAAGACTCTCAATGTATTGTTATTATCATTCAGTTCTAATATAAAGCCTTCATTTATATATATTTGACAGCATGGATAAATCTACAAACCAAAAAAAGATCCTTTTAACCATTTTGTAGAGTCTGGTATAGTTGCATTCATTTACTAGTGAATTCCACATTAATTCCCAATCAAGTTGGTGAAGCAAATTGGACAAATGAAAGAAACGTGAGAAAACTATGTCAAGGTTCTTAAATTTTGGCCTTTTTGCTGTTTAAAATATATAAATGAAAGTGACCCCACTTGTCATTGCTAGTGTTGGAAGTCAGAAGACCCAAAATCAAGGGCAAGTGTAGGAACTTGTGAGTGGGATAATGAACTTTTATCCAATAAAGATTACACGGGCAGTACCATCTCAATGAAGGAGCCAGGAGGGAAGGAACACCTGCAACTTTTGCTTTTGTAGTTGGGAAGTAGCAAAGAAATTAAATCAAATATATAACAATCCTATATATATTTGGCTGTCACTTAAATTTAAATGGTCACATTTAAAAATTTATATCTAATGCATAAATATGAAAGCAAAATTCTTTGCTTCTGTCACGTGGTAATTTATGAGCATTTTGATCATTTATTTATTTTACATAAAAGTGTTAATTAATGATTGACTAATTTAATATAGATTAAATTTGATGACCAATTTAATATGGGTTAAATTTGATATTTTATTTATTATATACATATGAATTTGTATTAAAGGGATAAGTATCTTAACATTTTTGATACATCCTAACTAAATTTGGATAGTAATTACGAAGCCAACAATTTTATATTCAAACTTGAAAATGAGGATTCAACAGCTCTTTCTCTCTCTCTAACCTCAGGTTTCCATAACACCCATTTTCTTTGATCACTAACTTTTACTCTTTTTTTTTCAATCACCAATATTTTCCTCCTCAATTTTGTTTGTTTTTACTTTTTTTTTAAGCTTTTGATAGATGCTACCCCATTTAGGTCGGGGACAACCTCCCACCACGGTCCACCGTCTTATACCTTCTTAAATCAAACGAAATCTAAAATATTCATCTATTCAACGCCTACCCAAAAACTCTCCGGTCATTTTCCAAATTTTACACTTTTTTCTGCTTTTCTTTTTCTTTTGATTTCATTCAGTTTTTTACTACAAAGAAATACATGTCCCTTTATTTTGTATATTATTTTTAGATTGTGTTTATAAGTATCGCTTGGTTTTTTATGCTTGATTTTATACAAAGAAAAGTTAAAAGGTCATTTGTTTTAGACAAGAGTAACGGTCCCTTTTTAAAGCTATTTTTTTAGATCAATATAATAGATCCAGTACAAGTAATACACAAGTTAAATAATTTAATTTCGCATGCATTTGTATTTTTGGACAAATTCCCATGCATTTGCACATAATGCTGACTAGTATAAATATAAAAGCAGAAGCCTTTGCTTTTGTCACATGCCAATTTATGAGTATTTTGATCATTTATTTTACATATAATTGTTAATTAATGATTGACTAATTTAATGTAGATTAAATTTGATGACCAATTTAATATGGGTTAAATTTGATATTTTATTTATCAACAATGCTAGAGGCACAAACAAGTTTCACAGACACTTACAAACACACTCTATCTCTCTCCTGGGTGGTACTGTCGGTCCCCACAGTGCCACCCAGGAGAGAGACAGAGTGTGTTTGTAAGTGTTTGTGAAACTTGTTTGTGCCCCAAATATTACTCTTTGTTTATTATATAGCTTTGAATTTCTATTAAAGATATAGGTATCCTAATATTTTTTATACATGCTAACTGAATTTAGATAGCAATTACTTAGCCAATAATTTTATATTCAAAATTAAAAATTTGTTCACATTAGACATCTACTGAGAATATATAAATAAATATATGTATATGTATATATAAAGCATCTAGTGTGGTAAAGAATTAATGTATTGTTTGATATGTCCATCGACATTGTATTCTTATTAGTCAAATAAAAAGCTTGCTAAAAAAAAGGCAAACAAAAAGCACCATAGGTTTTACGTATGCAAATGCAATTATATATTTAGACATATGTCACACCCATCTCGAAAAAATCTTTTTGTGTTAAAGACATAAATGTTTTAAATGGAATTATTAGTGTGATTTAATAATAGTGGATGAGGTTGACCATAGGTCAACGGAATGTGTCAAGTGAGAACACGGCAATTTGATAATCATGAGGAATTGGCATGAGTAAATGACATTTATGTGCATTAAATATTATTTGACTAATTTGGTATATGTGAATAGTAATTTCACCTGTGTAGTGTACTTTTTCTGGTAGTTTGATCTCGATTAAGATCATTTTGATGGAGTTAGTAATAACGTAAGTGTCACGTTGCATAAAAGGTAGGTTGTATAGAAATTCCATGAAAATAGTTTTCGGAATGCAATTACGGTGACAAACGAAACTTAGACGTAAATTTTTATGAATTATAGTTTTCACTCGTGAAGTAATGAATTAAACGTGTAATGCGTTTCGAGGAATAATTAGAAGATTAGAAAACTTGTGGGGAGGTAAACGTAATTTTTGAGAATTATGTCTATATATAGCAAGCCCAAGATATTTTCATTTGACAACTTTTCTAAAATTGAAATCAGGGGGGGATTTAGTTGCTTAGGGCTTCTCAACTCAAATTGAAGGACTTATGTCCTATTGCTTTTCACTAAATTTCATATTCGAACTCCTTGAGGTAAGGGCTTCTTTTTAATACCTCTTAAGTCACGTTTGACTAAGTTTTACGAAAATTCTAATTCTAGAAATTTGAGGAAAACACACATCTACTTGTAGGAATCGCTTATAAGCGGAGATTCGGTGTAGAATCGGTCTTCTAGTACTTCTCCTGAAGTTACAGGAACGTAGCACGAGGTATGAATTTCTGTCTATGTTATATAGGGAAATTTCTATGTTTTGATTTTCAAGAACGAAATTGTGATCCGGGCAAAATTCATGTGTTATTAGTATTAGGCCCATTAATTATGCATGCGAGTAATTACGAAAAGTATGTGTATTTGTTTATATGAGCATGCTAGGTGATTATGTGGGTCAAATGGAGGACTAGTACAATTTCATTCAGAGTAAGCTTCTCGATATTTGAGAATTTAGTAGCAACAACTACTATGCATGGTGAGGTTTGGACATGCCAGGGCACTTGGGGATGCAACAGTTGTAAGCTCGGACTAGTCGCGGGCATCGCGTTAAGGCTTGGACTTGCCGCTACCATATGAATGCATTTTTTTTCCCTAGAGACTATTTGATGTGATTTATGATATTAAAGCATAATGTTCTATATATGCATATGTTTGAAATTGTGCACGCAACATATAGCTGAGCAATGGAAATTTACTCCATTGCAGGTATGAAAAAAGGAAAAAAAAAAAAAAGAGCAAGAAAAGTGAGGTTGATGGATGCCACACCCGTTCCGGACTTTACATTCATTTTCAATAAACATATGTGGGAGCATGTGAAATTATTAATGTTTATTAATAATTGAGATGGGTTGACATGGGTCAACGGTGAGGTGTCAGTTGAGGACACGGTAATTGGTAATCCATGAGGCATATCATGACTTAAATGACATTTATGTGATTAGATGTTATTTGACATTGTCTGGTATTTTGTGAATAGTAATTATACATGTTTTGTATAATTTCTGGTAGTTTTGATCTCGTCTAAAGTCATTTTGAATACAGTGGTGAGAACATGGTGATACGTTACATAAAAGGCAAGTTATATAAAGATGCCATAGAGATTAGTTCTTGGATCCTTATTTATGGACCCAAACGAGACTTAGTTGAAAACTTTTGTAATTGATAATTTTCACTCGTGAAGTCATAAAATGAGCATATACAACGTTTCAGGAATTAATTAGAAGTTTTGAAAACTCGTGGGGAGGCAAACGTAATTTCTAAAATTGTTGCCTATATATAGTAAGCGTGAGATTTTCATTACTTACAAAACTTTCTATAAATATCTTGAAGAGAGAGAGAAAAAGGAGATTTTGGTGGCTACGAGCTTCACGACATCGATTGACGATCGTTCGTTCGTCGGTTTTCGACCATATTTCATTTTTGGATTCCTTGAGGTAAGATCTTCATTTTGATACCTTTTAGGCCCCGTTTGACAAACTTTTTTGAAAATCAAATTTCTAAGAATTTGGAAAAAAAAAACCCGGTAAAACTTGTAGGAATCATCTGAAAACTGAAATTCGACGTTTATTCGGGCCTCTAGTCGATCCTTCAAAGTTAGGAAGAAATCGCATGAGGTATGAAGTTCTAACTTATGTTATATCAGAAATATACATGTGTTTGGTTGCGACGATGAAATTGTGATCCGGATAAAATTCATGTGTTAATTTTAGGCCCGTTAATTATGCACGTGCTTATCTGTGAAAAGCATGTCTAATTTTTACACGAGCACGTTAAGTTGATTATGTGGGTCAAAAGGGGGGGGGACTTATACAAGTTCATGCCGGTGTACGCTTCTTGATGTTTGAGAATTTAATAGCGACGGCTACTGTGCATGGTTTAATACTTGGACTTACCATGGCACTCGGGGATGCGATGGTTGTAGACTTGGACGAGCTATTGACATCGCAGTTTAAGACTTGGACTTGCCGCTATCGGATGAATACATGTTTTTCTACCTAGAGACTATTTGATGTGATTCATGAGATTAAAGCATATTTTATTACATATGCATATGTTAGAATTTGTACACTCAACATGTAGTTGAGCAGTGGAGCTTTACTCCATTATAGGTGATAAGAAGCATGAGGAGTGAGGTCGAGGATTGCCGGGGAATCACCACTTATTTTACTTTAGCAATTCCATTCCCAATGATGTAATATGGATTCGTATATATTTAACTTGTCAACTTCAAAATGGATTCATAGTAATGTAATCTGTAAAGACTCCTTGTGATTAGGTTCCGAATCGTTGATATATATATACTTGTGTTGTGTTGGATTGGATTGGAGAGCCATGGTTTAAGATTAATGCAGATTGTGTAGATTTAAGGAAGATCAGTCGATTGGGTCTCCGACACAGTCGATTGGACCTTTGTTTTACAGAAATATCTCTTCAGTTTTCAAAGGCTTTAGTCGACTGGAAGATGTGAAACAGTCGACTGGTTTCTACACAAAAACTTGACATTCTGCTAGGTGGGTTCAGTCGACTGGACGGGGCCATTGAACTTTTATACTTTCTACTTTTGAACTCCAATCGAATGGGTCCTCGCTACAGTCGACTGGACCTCTGTTTTAAAAAATGGATTCTTTTGGAAGTGTTTCCAATTGGCAAAACTTTTTATAACTCTAATTTTAATGGATTTTACTTATGTTTTCCACTGCTATTTACTTTAATTGAATTGGATGAGCCTTGGTGGCGTGCCACGTGTCCTATTTCCGCCCTTAGCGGGATATGTCGTGACAACGGGACGCGGGGATCGCTCTTATTTATACTTTTGTTTTCCATTCCGATTTTGTAATAATGAGAATTGAGAAGTTTAAACTCTATTCTTAACTTGTAATCCGCAGAATGAATTTGTAGGATTGAAATATGTTGTAAAATCTCCTTTGGTTATGTTTAAAACGTATCCGAACTCTTAAGTTCGTGTTTTGAATACTTAACATTGCCAAATTCGTCGTTTTGGGTTGGTGTTGTTAATGTTTCAAGAATTGAGCCAAACAAGTTGTAACTTGTTTCATTTTTGCTTTCTTTCCAATGTTTGGTAAGGTTTTTTCGTATATTCTTATAACCTTGGTATGTTTGGGAAAGGTCAGATGAAAGAATGAGAGTTGAGAAGTTTACATTTGAGGAAGGTTAGGTGACTTCCTTGGCAAAATTCTGCTGTTAAAGGGGATTCTGTCAAGGGGTCATTCGATCGATCGAAGGGGGTTGTTCGACCAGTCGAAATACTCCCTGCATGTTTCTATTTCTACCCATTTCGAATATAATTTAAATGTTTTGATTGGTTCTTAGGGTACCTTTGGGACCCCTTTTAATATTAAATCATTCGTTTCAAGATATAATTATGTTTTTAAATTTACACGGATTTTACAACTCAGAGAGTATTGTTTCCAAAAGTTTTGTATAATAAATGTTATTTTAAGTTCATTTTCTGCTGCTATAACTTTTAAATGAATTGGATGAGTCTTGGTGGCGTGCCACGTATTCTATTTTCACGCGTAGTGAGATGGGTCGTGACAATATATACTTCTACATATGGAAGTATAGTAATACACATGTATATTTGCTTTTGCCACGTGGCAATCTTCTAGAATTTTGATCATTTAAATTTTTTTTCTTTACATTTTTGTGTTAAAATTAACTATGGTTGACCAATTTGTAATGTAGATTATTAAATTTGATGACCAATTTAATGTAGATTAAATTTGATATCTAATTTATCATCTGCCTTTGAATTTGAATCAAAGAAATAAGTATCTTAGCATATTACAAAGATTCTAACTAAATTTAGATAACATTTATTTAGTCAACAATTTTAGTTTCAAAATTGAAAATTTGTTCACATTAGTCACTAGATTTCTAACTAGGAATATATACATATATACCTATATATTTATATGTAGTAATTGGTGTGGTAAAGAAATCGTGTATTGCATAGGTTTGCATAGCTCAAGTGGCAAAGGACTTGACATATATAAGTCACCTCCAATACATAGATTCACGATTCGAACCTCATCCCCCTCCCTCATATCATATATTAAACAAAAAAAAAAGATAAAAAAAAAGAGGAGAAATCGTGTGTTGTTTGATCTATCCATGCATCCACATTGTATTTGTATTAATCAAATAAAAGCACCATGGCTTTTACATATGCAAATACAGTTATATATTGATTACATATGCTTCTACATATGAAAGTATCAAGTGTAGTAGTATACATGCTTATATCATTTACAGTTCTTTTGTATTCTACGTAGACCTCAAAGTTTAGTTTAAGTTTGTTCATTCATGTGTTTTCTGACTTTTGGTTCTTATTTAAAAGAAATAAGAAGATTAAGCATTAAAAGTAGATGAGACTCTGTTCTTTTGACCCTACAAGTAAGTGTCATTTATGTAGTTTCTATGTGTGGTTGAATATTGTTACTTTGTTTAACCAATATTAAGTTTAAAAGAAATGTTCTTCAAACCATCAAGGACTAAAATATTCAAGGTCATCTAAGTATTGAGTGTTTTGAATTTACTATTGTTGGAATTTATGTTAAAATTTACATATAAGATGTATACAACATTATCATATTTTGTTTACATTTGCACGTCGTTCTTTTCTATTTTAATAATGTATTTTTTTTTTTTGGTGTATATTACTTTTGTGTTTTATAAATCTCCCGTACACTTGCACGGAGTCATTGCTAGTTGCATGTTAAAGTAAAATATGACCAATTAAAATATATGATTATCACTTATGATTACTACTTACTATAATGATATTTCTTTAAAATATGACAATTTAATCAGTTTTTTTGATTAATTTCTTTATCAATCATCAAGAATGAATTGGAGTCATTATTTTTTTTTTTAGGAGTCATATTTCTTACCATATAACCATTTCTGTAGTTTCTTTAAATGACAGAATTCATGATTATGAGTACAATTTTGAAAAGAAAAAAATATATATAAATGAAAGTGTTCAAGATAATCATTTTTTGAGTTCAAATTAATGTTGTATTAAAGTATGAATGTGATAGTTGCACTCAAGGACATGTCCTAAGGCTATTCTCTTCTTTTATTTGGTAAAATTTGAAGGAAAATTTTAAGAAAAGAAGAAAAATATTTTATTTTCACTGTCGCACTTAACATAATAAAAGGATCGGTTTTGAAGGCAGAAAAGGCAAAATAGGATGGAACCCTCGTCTTTGTCACAATTCATTCCAATGGACATGTAAGAAAATAGGACATGAGAGATGCCTATTCACTCGTCGCTTTCTGCTTCTCCCCTCGGATCTTTCAAATAAAGGGTTTTTTTTTTTTTTTCATTTCCTCACCTCTTTCCATAATTTTCTTTGCCTTCTCCTCACACCAAACATATCATAGTAGAAAAACCTATATTTTTTTTCGCTTTCTCTTCTCATCCAAATTTGAAGAAGTAAAAAAAATATTGAAGTTGATGATGCCAAAAGCTTTAAAATCGTCCACCCTGCACCCTACCCCTCGAGTATATGCTTCAACGAAAATCACACAATGGTAAATTAGAAACCTCTGGTAAAATGCCCCTTGTAACCCAGTATATAAAGCATAATACATAGTCCGTTTTAGGGATTGTCGGATTGACGACTTATCTATTTAGTGCCTTTGGCACTGGTCGTTCCCCAAATGGTTACTATCGGTCAGGTGAATTCATTAATAGATGCTTCATGCTTGTTGGCATTTCAGCCTTCCTTCTCCTTTCAGGGGCTATCTGAAAGAGAATCCAGTATTTCTTAGTCGTGAATATCTGAACTGATTGTTCACTGTTCAAGAATTCTTGTTTTAGCAATTCATACCATCCATACATAGTGTTTTGATTAGAAGTTGCCAAAATCCTCCCTTTCCATTATCCTTTTTCCCTTCATTCTTCAAACCAAACACACCAAAGTAGAAAAACTTGTATTTTTTTTTTTCGCTTTTATCTTGTCATCCAAAATCAAAGAAGAAGGGGGAAAAAAAAAAAAAAGATTAAGGGTAAAGATGCCTAAAAGTTGTATTTCAAGAATCTCTGGACAAAGGTACAAAGTCGTACTTGCAAAGAGTCTTTGGTTATAGAACTAAAATCCCTCCGATTCTTCAATTAGCTTGAGTTTGAGGGAAAATGAAAAGAAGGTTCAAGTTTATCAGTCACTATCCCGGTACATTACCTTGGCCAGGGTATTTATAAGATTTACAAATGTAAAGGCTATCTTAGTTTGAGCCATAATTCTAGGGACTTGAATCACGCCTTGCTTGATTTAGTCTTCCGTTTTGATTGTGATAATGGCATCTTCCCATGCATGTCATGATGCTATTGGTTGAAGAATTCTAGTCATACCTAGGGGTGTCATTTAGAATAGAAATTTCAATTTTTGCAGCAAAAAACGAATTTCGAAATTCTGAAAATTCCACCAAAAAAAAAAATCGGATCAGAATCGGAATATTTTTAAGAATTCCGAAAGTATGTTTTCCAAAAAATTTCCAAAAATATTTCAGAAAAATCTGAATATTGTTCAAAAATTTGAAAAAAATGTGGACTTGTTTGTCTCGCATCAAATAAGAAGTGTAAGGAGAAAGTAGGTGATTCTCTATAAAAGCATGACTACTCTTTCAATAGTATTAGTATTCCGAAAATTATGAAAATTTCTGATTCCAATTCCGAAAAAATTCTGAAAAATTCTGAAGAATTCCGATTCCGAAATTTTCCAAAATTTCAAAATCGGAAAAGAAAATGAAATTCTGAAAAAATCGGAACGGAAATCAGAACACGTATTTAATTTCCGAAATTTTTGAAATTTTTTTCCCAAAAGAGGATATTTCGATTCATTCCGGCCGAGACACCCCCCTAGTCATACCAAAAGTAATTTTTATTTTCTCATTTATTTTCTTTTACACTTACTATACTTTCATTGTACTGTGCTTTTTTTCCCTTTTCCACCCGACTCTTTGGCACTTTGTTACTACTCATTGTAATTTTGCTATTACTACGTGGCACTTGAGAAAAAATATTACAAAATGACACCTATAACCAAATAATATCATAGAAACATTACTACTCAATGGCACTTACAACCTAGCAAATGAGATGTATCATACAACCGACCGACGCGTTTGCAACTGTACAAATTTCCTAAACCCAAACTCAGGCAATTAAATTCTAGTGTTAAAAAGGCCACCAAGAAAGTAGGGAAGTTATGACAACTCTGCCCACGCCACCACACAATGTCATGGTTGGGGCTGCCCTGTCAACACCATTGCACCAAGTAGTGTCATTGATAGTTGGGGCCACTTGGCCTACTAGTGTTGACATGACCACAGAATGTTGGCAGATTTGTTACAAACAAAATTTGGTGAAAAAAAAAAAACTATTTCTTGAATGAATCAGGGTATATAACAATTCATGGAAATGTTATTCTCACTTTATGGATGAACCAATGTAATTCATTTTATGTACAGACTATATGGTGTTGTATGGTGTGTCAATAAAATAATAGAGTACATTAACTGAATTTTAAAATGAGAATACCAATTCCCAACAATTTGTTATGGAAATTGGATATAGGTTAAAAAAAGTTAATAACAATTTATCACTCACTGTCACACACTTCATTTTTTCAACCCATTTCAGTATCACATGTATCACAGTAATACCTCATAGATTGTAGGTATGATCACCTCTGTGTTTTAAAGTAATGTCCAACAGTTAATAAAGGGTAATGTTATTGTAAGAAATTTCTCATATAAAAAAGTATTTTATAATCCTTGGAAGGGAAAGTAGCCATAAAATTTCTGAGAATCTCGAGATATATTTGTGGCTACTTTCTCATCTAAAGATAGGTGGTGTATATGTAATTTACTTAATGATAATATAACTATACAAACTTTTTTTGGGTTAATGTTAACCGATTTACTACCGACTACATTAGTCCAAACCACAGGGTATTAGTGGCACATTTAAAATTATAGGAGGCAAATACTAAAGCGCACTAAAAGTAGTGTATACTGTATATATACTTATGTCAATTAAAAAGCGCTCCAAACTTCCTTGGTCGTTATATCAAAGCATTAGAAGAGTTATTTCGGTTTCTTTAAAGTCGTGCAAAAAAAAAAAAATTAAGTTAAAAACCAAATTAAATACATTAAATAAAAATAAAATATTGAATTTTGATTTAATGGAAAATTAGTACATACATATTGGACACCAGAATTCAAATCCCCTCTTCTCCATTTAACTCGCGCAGAGAGATTGGAGAATTTTAGCTAAAAATCTTATATAATAGACTTTTTTTGGTCTTAAATCCAATCCGCTTTTTTTTTTTTTTAGTCAAAAATCTCTAAATTGAAAATTTCACATAGCATATTATGTGGAATTTTGTAACATAAGAATTTGATTGGATTAGTTTCACTTATAAGGGCTTTTGACCAAAATAAAAAAACGGATTATTCTTAAACTAAAATAATCCAATATGAAAAACTTTTACCAAATTTCTAAAAAGAAAATAGTAAGAACTCGTCGGGAAACACGGTGACAATCGCTGTTTATTGGCGATTGCCAAAATGTTGCTTCAAGCAATGTTGCAGTTTTTTCATAATTTAACTACAAAAACCGGTAAATAGCGTCGCAATTTAGGACTTTCCCGGCCAAACGGTTAGGGATTGTGCAATTGACTCTCCAAAAGCAATTTCCAAACAGGGCTTAAGTTGTAATTACCAGAAGAGAATGTAGCTTATATGCAAATCAAATCCCAATCAATCACTTTTTGTCAAAATTTTGGATTTCGAGACCGTCAATCACCATCTTATAATCTTTAAAAAATTGACATAACAGTAACACCAAACAACAGCAAAACAAAAACATCTCTCTCACTTGTTTTCTTTTTCACATTAGCCGTTTGTTTGAGAATACAAAAAGTCCCAAAACACACATACACTAACAAATTCAGAGAGTGTGAAAAAACAAACAAACAAATAATTACTTAATTTTAACAATAATTAATCAATATAGTTTTTTTTTTTTTTGACTCGTAACTCGGTGAGTCAAGGTATCGCACAACCGTGCCGTGAAAAACCGAGTCGCGATCGGTCCTTGTCGAACTCCAATAAAAACCCTTGTTGCATCAAATTCCCAATGACCGAGAACCCGGTCGGTGAGTTAACCGGTTGCAATGCCAAGCACTTAACGTCCTCCGCGGTGTCTATGAAGTAGTTTCTAGGTGGAGGCGACAACACCGAGCCACCCACGAGTTTGAAACTCAGCCTGGGTAGACTAGGAGTTGACTCGCCCGAGACGTTAACACAGAGATCGAACTGGCGGCCGGGGTCGGTTGGCCTCGGCAGCTTGACGAGCCGTTTAAAAGCTTCCACAGTTAAATTATAAGCCGGTTCGGCTAAAAAGGTCAGGGTCGTACCGGAGTCCACAACGGTCCCTCCATTACCCGACCCGTCGAAGGCCCAAACCGAAGGGTCTATTGGTAATTTCGCACCATCAATTGAGACACTTTGGATCCCAATGTAGTAAAATGTTGGTGAGAGAGAGTTGAGTTGTAAGGGTGTGTAGTTGATTCTTGACTTCCCTTTAACGACGACGTTTTTGGCGCCGCCGATCAAGAGATAGCTGGTCGGAGTTGGAGTGATAGTGTAGTCCATGAGACAGTACGAGAACTTGTTACCAAACCGTCGGCCCAGTTGAGACGCGAACGAGATGGGCCCACGGCCCAGGCCCATTACTCCATGGGCCCCACTGAAGCTCGGGCCCGTAACGCTCGGCCCAGAGATATCAAAGCCACAACCGAACGTTAGGGCTCTATGGTTCACGACTCTCCCGGAGCTCGTATTAAACGTCGTCGTTTCTCGGGCG
Organism: Hydrangea macrophylla; assembly: GCA_033977485.1. Lineage (NCBI taxonomy): Eukaryota > Viridiplantae > Streptophyta > Magnoliopsida > Cornales > Hydrangeaceae > Hydrangea > Hydrangea macrophylla. The sequence continues at coordinate 14,520,427 of CM066987.1, forward strand.
AAGATTCCACTCGTTTTTGACCCATCGGAGTACGAGTACTCGTATCGACACGCGCTGTGGAGGCGCGTGTGGTTGCAGCGATTTCGTTCCGGGTGGGGAACGAGTTGACACGCCGAGTCGAAACAGTGGTGGGGTGAGAAAGAATCCGAGTGACGCGCCAGGAAGGATGAGCCAGGCGCGTGGCGCGTGCAGTTGTGGCAGGCGGAGCACGTGACCCACACGAGATCACTGCCGGTGTCGGCGACGAGGAGGAGGCGCTGGGGAGGGGTCCCGATTCGGAGGTCGACGAAGTACTGGCCGGCGCCGGACGAGGCGCCAGAAATGAGTGGGAGCTTTGGGGTCCGGCGGCGGCGGAAGAGGGCGGAGAGACGGTGGTTGTCGGAGGAGAGAGATTGAGATGGGGAGGGAAATGGGTTTCTGTGGAGTAGTAGTTTGAGAAATTCGGTGGTGGTGGTGGTGGTTGTGGTGCAGGGATCTGGGAATGTGAGAAGGAGGAGGAGGAGAGAGAGTAGAGAGAGGAGAGAGAGTGGTGAGAGAGGGGACGGGAGCAACACCATTGTGGGTAGTTGAGGAAAGAGGAGTGAGAGAGTCAGGGATTGTGATGTTAAAGATGACGAGAGAGGGAGAGAGATAGAGAGAGAGAGAGAGAGAGAGACGCGTTTTTTTGTCTTGGTTCAAAAGGACGAACCCTTTAACCAAGAAAAAACATATTGGTAAGGTTTGTTGAATTTGGTTAAATGATTGTAGGGTAAACTATGGAGTAATCACCAACTCTAAATTGTAATTCAAAATTATTTGGATCAATGCTATGTTACTACGAAGTACATTTTGTTCTCAAATGTAGTTTTTAACACATGTGACATGTATGGGTGTTAGGAAATCGACTAAACAGACGAGTCAGTGTAATAATCGAGTAGAATCGTAAAAAAAAATGTTAAATTAAATTGAATCAAAATTAATCAGTTCATCTGCAAATTCCACCGAATTGAACTGTTAACACTCATAGGCATTATTGTGACCTACTTGATTTTTAATTAGAATATGTTAAAGTAATCCAACAATTATTAGAGGTAATTTCACAGTTCACGATCGCATGTGTTGAAAATCACATTTGTTTTTGGAAATTGCTACTATTGTCTTGAAATCAGTATAAATAAATAGATCTCTAAAATTATTTTTTCCATCATTATCTAAAAAATGATGCATATTTTTTGCTTATTTTCAATTTGTTATTTGTTTTTTCTTTTTTAAAAGGGTGCTTTATTTAGGAGTAATAACGGTATTGATAAAAAAAAATAAAAAATAAAAAATTAACGGTATTTTATCCATTATTTATTAAACCATCTGTATGTAGAAACTTTTTTTTTTTCTAACAATAGTGTCATTTACTACCCAATTCCCCAATTTAATATTTCTAGACTTTAGCTCTCAAATATAAAATGTAGCAACTTCGTTATTTTATTACTTCAAGCGTCCTCATTGTAGTGTATCTATTTGAATTTTTTTATTGTTCTATTATCGAGTAATCATTCCGTCACTTTTTTTTAGTCTTATATTTCATTTTAGAATGTTTTAAAATTAGTGTCCACTTTCGTAAATTGGTATACAATTTTTACTTATTTTTCAAAACTACCCTTCTTTGAAATTTATACCAAGATAAAACTAAAAAAATTATTGTAATGATTAGGCGCAATTGTGGAAAATAGGTGTGGATTTCTTTTGTCCCTTTAAAAAGTTGAGTTCCCTAAGATGAACTCAAAAAAAAAGGACGGATGGAGTATTTTATCTTATAGAGAAAAGAGAAAGATTGACAGTTCAGAACCACATCTAAGATGTCACATCCAAAAATATTGCAAAAAATTTATTTTCATAAAAAATATTTATTTCCTACCATGATTTTTTTAAAAAAATTTTTGTGACAAATCCTACCTTGAATATAACCATATGGGATAGTATTTAATTAGAAAAAAATTATTAGTCTAATAGGTTTAAGCACACCCAAACTCAATTACAATGAATTATTAGTTTACCCTTAAGCCCCCAAATAAACATGTATTTATAATACAGTGCACAAAATTATGCGTACGTATAATGTATGATTAAAGATATGCTTTCCAAATTTGTACTTCAAATGTGTTTGTCAACATATGTGACAACAGTGAACTCACTTGATTATTATCCGAGGAAGTTGAAGTGGTCCCACCATTATTAAAAGAGTAATGTTATGTTTCCCAAATTTATACCAAATGAAGTTTGTTACTCATGTGATAATGTGACCATTTTAATTTCGTCCAATAAAAATTCATGTCCACTGCCACATGTGTTGAAAACTACATTTAAGATTAAAAGCGTAGTATTACTCTTATTTAGGGTAGTCTTATATGTGTAATTTTTTTTTTCTTTTTTGGAGTGAACTACCACTTGTTCAAAACCACATTTACAATACAAAATTTTGATAGCAATTTAACTCACCCATAACTACCATCTTGGCGTGTGTTCCATTTCATCCACATTTTACTTTTATTTTATCAACATAATTATTAGACACATGTCAAGATGGTAGTTATGGGTGAGCAAAAAACTGGGTAAAACAAAAATGCTCTCAAAATTTTGGGATAGCATTTTTTCTCACTCATTTTTATTTATTCATTGCTCAGTCAGGCATCCACTGAGTAACAAGTATCCCAATTCATTCCTATTTTACTTCTATATTATTCACATATATAATTACTGAAAAATGATACATATTAGTATATCACCCAATTCTGGTGAGAATAAGCAAAAATTTCTCAAATTGACCAGCATAGCATTAATTCATTAGTCATGAGTCATGATGTGTAGGTGTACGGACAAGGTTTGTTGATTGATTAAAAAGTAAATTGAAAACCGATTAAACGCTAAAAAAAATTAAAAATCAATTAATAATTTGTTGACAATTTAAAAATTAATCATGTGCGTTTTGTAAATTAAACATACATCAATTTATGTGTAAAATGTCAAAAATATCTCTCTCGTTGGTCTCTTCTCTCTCTCCTCGCTAGCCACCACTACCATCGACTGCCTCCACCACCACCACCATCAACAAAGGACCACCACTACCACCACCACCTGCTGCCGCCACCACCACCACCCTCAAAGGGTCACCACTACCACCACCACCACCACCACCAAACCCAATCCAAACTGCAACATTTCTCTATTTCTTCGCTTTTTTTGATCTCGTCTCTCTCTCTAGTAGGAAGAGAACGCCATAGTCGGCCACCACCACCATTGGACGCCACCATTACAGAAGAAAAAAAAGTTGCAAATTTTTGTAGTAACTGTCCAAATGTAAGGAGCAACTCGCCAATTAGTATTGGGAGCAGCTGTCCAAATATAAGGAGCAGCTCGCCAAATGGTATTAGGAATAACCGTCCAAACGTAAGGAGCAACTCACCAAACGATATCGGGAGTAACTATCCAAACGTAAGGAGCAACTGTCAAAACGGTTTTGTGAGTTGTTCTTGATACAATTTGATTAGTTGCTCCCGATACCGTTTGATGAGTTGCTCCCAATACTTTTTGGTGAGTTGCTCCTAATATTGTTGGTGAGTTGCTCCTTATGTTTGGACAGTTATTTCAGAAACCTGCAAACTTTTCATTCCTTTTTTTTTTTCCTTCTACAATGGTGTCGGGCAATTGTGGTGGTGGCCGACTATGACTTTTTTTCCTCCGAGAGAAATAGAAAAAAGATAGAGAGAGGTTGGGGTTTGAGTTGGATTTGGTGGTGGTGGCGGCAACATGTGGTAGTAGTAGTGGTGGCCCTTTGGTGATGGTGGAGGTGGTAGCCGATAATGGTGGTGGCCGGCTATGCCTTTCTCTTCAGAGAGAGAGAGAGAGGAGACCAAAGACAGAGAGGTTTATGTTAGATTTGGTGGTGTTGTGGTGGCCCTTTGGTAGTAGTAGTGGTGTTGGTGGTGGTGCCGGCAGCGACAGGTAGTGATGGTGTTGGTAGCCACGTGAGGAGAAAGAGAAGAGATCAAAAAGATAGAGAGAAGGGCATTTTAGACATTCAAGAAAGAGAAAAAAAAATTGATTAATTTCTTTTTTATATACTTTACATAAATTTTCTTTTTTATTTTTAAAAAGGACATAATTAATTTTTAAATTATCAACAAATTAATGACCGAGTTGTACTAATCCCTTAGAAAATATTTTTGCTCACTCAAAATTTGGTACACCAATGCTCACCCAAGCATCCCATTGGCCAATGCAGTGGGGCCCATCCTAAGCCCCACTGCATTGGCCAATGGGATGCTTGGGTGAGCATTGGTGTACCAAATTTGCTCTCAATCCCTTAATAATAAGGTAGTGTCCTTTTTCTCGTAAACAAAGATGCCACGCCTCGAATTGCGGGTTGTTTGTATAGGTTATATATATAAATACACATTGTTGGGGCCCTTTGGGGTATGGCATCCAATGAAATGATGTTGAAACTGTGAAAAATCTAATCTCGTTCGCTGGCCGCCTCCTTTTTTTTTATTTTATTTTTTTTTTTAACATTGTCCAGTTGGCATTTGTCAGAATGTATACACACATGTGGATCTTCCAGTAATTCAATTTGACCAAGAAGATTTTGCCAACGTTGTGTTGGTCCAGTTTGAGTTATTGTGGAGGAGCACGGACGTCGGCAGCAAATTGGGTGCCTTGGCAGTTTAGGATCATATATTTTTAAATTTAAAAAAAAAAATTTAGGGTAGATGTCCGTGCAATGCACCAACTCGTTAAAATCAAAAAATATATTAGATGTATTTATCTAGTAAATAAAAAAAAATTAAAATTAAGCAATATTAAATTCTAAATGTACTAAACATGTACTGCTGCGAAAATAAAATTGTAAGCGTAAAAGCTTCAATAATCCGATATGGAAGAAAAAAATATTTTCTTTTTTTCTTCTTCCATTTTTTTTACTCGTAACACAAATTTTTTCAGATCTTTTCTTGGTGTTTTCACTTCTGTTTCTTTTAGCCCTTCTCTTCCTAAATTTTTTTTTAATCTTAGTAACAACTTACTTTGAACATCATAATACATGATAAATTGGAAGAACTTATCGTATTTTTTTCATTTCTTTTTTTTTTTTTTTCTTAAATCATTTTTTTCTTGCCTTTTGTTCTTTTCTTTTTTTTCGTTTAAAGTAATAACCATTTTTTTTATCATAACACATGATATATTCAATAACCCTATCATCTTTTTTCTTTTTTGTTTAACTACATATAAATTTTATACAAATATGATTTATTTTGCTAAAATCAAGGGAATGGTTATTACACACACATGCATATAAATTGAATTTTCTATTTTGATATTATCCACAATCTCCAATATTAATTTTCTCAAGTTTATTTTACGTGCATAAAAAAGTAAATTTCTAACAATGTGTGTGTGTGAATTAAATTTATAGGTATGTGTGTGTAATAAAATATGAAATTATATTTATATTTATAGCTCTAATGAAAAAAAAGTGTTAAAAGTTAAAAGAAAATGAAAATGTGTATTTTGTGCAACATATAACTGTAGATGTATTCGTAATTGTATATTATAATTTGTCTTTTAACATTGCAAAGTATTGCTTATATATGTATTATATGTATATATATTATGAGTGTGTGTGTGTGTGTGTGTGTATAATATAGAAATAAAACATTAATTTTATTCCAAAATTGGTGGTGCTTGTTTGGGAAACAAAAAAAATATAAAAACAAAAAAAGAAGGTCAAAATCGGTTTGCCAAACATGGCACAACCGGTTTCACAACCAATTTTGGTTTTTATTTTATTTTATTTTATTAATTTCAATTTTTTGTGTGAAAAAGTGATGTGGGCCTATAAATTTAACTTACACACATGTTTAGACATTTAATTTTATTACATGTACACGCCTTAAAAAAAAACCCCAATATTGGTTGTCCCAAAATATTTTGATCACACTCAATGCCTTTAAATTTTGATATTACCCACAATCTACAAAACATTTTTTTTTAAGACATGTGTGTGTAATAAAATTATGGGTAATTTAATATATAGTCCTAATATATGCATCTAACTAGAAATATGCTGTCACGCCCTGGAGTAGCCAAAAACAAGGAAATTTTAAAATTTCCTTTCTGGACCCATAGGGAATAACGAGTTACATAAAACTGACCTGTCCGTGCACCATACTAACAAAAGATATATATCAGAGTAAGAAATTTACAGAAGCGTCTAATGGTATTCATGGGGGAACTTAGAGTGTTTTACTACTTAAGCTATTACAGTAGTTCCAAATGAAAACCACAAAAGATAAGTTTGGGCGATTCACGCCACTTAAATTATTACATCAACCAAAAGATAGCTAAAACATAAGAGAAGTCTCAATGCGAAAATGGGCCAGGGTCCTTCTTCTAACTGGCAAACCCGTAATCCTCATTATCGAACTCTTCTTGATAGTCTGCCTCAGGATCACCTTCCTGATAGTTCCCATCCTGAGGATAGTGATATGCATCTTCATGGTTACCTTGATGGTTCTCCTCATTATAACCTAGACGTAAAATGTCCAGGGCAGGGAAGGAGCCGTTAGCTTTTGAAGCTAAGTGAAATCGTCTTAACCGATCACTCCTAATACAATTAAGGATATACAAGTATAACAATATCTTGATCCAACATTAAATAAGCATATGACATGGTAGAATGACGACACAATGCATTATCGATATATTCGACTTTAACTCGACCATGGACACCACAACCGACTCATGTGACTTGTTACATTACCAGTGTAACGCCGTTAGCTCAGAGTAGAATGATTACGTTGCTATCGTCGCCTAGCAGGGCCCTATAGCAAATTTTGTTTTTAAAAAGAGTGTAATCATTGGACTCTTAGGTCCTCGTGACCTTGCCGGGTGAATAGAATAGTTACAGCGCTATCGTCGCCTAACAGGGCCCTATAGCATTTGAAAGGTAACTATTGTATTCTGATGGATACATTGCAATCGTCACCTAGCAGGGCCCTATAGCGTATCAATCATCAATTCATACATAACTTCAATGATTTCAATGGAAACTCTGGCTATCGTCGCCTAGCAGGGCCCTATAGCAGTTTCATTGTTGTTCCCATTTACTTGACTGTACCACTCGGACCACTACGGTCCACTCAACATGTATAACAATATGACTGGTTAGTCCCCGTGACTAACCATGCAGACGTCAATATGGACATCATGACTCGACCATGTTCATGTGACTATATAATCGGGAAATTATGATAATCGAGAAAATCAACGAATATTAACTAAGCATGGAGTATAGTTAACTAACATGCGTTCATTATATAAGAAATAATCTCAACATTTACAATACTAATATTTATCATTATCGTCCACACAGGGCGCACTGGGCATACATATATGATCAAAGAATAATTCTATAATATACCAAGTGAGTTAGGACGACTCACCTCGATGCGGGTGCGTAACAGTAAGCGTAGCGGTTCCTACAAAGTATAAAATTACATAAAACATTGATTAATAAGCTTACTAAATTCAGGGGCATAATGGTAATTGTGCCGGGTAGGTTCCTAAACCTCAACATGATGATCTAGACATCATTCTGAGTCCAACGCCATTGACTAGACTCAAATCGGAGTCCGTCGCATAAAAGGCTGGGTTTTCTATACCAGTTCGGGCCCTAAAGATAAGCTGTATTTTTGACCGTGTTGAAAGGTCACCTAACTTTAAAGGAACATTCTAGACATTATTCTAAGACTCTGGGAACTGACCGCGTATTTTTCTGAGCTACGGTTTATGTATTATGAATTTTTGAAGTTTAAATCGTCTAATAATAGACTGCGGGGTCCCATAATTATAAAATATGATTTAGGGAGATATTTGGCCCTTATAAATATTTTTATTAAATACTAGGCCTTAAAATAGGCTAGGGGTATTTTTCCCATAATTTTCGGGGCTCGTATGATATTTTAAATAATTAAAATACAACCAAACGAGTACTTTATAAGTAATTAATATTTATTAAAATATTAAAGTTAGGGTTTTGTAAATAATAATTTACAATATAGAGGTACTAGTCCTTAGAAAAATTTAATATAATTTTTCTACACTTGAAAAGGGGTCATTAGGTATTCATCACCTAATTATTTTAATTTAAAATATTTTACTTATTATTTATTTAAACCAATAAGTATATTATATAATACAAATTTATAATTTCATAATATAAGAATATTATCCAAAATAATGTTACAATTTATTAAAACATAATTTATAGCATTATTGAAATCATTTTAGATTTTTAAAACAATTTAAAATCATTTATACTTATTTATATTTACTTATTAATACAAAATATATTATAAATAATATATTTATACACTAATCTTAGTTAATAAATACTAATCCTTATTAAAACAGATTATAAATACACTAATTATGATTAACAGAATACTTAAACATTAATAAATCTAAAACAAATTACAAATTTACTAATCCGGATTAACTAATTAATAAAATGTGAATTATTGCTAATCCCGGATTATTAATGTCCTAACCCTGATTAATAGAATAATTAGGAATATAAATGAATTAATTATAACTAATACCCGCGGGTCAACCCATAACCGAACCCGTATCCACGGGTTATCCATTTACAGACTCAATAGAGTCCATGGTAAAGTTCGCAGGTCAAACCCGAATCTTAATCGGGTTCTCCCTCTATTAACTAAATTGTTCAACCCAAATACCCAAACCCGAACCCAAACTGACTCACATCCTGACCCGTCTCGTTAACCCGAACCAGACCCAACCAAATCTGGTTGGATCCGACACCAAACGACGTCGTTTGGTTTAATGAGCTTCGGGTTATTTTAAATGAACCCGACCCGCTTTATTTAATATGATACAACCCGAATTAAAACGGGTCTGTACACCTGCTGAAGCTCAGGGTACCACTAATTTATGTGCTAGGGTTCCGGTCTTCTTCTCCGGCGTCTAGCCCGCCGTCGGCGAGGCGCGATTTCACCGGAAAACTAAAAATGGCCATATCTTGGGCGTTCCTCCATGGAAATGGCTCTAACCAACGCCATCAGGACCGGTTTGGTGTCCTCTATCACATACTAGGAGCTTAAAACTTAATTCATTCGGTTTGATGACCTACCAATTAATTATTCTTTTCGGTTTCTTAAGGAATAATCGGATGCATGGGCTACCAAACGTGCCCTAAACCAAAAGCTGCTTCTATGGGGTGTATTTAGGATCACCGGGGTCTGTTTGGCATAAAATTTAGGGGTCTTAGTTGAGTTTGACAATTTGAGCTCCGGCGAGGGCTCTTTAATGGCGGTTTTGGTACAGTAACAGCCTTAGGCTCTGTTTGGTTTGTAAAGGGGCTCTGTGTGTGTGTGTGTGTGTGTGTGTGTGTGTGTGTGTGTGTGAGGGTGTATGAGTGTACAAAATTACTCAGAGGTTGGGGGTGTACCTGTGGAGGGCCTCAGTTCTCTCTCTCTCTTCCTATACCTCCGGCGAGCTCCCTCTCTCTCTAATTCTCGGTTCTCTCTCTCAATTCTCAACTTACATATATATAAACATAGCATTACATACATACACATATGTATATGTGTACAAGCAGATTTTGCAAATCTTGCTTGATGGAAATGGAGATGGATTGAAAGGAGTGATGTGAATGGGATTTCTAGGGAGGTGGAGGTGTGGGTGTGTATACCCGGCGGGTATGGGAGGGTTTGATTGGGTGGGGTTATTATCCATTAGACATAAGTTAGTTTTAGGGTAAGATTCTTTGTGTACCAACTTTACCAAAAATGTGTGAGTTGCCGTCGTTTAGGTATACGTGCTGGGCAGTCCAGTTTTGATACAGATTTTACGGGTATACGTGCAACACAGACCGGGTTCGTAATTTGCAGTCTAAGAAATAGTAATTAGATATGCACACGTATAAGTTTGGGTCTCCGGGATTATGAAATCACCACACTGGAAATTAATACGGCAAAATACGAGGGCTTATTTTTAAATGCAGAAATTTTACGGGTATTACATCATCCACCTGCTATTAAAGATTCCGTCCCCGGAATCGGAGCTAGCTATATATTGAAAAGGTAGGGAAATTTCTCACGCATCTCTGATTCTAACTCCCAAGAAGCTTCACGCTCATCATGGTGTTTCCACTGGACTTTCACTAGCGGGATTTCTTTAGTCCTTAGCTTCTTAGTTCCTCATTCCATGAACTTCACCGGTCCTTCATTAAAAGTCACATTCTCATTCACTTCGATATCCGCGAAGTTAATTTCGTGAGACGGATCATGTACGATTTTCCTCAACATGCTGATATGAAAGACGTTATGAACTCCTGACATCTTGGGTGGTAGTGCAAGTCTGTAAGCAACCTTTCTCACGCGTTCCAAAATTTCGAACGGTCCAATGTAGCGTGGCGAAAGTTTTCCTCTCTTTTGTCCAAATCTGACAATTCCTCGTACGGGTGATACTTTTAGGAATACGTGATCTCCAACACTGAATTCCAAGTCCTTGCGATGTTTATCCGCATAGCTTTTCTGTCGGCTCTGAGCTGCTTTCATCTTCTCTTTGACGATATTGATCTTTTCGTTCGTCTCTCGAACCATCTCTGGTCCTAGAAGCTTGTCATCTCCAACTTCTGTCCAACATAAGGGTGATCGGCACGGTTTTCCATATAGGGCTTCAAATGGTGCCATCCCTATACTCGTATGATAGCTGTTGTTATATGCGAACTCTATCAATGATAGGTTCTCTTCCCATGAACTTTCAAAATCTATTGCACAAGCTCGAAGCATGTCTTCCATGACTTGATTGACTCTCTCGGTCTGTCCGTCGGTTTGGGGGTGAAATGCTGAACTTAACTTCAACGAAGTTCCAAGTGCTGTTTGTAAACTTTCCCAAAATCCAGACGTGAAACGTGAATCACGATCTGACACAATTGACACGGGCACTCCATGTAGTCGAACAACTTGTTGTATATACATTCTGCTCAATTTCTCAACTGGGTAAGTCATACTATAGGCGATAAAGTGAGCCGATTTGGTGAGTCGATCTACAATCACCCAAATGGCATCACGATTCTGCCGCGACCTTGGCATTCCGACAACGAAATCCATCGTTATGTGTTCCCACTTCCATTCGGGAACGGGTAGTGGTTGTAGCAATCCTCCTGGTTTCTGATGTTCTGCCTTGACTTGCTTGCATGTCATGTATTTGGATACATAATTCGCTACTTCTCTTTTCATTCCATCCCACCAGAAATTTCTCTTTAGATCCTTGTACATTTTTGTCCCTCCAGGGTGGACAGTCATTCTTGATTTGTGTGCCTCATCCAATATATCCTTCCTTAGGTTGTCCTCATTAGGTACACAAAGTCGATTGCGACATCTGAATCCTCCATCTGCTCCTATATTCCACTCGGCGGGGTCCTTTGCCGATGCTTTCTCAAACCATTGACGGAGTCCTTCGACCTTTCCTTGTGCTTCGAGAATACGACTTATGAGCGTTGGTTGTACCACGAGACATCCAAAGAGTCGTTCTTCGCTTGACTCAGTAATCTGAAAATCAAACTCTGTTAGTGTCTCCAATACCTTCCATTCTCTGATCATGAGGGAAGATATGACGAGTTTGCGGGGTTTTCGGCTCAGTGCATCAGCAACCACGTTTGCTTTGCCAGGGTGGTACTGTAGCGTGAAATCGTAGTCTTTTAACAATTCCATCCATCGTCGCTGCCTCATGTTCAATTCCTTTTGAGAGAACAGGTATCTCAGGCTCTTGTGATCTGAAAATAGATCGAACTTCTCTCCGTAGAGGTAGTGTCTCCAAATTTTGAGTGCAAAGACGATTGTAGCTAGTTCCAGATTGTGCGTAGGATAGTTAAGCTCATGAGGTTTCAATTGTCGTGATCCATACGCTATCACTCTTCTGTCCTGCATAAGCACACATCCAAGTCCTTGATGCGATGCATCGCTGTAAATGGTGAATTGTTCACCGCTCTTCGGTATTGCAAGCACTGGCGCCGTGGTTAGTCTCTTCTTTAATTCTTGAAATGCGCGTTCATGCTTGTCGTTCCATTCGTATTTCAAGTCCTTTTTAGTTAATCCCGTAAGAGGGGCTGCGATTTTGGAGAATCCTTCCACGAATCTCCGGTAGTATCCAGCTAGGCCAAGAAAACTTCTGACTTCCGTTGCTGTGGTCGGTCGATTCCAATCTAAAACAGCTTCAATCTTCGATGAATCCACCGCTATTCCTTCTTTTGAGACAATATGTCCTAAAAATTTGACTTCCGTTAGCCAGAATTCGCACTTGCTATACTTTACATACAAGTGGTTGTCTCATAGAGTCTGGAGTGCTATCTTTACATGTCCTTCGTATTCTGCCTCTGTCTTAGAGTAGATGAGGATATCATCTATGAACACAATGATGAACTGATCCAGGTAAGGTCTGAAAACTCGATTCATTAAATCCATGAATACTGCTAGGGCGTTTGTCAATCCGAACGGCATAACCAGAAATTCATAATGTCCATACCTGGTTCTGAAAGTTGTCTTGGGTACATCCTCGGATCGAACGAGCAATTGGTGGTATCCAGATCGTAGATCTATCTTTGAGAATGTGGTAGCTCCTTGTAGCTGATCGAATAGATCGTCAATCCTCGGTAGTGGGTACCGATTCTTGATTGTGACCTTGTTCAACTCTCTGTAGTCGATACAGAGTCGAAGTGTTTCATCCTTTTTCTTGACGAATAATACCGGTGCTCCCCATGGTGAAGTGCTTGGACGAACAAATCCGAGGTCCTGGAGTTCTTGCACTTGCGTCTTTAGTTCTTGCATCTCCATCGGGGCCATTCGGTAAGGTGTCTTTGATATCGGGGAGGTTCCAGGCATTAACTCGATGCAGAAATCGATGTCTCTTTTGGGTGGCAATCCTTTAACTTCTTGGAAAACATCTTCAAAGTTTCGAACTATTGGAATTTGATTAATAGGAATCTCATCACTCGTGGTTCCAAGGGTAGCTAGGCAGTTGGTGAGGAAAACGTCACACGAGGGATTGCACTTGAAATTAAATGGTTCACCATCAAGTACTGAAAAGAGTATGGATTTGCTAGCACAATCTAACTTGGCATGGTATTTCGCAAGCCAATCAATTCCTAGGATCACGTTGAATTCCTTCATCGACAAAACTATCAAATCAGTGGGGAGATTCTGATCTTTCAAGTTTAGAGGGCAGTCCTTGCATATTTTGTCCAACTTAACGCTCTTTCCTAGAGGTCACATAGTATTCAAAGCTATATCCATCGTTTGGGGTACTAAGCCTAAGCGTTGCACGATCCTAATTGCAATAAAAGAATTGGATGCGCCAGTATCGAACAAAGCTTTCACGTGACTGTTAAAGAGGGTTAGAGTACCTTCCAGGTTCTCCTGCTCTTCCTCGTCAAATCCTGCTTCCTCTGGAATAATAGCATTGAGGCGAGCCTGTCCTTGAGTCGACGCTCCATAGTAACCACCTCGAGGTGCTTTGCAATCCTTGGACAGATGTCCCTTCTTGTTGCAGTTAAAGCAGACCACATAAGAGCGACTGTTCCTTCTCGGGGCACGACAATCCTTAGACACGTGTCAGGGAAATCCACAGTTGAAACAAACTCCAGGGTTATTACTTGTGGATCCTGATTGTTCCTTGGGGTGGAATTGGTATAAATGGCACAGCCGGTTTGTTGCGGAACGGAGCTGTGTGCGATTTCTTCTCACCATTCTAGCTCCTCTTGAATCCTTGATTGCGAGCCGGGGCTTGTCTTGGTCTCTGATTAAATCTCGGAGGGGGTGGTCGGTTTATGAAACGCCTTTGTTCACGACCGGTGATCTCCTCGAAACCATGGGCCATTCCTACTAAAGCTTTGAAAGTCTGATTTAGGTGGCCATAGGTCAGCTTCTGTAGAGGTAGGGAAAGTCCCTGATGATACTTTTGGTTCTTCTTTTCCGGGGTATCGATCATGTGGTGTGCGAATCGGGAGAGACACTCGAATTGTACAGTGTATTCTCGTACAGTTCGGTTACCTTGCACCAAGTCAATGAATTCCTTTTCCTTTTTGTTCCTTTTTGACTGGGGAACGTAATTTTCTAGGAACAGTTCTTTAAATGTCGTCTATGACATCCTTTGTACAGCTCCTCCCAGTGTTGCTTTCTCGGATTCCCACCAGTCTGCTACAGCATACGTCAATTGATATGTAGCCAGTCGGCGTTTCTCAATTTCAGAACATCCCAGTGTGTCGAAGATGATATCTAATCCACGAAGCCATTGTTCTGCTTCCCATGGCTCAGTCATCCCGTTAAACTTGTCTGGCCGCATTGCTCAAAATCGTTCCACCGTACGATCCTCTTGTGGTCTGGGTGGAACTATAGGATTGGCGTTAGCATTGTTGTTTGAGCCGTGATTATTTCCGATGTGGTCCAAGCGTTGCAAGAATGCTCCAAAAATTTCAGTGGGATCCATTCCAGCAGGAATGGGTTCTGGTGCTCCTTCGGCTGGGTTTGGAAGTCCTAAGCGTCGATTCCTCCTTGGTCGGTCAGCCATTGCGTATCCGGTTCACCTACAGAAGTATTCTACTTAAGACTCGAATGCAGGATACACCTAGATATCTACTAACATATTTATAAGTTCAATAAACAAACAAAACAATCATAGGGACAAGTATAGTACTAGAATATCCATTTTTATTTAATATTAAAAACAGTGATTACAAGATTGACTAGTCGAGAATACATGGTTACAAAATGGGAGAATTACCCTATCGCATGTATTCATACCATAAGGTGGGTCATCAGCCCAAGCTAACTTAGATACGACTAAAACTACTAACATATAATGACAGATTATCCAAAGCTAATCATCCATATCTGACTCGGATGTGATCTCTGCCATATCGGAGTCATTAGGCCCATCTTCGTCCACATTGGGCTCACCCAAATCCCAATCTTCAATTTCAATATCGCCTTCATCCTCTTCATTATCCTCATTATCCATAGGCTCTTCTATTATAGGGTGAACCTCCATAGGTTGATGGGGTGCTTCCTGTTCAGGTTCTTCCTCTGGGTTCTCCTCTTCGGGATCATCCTCCTCATCATCCTCTTCTTCATCCTCCTCTTCTGGATATGCACCTGGTTCATCGTCAGACATCTCTGCATTAGCAGGATTAACAACAGGTGCTACCACTGGGGGTGCCACACTTACAGGGGCATTCTCATTAGGAGGCCAAACCAGGTGGTCTTTTGGGTGAATGGAAGGCTCCTGTAGTATCTGGTTCATTAGTGGCTGGAAAACTGAATCATTCATTGCTAGTCTCCTTATCTCTCCATGCATTAGTTCTTGGGTGTATGCAGTATGGGTGGCTTCAGCTTGAAGCCGGTGGGGGTCGAAGATATTGTATACATGCCGTTGGACTCTTAGTCCTCCCCGGAGACGTTGACGGGCTTTCAGTTGTACATTTTCTAGGAATCCCTCTGGGTCGGCTGGTTCGATGCCATCTGGGTAAATCATATGTCCTCCAAAGTCGTCATTGACATAGTGACCAGGTTCTCGGGACTGTGTTTTGTGCATAGGCACTCCTTGGAATGGTGGGGGTTGTTGGAGGAGTACATGAGGCGGTGGGGGCATCTGGTAGGCACTATCGTGCATCCTTTCATAGTCTTCCAGGTTCTTAAGTAGGGCGACCATTTCGTCCTGGACTTTCTGGACGATTTCAGCTTCATAGATTGCTTCTAAGCGCAGGGTATCATAGTTATACACGTTGTTCTTATTCATTTCAACCCATAAGTTTCTTTTTCCTCCGTCTCTAGCAAATTCCTGGATTTGGTGATGGTATATATCTGGGTTTGCTGGTACTACGCGATCGGGGAAAATCAGTCGTCCTCCAAAAGGATCCGAAATATAGTAGGGTTCCATGTTACCTGTTTCATCAGAAGAACTACCTATTTAGGGTACTGGTGCGAATTGTCTTAAGGTTTATCACTTATCAAATCGTAAAAGAGAATAATATAACACGGGAGAATCAGAAACTAATAAGTGGATCTTTCATTAATAAAAGAATATTTACATAAGAGGGAATCTCGAAGTACAACTTATATATATATATATCCGTCAAAATGTGGGATTACAATCCCAATACAGCATTTATATAAAATAAGCTAACTAAGGTATGCTAATCTTCTAGTTGTGTGAATTCCTCTGAGATGTTCATCTCTTCGGGCGGGGTAAATGACATCCATCTCTCATTATCCCACCCTACCGGCCAGTCAGGGTCGTACATGTACAATGTTCCCTTCTCAATGAGATCCTCATCAGCTAGGTAAATTTCTACTTCTTCATCTTCAGAGCTACTTATGGGACTGACAGGAGTCTCTAGGGGAGTGATTTCTGCCTGTGCTTCTTCTAAGCTGATGGTCATGGGGTTGTTAGGAGTGTCAGAGGTTTCATCCACCTCTATTGGCACTAAGCGGGGTGCTACAACAATATGACGTACGGTTGGGGGAACCCTTTTCATAAGGAAGAGGCATCTCATCATCTTTCCTATCTTTTTGCAAGTCTGATGGCGGAAAGCAGCACCAAAGCAAACTAAACCTTGGGGAAAAGCTCCTTTGTAATTCTCCATACTACCTGTTTGACAGAAAGACTATTTTAGTATTGGTTGTCGTTCCTAAAGTGCCTTAAGGTTCTTAACTTAAGGGTGTCGGACAGTCAGCGAGCACAACTAAACCCTGTGCTCTGATACCAAAAATCGTGTCACGCCCCGGAGTAGCCAAAAATAGGGAAATTTTAAAATTTCCTTTCTGGACCCATAGGGAATGACGAGTTACATAAAACTGACCTGTCCGTGCTGTAGGAAAAACAGGTTTAAAATTAAATCTAAACGCGCAGCGGAAAACAAAGTTCAAAACTTTTATTGGTAGCCTTGGATCTACTACTTATTAACTCCATAGATGCGCATAACAAGATGGAGAAGATTCTATACCTTAGGTCTTGAACCCAATTCTGATTTTTGTCCTTCTCCTTGTGTGTGCAGCAGCAACCTCTAGGAAATCTTCACCCTTATGTCTCCTCGAATGCTCCCAGAGTGGCTAGGGTTGGTGGGAACCCTAATAGTGAGAATAGGGAAGGTTTGGGAACTCTAAACAGGTTCTGCAGCAACTGGTACGTTAAAAACGATGAACTTTTATTTCTGGACGAAGCTGCCCTATTTATAGATTCCCAGAACCGACCTTACTTTCAATCGATCGAAGTGACTTCGATCGATCGAACTGTCGATCGATCGAACCTCGTTCGATCGATCGAACCTGTCTAGACTTCAATCGATCGAAACAACTTCGATCAATCGAACCAGTCTTGACAGCATTCTCATTTGCCTTTCCAAGCATTCTGGCGGAGCTAAGAGTGGGACCTCCTAGGTTCTTAATTACTGGCTCCGATTAATTATTATTCCATCTAGTCAGTACTCTTGACTAAGGAATCAATAATTAATCAATTATCATTAATGCCACTATAAAATGATAATTGCACTCCAGTGCATAAGAACATAATCACACATACATAAGTGATTACTAGACTTGTATAATATGATACGCATGTCCCTCTACCAGGCAGTATTCGTATCTATCATTGGGATGTATGTCTTAAGATACTGTCGACCCAATAGATAGTACATCTTATATTCCTCAAGTATCATTCACTACTCTTGGATTACTAAACATGTCAACAATAACACTTTGTTGACAAGGCTGGCCAGCTCTCAGTAATCACTCCTAGTGACATTCTCGAGGGAATACTTACTCTTCGTTTTATTGAAGAGGGTAGAATTCCATCTTGACAATATATGTTCCCAACGTTGCATACTTGATTTACCCAAGATACCCAGGTGTTGATCTTGCAAGACCTCACTGATTGGTAAGTCAAAGCAACCAAGCATACAACTTGCGTCCATAACTGTCTCAGGATTAAGGACATGTATCCCTATACAAGTTTTGAGTTCCTATTGACGGTGACAGCGTTTAGATGTCAATAGGATTAACTCAGGTCCGTCAATGCACCGAGTGCACTAGCATATTAACCAAGAGTCAAAGACTCTTATGAATGAGATTCATCATTCTACCCCGTAGACGTTAATCATGCTACAGTGTATACCTGATAAGTTATCCAGACTTATCATCCACTGTGACTTATTTGAAATAACAAGGATTTGTGATTCATATCTCACATGTGTAATCACATACACAAATGAACCACATACAATGTTGTTTAAGGATTCCAGTCTAATATTCATCTCATGAACTAACATGCATAAATACATTATGATTTTCCATTGTCCAACTAACTGGTTTGAGGGCATATTCCCAACAAACTCCCACTTGCACTCATAACCATATAGCGTTAGTACTAACACTAGCATAGTCTCTGTGACTTGTCAAAATCCTTAACCCGTAAGGTTTTGCATAGGGACTGATGATCATCGACTGAAACAATCCATAGTAAAACATCTTCATGTTATACTATATCCCTAGACAAAAGACGTCACATGACATGTTATCCAGTAAAGCTAATTTGAACATTGTCCAAAACACCATCACCCTGCATATATCCGCTAGTTCTTTCTCAAGCCCTAGAGAATATATACTTTATGATAGTTCAGAAAACTGAACATTCATTTGGACTGATATCTGTGAACAACCTCAACGGTATAACTGATATCCATACCTAACATCACATACAAAGTTTATCAATAGCGAAGGCTTATGATATACCTTTCATGTGATCTCTTTCATCTTGTATCCCAAGATACAAATCTTGAAAGAGCAATAGGTTATGTTCAAAGGTGAAAAACCTTTATCGAAACGTTCCACGTTGAATCTCGCCAGCAACTTTCTGATATAGAAGTTTGAGACAATCTCATTATCTTAACTTTCTGATCTTGAATGAGCAAAAATCATAAGATTATAGCTCGCCTCACCGAGATCATAAATATCAAGTATACTGTAGAAACTCAACCTTAATCATTGATGATACTACTTTAACATATCGCAATGATAAAGATGTCATCAATATATGGAACCATAATCACCACCACACTTCCTTTGCGCAAGGATCCTTTCATCCACTTAAGCTACATCCATACTTTAGATGAATCCAAAGTATTTTGACCAATATGTCAAAACAGATGTCCTTATCTCTGGATGATTGCTTTAGTCCATAGACTTATGCAAATCACATACCAGAGCTTCCTTATCACAAAACTTCAATGCACCAGGGAATTTCAACAATGTTGAGAATTCTCCCACTGCAATGAAGTACCAATGTAGGAATGGATGAAGAGGTAGTAGATTTTAGTTCTAGATGATTTATAGATTGCTTTAAGATATAAATTACTTTACTCTTTTATATTATCTTTCCTTTGCAAAATTTGGTCTCCAACCAACTTTTGTTTTCTCTGGAAACACTACAAAAGTATTATACTTCTAATCTAGATTCAAAAGGCTCATCATTTCTTTACACCAAAGTGCTAGACATCCTTATCCAAAGTTACCATGAGAAAGAAGTCGCATTCTTTTCACAACTTTGGGGATGTCTATCGAAAAGATTTGCTTTTGAATAAGATCCAGTATATACATTGTAGTTCCATCGAGAAAAACAAGGAATAGTAGTAACTCTAAATAACTCATCCCATGACCCAGTCATATCTAAAAGAAGATAGTTCCTTCTACCTGCTACACCATCCCGTGGAGGCGCACTAGGTGTAGACTGTCGAGAAAGAATCTCATTCTTATCTCCTTTGGACAATAAATACATTAGATAGATACTCACCATTTTGATCAAATCAAAAGGTAATGATATTCTTTTACCAATTACTCTTCATTCCAAAACTTTTGAATTTCTTCAAAATTGAGGATGAAGATGCAATAAGTAAATGTATATCAGTATCCAAAGTAGTCGAAACTACTTTTCAACTCTAATGTTTATTGCCCTACATACATGAGTATGTCCTAATTCTAATAAGTCCTTGGTCGTGTGATTTTCAAAAGAAAAGTCACCTGATCATATTAGCCTCTAAATAGGATTGACAAACAGGTAGTGGTTTCAACAACCAAAAAAGTTTTAGGATCCAATCCTTTACTCCCCATTTATCCTAATTTAGATTAACATGATCTGATCACATTTACTCTCTAAATAGGATTGACAAATAGGCAATGGTCTTAGCAACCGAAAGAGTTTAGGATCCTATCCTTTACTCCCCATTTATCCTATTTAGATTAAATATGATCTAACCTCAAAACCAAAAGTCATAGAATTAGTTGAGGGTGCTATCCTTTTAGATGGTAAAATACCCACGAGTCATTTAAATACTACATTAGATAATATATGAGAAACAAGAGTAAATTGGTGAGATACTTGCTTGACAAGTTATTTAGATCACATAAAAGAACGCTTTCTTTTAATCAAGAATTTCAGTACCAAAATCAAAAGAATAAATATTATTCATTAATTCAAAACTGAAATCCATCTAATAACTCCAAAGTTTTATTACAATATAAAACTATTAATCTAATAGCAACTCTTGCATCAGATCCCAAAAGGCAATCAAGATCTTCTAATCACTGCACATTCTTATTTTCCAATTCCCTTGCCTTTTGGCAGTCAAGTATTCCACACAGTTCCTTTTCCAATGCCCTCTCATGCCACAATGGAAACACTTTCCTTTTGGCACGGCACCAGCCTTTCCCTTTCCAAGTCTTGCCTTCTTCTTCTCTGAACTTATGCTCTTAGGCTTAGTTCCAGAAGATGAAGCCATTCCAATGTTCTGAACATTTGACTCCTCTTTGACTATATCCATCGTTGCCTCAAGAGAGCTCATCAACTCACTTGTTGAAAAAACTGTTTTACTCATTTTAAAAACCTTTTTAAATTGAGTGAATGATGAAGGCAACGAATGCAAGATTATGTCAACTTGAGTCTCACCATCAATCTCGGAACCAAGAACTTCCATTACTTTAAAATAAGTAATCATTTTAAAAAACATGCTCTCTTATTGAAGTTCCTTCCAACATTCTGGTGTCCATGACTAACTCCAAGGCTCTAAGCCTTGCAGTACGTCTCAGTTCCCCAAACATCTCCTCGAGGTTCAATATTATAGCACGGGCAGTGTTCAAAGGTTGATGTTGCTGCTTCAACACATCAGACAAAGAGTCTAAGATGCTAGAGCGAGCTATACCATCAAATCTTATCCACTGCCAATATTGATCCGCAAGATCAGTTGGGGTGTCATGGTATGGAATAGGTGGACAGGGAATGGTAAGAACGTATTTACATCCATTAGCAGTTAACAATTCATCCAGTTCCAGTTTCCATTCAACGTAGTTATTTCCAATTAGCTTATTCTGGATCATGGTTATAGCAAGTGGGCTAGACATTATGAATCTGAAATACAAATAATGTAACAGAATTACAATATGGAAATCATGAATATGACAATTTATATGATACATTGGAATTCCCTTAACCAACTCATTAATTGTCTTCAGGATGTCAAGCCTATGAAATTAAGTCTCCGTGTGGTGATCATAACCTCATAGCCTGATTGGGAAACCCATCATGAATGTCATGCAACTCTTACAAAACAATTCATGACTCCTGAACTTTTGGTCTCTAAGTTTCTGGATAATGCTCCGTGTGGAATCCCTTACCCATAGCTTAGCTAGTGTTTACCATTAACTAGAATCCAATGACAACCGCCTCAAGTAGTGCCTCAGTGTAGTGGTCACCCTCTAACGCGTCTCATTGATTCTATCCAAAGGAAGTTCATATCTAGTAACCAATGAATAGTCTATCCTCCGTATGGAATGATCACCCATGGCTGGGTGACACAGAATATACTACCCACCTTACAATGAACCGTTTATGGAAGACCGTGGGAGTTATAAAATAAGTCCCTCTCCCACTAGATTTTTATAAGAAGTTCATATCTAGTAATCAATAAGAAATACCCTCCGTATGGAATGATCACCCATGGCTGGGTGACACAGAGTAATTCTCATACTTACAATGAACTAATAGGAATTTTTCAATTTGAAAAAAAATTTCTTCACATTGCCCATAAACATCAAGTGTTTGCTAATGTGTTGAAAAAAGGTTTTTGAATTTCATTTTAGAAAACCTGTTTTACGTGCATGGAAGTAGTAACAATATATAAAATTCCAATCACAACTAAGCACATAAAACAAAAACTAAAATGAAATAAAAGCATTCAACAATGCCTCTATCTCCCATGACTCTATCTCCATAGAACCTTCTTCTTGGTTTGATTGCCTCCAACTCCATCTTCATGGACAACGGCTTGCTCCTCCATCTTCATGGATTTTCTAATTCTATTACATTGGTCCTATACTTCTCTGGAAGCTTACAATTTATCTAGAAATAGAAATAACAACAATAAAATAAAAGGCTAGGGAAACCGGTGCGACTTTCCTTTTCATAGGATTGAAGTTGCAGCGCCCTTTACATAAGCCTTAAATCCAAACCAACAATTAAATACAAAATTTAAAAGTCTTGGTGCCATGGGAGATAGCGGACTAAGCTTGCTGCAAAAGGGTTAGTCACACGCACAACCACGCATATATATAACAAATATATGTACCATTGGAACCCCTAATTGATTCACACAGTATATAAACTCTTTACATACTGAATTTAGAACTTAAAACAGCATCACTGCTCTGTCACACTTCGATCGATCGAAAAGGTTCGATCGATTGAAGCTTCGATCGATTGAACATAGTTCAATCGATTGAACTTTCAGTTTCACAGAATGTTTTGAAAAACTTATAGAATAAATAAAAATTTAAAGTAAATGTTTTAAAACCTTTAAATCTGTAAACTGAACACCTGGACAAAAGAGCAGTCTCGATCGATCGACCAACATTCGATCGATCGAACAGAACCAAAGTTCGATCGATCGAAACTAGTTCGAACGCTTGAGAGCAGATGATGTTCGATCGATCGAGACTACTTCGATCGATCGAACCCACCTTGCATCCAATGCAATCACAGATTTGTATTCTGCTGCATAAACACTGCAGAAACGGATCTGTGACGATGCAGTTTTGAAAACAGTCCTAAATTTAACATGCAAATCAAAACTAGTGTTCCAAAACGCATCTATAGATCCAAACAAGCGAGGCTCTGATACCAATTGTAGGAAAAACAGGTTTAAAATTAAATCTAAACGCGCAGCGGAAAACAAAGTTCAAAACTTTTATTGGTAGCCTTGGATCTACTACTTATTAACTCCATAGATGCGCATAACAAGATGGAGAAGATTCTATACCTTAGGTCTTGAACCCAATTCTGATTTTTGTCCTTCTCCTTGTGTGTGCAGCAGCAACCTCTAGGAAATCTTCACCCTTATGTCTCCTCGAATGCTCCCAGAGTGGCTAGGGTTGGTGGGAACCCTAATAGTGAGAATAGGGAAGGTTTGGGAACTCTAAACAGGTTCTGCAGCAACTGGTACGTTAAAAACGATGAACTTTTATTTCTGGACGAAGCTGCCCTATTTATAGATTCCCAGAACCGACCTTACTTTCAATCGATCGAAGTGACTTCGATCGATCGAACTGTCGATCGATCGAACCTCGTTCGATCGATCGAACCTGTCTAGACTTCAATCGATCGAAACAACTTCGATCAATCGAACCAGTCTTGACAGCATTCTCATTTGCCTTTCCAAGCATTCTGGCGGAGCTAAGAGTGGGACCTCCTAGGTTCTTAATTACTGGCTCCGATTAATTATTATTCCATCTAGTCAGTACTCTTGACTAAGGAATCAATAATTAATCAATTATCATTAATGCCACTATAAAATGATAATTGCACTCCAGTGCATAAGAACATAATCACACATACATAAGTGATTACTAGACTTGTATAATATGATACGCATGTCCCTCTACCAGGCAGTATTCGTATCTATCATTGGGATGTATGTCTTAAGATACTGTCGACCCAATAGATAGTACATCTTATATTCCTCAAGTATCATTCACTACTCTTGGATTACTAAACATGTCAACAATAACACTTTGTTGACAAGGCTGGCCAGCTCTCAGTAATCACTCCTAGTGACATTCTCGAGGGAATACTTACTCTTCGTTTTATTGAAGAGGGTAGAATTCCATCTTGACAATATATGTTCCCAACGTTGCATACTTGATTTACCCAAGATACCCAGGTGTTGATCTTGCAAGACCTCACTGATTGGTAAGTCAAAGCAACCAAGCATACAACTTGCGTCCATAACTGTCTCAGGATTAAGGACATGTATCCCTATACAAGTTTTGAGTTCCTATTGACGGTGACAGCGTTTAGATGTCAATAGGATTAACTCAGGTCCGTCAATGCACCGAGTGCACTAGCATATTAACCAAGAGTCAAAGACTCTTATGAATGAGATTCATCATTCTACCCCGTAGACGTTAATCATGCTACAGTGTATACCTGATAAGTTATCCAGACTTATCATCCACTGTGACTTATTTGAAATAACAAGGATTTGTGATTCATATCTCACATGTGTAATCACATACACAAATGAACCACATACAATGTTGTTTAAGGATTCCAGTCTAATATTCATCTCATGAACTAACATGCATAAATACATTATGATTTTCCATTGTCCAACTAACTGGTTTGAGGGCATATTCCCAACACGTGCACCATACTAACAAAAGATATATATCAGAGTAAGAAATTTACAGAAGCGTCTAATGGTATTCATGGGGGAACTTAGAGTGTTTTGCTACTTAAGCTATTACAGTAGTTCCAAATGAAAACCACAAAAGATAAGTTTGGGCGATTCACGCCACTTAAATTATTACATCAACCAAAAGATAGCTAAAACATAAGAGAAGTCTCAATGCGAAAATGGGCCAGGGTCCTTCTTCTAACTGGCAAACCCGTAATCCTCATTATCGAACTCTTCTTGATAGTCTGCCTCAGGATCACCTTCCTGATAGTTCCCATCCTGAGGATAGTGATATGCATCTTCATGGTTACCTTGATGGTTCTCCTCATTATAACCTAGACGTAAAATGTCCAGGGCAGGGAAGGAGCCGTTAGCTTTTGAAGCTAAGTGAAATCGTCTTAACCGATCACTCCTAATACAATTAAGGATATACAAGTATAACAATATCTTGATCCAACATTAAATAAGCATATGACATGGTAGAATGACGACACAATGCATTATCGATATATTCGACTTTAACTCGACCATGGATACCACAACCGACTCATGTGACTTGTTACATTACCAGTGTAACGCCGTTAGCTCAGAGTAGAATGATTACGTTGCTATCGTCGCCTAGCAGGGCCCTATAGCAAATTTTGTTTTTAAAAAGAGTGTAATCATTGGACTCTTAGGTCCTCGTGACCTTGCCGGGTGAATAGAATAGTTACAGCGCTATCGTCGCCTAACAGGGCCCTATAGCATTTGAAAGGTAACTATTGTATTCTGATGGATACATTGCTATCGTCACCTAGCAGGGCCCTATAGCGTATCAATCATCAATTCATACATAACTTCAATGATTTCAATGGAAACTCTGGCTATCGTCGCCTAGCAGGGCCCTATAGCAGTTTCATTGTTGTTCCCATTTACTTGACTGTACCACTCGGACCACTACGGTCCACTCAACATGTATAACAATATGACTGGTTAGTCCCCATGACTAACCATGCAGACGTCAATATGGACATCATGACTCGACCATGTTCATGTGACTATATAATCGGGAAATTATGATAAACGAGAAAATCAACGAATATTAACTAAGCATGGAGTATAGTTAACTAACATGCGTTCATTATATAAGAAATAATCTCAACATTTACAATACTAATATTTATCAGTATCGTCCACACAGGACGCACTGGGCATACATATATGATCAAAGAATAATTCTATAATATACCAAGTGAGTTAGGACGACTCACCTCGATGCGGGTGCGTAACAGTAAGCGTAGCGGTTCCTACAAAGTATAAAATTACATAAAACATTGATTAATAAGCTTACTAAATTCAGGGGCATAATGGTAATTGTGCCGGGTGGGTTCCTAAACCTCAACATGATGATCTAGACATCATTCTGAGTCCAACGCCATTGACTAGACTCAAATCGGAGTCCGTCGCATAAAAGGCTGGGTTTTCTATACCAGTTCGGGCCCTAAAGATAAGCTGTATTTTTTACCGTGTCGAAAGGTCACCTAACTTTAAAGAATATTCTAGACATTATTCTAAGACTCTGGGAACTGACCGCGTATTTTTCTGAGCTACGGTTTATGTATTATGAATTTTTGAAGTTTAAATCGTCTAATAATAGACTGCGGGGTCCCATAATTATAAAATATGATTTAGGGAGATATTTGGCCCTTATAAATATTTTTATTAAATACTAGGCCTTAAAATAGGCTAGGGGTATTTTTCCCATAATTTTCGGGGCTCGTATGATATTTTAAATAATTAAAATACAACCAAACGAGTACTTTATAAGTAATTAATATTTATTAAAATATTAAAGTTAGGGTTTTGTAAATAATAATTTACAATATAGAGGTACTAGTCCTTAGAAAAATTTAATATAATTTTTCTACACTTGAAAAGGGGTCATTAGGTATTTATCACCTAATTATTTTAATTTAAAATATTTTACTTATTATTTATTTAAACCAATAAGTATATTATATAATACAAATTTATAATTTCATAATATAAGAATATTATCCAAAATAATGTTACAATTTATTAAAACATAATTTATAGCATTATTGAAATCATTTTAGATTTTTAAAATAATTTAAAATCATTTATACTTATTTATATTTACTTATTAATACAAAATATATTATAAATAATATATTTATACACTAATCTTAGTTAATAAATACTAATCCTTATTAAAACAGATTATAAATACACTAATTATGATTAACAGAATACTTAAACATTAATAAATCTAAAACAAATTACAAATTTACTAATCCGGATTAACTAATTAATAAAATGTGAATTATTGCTAATCCCGGATTATTAATGTCCTAACCCTGATTAACAGAATAATTAGGAATACAAATGAATTAATTATAACTAATACCCGCGGGTCAACCCATAACCGAACCCGTATCCACGGGTTATCCATTTACAGACTCAATAGAGTCCATGGTAAAGTTTGCGGGTCAAACCCGAATCTTAATCGGGTTCTCCCTCTATTAACTAAATTGTCCAACCCAAATACCCAAACCCGAACCCAAACTGACTCACATCCTGACCCGTCTCGTTAACCCGAACCAGACCCAACCAAATCTGGTTGGATCCGACACCAAACGACGTCGTTTGGTTTAATGAGCTTCGGGTTATTTTAAATGAACCCGACCCGCTTTATTTAATATGATATAACCCGAATTAAAACGGGTCTGTACACCTGCTGAATCTCAGGGTACCACTAATTTATGCGCTAGGGTTCCGGTCTTCTTCTCCGGCGTCTAGCCCACCGCCGGCGAGGCGCGATTTCGCCGGAAAACTAAAAATGGCCATATCTTGGCCGTTCCTCCATGGAAATGGCTCTAACCAACGCCATTAGGACCGGTTTGGTGTCCTCTATCACATACTAGGAGCTTAAAACTTAGTTCATTCGGTTTGATGACCTACCAACTAATTATTCTTTTCGGTTTCTTAAGGAATAATCGGGTGTATTGTCACGCCCCGACGTAGCATAAATAAGGAAAGCGTTTAATTTCCTTTATGGACCCGTAGTTCGCGACAGTTTGAAGGATCGATTCCGTCCCAAATGTCGAACAACAAAACATAATAATTAGAGCAGAGCAAACAAGGCTTACAAATATTAATCTAACTTAATAAGTATTACAGCACGGGTCATCTAAAGGCACAGACCGCCTTGAAACAAAACAATAGCTTAAAGTCTATTACAGTCATCCTTAATACAAAACGGTCCAAAACTTAAAACATATAATAAGTAAACAGTTTTCTTATTCCAAAAGCAGCCATTCTCAGTTAGCGTAGTCATAAGGTCCTTCCTGATCATAACCTGAAAAGCCTGAACACGAATGTCCAAGACGCATCAACGTCGTCAGCTTCAAGAAGCTGGTGAGTATTAAAAACATAGCTTTGAATGTAAAACATACCCATTCACCTTTTTCCATTTTTCAATTTTGTAAAATAAATCTTTTAACCACAGAAAGAATTCATTTTATAAAACAACAAGGAATATATTAAAAGTCGTTCATTCATAAAAACGGATACTCGTGTATGAGATAATGCACCACACTCATCTTGCCGACTCTTTTCTCTCGACAGTCACAACAACCCACTATCTTACTCTTGGTATCTTTGAAACACTCAGATAGCCACAGTTTAGCAACGAGGCGCCATGGAGTGTCCAGTTTGCCTCACACTTTGGTCCGGGGTACCAGGAAGTGTCCATTGCCTCACACTTTGAATACCTAAACCGCCATACAAATACCGGAGCAACCTCACGCAGTATCCAGACTCGGGTATCAGAGAGTGTCCGTACGCCACACTTTAGCACTACCATGGGTGCCAGTGAGTGTCCAAGTTCGGCGTCACACACTTTAACGCTTCTATGGGCGTCAGGGAGTGTCCATATTTGCCACCGTCGTATTTCAAAGATACCCTCACCGCAATCTCAACCACAACCACAATCTCAACCACAATCACAATCTCAAACACAACCACCAACACAATCTCAATCTCATACTCTTTCCATACTACCATTACTCTTTTCCACACTGACTGACACCCACATGCATGTACCACTGACCCACATGAATGTTATGCACTTAAACATAAGCAAAATGTTGAATTAAAGGAACAATACACGTACGGGGATTGATAAGTCATAATACAATGTTTTAATCATTCAAACATAACCAAAAGAGTTCTGATTAACTAAATTTCCCAAACAGAACTTTATCAGTACTTAAAAGTTGAACCAAACAGTCCCTTAACACAAAACAGACAAAAACAGAAACTGCCAGAATTCGCGCGCGCGGGCCGCTCGCGCGAGGGGTCGCTCGCGCGATATGCCCATTTTTCCTTTTCCTTTTTGCTTGAAATTAGCCACCTCGCGCGTGCGGGTCGCTTGCGCGAAAGGTTTCTCGCGCGACCCTCGCTCGCGCGGTATGTCTATTTTTCCTTTTCTATTAAAAACTTTTCTGTCTGCTTGGTGAAACGAGGATCGCGCGCGCGGGCCGCTCGCGCGAGGGGTCGCTCGCGCGATCTTCGCGCGCACGATCGTGGCGCGAGTTTTTACTGAGGCTTCATCTTCCCCGTAGAAACTGCTCTGTTTCAGCTCAAGGGGTCCAAATTGACCCATTTTGCAATTCTAAAGTATATAGGACATATAATATATGGATTTCTTTGGTTTTTCACAAGGATTATGATTCCATAATCAATTTTACACAAATCAATCTATAACTCTAGAATTTTATGAAAAACTAAAAGTTGTGAAAATTTGATTTCTAATATACTTTTCCATATGAATAAATCAAGCTCTAAAACTTCACACATGATAACTATGATGTATAATCTTTCATTTTTATCTCCAAAAACAGATTTTGGTTTAGGTTGGAAGAACTTCATATTTTCAAACTATGAACATCATGTAAATTTAGCTATGGTGATTTTCAAATCAAGCTATATAAACAATCACAAGTTATGAATTACATTGGGAGTGAGTTAATAATACTCACTGTGATTAAGAGTGTAGAGATAAGTGTTGAGAAAGAGAGACCAAATAAGAAATCCACTTGAGTTAGCTATGGTGGATTGAGTTTTCTCTCTCTAAAATTGCAGTGGTTAAACTCTCAAGCTCACTCTTTAAACTCTCTGTGATATGTGTGTGCTGATTGTGATATGTGTGTGGTGTATATTGGATATATATAGAACTCTCAATTTGGAGAACTTGGAGCCCAAGTAGTTTCTCTAATACTCTACAATTGAATTGTTTTCAAATTCTATTTGAACTAATAATCAGAATATACACAGATACATACATTCGTACACACATTCTCAGATGTTTGAAGAGCCAAGATAGGCTTAAGGGGCAAGTAGGTGTATAGGGGTCAATGTGGGGATGTTTGGGAATTTGGCTTATGGCACTAGCAATTCACACTCACAAATGTAACAACCAAACAAGGCCTTATCCAATGATGAGTTTCCATTAATGGAAAGTAAAGCATAAGTCTAATCAAACTTTACATCACTTCCAAAATCTGTGGAAGTTTAGCACAGCGCGGACAGTTTTGGACATAAACTGGTATTTTCGGGGCGCGGTGGTCACCACAAAAATACAAGAATTTCATTTTAGTGTAAGAAGTGATTTCCTGGTTTCATAAAAATACTGATTGAGTCAAAAGGAAATATTTCCACCATTTTCAAATACAGATTTTGAAATCCACACAGGTATTACTAACTTTTGTAAAAATTACAATTTGACCCCAAAAGAATTTTAATTATGAAATAAAACAAGAAATCAGTTTTAACATATAAGAATTGTAAATAAACAGGAGATTAACAATACAGATTAATCATGGAAATTCAAATTGAATTTAAATATGTCAAATGCAATTACAAGAAATTAAATGAAATGCAGGTTATTACATGCATGGGCTACCAAACGTGCCCTAAACCAAAAGCTGCTTCTATGGGGTGTATTTGGGATCACCGGGGTCTGTTTGGCATAAAATTTAGGGGTCTTAGTTGAGTTTGACAATTTGAGCCTCTTTAATGGCGGTTTTGGTACAGTAAGAGCCTTAGGCTCTGTTTGGTTTGTAAAGGGGCTCTGTGTGTGTGTGTGTATGTGAGGGTGTATGAGTGTACAAAATTACTCAGAGGTTGGGGGTATACCTGTGGAGGGCCTCGGTTCTCTCTCTCTCTCTCTTCCTATACCTCCGGCGAGCTCCCTCTCTCTCTAATTCTCGGTTCTCTCTCTCAACTCTCAACTTACATATATATAAACATAGCATTACATACATACACATATGTATATGTGTACAAGCAGATTTTGCAAATCTTGCTTGATGGAAATGGAGATGGATTGAGAGGAGTGATGTGAATGGGATTTCTAGGGAGGTGGAGTGGCCGGCGGTGGAGGTGTGGGTGTGTATACCCGGCGGGTATGGGAGGGTTTGATTGGGTGGGGTTATTATCCATTAGACATAAGTTAGTTTTAGGGTAAGATTCTTTGTGTACCAACTTTACCAAAAATGTGTGAGTTGCCGTCGTTTAGGTATACGTGCTGGGTAGTCCAGTTTTGATACAGATTTTACGGGTATACGTGCAACACAGACCGGGTTCGTAATTTGCAGTCTAAGAAATAGTAATTAGATATGCACACGTATAAGTTTGGGTCTCCGGGATTATGAAATCACCACACTGGAAATTAATACGGCAAAATACGGGGGCTTATTTTATTAAATGCAGAAATTTTACGGGTATTACATATGCCCCTTTTTCAAATGAATCTAGAAATAGGTCCATATAGTATATTAAGAATAAAACTGCCCCCGTATATATATGTATATATATATATATCCACATAAAATCTGGGTTTCAAATTCAAATCAGGGAATTTCTCACTTTTAACACGCTTCTCACTTTTTTGTGAGAAATTCTCACTTTTTACACGGTCCGTTTTTTAATGTAACTTAAGAGCCGGACTGTCTATATAAATATATAGAAAGAGAGAGAGAGAGAGAGAGAGAGAGAATCTGCTAGAGAGAGAAAAATGAAGACAGAGAAGGAGAAAGAAGAGAGAGAGGGTCGCATCCCCTCCACCGACATCGGCGACCACCCACCACCTTCCTCCTCCTCCCCTCTCTACCTCCCTTCACCTAAATCAACAGGCACCACCATCTACGGCCACCCCTCTCCGTCGGTGACCACTCTGTGGACAAATTACTCACTATTTTTTTTTTAAAAAAAAATCAAAATATCTCATAGGAATTGAATCGTTTTAGGCGCGAAAAATTTGATTTCATCTTTGTTCTCGAAAATACGGGTGAAAAGCAAGGTTTCAAATTTGCAACCCATCATCAACAAAATCAACCGATCGCGAGACGATACAGAAGAGGATCACTCCGAAATGGCTCATGGATTTGATGCATTCATCGATGGTTGTGCCATAGATTTACTCACTTCCATGAATTTGTATACACAGTCCGAACTGTGTAAAAAGCGAAAAATTCTCACAAAAATGTGTGAATTTATCATTTTTTGAAAATTTTCACTTTTGAAATTTCTTTAGGTCCAGTTTTTAAAGTCCGGTTAAGATCCAGACCATTTGTATACATACATATAGTATTGATGAGGATCTCCTTATTGTATAGGCTGTAAGAAATTCCTCACTTGTTATATACATGAAGTTAGTGAGAAATTTCTTACTTTTATAGGTTGTAATAAATTGCTCATTTGTTATCTACTAAAATTAGTGAGAAATTTCTAACTTATATAGGCTGTAAAAAATTACTTCATCATTGTATGTAGATTAAATTAGTGAGAATTTTTTCACTTGTATAGACTGTAATCAATAAATAATGTGTTATGTAAATGAAATTAACGAGAAATTTCTCACAAAAAATGAGAAATTCCCACATCACTTTGTTAAACCGAAAATCCCTTGATCATAGGGATATTAATTCCATTATCCATGATCTCCTAAAAAAAAGGTTTCCCAAAACTGCATATAACACAATTTTGGAAGTTTTTTGAATATACAAAGCAGTATAAACAGAGAGAGAGAGAGAGAGAGAGAGAGAGAGAGAGAGAGAGAGAGAGAGAGAGAGAGAGAGAGAGAATTATCACATTACTCTGTTAAATCCGAAATCCTTTGACTTTAGGGATATTAATTCAGTGAGAAATTACTCAAAAGCATATTGAAAATCAATAAAAACTAGTGAGAAGTTTCTTGCAGTTTGATTTATATATGCTTCTTATATTTTGTTATAGAAAATTTGATTTACTATGATTATGCTTTGCCACATCGTATGTAGATTAAATTAGTGAAAAATTTCTCACTTGCATAGACTGGAATCAATAGATCATATGTTATGTAAATGAAGTTAGTGAGAAATTTTGCACAAAAAAGTGAGAAATTCTCACATCATTTGGTTAAATTGAAAATCCCTAATTTTAGGGATATTAATCCCTTATACATGATCTCCTAAAAATACGTTTCCCAAAACTGCATATAACACAATTTTGGAAGTTTTCGGAATATACAAAGGAAAAAAAAAAGTGAGAAATTCTCACATTACACTGTTAATAACCGAAATCCTTTGATTTTTGGGATATTAATTCCCTTATCCATTATTTCCTAAAAACACGTTTCCCATAACTGTATATATATATAACTGTATATATATGTATGTCAAGGGTATAATGGTCCGGATTTATACTAACCATTTAGGAATAGGGACTAATTATTGATTTCTATTGCAAATTAAGGATTAATTTCTATACACCAAATCAAGTCAGGATCAATTGCTATTAATGGCCATATTTAGGGACCAAATTGTATATTTCTATAAAATTAAATGTCTAGGCATGCATGTAAATTAAATTTATAGGCACACCTCACTTTTTCAAGAAAAAGAAAAAAACCAAAATTGTTTGTGAATAAATGACCAAAAAAGAGTGTGGAGATGTATGGAATTGTATAGGATTCAAAGGGGAAATGGTAAAAATGAACAATTCAAAAAATGACAAATAAGGATAAAATTGAAATTGAAAATCACATTTAGCCTCATTTATATAGTTTATAGATATCGATATAGATATAGATATGGATTTATATAGGGCATAGAAAGCACATGCATGATAGTGCTTTGTTTGGGAAAAAAAAACAAAAAGAAAAACAAAACCAAACAAAACAAAATCAAACAAGGCATAGTCCAATTCGGATTGTGTTGTGCCTTGTTTGTGTTAGTGGTAGGCCTGGCAAACCCAAGCCCGAAGAAGATGTAAGCCAGATTAAGCCCGAAGTAAGTTG
Source organism: Hydrangea macrophylla (assembly GCA_033977485.1). NCBI lineage: Eukaryota > Viridiplantae > Streptophyta > Magnoliopsida > Cornales > Hydrangeaceae > Hydrangea > Hydrangea macrophylla. The sequence goes on from CM066987.1 coordinate 14,554,593, forward strand.
CTATTGGGTTTGGAAAATTTCAATGAACGGGCTGAAGATGGGTTTTCTAGGTGAAGTATTTTTTATGAGCGGGCTTGAGCGGGCCCAACATGAACCAATAAAACTCGTAAATACAAAGAAGACCTAGAAGACAGGTTGCTATATGAAGTTGTTCCCTTCTTCAAGTCCCAGACTTAAAATATTTTGCCTATATCCTTTTGTAACCACAGTTGGTGAAGAAAGGAAGACCTTGATGAGTTGGTGAAGAAGACTTAGAGTCTCTCTCTCTCTTCCTGGGCAAATTTTTTAGACCCCTCTCTCTCTCTTCTTAATTACATATATATATATATTTTTTTTGTTTGAGCAAAAAAAAAATTACATTTTTTTGGGATGAGATTATTTTTATTTTATTTTATTTTTTTATTTTTATTTTTTTTTTCTGTAAGATCCAATTTAGATAAATAGATATACATATACAATGAGATCATATATAATATATGTATATATTTTTTTGTACTAAAATTGCTAACACCACACTTGAATTGTCAATTAATGAATTTTTATTCTGATATCGGGGAAGGTAGGTATCAGACCTGACCAAAGCCCGGGCCGGCCCGGACCGAACCCGATAAATAGGGCTCCCATCTAAGCCTGGCATTTTCGAACCGGCCTGACTTGAAACCGGACCGAACCTGTCCAGGCCCGCCCATTTGCCAGACCTAGTTAGTGGTTTGTTTGGGAAACCCCAAAAAGTAAAAACAAAACACCAAACAAAATAAAACAAAACCAAATAAGCTAGTGACTTGTTTGGGAAGAACGAAAAACATATAACCCACAAGCCGAAAAGCGGTTGTGCCAAACAAGGCACAACCTGCAATTGTTGACTTTTGACTCTATGAGATCGATTACAATTTGGTTTTTTTGAACCAAATTGTAAATATTTGTAATTATTGCTTGAAAAGTTGATTGAATCATCATTTGTAGATTAAATCATTTTAAAAGTTGAACGAAATTATAAATATTTATAATTATTATTTGAAAAGTTGATTAAATAATCATTTCTAGAATAATTTAATTTTAAAAATTTACTAATAGTAATAAGGGTTGTTTTGTGGCTGAAATGACCAACCTACCGTCACAAAATGACAAAAACTCAAAGTAATCATTAAAGGGAAATGGAACAAAAAGAAAAGTAAGGGTAAAACTGTGATTTTAAATAAATCAAAAATGACAAATCAGGATAAAATTGAAATTGACAATCAAAGATAGCCTCTTTTATAGAAGTAGTGATATATATATATATATATAACTATATATATTATGATTCTGTCAGTGTCATGTGAGTGATGCCCACCCAACAGTCCCCTTCCTTGCAGCCTACGATCCTTAATCATTATTGTGAGACCTGATCCGATCTCACCTTAGATTATTGCTCTTTGTTACTATGAATAATTATGGTTATCAAATTTGGTTCTTAGATAATTAAAAGTTGTACCATATGTTGTGGTAGTGGTCGGTAGTACCATATATCTCTGCATATAGTACAACTGACAAAATATTTAAAGACTAAATTTAAATTTTAAATTTGGGAAAGCATAACATTACTCTATTTTGTTATATCGTATATGAAAACTAGGAACTATCGTTGGCACTAAAGTGAGAACACATTTGGATTCTTTTCGCTCTTTTTGTCCAAAACATTAGTGCTCCAATTGTGGAGCCCAAGCATGACCGTTAATAGGTCCAACTAGTTTGAAGACCCATATTTTCAGTTCATGGAAAGAAAAAGAGACGATCATCATTTTTGGAGGAATATCCTATTAAATTCATGTGCTAAGGAGCAAGAGTTCCATCTTGTAGGAGTTTGCATATTTACTTTACATATGTTTGGCACAGAAGTGTTTTTTTTTTTTTTTTTTTTTTTTTGTGGGTATATTTTATAGATAAAATAGGCTTAGCCTCCGTTTGATAAAACTAAAAATTAAGTACTAAAAATTAAGTGTTGAATTTTAAGTACTAAAAATTTTTATGTGATTGAATTTGTAAAACTAAGAACGTTGTTTCAACTACTGAAATAGACTGCATTTTTTGGCTGCTTTTCATTTAAGTGGTTATTATCAAACACAATGAAAAAATGAAGTACTGAACGCTTTCATTTTCATCACTTAATTGGGTTATCAAACACACCCTTAATCTATAGAGATTAAAAAAAAGATGAAATTAAGTTGGTTCACACCCTAAATAAGCATCTCTAATAAGCATACTAACTTGTCCAGAAGAAAAAAAGGAGCATACTAAAACTCATATATGTTATATTCAAATTATAACATGAAACCCTAAAATACCATTCTAATAGTGTGATACAGTTCGTGTCAAATTGTAGCAATGTTATATCTTGTGTCAATTAGAGCTTCTCCATTGCAACTACTATTCCTTATGTTATAGTCAAATTATAGCAAGAACTTAAAAAAAAAAACCTCCCTAATGTACCTTCTAATCGATCTCTTAAAAATAGCAATGCTATTCTTTGTACCATAAAAGAACCTTTTTTTTTTCCCCATAAAAGTACATTGGAGAGGTTCATATTTGCGTTCATGCTATAACCTGGTTTTTGCTCTCATTCTATTGTATTATTGTACAAAACATATGACCCAATGTACAACAAGAATATCCATTATGTCAAAAAATAACACTTTTATATATATATATATATATATATTTTTATAATATGCACCATTAATGAAGTAGATAAGTCAACAAATAATATTTTAGGAAATTCTATACAGGCAACATCGAACGCAGTTTGACCCGGGGCTTCCTTCCCTCACTCCGCTAGTTAGTTAGAACATTAGAGTAGGCGAGGAGAGCTGCTTCTAAATACAACCCTTCAGTAGGGGCCTCTAAAGATCAGGGCCGGCTCTGATTTGGGGGCCTTAGGCGAGCTTTCAAAATGGAGCTCTTTATATTAGTTCAAAATTTCAAACTAGGAAGAATTTAACTAATACATAATTCCACAAACACATTCCATTACACAAACTGAAAAATTCATCGCATACTAACTAACAATAACAGAGAGAGATAAGAGATTGATGATTACCTTGGCAACTTAGTTAGCCGTCATCGCACGTCTGAATTCTGATCATCGTCGTCACTTGTCCCTATTCGGCTATTCCCTATCTACGGTGAGTCGTGGTTCATCGGTCCATGATGGAAGAGAGATCGATAGAAGAGAGATGAGAGATAAGAGAATCAAGTGAGTCCAAGATTAATTGAGAGAGAATCTACAAAAGAGAGATCACAGAGAGATGAGAAAATCGAGTGTTTTGTTTTTGAAATCTCAGTGTAAAAGCTTAGGGATATGTATATAAATTATATACCGTCAATACAGATTGTGAGTTTGGGAATTAGGAGGTGTAGATTGAGGTTTTGGGCTTAAAATTAGTTGGCCCTTTTAATTTTTACGGTGATTGGACTTGGGGTGTGTTTGGGGCCTTAGTTTGGACTTAATAATAAGACTACTACTATACAAGTGTATGAGACTTGGGGGCCCCTAAAATTTTACCAGTTTTGTGGGCCTTAAGCAGTGGTCTAGTCTACCTATAGGTAGGGTCGGGCCTGCTAAAGATAGTGCTTCGGTTATGGTTATCAGTCTTATAAGTTTGGCATGGAAAAAATGACATTTTGGATTGATGCTCCTAGAACATGTTTTTGGATGTTATACAAGAATCTAGCATGTCAACATGACAATGGATCAACTTTTCTCAACCCAACCAAAGAATTAGCATTTCTTTTTAAATGAAACGTTGGAGTAGATGCGCAAAAGAGTAAGGATTGGGACACACTCAAAGACACAATTTTTGGGACACAACTCAACAGATGTGTCTATATCACTCCTGTGATGTCACTGGATCCCACAGTGACATAGGAGAGATAGGCACATCTCTTGGGTTGTGTCCCAAAAGTTGTGTCTTTGAGTGTGTCCCAAGTATTACCCTGCGCAAAATTATAGTGAATGGTGCATGAGTTTGTCAGAAAGAAATTAACATTTTATCATTAGAGATGGAAAGCTTTACGAAACATGGCAAAATATTTAATAGAATGGTGATGCTGTCATTGGTATCACCACACTAATAAGCGCATGGGTATAGTGCTTGTGTGGATACATCTTTAAAACATTAGGATTGGCATGTTCTTGAATAGTGATGTCCAGGTTCGACCCTATCAATTTGGGGCATCGGCGACCATTTAAAGATGCCCCCCTAAGGTCAGCTCATAACTATACGGGGATTCAAAGACATGCATAGAAATGTACGTCTACTTATACATATTTACGGGTAGGATTTTTCATATTGTGTGAATTTTTTTTAACCACTTCGAGAGTTAAGAGGTTTAATGCTTGTAATCTTAATTGTATGAGTAATACTTGGGACACACCCAAAGACACAACTTTTGGGAAACAATCCAAGAGATGTGTCCATCTCTCTCCTATGTCACTGTGGAGTCCAGTGACATCACATGAGAGATATAGACACATCTTTTGAGTTGTGTCTTTGTGTGTGTTCTAATTTTTACTCTAATTGTATATAATGAACTATGATCGTCTTCTCCCCTAACTCTTTGACTTTGCATACGATCATATTTTCTCTTTTTATATTCAATAATAAGGATTGGTATCAGAGCCAGGTTATTATTTATCTCAAGATAGTTTAGCTAGGTTAGGGTTTACCAGTTTAGACCCGATTCCACAATCTGATAGCTTAAGCTTTGCACACCCGATGATACGACAGGGAGGATAGACTCAGAACCCAAACGCCTAAGATTATCTCTGTCCTGATTTAAGTTAGTACATTTTTCAGGTATGGATCCAGCTCAGCCCCTTTTTGTACCCGACGCTTTTGGAGGGCATTGGGTTACTGTGGGAGCGATAGTACCGGCTTCTGCGATACTTTATTTCACCACTATTGGGCAGCGTGCAGCTGCTACCGTCGAGTTAGACCTCTGGCACCAGATTCATGTGTTAGGACTGGTCGACTTGTCCCGTGCCTGCCTCGAGATCCTGTACTTTATAGACATTCAGCGCTTAGTGCTTGTAGAGATGGTTCGCTTGGTTAATAGCGATGCCTTCTATCTACCTCTTGAGGCTCACGTTGTGCAGGCTCACCTTGCACAGCTGGAGATGATTCCACCAGTCGTCCCCGCTGTTGAGGATGATGGTGACGATGACGATGTACTTGCTCCTATTATCGAGGACGCTGAGGAGGATGGCATAGGTTGGGACGACTTCGCAGTTGACCTTGAGGAGGCACTAGCACTTGAGCTAGTTTTGCCAGAGGCAGATGCCCCTGGACCTGCTTCGTTGTTGACCTCACATAGCTGTAATTTTGGGGCAGGCCCCTCTTATGTTCAGCGACTTCATCAGACCGACTCGTTTGACCTTTTGATGGCTACCTATGGCGATGACTGACCGTTTAGATGTCGTCTTGTACATATTAACTACTTTTGACTATTAGCTCTACCTCTTTTTGCAAATTGTAATTACATGCATTAGCAGATAGGGCGATGACCCCATTTTTGTAACATTAACTCTTGCATGCGTCCTAACCCACACAGATAGGGTAGGTACAGATCTGATCATACATGCTTTTTGTATCAACTTGACAAGAAGTTATATATAATATATACTCTTTTGAATGTTGTCGCCATTTAAATTGCTTCATAGTACTGTTACATGCATTTTTCTCATTCTACTATCACTATCATAGAATGGCTGGAGGACTAAGGAGGAACATGATTTAATTGAGGGAGCACCTGAGGCTGCCGATCCCACCGGAATGTTTGAAGCCTTTGTCAGACGTCTCGAAAGGGTTAGCAATCAGAATGAAAACCGACGAGACCGCCAAACTGGAGATAAACTGCTGGAGAGATTCCGTGCACCCAGACCCGAGCAGTTTGCGGGTACCGCAGAACCCTAGAAAGCCGAGCAATGGTTAAGATAAATGGATCGTATGTTTGAAGCTGTCTAGTGCAACGAGATGGACAAGAGGAGGTTAGCTACATTTCAATTGACCGACGCCGCCGCAGATTGGTGGGACTCGGTGATAGCCACTATTGGGAACACAACTGCGATGGGAATGATGTGGACTGCATTTAAGGGGAGGTTTTTGGAAAAGTATTTCCCGGCTACGGAGAGGCACAGAAGAGAGAAGGATTTCATGGATCTGACGCAAGGAATCAAGTCGGTGCAAAAGTACACCACACAGTTCGAGAGACTGTCTCGGTTCACTCCATACCTGGTTGATACTGAGGAGAAGAAGATACGGAAGTATAACCAAGGACTGACACCGCAAATTCGCCGCCTAACTCTAGGTCACCTAGATAAGTCGTTTGAGGGATTGGTTGGCTTGGCTACCGATCTAGAAGAAGAAGTTCGAGTGAACCGTAAGCAATTTGAATCCCGACCGCCTCAAAGGGGTAATTTTAGAAATAGACCACCAATGAACCATACCCAAGGGCAGAAGAGGAATTTCGACGGAAGCAAGAGGACCCAAGCTATCACCTACCCGACTCAACCTCGAGTAGGAGAAGGGAGTAATGCTAGGAAGTGTTTCAATTGTGGCAACCCCGGCCATCTGGCTCGAGATTGCAAGGCACCAAGGCGTGCTGCTCAGTAAGGCATAGTTTGCTATAACTGTGGTGAACCAGGTCACATCAGTAAGTTCTGTACTGCCCCTAAGCAAGTGACGTATGGTCAATAGAATCAGACTCGTTTGAATGCTGTTATTCCTGATGCCGTTGGATATGATGGGACTGTGTACGAAGAGGGAGATTATGGAGAAGCTCAACCTGATCAGCAAGCAGTGGAAGGTGCATTGACTCTATTTAACTCCCATGTTAAAGTGTTATTTGATACGGGTGCTACTCTTTCGTTCATATCTGTTAATACAATTTGGAGATTAGGTATCTTACCTCATCGTTTAGAGAAAGCTTTGAGGGCTACTTCGCCATTAGGAGTTGTAGTCAGATTAGGACACGAGTGCAAGGATTTTCCATTACGGCTAGGAGACCGTGAAATCCCTGCAAGGTTGATTGTCCTATCAATGAAGGAGTTCGACATAATCCTCAGAATGGATTGGCTCTCTCAAAATCAAGTAAAGTTGGATTGTGCGAGGAAGAGAATTACATTCCCCGACAATGAGAATCAACCCTTTGATTTTCAATGTAACCCTTCGGGAGATATGTTCCTCACAAGATGTTTGGCTAACATCGAAGTCGTCAGTACAGAAGCAACAGTGTCGTCTATACCTATAGTCAAGGACTTCGAAGAAGTATTTCAGGACGTTTCTGGATTACCGCCCGAGAGAAGTATAGAGTTCTGTATTGAGCTTATACCAGGTACGACTCCGATCACCAAGGTTCCCTACAGAATGGCCCCCACCGAACTATTGGAATTGAAGGAACAAGTTCAAGAGCTCAAGAACCTAGGTTTTGTACGTCCAAGTACATCGCCTTGGGGAGCACCAGTGTTATTTGTGAAGAAGAAGGATGGGACGCTCAGGTTGTGCATCGATTACAGAGAACTGAACCGAGTGACTATCAAGAACAAGTATCCCTTACCGCGGATTGATGATTTGTTTGATCAACTACAAGGAGCTACGACATTTTCCAAGATAGACCTTAGGTCGGGATATCATCAGTTGAGGGTACGGAAGGAAGACATACCTAAGACTGTTTTCAGAACCCGATATGGTCATTATGAATTTCTGGTGATGCCGTTTGGAATGACAAACGCCCCGGCAGTGTTTATGGATCTGATGAACAGAGTGTTCAAGCCTTATTTGGATCAATTTGTCATCATCTTTATAGATGATATTTTGATCTATTCTAAGTCAGGAGAAGAACACAAACAACATCTACGGATTGCGATGCAGACGCTCAAGGATCACCACTTGTATGCCAAGTTCAGTAAGTGTGAGTTCTGGTTGCAAGAGGTGAAATTTTTGGGATACAAGGTATCATCTCAAGGAATTTCTGTGGATTCGTCCAAGACAGATGCTGTGTCAAACTGGGTTAGGCCGAGCAACCCTACAGAGGTTAGGAGTTTTCTGGGACTTGCAGGCTATTATAGAAGATTTGTTGAAGGGTTTTCTGAAATAGCTGCACCGTTGACTGGTTTGACAAAGAAGAATTTGAAGTTCGAGAGGACAGAGAAGCATGAGAATGCCTTTATGGAGTTGAAAGAGAGACTCATTACCGCACCGGTACTAGCTATACCCAAGCCTGATGAGAAGTTCACTATCTTTAGTGACACATCATATCAAGGATTAGGGTGTGTATTTATGCAAGATGGCAGAGTTATCGCTTATGGATCTAGACAGCTGAAGCCGAATGAGTTGAACTATCCCATTCATGATTTAGAGTTGGCAGCAGTAGTATTTGCACTCAAGATTTGGAGACACTATCTTTACGGTGAGAAGTTTGATTTATTCTCCGATCACTAGAGTCTGAAATACTTGTTCACACAGAAAAAGTTGAACATAAGGCAACGCAGATGGATGGAGCTGATCAAAGATTATAACTCAACGTTAGAATACCACCCCGGTAAAGCTAATGTGGTTGCTGATGCTTTGAGTCGACAGACTCGTGAGACGATCGCCTCCTTAATGATGAGAGAGTGGCGAGCATTGGAGACGCTGGCGGAGTTTGATGTACAGAGTGCTGAAGAAGGAGAAGGATAAATTTTCGGATGTCTTATCCTACAGCTTGTTCTTATCGACCGCATTATTGGAGCTCAGAAAGAAGATGAGAAGTTTCACACATGGTTTGCGAAGATGTCAGAAAAAGATCCGACAGAATGGAAGGTAGGAATTGATGGAGGATATCGGTGCAGAGATAGATTATGTGTGCCGGATTGTGGTGAATTAAGGAAAGACATTCTGGAAGAAGCACATAAGTCAAGATATACGGTTCACCCGGGAGGAACGAAAATGTACAAGGATTTGAAGAGAAATTTCTGGTGGGAAGGTATGAAGAAGGATGTGGCCGAATTTGTATCTAAGTGTTTGACATGTCAACAAGTTAAGGCCGAACATCAGAGACCATCAGGATTGTTGTAACCGTTGCCTATTCCTGGTTGGAAGTGGGAGCACATCACGATGGATTTTGTAGTAGGATTGCCTCGATCGCAGCAGAATCATGATGCCATTTGGGTAATCATGGATTGATTGACAAAATCAGCTCATTTCATTGCTTATAGTATGACATACCCGGTGGAAAAGATGAGCCGGATGTACAAACAACAAGTTGTGAGGCTTCACGGTGCATTTGTGTCGATTGTGTCAGACCGTGATGTACGTTTTACTTCTAGATTTTGGGAAAGTTTACAAGAAGTTATGGGAACCTCGCTCAAGATGAGTACTGCTTTTCACCCTCAGACAGACGGACAGACTGAACGTGTCAATCAGATCATGGAGGATATGCTTAGGGCTTGTGTTATTGATTTTGAAGAATCTTGGGAAACACACTTGCCATTGGTTGAATTTTTCTATAACAATAGTTATCACACGAGTATCGGTATGGCTCCGTTCGAAGCATTGTACGGACGACCATGTCGTTCTCCATTGTGTTGGGCAGAGGTTGGGGACACAGAGTTGTTGGGACCAGATTTGGTTAGAGAAACCCACGAAAAGATTTTCGTGGTCAAGGAAAGGATGAGAACCGCTCAAAGCAGGTATAAGAGTTATGCCGATCGACGTCGGAAAGATTTGGAGTTTAGTGTCGGAGATCACGTACTTCTTAAGGTTTCACCGACCCGAGGAGTAGTACGCTTCGGTCTCAAGAGAGAGAAGTTAGCCCCGCGTTTCATCGGACCGTTCGAGATTTTGGAACGTGTCGGGAAAGTGGCATATCGACTGACGTTGCCACCGAAGAATTCTGGAGTTCACAATGTATTTCATGTGAGTATGCTGAGAAAGTACATACGAGATTCCTCGCACGTGGTTAGTTATGACGATATTGAGACAAGTCAAAACGTTTCTTACAAGGAGAGACCCGTGAAGATTTTGGATCAGAGTATCAAGAAGTTGAGGAATAAGGATATCCCGTTGGTGAAGATTCAGTGGAATCACCATGACGAGAACGAAGCCTCGTGGGAAGTTGAAGCTGATATGAGGAAGAAGTACCCAGAGTTATTTCAGGACTAGTTAGTCTTGATTTCGGGGACGAAATCCTGTTTAAGGGAGGGAGGGTGTAATAACCTGCATTTTCATTTATTGGCATTGTCATATTTAATATTCATTATATACCTTTTATTTTAATTACAATTCTTATGTGTAGAATTTATTTCTCGCTTGATTTCATATTTGGAATTCTTATTGGGGCCAAACTACAATTTTACAAAATTGGTAATACTCTGATTATTATATTATTGTTGTTCGACGTTTGGGACGGAATCGATCCTTCAAACTGTCGCGACCTACGGGTCTATAAAAGAAATTAAACGCTTTCCTTATTTATGCTACGTCTGTCACGCCCCAACGTAGCATAAATAAGGAAAGCGTTTAATTTCCTTTATGGACCCGTAGGTCGCGACAGTTTGAAGGATCGATTCTGTCCGAAACGTCGAACAACAATAATATAATAATCAGAGTACAGCAATCAAAGTTTACAAATATTTTTCTAACTTATTACATACTACATCACGGGGTCTCTAAAGGCACAAACCGCCTTAAATCAAAACAATAACTTAGTGTCTATTACAGTCATCCTTATTACAAAATCAGTTCAACTTAAAGCATATGAAAGTAAATTCTATTTCCAGCAGTTGTTTCTCAATTTGCATAGTCGTAATGCTCAGCCTGATCATAACCTGAAAAAACCTGAACACGAATGTCCAGGACGCATCAACGTCATCAGCTTCAAGAAGCTGGTGAGTATTAAAAACATAACTTTGAATGTAAAACATATTCATTTACCTCTTTACATTTCTCATTTAATCCAACATTAAAGCAAGGAGTTCATTTTAAGAGACAACCACAATATTATTTAAAAGGTGTAATTCACATATATGTGACCGTGTATGAGAACAATGTACCATCTCATCTCACCGACTCTTTTCTCTCGACAAAACCCAACAACCCACCATCACACACTGGTATCTTTGAAACGCTAAGATAGCCACACTTTAGCACAGGGGTGCCAGGGAATGTCCAGTTTGCCTCACACTTTGGTCCGGGGTACCAAGGAGTGTCCATTGCCTCACACTTTGATTACCTAATCCGCCATGCAAATACCGGAGGAACCCTCACGTAGTATCCAGACTCGGGTATCAGGGAGTGTCCGTAGGCCACACTTTAGCACTTCCATGGGTGTCAGGGAATGTCTAAGTTTGGCTTCACACACTTTGACGCTACCATGGTCGTCAGGGAGTGTCCAGTTTTGCCACCGTCGCAATTCAAAGACACCCTCGCCGCAATCTCAATCACAACACACTTTGGTACTCACTTACCAGGGAGTGTCCACAACACAATCTCAACTGCACTCACTATGCCACACTGACCATTACTCTTTTTCACACTGACCAACATTCACACTCACCATGCATGTACAACTGACACCACATGTATGTCATGAAACTTTAAAACATGAGGCAATTAATTGAATTATATAATCGACGTGCGTACGGGGATTGATAAGTCACAATTCATTGTTTTAATCGTTCAAACATATCAAATTAAGACTCTGATTTAATAAATTTCTCAAACAGTACTCAAACAGTATATAAATTTTACCCCATACAGTCCCTTATCACAAAACAAGCAGAAACTAGAAACTGCCAGAAGTCGCGCGCGCGGGCCGCTCGCGCGAAGTGTTGCTCGCGCGTGCCGCTCGCGCGATATGCCTAAATTTCGTTTTTTTTATATAAACTCTTCTGTCTGCCTGGGAATACAAACATCGCGCGCGCGGGTCGCTCGCGCGATCGCGCGCGCGAGTTTCAGCAGAGACTTCATCTTCTTCGTGGAGAATGCCCTGTTTCAGTAATTCAGAGTCTCTTTAACCCATTTTTGATCCTGTAAGTTACCCTACCTTATTATATATGAATCTTTTCGATTTTTCACAAGGATTAAGAATACAAAGTCAATTTTACATGATTCAATGTATAACTCTTGAATTTTATGTAAGATTAAAAGATGGTAAAACTTAATTTCTTATATACTTTCACATATGAACAACTTAGGCCTCAATACTTTAAACATAGTCTAATTACACCATAATCTTTCATTATTATCTAAGAAAACAGATTTTGGTTGAGATTAAAAAAATCTTGATTTTCAAAGTTATGGAGTTCATACGTGAAATCAACTATGGTGATTTACAAAATTAACAAATACACAGTAAATAAACATGAAATTACATTCCAAGTGAGTTAGTAATACTCACTGTGATAAGTGTAGGAGAATTTGTTGAGAAAGAAAGATCAAATTAAGAAATTCCAAATACAAGCTTGGCTATGGAGATGAGTTTTCTCTCACTAAAATCTGAAACTATGAACTCTCAGCTCTCTCTATTTTCTCTGTGTTTACAGATTCTGGAGATGTGCAGATTGTGTGATCCAATGTGTGTATATATAACCAAGTTGTGTGAGGAACTTGGGCTCCAAGTACATTCCTCTACACTCAACAAATTGGGATATTATTTCTCAATTAAAACATATACACAGATGTATACATATATATATATATATATGTATATATATATATATATTACACAGATTATAAGACTCTCCAATTGAGTCAAGGGACAAGTAGGTATGTAGGGGTCCAAGCTTGAGTTGTTTGGGAATTAAAGCTTTTGGCACAACAATTACACATACTCAATTGCAATATCCAAACAAGGCCTAAGGCAATCATTAGTTGCCATAAATAGAAACAAAGTGTATGTCCAATTACACTTTACATCACTTCCAAAATCTGTGAAAGTTTTAGCACAGCGCAGACAGTTTTGGAAGTAAACTGGTATTTTCGTGACGCGGTGTTCGTCATAAAAATACAGGAAATTCATTTTAACGTAAGAAATGGTTTTCTGGTTTTATAAAAATACAGAGCGGAAATCCAGCCGGAAATGTGGGGGCAGGTCCCACACGAGGTCGTGTGGCCCTTGAGGAGGGTGGATTGTGATGACCAAGAGCCAATACTCCTGAGGCAGCATGGCCAAGACGGATGAGGTGAGGTCGGGTGTGGGGACTTATCCCACATCGCTTGGGGTGAAGTTCCTGGACTAGTTTATAAAGATTAATCGCCCTTCTATATGAAACAAAGCCTTTTAAAACCGTGAGGGAGCTAAACATGAAAGAACTTCACAGTTAAGCGTGCTGCTGCCAGAGCAGTACCAGGGATGGGTGACCCATTGGGAAGTTCTTTGTGTTTAGACCCAAAGCGGGCAATATTGTTGCTAGACGGGGAGGTGGGTCGTTACAATTAGTCACTTATTATAAATTGTAAAACTTGAATCGATGTAACACAATTTGTGTTGGGCTTAACTAGAAACTAGAAAGTGATGAATGAAAGTGTTAGGCTGGTTACAATACATTATATATATATATATACATATACATATTCAATAATTGGGTGAGCTCGAATACAATTACACCAACCTAATATTACATACGACATTTTTATTTTCGGCCCTCCTCAATATTTTTCGATGCCCTCTATAAGAGAAAAAAAATGGACAAAATTTGGGGGCCCTAGGCGGCAGCCTATCCCCAAGGTTGGGCTTGATGACCTCCTATTAGTTTGTGATACCATGTCAGCAAAGAGTAATGCTATGCTTTCCAAATTTTGCTTCCCAATACATGATGCGATTCCACTAGACTACTATCATATTGGGGAGCAAATTTAGGAAACATAGCATCATTGATCAGCATATTATATCGTTGTAATGAATAATTTCTCAGGAAGCACCCGTTTTGTCATCACAAGCTCATATATCATTTGGTTCACTAAGGGCACATTTGGCAAAGACACGTGCTTTAGGTTAAAAGCTATTCAAGTAGGTTTTGACTAATCTCAAATTGAATCACATTCTTTTGTAATTAAATTACTAAAGATGATTTTTCAAATATCTTTATTTTTGCTTTTAAAATTTCTTAATCCTTTTGGGCTCCAAAAGCAACTTCCAAACAAGGCCTAAGTCCCCCAGGTTGTGGAGACTATAATCAGACCCAATAAGAATGGGAAACGTTAAGACATATCCAATTATCCACACACACACACATATATATAAATATATATATAAGCTTAATTAAAGTTTGGTACTTATCTCATTCTATTCCCTGTAATTTTGATTACATCAATTTAGATTCTTGGAGTTTTAAAATAGTAATATTGTGGTTCATTTTGTGAAAAATTGACTGAATTCATCCACGTATTACATATGGTCACACTTTTCAGAGGTAAAAATAAAACACCACCAATCTCCTTCCCCGCTTTTCAACATAACTGTATATGTGGTTGATTTTCGTCACTTTTCTCGCAGCAGAATGAGGGCAATTGGACCATATTACTTATATTTAAAAATTTTGGGGATCAAATTGATACAATCGAAATTACATAGACTAAAAATGAGATAATGACCAAACTTCAAGTGTACTTTTGTAATTAAGCCTATTATATATGCCTATGTATAATATTTCTCTCTCTCTCTCACACACTCTCTCACACACACACACACAATTAGCATCCCATTTCCTATCAACTGCCCAGAGATGGCTTCTTCGTCCCCTCTGCCTCTCCTTCTATCATCATTATCTTCTTCATCTTCCATTGCCCCACTAAACCCTAATTTCGATTTCGTCATTCGCATACGTACGAAAAGAGCTCGTAGAAGAGCTCGAGCTGTAACAATGGCCGCTTCGTCGGAGACCAGTGTACTTCCTATACCTCAGAAATCTACGAAATTGGTGACATTTTTGGGGAAAGGAGGCTCCGGCAAGACCACTTCGGCCATCTTTGCCGCTCAGGTATATTTATTTATTTATTTATTTATCCTTAGTTTCATTATTATTGTATCTATAAATGTCACTGTGACTACGCATTTTTTTTTTCTTTCTAATTTGCTCTACATTTGTTGATAATACCCAATTTTTGACATAATATATATATATATATATATTTTTTTTTTCCTTTGTGCTTTTGGTGATGTAGTGCTATGGATTATTTAGGTCTCTGGGAATTGAATTGTACAATTTGAAATTGATTTGGATTGCTTTTGGATGTAAAAGTTGCTTTGGTTTTTTGTTCAAAGTAGGGAAAAGAGAATAGCACTTTTGCTTTTATTCCATAAAATAAGAGAAAGAAACGAAAAAAAAAACTATTTTTCGAATGCTGATCGATGAGAACTCACAAAAGCAAATTCGTATTCCAATCAGTTTGTGACCGGCTAATCACAACGCCTAATTCTTGAGAAAGTTGTAATTTGGGGTCCATTGAACAATGATCACAAAAAAGGATGATTGGTAATGGTCGGGGTCTTCAAAAACGTTGCTAAATGAAAAGCAAATGGGAGTTTTTTAAAATTAGAATGTAGTTTTGTGCTGAAAACAACACTATCAACACGGTGTGCCACTAGATCTGTTTTTGATCTCTATTCTCTGGTGGAAAATAATTCACCATTTGACATATCTTTGAAAGAAACTCATTCTGCTTTTCAACTATTCCAACTGGAAAAGTGCAAGTCTCTTCTCAAAATGTTTGTTCATCGGATCCCGTATCACCTTAGACAAGTAGCGGCAGTGTAGCGCCCAACGAGAGAGCAAGATAGGGGAAGTTTAGACATCTTCTAGACTCTAAGAAACAGTTGCATATAGTGTGGGTAAGCTAAGGCCGCACATTCATTGCATGACTTCGATGGATTCTTGCTCTTTGTGATTAAAAAAAAACCTTTATGAATTGAGCTGGGCTGAATTGTGCATATCCAACCAAGAGTACCTTAGTGAGAGCCTTTCGATTAGGGGTGTAGGAAATTTTCAAAAAACCGAACTGACCGACCGGAGCCGACTGGTTCCAATGGTTTTGGTCGGTTCTAATACTCTATGGTCGGTATGCGGTTTCGATGAATTGGATCAACTCCTATGGTTTAAGTAGATAAAGAGTTAAGCTAGCTTAGCGAATCAATTTCAGTATGAAACTCCTCTCCCTCATCCATTGGTTCTTTGAAAGTGCTTTTAGTTGAGTGAAAATAGACACAGGGTGTAGGAGGATAATCTACTGTAGACGAAGCAGAGTCCTCCGTAGAGGAGTACAAAGACGTTTCTTAATCACCATGTTTTAAATTAAACCTTGGAAAAGATTCAAAATCACAATAGGAACTAGGAAGCATATACCAAATTCAAGACATTTTGTAATTCACAATTATGGAGGTAAAGAATACTTCCAAAAATCTGGAGCCCAAAGAAGCTTTTACCATCATTGAGGAGATTGTAAGGAAAGTCCCTAAACATTCTCCTAATGTGTGCCATACTGTTATCCTTAAAAGAAGAGTTGTTCCAAATCCTTTAGCTTTGTGTTGGATAAGGATAACTTGGACTTGCTTAGCTTTTTTTTTTCCTCTCTTCTCTCTCTTTTCCTTTGTTTTTTCTTTTCGTTGAGGTGGGAGTGGGCAAAGTTTCAACTTGAACTTGTCTATTGTCCTATGAAGAACGAAAACCAAACCAAACCAAGCCTTGTGTCCCAATCAATTGGGGTCGGCTGTATGAATCCTTTTTCTCCATTCTGCACGATCAAGAGCTATATGCTCATTTAAATTATTATTATTATATACAATATAAAGGGAAGAAAAATAAATCTACAATGTAAGATCAGCCCATCACACGGCTTTACCTAGAATTTCATAACATGCTTATTGACAACCATAGTATGTGAGATGTTCGCTCATATATATTAGGTTGGTTAATGTGGGAAAAACTCCAGATTTAGCTTGATATTTCTATGCACACACACACACACATAGAGAACTTTTTATATTTGAATCTTTTAATTACTTTTGGTGCACAGCATTATGCAATGGCCGGTCTCAAAACATGTTTAGCGATACATTCCCAAGATCCTACTGCTGAATATCTTCTAAACTGCAAGATTGGTACTTCTCCTGTGGCATGCAGCAACAACCTTTCAGCTGTTAGATTGCAAACTACTAAAGTGTGTTTTTCTTTCTTCTTTTCCATTTTGGATAAAATTGTTTTTGCTTCCTTGACCTATACAACACTTTGCAGTTTGGTCCATCTTTACTGTTGCAAATTGGTCCAACTTTTAGTCCAGTAACTCCAGTTGCAATGTCAACCTTCCGTCTGAAGAAGTGATGGCGACTTGTCACTTGGTGCCATGTGGTGCAATGTCAACAATTCAGATGATGAGTTCACATCAATTTTTTAGATGGAAGTGACGGAATGTTGATATTACATCTGTTGTAAAAGTTGAAGGACCAAATTATCAAATCGAAAGTATAGTTAAAGGGTGTAAAATGCATTTTCTATTTCCTTTTTCTTCTATCTAATGTTTAAGATTCTTGTTGAATGGCTTTTTCTTAGTGAACCATTAGTGATAATTTCAGATGCTTCTTGAACCTCTAAACGGGCTGAAGAAAGCGGATGCCCGTCTTAATATGACCCAAGGAGTTATTGAAGGGGTAGGTATGTAATAATCTTTCAAGTAGTTTTATGCACGGTGATTTGAAAGACACAGTTTCCCTTTACATTTTATCAGCATAGGGGGTATTCTCAAGCATTTATTTTTACAATGTTGTAGGTGGTGGGAGAAGAGCTAGGGGTGCTTCCGGGGATGGACTCTATATTTTCGGCCTTAGCCCTTGAGAGGCTCGTTGGATTTTTTGAGAATGTAGGCCCAAGAAGCAAACAAGAAGATAAATTTGACATAATTATATACGATGGTATAAGTACTGAAGAAACTATTCGGATGATCGGTGCAACCAGCAAAGCAAGGTTAGGGATCTCTCTCTCTCGTGATCAGTAGAGCGGAATGTGATTGTACTTTTAGAGAACATGTTTGCAAGGGGTATTTTGGTTATTTTAACAGATGTAGGGCTGCAGCCCTAGTTTTAAGTTATTTAAGGGTTCTATCAATGTGCTTGGTAATTTTCTCTTTGTCAACGTTGGGCATAGTTAAAATCTTAGCACATCTCCTCTCAAAAAAAAAAAAAAAAAAAAGAAAAATCTTAGCACACCTGTGGAAGTAGCCTTAGGGTGCGTTTGATAAAACTGAAAATTAAGTACTGAAAATTAAGTGCTGAATTTAACTACTGAAAATTTTACGTGATTTGTATTTGCAATTATGGAAATAGTGTTTCAAGTACTAAAATATATTGCATTCAGTGATTGTTTTCAGTAGAAAATTTTCACTTAACGTTTTCAGTGGATATTTGGATGCTTTTTCAGTTAAGTGGTATATTATCAAACGCACTGAAAAAAATTAAGTGCTGAAAGTTTTCATTTTCACCACTTAATTGGGTTATCAAACACACCCTTAGTTTTGAGGAGAACCACATAAAATCTGGTGTTGTTGTGTTTGCCATTTTGTTTCTGTTTCCGTATCTCATAAATCCAGAGAGGGGTAAATCCGTAACATCTGTGTGTGTGTCTAAGCACATGTTTCTGCACAGGTTGTACTTGAAATATATGCGAAACTTGGCTGAGGGGACCGATCTTGGGAGGCTGGCCGCTCCCTCTCTCTTGAGACTCGCGGATGAAGCCGCGCGATTAAGCGGCATGGGATCCTATCTCAGTGGGACAACGAGTGGAGAAATATGGGACAATCTAGAACGAATTCTGGAGGTATAGTTACTCCAATTTTCCTATTATTTGGTGTTACTACAACACAATGAGATTATTGATTTCTTATTCTCTCTGCAGAGAGGATCTTCTACCTTTGCAGAGCCACGTAGGTTTGGTTGCTACCTTGTGATGGACTCAAACAACCTGGCTTCTGTGAATTGTGCATTACGCTATTGGGGTTGTGCAATCCAAGCCGGTGCACACGTTTCTGGTGCACTAGGCACTGCCTCTCCTCATTCTTCTGTAGAAACAGTCAAGAAGACCTTTTCACCCTTGCCTTTTGCTTCAATTCCACATCTGTCAATGGGTTCCCCCCTACATTGGAATGAGATAATTCTGGACAACCTTGGTCAAGATGCACGGGAACTTCTTTCTGTGCCAACAAGCCACAATAGCACTATTATGGCTTCGGTTAAGTTTGATCCAGCCAAGAAATCGGTCACCCTTCATATGCCAGGCTTTGACAAGTCAGAGATCAAGCTATACCAAGTATGCTCATGTTATTTTGTTGCACCCCTCCTCTCTATATTAGTCATTGTCTTAGAAGCAGGAATCTTTAAAAGTGGTCACGCTCCCCACCCCCGCCCCCGCTCCCAACCCCGCTTCCGCTCCCGCCTCACGCAAGAAGAAACCTTTGAAACCTCGTAAAGTTTAGCGCATTCCTGCCCCCGCTCCCGCTCCCGCCCCTGTCCCCTCTCCCGCTTTGTGCAACTTAGGTCATTGTACAATGGTGGTAATTTCTATGTACATACATATATTGTGAATTTGCTGTGCTAGTATGTGAAGGGAAATGGGGTGGGGGTAAGCTGTTTAAGAAGTGGAGAAATGGATTTTATAGTTTAAAAATGAACCTGTTCTACTCAAGTGATTGGTAGATGTTTTAATTTTCGTATAAGTCTTTGTGAGATTCAGATATAATACTGAAATAGGTTCTTTCTCAAAGCAATATTATGTTGGACCTGCTGATGCTGATCTTCATAAAAACTAGATAGCAACGAGAACAAAAATTGAACCTGAACCTTTTTTTTTTTTTTTTTTTGCATATCCCAAACAAGTTTATGAATTGAAAACTGCTGGAATGTCCCACATCGCCCATTGATGCCCCTTCTGTGCGGTTTATAAGGCTTTGGTTTCCTCTCCTTAACACCTGGGTTTTAAGGAGTTGAATGGACTGGGCCTTACAAGTGGTATCAGAGCTTGGTTGGACTTGTCTTCCGGCGTGCCGAGTGTCCGACTGTTGTGGTCCAGGGTATGCCGAGTGTCCGACTCCTGTAGTTCAGGAGGTGTGTTAGAATGTCCCACATCGCCCATTTATGCCCCTTCTGTGTGGTTTATAAGGCTTTAGTTCCCTACTCCTTAACACCAAGGTTTTAAGGAGTTGAATGGGCTGGGCCTTACAAGAAAAAACTTTTTAGGTTCTGGGTCCTTACAAACTCATACCTGAATTGTTGTGTACATGAAAGAAAGTTTGAGCAGTCCACCTTCTTTGTTTTGATTTTGAATTCTTCTTTCCATGATTTCATGAATTATCTAGGTGGATAATATGGAAAGATAGGAAGGGATGTAGATCCTCTAGAGGGTTATAACTTTGTGTCTATTTGGCTCATGTGGTCATGATTTTTCAGTCTTTTGGCCTGATGAAAAGAGAGATAGAGGTATGTGTGCTATGGTTTTTGGTTTCTAAGTTGTCAAATAGTAGTTGATGTAGAGAACTAGTAATCTATGACGGTGTGAATTGTTAATAGTGTGAGGTTGGAATAATTAACTTCTTCGGGTGATACTGCAATAAGGGGGTGTTGAATTAACATCTTTGGAGTACATTTTTTCCAATGTAATTACATTCTCTTTATCATTTTAAACTTGTTTTAAAGATCATTCTAATACAACTTTACCCTTAGACATATATTTCTTGTTTCCACTTTTAAGGCCCCGTTTTGCAACAACTCTAGAGTCCATAAGTGATTATGGAACCACAAAAGCTGATGAAACATTTTGGCAAATTAGCTTTTATGATTCAATTGCAAGAAAATGTATTCAATGGCAAAATTAGTCTTTGGCCATAAGTAGATTTTCGCGATTAGAAGCAGATTTTGCCAAACAGGCCCTAAGTTGAAGATTGTGTTGTGCTTTTGTCTGGTTGATGGAACCCTATATTCCTCAACTTCTAAAGCAAGCTATGTTTCTATCTCCATCTCTGACTTTGCCTGTCTTTCCTTTTTTCGCTCGGTGTAAATAAATATCTATACATGTAACAAGAAAGATTCATCTCATTAGCAGAAAACATGTTCTGCATTATGTTTTTGTGCTTTTATTTCATGCTTTTTTCCTAAGTGACAACGATTGTTTTTCCAATCGTGATAATTGCAGTTTCGAGGAGGATCTGAGTTGTTGGTGGAAGCAGGTGATCAAAGACGCGTCATTCGTCTACCATCTCAGATTCAAGGAAAGGTGGGAGGTGCAAAGTTTATAGACAGAAGTCTTGTTATCACTATGCGGTAGATACAAATCTTCTCGCCTTTCTTCCCTTCCTTTTGGTTATGGAGAGAGAGAGAGAGAGAGAGTGGAACTATGTAAGCTCGACAGGTAACGGATACAAAGAGGTTTTTTTTGGGTAAGAAACATTTCTTATAGAGTCGCATAAGATATGTTGAACTTTGCATGTGGCAAATGATCAGGATTAATTTTTCAACACTACCAAATATGAGATTGTTTTGAGAACTCTAATTTCATTTTTTTTTTGAGAAGAAAAGGGGAAGTGTTATAGCATTTTGTCCAACAGGACAGAATGTAGAGCACAAGGGGCATCTGTTATACCAAACAGATTTGTTCTTATTGATAAACTAAATTTTGCTAAATTATGAGTAACAACATTACATTTCTGTTAGCATATCCAATTTCATTTTTGGTAAACAAAAGGATGCCTTTAAAGGCCTTCAATGGAGTAACTTATAATTTTTCAATTAATGCCTTGTCAAATGCTTAAGTTGGACTACACTTAAATTTTTTTTTTTATGGGAAATTTTTTGCGTTTTAAGATGCTATTGCTCCACCACACACATATAGCACATAGGAGAAGTTATTGTGTGGTCTTGGACCACCAGCTCAATAAGTTGATGTGGAGGTTTAGGCCACACATAATATGCCAAGTGTGCAAAAAAGTCAACTATATTAGGTTTGGTCAGCTCTGTGTGACCACAAAGCTCAAGAAAGGTTGAGCTGACTAGAGCTGGTTTGCTTAGATTTTTTGCACACTTGGCATACTCAAACTTGCTGAGCTGGTGGTCCAGAGCTTCCTACTTGGCACATAAACACTCTTGTACATGCAGACCAATCATACTTCAAAACAGTAGGAAAAGTACCCAAGTCTTTTTCTTTTAGGTACAATAAGAAGTAATTAAACACACGAGGGCATATTGTAAACAATATTCCTCAGAGCAAGTTTGTGGACATTCATACTCTTGAACAAGATTGTTGAAATTCATTCTTTGTACCTAAACTGGACACACGGATCTCTACATGTGATTTTGAGCACCCCTCAATTAAATTTTAATCAGGAATATTATATAAAAGGATATCATTACGCTACCTTTTATGTGTAGGATGTGTCAGTGTCCATCTGGATACACTTATACCCTTTAAGATTCGGAGCTTAGAGATCAAACATCTAACACACTACGTATATCATATTCTTTTACCCAAGTCCATGTGACAAGAACCAAATTTCTAAACCACATCCAATTTTTGCATCCTGTTTAGTATTTCAAATTCAACAAGAGCACAACCCTTTTAATTAAAACTTTGTATAAGATCTCATTTTTTTTTTTTTTTTGGGGTCTTCAATGGTTGATTTTACAACAGTACAAGGTTCAATATTAGTGATGTTTCACTCTTACAATGACAGGATTATGAAATATACAACTAAAAGTCGGGTATAAATAAGGGGAAAAGGGAAAAACAAACAAAAACCCTCATGCTTCAACCTTATTCTCTTCACTTGTTTGTGAATGGACACGGCTCCTCAATTCTTCAAAAGCCTTCATGCTCTCCGCATCAAAGCCTCCCGCAAACTGGAGAAACATGTGAAAAAAATTTCATTTACCATCTCAACTAAATCATTTAATATTATGCGATGTTTTTTTGGTAGGAGGGACAGAAAATTGGAAGGAAAAAACAAAAGAAAAAAAGATGAGGGGTCTTATGAATATTGTGTGATTTTTTATTTTTATTTTGTACTATCACACCCTTCTACAACAAAGCAATAGTTTATTTATTTATTTTTTTTTTGAAAGGCAAAAAAAGTAAAAAGATGAGTCGTCTCTTCCCTATCCCAATGCCTCTAACCTCCTTCCACCTTTACCCTCCTCTCTTGCACTCTACTGCCAAACAAGAGTTTTTATCCTCTTCCTTTCTCTCTTCCATTCTATTTAAGGAAGCTTTTTGATTGTTGTGAATTTTTTTTTTCTAACTTCCATTATTGCCTTTCTTTGAAGTTAGTTTAAAGTTCCAGTGTCGCATCAAAACGAAAAGTGAAAAGAGTTTTATATCTAATCAAGCGTAAACATGAAAAGTGTGAAGTAAAAGTACATTGACTTTTCAAAGAGAACTCTTAAAATGAGATATTCCAAAATAGAATAAAGGCTCTTAAATGGGGCGAGTGTGAGTATCAAACATAACGTTAATCTTTCGTAAAGTAATGGAGTTTGTGCTCAATTGTTTTCTAGAAAGTACTGCTTTAAGGTTTTACTAATAGTATTACCATAGTTTCTCTTCATCTACTTAAGACCTTGGGACACTGAAATTCATAAGGAAAACATGGTGCATAGTAAACACTACTTGTACTAAACAAGACATATCTACAATAATATTGTTGGTATCTTCAGATCAACAGAAATGAAAGAGTAATTGTATGTACCTGATGAACACGGAAAGCAAAACGAACGCCTTGCAGAACCAAAAACTCTCTGTTGGGTTCTTTCTCAGGTCCACTCAATGCATCAAGTTCTGATGCTACCCTTTTCATGTATTTCTTCGCCAATTGTACGGACGAGAGCTTGATCTGCTTAGGAAAAAACATGTTTGTTGAGCATTTTATAACATTAATACTATCATTTTTCATTTTTAGTCAATTGAATCCTAAAACAAATTCAACTATCAACTCTATTCACATGTCACTCTAGGATGTAGAACCAGGGCCTGCTTGGTAATGTATAAAGCAGGATCAGGTCGAGTCTCAATCTTAGTCTTATTTTCTATCTGGTTCTCGGAAATTAAACCAGTATCATGTTAGTTGGACAAAGATCGTGTTTTAAGAGTTAGCTCGGAACAATCATTGAAAATATTAATTATGTTGATGATTTATAGGGATAACATATTATACCAACAATCGTCGTGATCACATTGAGTTGAAGATACAAAGGCCAACTAGCATATACAATAATCAAAGTACCAAACAATCTACAAAATCAACTCAGTAATTTAAGCAACATGTGGTTAATCGTTTTGAAGCATACCTTGCCAACAACTCCTGAATCAAGCAACCAATTAACTGGAATTCCAAATTCTTTATATCGGGAAATAGCCATGTCCCTAGTCCGCAAGAGTGCATACACACTTTGTTCCACCCTGGAGAAAGAAAATTGAAGGTACATATTAATACCAGCACAAGTTTATTATCAAGATGAAGATTGCTTAGCAAAAAAAATAAATAACAAAGAATAAGATGAATAGATTTCTAGAAAATAAAAGGGTAAATTATAGCACCACCTCCTGAACTATGACTGTTTTTCACTAACACCCCCTAAACTTTAAAACTGAATAGACACAACCCCTGAACTATCTAAAATGAACAAACTCACCCCCCCTGAAGAAGGGGTTTTAGTGTCAACAAAGGATAGTTTAGGGGGTGAGTTTGTTCAGTTTTAAAGTTTATGGGGTGTAAGTGAAAAATAGTCATAGTTCAAGGCGTGTTATTGAAAAACGGTCATAAAATAAAATTATAAAAAGGAGTATAAGGGGGGCAATACGTTTGACTCTCAGTAGGACTTGGGTGTGTTTGGAATGAAAATTTTGAAATACATGCCAGCTACATTATACTCTACAAAGTTTTAAAGATATATTTAGGGTATGTTTGGAATGAAATTTTGGAATACATTCCAACTACATCATACTCTTTCAGTTTTAGTGATATATTGATACACTAAGTTTGACTTTTTCAAAAAAGTAAGTATCTCTTGCTTACACATTTAGGTTGGGAACAGGGTTTTGTAGGGCATAAGTTGGTGGTCGACGGAATAAAGACCAATGGGCCCGACTCACTCTCAAAAGACGCCTTGTGAGTAGAGGATTACCTAGGCTTATAAGAAGTTGACGGAGGCTATACCCGTGCTATGTGGGACAATCTAACACACCCCCTAGACCACAATAACAAGGAAAGCTTAATAAAAGGAAGGAGCCCAACTCAGCTTTGATACCAAATAGAAAGACCAATGAGCCGACTCACCCTCAAAAGACGAGGAGGATTACCCAGACTTATCATTGACGGGGCTATGCCGGGGCGATCTGAGACAATCCAACATATGAAATACCATATCCACAACTTGTACATCAGTGACATCATATAAAACTCACTCTATCCTATTTATATCTATATCTCTCTCTGTCTTTCATTTTTTCTCTAATTTTGTACCTGAAGTATGTTACTTTGATACATGTAGTGTTAAAAGAAGTCATTCCATACACACCATTGAAATGGGTAATAAATTTGTTGCATGTAAAACTGGACGCCCGTTGGACTCACGGCCAGTACGGGTGTAGACACTGCATGGTGGACTCTTAGGAAATGTTTCTAAGATTTTTAGGGAAAAGTCTTAATATAATAAAATGGGAGGCAAGTAATTGGTTTAGTTGAGAATTTATGAAACGGGAGTGGGCACGGCTCAATATATTGTTTGTTTAACTACTATATACAGTTTTTTGTTCACCATATCCTAGTCGTTTCCGTATCCTATATTTTTAGGATTTAATGTGTCCGCATGTCATTACCGTGGCGTATCCGTGCTACATAGCCCGACATAAACTGATGTGAACATGCATGGGAAGAAATACATACTTTTCAAGCAACTTGTACATTTTCTTCAGAGCAGCTTCACAGGGGATTTTGGGATCATCATCAAAAGAGGAAACTTGCTTCTCCAGCTTCATTAAATCTTGATATTCAAAGGCTGCCTCTCTTAATGCATCTGCTTTTCCTTCTGGCCAGTCAAAGTGCTTTAGAACTGCTCGCTCATCAACCTTAACAAAAGCAAAAGATTGAAAAGATATTCTTAGCAGTCCCAAATAATGTTAGTTACTATAAAAAAATACTATGGCTTATTTAGCTTGTGATATTAAGAACCCGTTTGGATTAGCTTTTAAAACATTCACTTTTGGGAATAAGAAGAATTTAAAAAGCTACAAAATGGAGCTTTATGAAAAGTAGGATTTTTTGAAAAGCTGTGGGAAATCTAATTAAATGGGCACAGACTCAGCTTTTTAAACAATCGCTTATAAGTGACTGTTGGCCCCGAAAGCCATGCAAGACCAATTTTCTTTGCAATTTCCTGAATATCTAAACATCTTTGTAATATCTATTTTTTCTTTAATCTAAAACCATCGATTGCTCAGATATGTGATTGGCACATTTCAAATAGTGAAGTTTAACAAGTATATATACCAAGAAGGAGAGTTCCTCGTCTAGCCAGTTCACAAATGACAGCAAATCTTCTATGTTGGTAAAAGTAGCTGCTCTGACTTCACTTGCCAAGGACTGCACAAAATCACCTTGAGTTTCCACATCAGCTTTCACCTGGATTCAAAGTAGATGTTAACACTCTTTGCTAGACCTATACAAGTATGCATATACACAGAAAATACATAGGTTGGAGAAACTTTTACATACAGCTAAGAGAAACGATGATCTGTTCTCGATCTCTCCAATCATGTTGCTCCTAGCATCAGCTGCATTAGATGTCGAAGATATCAAAAGTGATGACGTGTCCTTCTTCACCTCCCTTTTCATCAAACTCTGATAGAACTCCACGAGTTCAGGAGCCCGGTGGACTTTATCACCACTCCCAGACCCTCTCGGTAGGCCACCTGGCAAAGGAGGCGGCCGAGGGGGTCCACCTGGTGGCGGTGGTGGTGGAGGTGGGCCACCTGGCGGAGGTGGTGGCGGTGGTGGAGCATTTGGTACCCCACTTATAACACTAGCATTTCCACTAGGAGTAGTAGCTCCCGAAGGTTTAGGAGGCGGCTTAGGGACTCTAGGAGCTCTCTTTTCTATTTGGACATTTTTCATCCTACTCACCGGTGAATAGTCAGCTGTCTTACCATCATTGGATTGATCTACCGAATCACCAGAAACGACTACTTTTTCCTTTAATTGAGTAAGTTTTGGAGGCAAAGCAATGGGTTTTTCTCTCTCTCCTTTGACTCTGAACTCGCTTGAATTCGAATTCGAATTCAAATTTTCTCCAAACCTTGCAGCTCTAGCTTTATCAGCCTTTTCCTTAATTTGTTTCTCTCTCTCTAAAGCTAACTTGTGGCGATCTTTATACGCGGGATACTTCTCATCCAAAACTCCTTCAACTGATTTCGACATCACTTGAAATGAAGCCGCAACATCATTCAGAGAGTCACTAGAAGAAAGGCCTGTTTTAATGTTTGGGAGAGAAGGAGTTTCAGGAGAATCAGGCGCTTCTTCATCTAATTTCCCAAATGTAGTGATCGATACACTATCACCGGCATTTCTTAACATCAAAGCTTCCAATGGACCTCTCGGCCTCTGGCTAATACTATTCCTACTAGGTGAATTTCCACCAAATGACCGAGACGGTGATAAAAGACCAGTCAAATCATCTTTACTTTTACCCCATTTCTTGATTTTTTGAATAAAGCTCGGCTTCTTACTTACACTGCTGTATCTACTTAAAGAACTGTCAATAGAAGCATTATCGAAATCCTCACTTCCTGGAGAGGAGGGATGAGAAAAGTTGCTTTCAAGATCGGTGTCCCCTTGGCCACGTTCTGATCCTGCGTATTCTAACATGAGCTGTTTAGCCTTTTCTTGGGATCTCGGGCTCATGCTTTTGTTTAGATCACGAGCTGAAGTTTTTCCTGCTGGTGTTTGGTAGTTTCGGAGCTCGTATCTTAAGCAAGCATTGACCCAACGGAGATATACAAGTTCTTCGACTTCACTGAATCTGTTCATTTGAAGTCCTTCAATTTGTTTTGAGAGGTCTTCGTTTGTGTGTCTCAAGTTATTGAGCTCTTCTCTCACTTTGGCAACCATTTCTGTCTGCAAGAGGGTGAATTGAAGCAAGTTAGGATTGATATTCAAACATTCACATGAAAATGCACAAACTAACACAGTTTTTGTGGGTATTAAGAGGAACTTAGTTTATTTTTCAAAGGCCAAGAAGAAAAGAAACAGGAATGTGAAAGCAATGATGGGTTGCCCAATTGAACATATTATCTTGTAGGGAATCAAATCCACAGCCCATGTATCCCACAATTCTGAACACTCTTAGTCTTTGTTTGATTCACAGATATAATTAGGAAATGAAAAGAGAACACATATGTAGCACATGCACTTCAATTTGGGTAAGAAAAAACTTGTCCTGCTTTTTTTTTTTAACATCCGACATGCGGGAGACATGACTGGAATGGAAGTAGACATCGCATGGTGACCCTTTGAAAATTTTATAAAATTTGAGGTAAAAGTCCCAATAAAAAATGGGACATAAGTAATGGGTTAAAATGAAAATTTGGGATACAGGAGTGGACTCGACATAGTTATTTAAGGTGCAAGGCGCACTTAGGCGCAAATGGCTCCCGGGACCTAGGCGCAAGGCGCAGAAAAAAGCGCGAGCCTGAGCGAAGTGAGGCTCACTTCAAGAAAACCTATAAGTTAGATATGCTTAAGGAAATATAAGAACTCAACAGGCAACAAAGTTGCCTCCATGATGCTTCACAAAATAGTCCACCTTAGAATAACACAGTGAAGACCTAATCAGTATGAAACTATCACAAAATGTTAATTTAAATCTTATGTAGATTATTTGTACAACTAGGCTTTTCCATTTCTCTCTCTTTTTTTTTTTTTTTTTTTTTTTTTTTTCCTTCTCTAAATTTGGGAGCCAATACCATTGTTAGTGTTGGTCAAAAAGAAGAATATTCTTTAATTTTCAAAAATTACCCTTGTGTTTTGGAAGTTGGAATGACCTAATGGGTCTTAATATGGATCCAAAGCTAATAAGAGGTGAGTCATGAGTTGGGTGTAAAGTTAATATTATTTGAGTACGATAGTTTCATGCCTAGTTAAGTTATTGATGCATAATTTTATTGAGGCGTGGGCTTTGCGCCTTGGGCTTTTATAAGAAGGCTCATGAAAGGCGCGCCTAGGCGGGGCCTGTTCGAAGGGGCTTCGCCTCGGGTAAGGCAAGGAGCAAAGGCTGAGCCCGCCTGACCCTGAGCCTTAGGTGCGCCTTTAACAACAAAGGGACTTGGTGCAATATGCTGTACAGATAAATAGGGGTGTCAACAAAAATGACACACCGACCGAACCAATCGATTTTCAAAATATCTGGCATGGTACAAATCGAACCGAAACGAATTGAAAAATACACTAAACTGAACCAAAGTTGATCGGTTTGCTTAAAAATTGGACCGAACCAAACCGTTGACACCCCTACAAATAACTAACAACATAAATAAATAAATTTATTCGATGTGCCCTAGTATCCTACATTTTTCATGACATTGTGACTATATTCGTGCCACATACAAGCACACTGAGGAAAACATGAAGGAATATATAGGAATGAAAATAGAACATATTTCGAATTGTGTGAGGCACTTCCCTTCCTATTTTCTAGTCATATTTTGAACATTCTTATTTTCTAATGGTAACTAGACATTGCAGAAAACATCACAAAAAAAAATAAAATAAAGTTCTCTTTCTCATTTTCGTTTTCGTTTTCTTTTCCTTTTCCTCCTCTATATCCGCAGACCACACAAGCCTTAGATGTTTCACATACAAAAACCAGAAGAAGAATCAAAGTTTGACATGATTTATATATAATTTTCAAAAGAAACATTTAAACATGAGCACAAATTATAGCAGAGAGCACTTGGGACTTTTTTTTTTACCTCTGTCATATTTGAGAGTGCTGTTACTCTAGCTTCAGCAGCATCAAGTTTAACACTCAAATCCCTCTTTTCATGTTGAAGCTCTCTGTTCTTCCTCTTTAGCTCCACAACCTCCACTTCCAAGTCCTTCAAAGCTTTAAGCTTCTTCTCAACTTCCCCATCTTTCTTATAAGCCTCGTTTTCTTTAGCTTGAAGCCCCGTAACTTGTTGTTTCAGCAACAAAAGCTGACCTTTTGTCTGATTAGCTTCAAGTTGAATTTGTCTCTGAAGCTCTTTAATCTTATTTCTCGCCGTTTCTAACTCTTTTTTCGCAGAACCACCATTTGAGACCTCTTCTTGAAGCTTTTTTCTCTCGGCTTGTAACGAATTTATAGTAATGTTAAGCATATCAATTTCCACTGTTTTAATCTTGAGTTGTCTTTGTAATTCAGAAATATCTGATTCTTGCTCTTTCAAGCCATAGTACTCTAGGAGTTCGCCTTCGAGCTTCACTTCTCTTTCCTCCAATTCTTTGACTAAGTTGCGTAGTCTTTCCAATTCGGTTGCATTGTTAGCCATCTCAGTTTCATAAATTCTTTCTTTCTCTGCTTTGAGATTAGTTTCTGTATCGTACTTGTCACTTGGCAATGGAAAATCAATTTCCCCCGATAAAAGACTCTCAAATTCGGGTAAAATTTCATCATCTAAGTCAGGTGGATCAATCGAAGATGAGTTTATTTCACCACTAATTAATTTAACCTCTTCTTTCTCTTCTTCCTCTTCCTCCTACAATATCCAAAACATTCATCTTAGCCCCTACTTCCACGAAAAAAAGGAGTAATATAGGTATAGCTACGGTTTAAACTGAAAGAAAAAAAAAAAAAACCATAATCAAAGAAGATATTGAATTCTGCATAGTGGTTTTCAATAATACTTACATCATCCTCCTTGAGGATATCAGTAGAATAATTAAACTGCTCTTTATCTTTCGCTTCACTCCGAGGTTGTTCAAACGATTCTTCGCCATTTTCTGAGTTCAAATATCACAAGAACATAAGTTTGACAATCTAAACTCCATACCAGAGTATATTCATATAGATATAAACATTCAATTGTAGTCTTTCCGGAGTAAACTAACTTGCTCTTTTTAAAGAGAGATTATAGCTGTGATAGAGAGAAGCAGATTCTTTTGTTGTTTTCCGTTTGAATTATTAAGGCAACAAACAGTCAAACCACATGTATACTATAATTATATGTATGATTAATGTAAAGTACCTGATGGTCTGGTTACAGAAGCCGATGCCCTCGAATTTTTGACATGGACCTGCTTAACTGAATAGGCTGCAATTGAAGCAGCAACAAGAAATCCCAATCTCACTATCATGTAGGTGTTGTGGATGGAAAATAATCAGTAGACTTCCACTCATCTAATTAGGCAATCCAATTCTTAAAAACCCAAA
This sequence comes from Hydrangea macrophylla, assembly GCA_033977485.1. Lineage (NCBI taxonomy): Eukaryota > Viridiplantae > Streptophyta > Magnoliopsida > Cornales > Hydrangeaceae > Hydrangea > Hydrangea macrophylla. The sequence goes on from CM066987.1 coordinate 14,586,039, forward strand.
AATCCATTTCTCTCCAAACGGGTCATACTTCACAAGAATATGAAATTCCCAGAAAAGCTTTTGCAAGAAAATCTTTAACTTTAAGCAAATCCTAGAAAGAACCCAGGACAGGAAAAGTGGTAATTATGCAGATTCAATTGTCATGTATAAACAATTCCATATCTAAGCATTATCACAAGAAAAAACTTGCTTGTGCATAAACCATATCTGATATATAGACTTTCATTCCAACTGTCAAACTGAGAGAGCTACAGCAGCCACCAATAAACTAGTGGCCAGTCTTTCTCCAAAAGGGATTGAAATTCACAATTGTGTGGGTCTAATTGTTTAGCTTCTTTCTTCCGAGGAATATACAATTAAAGAACCAAAATATACAGGCTGAAAAAGACTCGAGTAAAAGTAAAATTGAAGAAAAACAGTGCCCTCAAAAGTTTATTGCATTCTCTAGCTCAAGGTCTACATAGTTCTGAAAGTTAGTTAGTTGTGAGAGAAGTAACATAATTGTCTTGTCTTTAGTGTCATACAATCCACTCATTTTCTTCAGTTGATGAAACCCAGTAAGACAAAAATACCCAGAAATAGTGGCCATTGGTTAGAGAGAGTTTGAACCATCTGATTATGTCATGACCCACAAGCAGAAAGTGGGCCCACTTTACAGGAAAAGTACAAAGAGGATTGCTTCTCTCTTTGGGTCGCACAAAATCAAGACACGAAAAGTAAGGAGGGTTTTGCCAAGGAAAGGTAATTCATGTTGCTTGGTGGTGATACAAGAACTGATTCTTTAGTTCAGAAAAGAATCGGTTCTAAACTGCTGGGTCATTTTGGTGTTACTTTGTGCTTACATAGGAGCTCACATACGAGTCCATTCCTGACTTAGGGGCTGTTTGGGAATGCAATGAATTAGTTCTACAAATTCAAATGCTTGGTGAATGTCCATTTCTTGCACAAGTGTCCTTGCAAGTTTAATAAATTTCTTAAATTGGTTCTTTATTAAACCAACATAAGTTACATAACCTTGGTTCATATTATAACCAGGTAGAAAGTGACTTGAACTAAGACCAGATCTTATTTTAAACATTCCCAAACAAGGCCTTCAAAATATCCCCAAAATCATCTTCATCAAAAACACACAATGGTTTTTAATAAAAACCAAATAATAGTGAGACAAAGTCACGATCTAATCATGTTTAAGCATTCACAATTCACAAATACTCACAAATCAAGACCATTGATTAGAGAGTTTATATAATCTGATCACGAACCCACAAACGGAAAGTGGGCCCACTTCACAAGACAAGTACAAATAGGGAGTGTAAAGCTTCTCTTTTCGGTTGGCACAAAATCATAACAGTAAAGGTAAGACTAGGACAATATTGATTAGTAAAGATAAGGCTGAAAATTTAATTCATGCTTTTTGGTTAATGGAAGGGAGCATATGGAGGATGTTAGCCAAGAGAAAGCATAGTAAACCAAACTTTATGAGTGATTTGTGGCCCTTTTGCCCACCTGTTATCCTTTTTGGATTTTCTCTGGTCTTTGTTTTTTTTGTTTTTGTTTTTTTTTTTTTTCTCTTCAGTCTTTTGGTTTATCTTGGCGAAACTCTCTCTCTCTCTCACACACACACATTCACACACACATCGTGGGGCTGCTCTATAGTATGAGCAGCTCACACCAAAAGGCAAATACAAACACATTTACATGGCTATGAGAAGAAAAAAATAATATCGTGTGTCCGCCACATATGTGCTACGGTTACAATGTGAGTTGAGTATTTTGTGAGTCCCACGTGAGTCACAGTCATGAAGAAATCATAGTGGCCGTCTGGGATAATTATACGAAGAGAGTATTTTTGCTCACCCCCAAAAATGGTTTACCAATGCTCACCAAAGCATCCTATTGGTCAATACAGTGAGATCCATTATTAAACACCATTAATTTAATCCTGAGTCTCAGTACATTGACTAACGAAATACTTGAATGAGTATTAGCGATCCATTTTTGGAGTGATCAAAATTATTTTCTTATATGAATGCCATTCAGTTTAAGGAGGTTCACTTGTGATGTTTTTTGATGGTCAGTCTGGTAAATGCTTGGAGCCTATAAAGGCATCAGAATGAAAATAGCTTGGATGGATGGTGACCTTGCAAGGAAGGTTTTTGATTGGTGACAGATGGAGGCTTATCCTTGATTAGATCAGACGTTTGGGCCTAAGAATTTGTTCATATAAACTTTTTTTTATACTATTTGTTCATATAACTTGACAAAGGGAAAAGAGGACGATAAATTCTTTGGGGGGCCACTCTGTAATAGCAGCCAAAATATCATCCTTCTGGCATGGGTCTCGATTGACAGCAATTGTTCCAGCAAAAACTGAACATATTTCTCTGGCAACCAAAAAAAAAAAAATAATGCTAGTGTCATCGAAGTGAACTGAGAAATTAATGGGGTGGATCCCACTTACTTACACACTTTTGTTGTTTAAAATTTAAATAAAAGAGATGGGTCGGACTTTGCCTATTACCCACTTACGGTTTTAATTCAAACAACCCGTCCAATTAAATGAAATACAAAAACCCGTCCAAAATAGAAGATCAACACCCTATTGCTGGACATTACCCCCTCACAGGTGCTGTGATTTGGCTTTGAAGATCCCACTCTATCTCAGTTCATTCCTCTTTCACAATATTGAAATCTCTCTCTTTCTCTCTCTCCTCTCTCTCTCTCTCTCTCACACTCAAAATGCTGCTGAAAAATGATCTCTTTTCATGTAAGGGCTGCGATTAGGGTTCAAATTGGGAGACAAAATCTTGCGATTGGAGAGGCCGAAGGTCTGTGGAAGGTTCGTACATCTCTATCTCTCTCTGTTACTCTGTGTGTGTGTGTGTGCACGCGCGCGAGATTGAATCATTTTTGTTTTGCCCTTTCTTTTTTCACACCACTAACTAATCTTAATGCATTTATGAGGGGCAAACTTGGAAAGTTAGAGAATAAAAGTTTGACAAAAGTGCAATCATTTTGTTCCCTTAAAAAGTTAGATTTCCCAAAAGTGCCAAGCGATTTGGGATGGAGGGAGTAACTCAGACCGGATCGGCCAGTTCAACCGATTGAACCGTCGACTGATCAAGGAAATGACCTGGTTTGGAAGTTAACTGGAAATTCTCAAAACCAGTGGTTGAATGGGTAGTTGAGCCAAAAAAACCAATTTAGTGTTTTTATTTATTTATTTTGGCTAATACTAATGCCAAAGCAGTAATTGCTAATGCTAGAGCAAGTGTCGCTATAAGTTTTAGTGATAAATTTTTCTTTGGCGCTACCATTTTCTTTTATTTTTCATATTACTTTGTAGAAAAATCATGCACACAAGCATGGAGTCGGGTTTAGGTCACTTACCTAGCGGAATATAGCCTAACTGGATCGATGAGTCGGCGTTGTTACGAGCCCCAACGAGAACCACGAACATGCTGCCTCCGTGTGCTTTCTCAAGCTTCGTATTAGTTGCGAAGAAATCTACGAGAGCATCAGAGCAATCTCCGATGATGCCACGATCTAAATCCCAAGCTCTATGGTGATAAGCTAGAGAGAGAGAAAACTGTGAGGAGGGAGAGCTGAGAGAGAGAGAGGCTGCTAAATGATGTATGTTTCATATGTGTGCTTATAGTATATATATACACACATATTCACCAAACCCTAGGGCTCCAAGAGCCAAAGTCCATTGGACCCGGTCCAATGATATATGGGTGCTCGTATGACCCACAATATTTCTTACATCTCCCACTCACCCACATAGGGCTAGTACTAAAACCAATCTCTCGAAACAGAACTTCTCATCTCTTCATACAGGGAAATAGAACGTGCGACCTTACAAAAAGAAAGTACAGCGACATGAGTGTAATGCCAAGTCATCACCATAACCAGCAAGACACATCACTCGGAAGCTTCTCGTATATGCCTTAGACGGTTCAACCACACCAGGCACATCACTCTCAATCCCTCGGTGAAAAGAATTATTGCACCACCTCAATGTAATGTACTCATGACATATCAGTAACAAAATACGATTGTCGCAGGCCTGCTAATGAGTCACAAAAACATGGTGTGTTATTGAATGGTCTTCCATGAGCCCATATGTCAATCCGACTAACTTGACCGTGTGCCCAGATACACCTTATAGAATGGAATTATCTCTTCGTCCTAGGATAGCATGTTAAAGTAGCTGTCATCAAGCGTCCACTTCATGACATAGTCTCAAGTCGTGAAGACAACCAGTTTGTAGGATAACCAATGTCTTGGATATACTACGTGGCTCACACAACAATGAGGAGGAATCCATTCACTGCTCCACAGTCGATCGCAAAAGCACATACAATATGAAATGTATGCTATGGTGTTCTTCCATAAAAAATGGGCATGTCACTCTGTGTTTGAAAAAACAAGTAACGCTATATGAATCTTAGTCTAGACGTTACACAAAACGTCTAACCTGAGTTTTCCAGCACAGTCACCCCTCTTGGCTCCCGTCTGAAAACTCACATTCAACTATAAACAGGCTATATAGAGTCGTGGGATCTCTCTATGCTCAACCAAATATAAAGGTCTCATCTTAGCTCCATCTAAGGCGACATATAGAAATAATAAGGGTTCATATCTAGCTCGCTGTTCTTACACTACGTAGATATAAGTGTTCTAGCTCACTTTCTAAGCACTATGGACACACATATCCTAGCTAGCTATCTGAGCACCATGAAGACAAATGTCTTATCTTGCTCGCCATCTGAGCACCATGGACACACATGTTCTAGTTCGCTATCTTGGCGCCAAGGTGAATCACTTGTGTGAGCAAGTCGATTCAAGCCTGGTGACATATTAGAAATATGCATTCTTTCCATTCATGTAACAAATACATATATGGAAACCAACTAGTTTATACCAAAAAACTCGAATAACAATGTCAATAATAAAATGTCTAAGCAGATCAAATTCCCATGTGAAGATGTGCCTCAAGACAACTTCCCTTTACGCAAACTACATCTCAAATGTGACAAAAAAATATCTACGTGCTAGAATGGTTTTTGAGATCTTTTGCATTTGCTTAGGCTTACGTGCTATCATCGCAGATGAGCACAACCTCATCACTATGAGGTGAAGAGCCTATTCACTGCAAAAACTCTTTAACCAAATACAGCTTCTTAAACAGCTGCACATCATACCACATATTATGCTTCCATCGTGGACAGCATAAGGCAAGGTCCATAGTCCTGTGAACATATCGCAAGATCTTCTTTCTAGTACAAGATCAGGGTTGCTATGGCAACAACTATTTAAACCAACCGCATAGCAGACATCCAACCGAGTACACATATTAGCATACTTCAGATTCCCTATTACGGACGCATATGGAAAATTGGACATTTGTTTTTTCTTCTCATTATTCTTAAGACATTGATCTAAGGTCAATGTGAGTCCCTTAAAAATTGGAATGTCAATGGGTTTATAGCTTTTCATGTGAAAACGTTCAAGAACCCTCGAAACAAATAGAGAAGCTTCTAAGAACGATCTCTCACAATCTAAACTCCCAACACATAGTTGGCATCACTCATGTCCTCAATCTCAAACTGAGAGGACAACTACTCCCAAGTGGTGATAATGGAACTCATCTCATTCCCAGCTAGAAGGACGTTATCAACATATAAAGAATCAGAATACTTTCCTTGGACCATTTAATGTACACATGTTGTACCACTGCCTAGACGATCACTAGCTTGAGATAATAAATGGAATGTTTAAGACGACATACTTTTTGCGCTCATTCCCTTTGGTCACAAATCAATGGGCTGATCCATATTTATCTCGTCGTCTTTTTCTCCATCGAGAAAAGAATAGTTTAAACATCCAATTAAAAAAAGTTCCAAAACTAAATATGCAACAATTGCTAGGATAAGGCGAATGAGTCAGATCTCACCCTTTGGGAGAACATGTTTCCATGGTCTATACCCTATCTGGGTACAAACTATCGCCACAAGGCGCGCCTAATACTTATCAATTGAACCATCTACCTTGTATTAGATTTTTGAAAACACACTTATCTCCAATAATCTTACGCGCATGCGGAATGTCAACTAACTCCCAGACCTTATTCGCATCCATAGAGCTCATCTCATCTGGCATAGCAACTATCCACTCAGCTTCAGCAGATGAGGAAAAACGCTTCAATAAAAGAAGCAGGCTTATCCTCATCCACTTGTGCATACATTTGCACACATATGAAAACATCTTCCTCAATTTCAAAAATAGCGGTAGGGAACTTTTTCCTCATCACCATACAGTGTACTACTTGAGAATCTTGAGTGCCTAGTGGTGCACTCCCACTATCTGGTACACTCCCCACTAGTGTCTAGCGGTGTACTCCCACTCGAATGGAGATTAGTACCATTTTACAGCAATTATTGGATGTGGATTATCAATCTCCCCACCCTTGCTTAAAATCGGTATGATGTCTTCAACATCCTCTAACTCGTAGAGGTCAAGATATATCTCCTAGTATTACCAATCTGGAGAAGTCATTCTCAATATCATGTGATACCATTTCTGTCATTCCTATACCCGGTTGTTTATCATACGTAACATAGCCTGTCGAGCTAGTAGAATACCATAAAAAGGTGTGCTTTCCAACTCTCGAGCGTAGTTTCTCGCACGTATACGAGGTATAGTGAACATAACCTCCTAAGCTCCATGGGCACAAATGCTCTAAAATAAGCCTTTTGCCTTACCATATCTCATAAGGGGGTAGAAGAAACTAATTATGAAAAAGCACTTTAGTATGTAGGCAGTAATCAAGAGTACATCCCCCAAAAGAATATCGGAAGGTTGACTTGTGCCATCATAGTCCTAGCCATATCTAGGAGTGTCGTATTCCTTCTCTCTACAACATCATATTGTTGCAGTGTTTTCGAAATAGGAAGTTGTCTGTGTTTTTCCTTTTTCCTGACACAGCTCCCTGAACTGATTAGATAAGTACTCGCGATCCTCATATTGCGTGAAATCATCTATAAATGTGAGAAAATAAGAGGCGCCATAACGTGCCTTTACAACCATAGGTCCACAGATATCTGAGTGAACTAGCTCTAATGCTTGAGTAGTTCTAATAGCCTTTTTAAAAGGCTTTAGGCATGCTTTGCCAACTAAGCATGACTCACACATAGGTAGGTCAACCTCAGCGAGTTGGCCCAAAAGGCATTCTCGAGCTAATCAAGTCATCCTATCACATCCTATGCGTTCAAGTCCAGCATGCCATGTCTCAGAATCAATGAATAATAGAGGAAACTAGAATTTATTATAACAAGTAGTTATCCCTAGATAACCATGTCCTAGTAACACTACCACCCAAAAACATCCATCCTATTACCATCGAATTGGAAAAACACCTTCGACTATGCTCTTCCACCTTGTTAGCCTTGGACGCAAACTTGCTAGCCCCACCCTGCCTCTTGGCAGGTTTCCCTTACCATTGCGTTTAGGCCCACTAGCCTTGCGCTCACTCCCACTTATGAAAGTTGTGGTAGAAAGTGTAGCAATATGGTTCGCCTTACCTTCTGGCCCTCCATATTTAGCTCAACATGTCGAGAAATGTCAAAAGTTTTTGACATTTTCGTTGTGGATCATGATTTGTTTTCTGCAGACCCGCAAATCAGGAAAAGAACTAATCATAGCCTAAAACTGCAATCTGCCAGTAAAGATGTTCCCAGTAATCTGAAATCACGAATCATACCTGACATCGACCTTAGATGTTCAGTCATCGTGTACTTGGAACGTTTCCTTTACTTTCCTGAAATTCATAACTAGATGCTCAATCTAAATTCGATTTGATCTCACAATACTTTGGCTATTGGGGTAGTACATATACTTCCTAACAAGATCATGGTGCATGCTGCTTATCACAAAGCGCGTGCTATGATCCTTCTCAAGCCAAGTGTCATAGGCTTTCAAGGTTATAATGAAATTGGGCCGGAGGCTCATTATTCGATTCAATAGGTTGGACTACAGAATAAGTCTAAAGCCCATAACCTCTTACTTATTCTGTAGGTATGTTACTTTGTAGTGCCATATTACAAAAAGTTTGTCCCTTTAAAATTGTTATCTTTTGTAAAGATCAACAAAGTGTGGTTTGAAACATTTGAGAACATGCGCAAGGGATTGACATTATTATTTACACATTTCATAAAGTTTGTTTTAAAATCCAATTACAAATGAATTTTTCCCTTTTTACAATTTAAGACCAAAAAATTTGCTATTGCTCATTAATCAAATCTCAATTTTGTAAATCAAGAAAAACCTTTTATAATTGATTTTTCTAAAGAAACATCAATTAGATGGTACAATTACCTATCTAAGATCATCCACAATGATATAAATGCGCCTTACAACAAAAGTGCACATGGACCTCTATGTGGGTCCAAATTGACAACTTAGAGCTCATGCTAAGATAATTCAAGTGTATGATGTATGAACAAAGAAAACCATCCCTTTATAAATAGGCTTTTCCCATACAAGAAATATAAACGCTCGTCCTCACATTACATGTATAGCCCAAAAAAAAATAGGGATGCTTTGTTCATATACATACACATAAACAACCTTAAACATACATCGTGAGGACACAAGCTCCATAAATTATCAATTAATTGTCTATTCATTTAAGTCAGATTAAAATATATATTAATCACATAATTCAAGCACTCATGCGGTCTTATTATAAAATGAATGGACTCATCCTTCACTCCATTTAAAGAGGAGCAATTAGAGGTCTCAAGTCATCCAATCACAAACTACAGTAATTAAACGTGACCTATAATGCAATGAGCCTCTAAACAATAAAATGTGCAATAAAATGATTATTGCACAGCCCAAATAGCTCCCATAAGCTAAGTAAAATCAGTGAAAAATCTTGTATTTTTCACTAATTTTAACACAATTTTCAGTCTTAAAATCTATTCGACTATATAAAGCCAAAGGGAAGGGTACCAACAAATTTTAGCCTATTACTCATATTTACTGTTTAACTATAACGATTCTTCTATATAATATCATTACAATGACAGAAAAAAGTAATTAGCTAAAATAAAAAACCACCCACAATTAACCACCTCTGAAATAAGAAACCGCCCAAAATTAACTACCTCTGAAATAAGAAACCGCCCAAAATTAACCACCTCTCACATTAACCACCTCCAAGGTGGGATAAAGGGCTATATATATATGGACATAAACGTATACATGCTCAAGTTTTTAATGGAGGCCTTCTATTGACGTTAGTGATGTTTGGTGGCATTGTAGTATACTTTATATTGCAACTTTTGTAGAAATAGTGTTATGTACATTTTATAATTGACCATTGGAGTCAAATTTGGGGGCCAGCATGAAAAGCGACAATACGATCTGATCTTCGATTCTGTCAAGTTTCAATTGGGCAGGTGTCACATCCCCAACCCGCCTCGGGCGAGTTGGGACACGTGTAACAAGCCCGCACATCAAAACACCCTTAATTTACTAAGAAAAACACGGTTTATATCTCATTAAACAACTCCGTTGACATAAAACAGCCCCAAGGGAAAAATAGTCATTAATAAAGTATATCAAATTTATACCAAAAGATAGGTCTTTGAGTCCCGGTTCCAACGCAAAAAATGGCGCGCGGATCCAAATTTTCTAGAGAGAGTTATACTTGTTTCCGTAAAAGTCATCGGGCTGAACCCAAACTAGCGGATCAATCCGCCCCAAACTGGATCGATCCGGTTTTAGCAGATTGCTATACCCTGCTCCTCCAGAAGCCCAGGATCGATCTGCACCAGACCCAGATCGATCCGCACCAGATCCAGATCGATTCGGTTTATGCAGATGAGTTTTTCTAGCTGCTAAAACATCATTTTTTGAGTTCAAACCGACACCAAACATAACCAAACTTTGGGGAAACATTAAGGTCCTTTATCAAAACATTTCCAAATATTTTAAAACATCTACATAACCTATGATACCAAAACTTGTCAATCAAAATACATCAAATCCTCATATGGTTCAAAAGTTCATCCCAAAATCCATGTTTCTCTCAATTACACACACAACCATTCAATATAGGGAAAACCAAGTGAAATTTACAATCAAAATCACTTAGGTTCTTCCAAGTTACTCCCAATACACATGACTTGTAACTAGCAACCATGACTCATGATTTGCTACACAACCAAACTACATACCCCAACTTAACATATTACAAGCTTTCTCAAAACATGAGTTGTTCACATATCTATTACAAAGATTCCATTTGAAACTAAAATCAACTAGTCATATGCATATATCCACATATACACAACTTGTGGACTATAAGAGAAGTTCCACAAGTTATACCACAACCCACCATGGCAAGACTTGACATATTACAAGAAGTTTCTACACATGAGTTAACTACACCTCTATTAACCAAAAGTTACAACCACAAATTTAACATCTAAATATACATCCATTTTTACATATACACAACTCCCGTGCCCACCCCGCCGTGTAGATCATTTCCTCTCGTCTTCCCGTGTCGTACCTGCGATGGTTATTCAATAACCACAACAGAAAACATATTTTCGTTTAAGCTTTCGCTTAGTGACGAAACTAATCATGCTATTGGAATGAAAAGTATGTAAATGCAACAATCATTTTAAACAACAACAATTTGATCTCTGGAAAGTCAAGTCATTCCAGCCACCACCCCTGGGTCCTTCTCACCATGGATCTTTCTCACTTTTGGCGCATATAGCGCAACACACACTCTCTTGTGACCCCGAAGGCATCACCAACATTTCATTGTGGTCGTCACCACGTCCTACTCATTGAGGACTTCCTATCCCTTACATATGGGACCTATAAATGGTGACCACTACTTGACTTCCCTTTGATCCACATAAACATATAAACAACTTTAGCATATAACATTGCAATTTACACATGATTGATATGTTTTACTTCAAATTCATCAACATATATGAATTCAAGCAACTATCAACAACAATTATCACACTAACATAACTAAACACCCAATTTTGGGATTAGAACACTCACCCCTTCGATTTATATGCAATTAAGCTCCTAAAATCCCGATTGAAGCTAGAACCAAACCCAATTCTTGTTCTAGAGTAATCCTACATAAGTTTGATACAACAAAACATCATCTATCAAGAACGGTCGCCAAAAAAACATTGCTGAAAATGAAAATAAAGAACGTGCATGCGATCCTCTTACCTCTACGAGTCCAAATATGGTCCCGGATCGCAAATCCGACGCCGGACGGCGAAGGAACAGCAAGAAACGTTGTCGGAGAAACCGTCGCCGACTTGGAGCTCTTGTTCTCTCTTTTTCCTAAATTCCTAGCTGTATTTTGATCATAAGAAGACACATATGCTATAGATGCATATGTGTTGTCATGCATTTTTCATAATTCCATTTACCTCCCCCAACTTTCATTAAGCTTTATTATGAAACTCCCATGTTAATTACATTAACTACCCACCTTTTCTAATTAGTTTTAATCTAAGTCCCGCGTGGGTCCCAAACGTGGTCTCACATAAATTACGAGGTTGCTATTAAACCTACTAATTATCAATTCTTTTCAAATACGCCCTCATATGGGTACCCAAATTGGTCCCCTTATCTATCATAAGACATAATAATATCTTTAATCATTAAAATAAATATGCATATCAACATGGAATAACATCAAAATACAAATCATTTTAACTAGATCCTTGTTGGGCCCCACATTTAAACTAGTTCTGCCTTTTACAGAACTTTCATCTGTGTCCGCATTTGAACACATTTTCACATGTGGGTTCATAACCCTACCTTAAACCATCTTATGTATTAATTATCTTTAACATATTAATACCAAATTAATCTTCTTTTTCGGGTACGGGTGTTACAGCAGGTTTCTCCACAAATCGGTACAACCATATTTTTTCTTTTATAGAATCAGATTTGATGTGAATTTGGCTTTGTACATTAAAATTTGATGTTATTGGGTTACTTCTTTTGGAATCCTACTTATATTACTTAGCACTTAATTTACATGGAATCAGTGAATTAAAGTTTGGATATCTAAATTCTAAAGTGCCGTTAATAGATAGAAACCTATTTTTATGACCTTTTTTTTCCCCTTATTTGAATAGGATGAATGTGTAATAATCTACATTTCCATTCATTCTAAATTGCATTTTCATATTTAATATGTATTTATTATCTCATTTAATTGCAGTTCCCATGTTTTAGAACCTCGTTATTTGTTTGGTATCATATTAAATTTCTTTTGGGGTCAAACTGCAATTTTATAAAATTTAGTGATACCTGCGTTGGATTTCAAAATCTGTAATTCAAAATGGTGAAAATAATTTCTCTTGACTCAAACATTATTTTTTTAAAACCAGAAAATCATTTCTGACGATAAAATGAATTTTCTGTATTTTTGTGGTGATCACCGCGCCACGAAAATACCAGTTTATGTTCAAAACTGTCCGCGCTGTGTTAAACTTTCACAGATTTTGGAAGTAATGTAAAGCGTGATTGGACTTTTGCTTCATTCCATTTATGGCAAGTAATGGTTGATCATGCCTAGTTTGGGAATGCTCCTATTTGGTGTGTTAACTTAGTGCCTTAAGTTGATTTTCCAAACAAGAAAAGTGCTTCTTAGGCTAGTTGTTTATGCTTTGTTTGCCAACACTTTAGAAGTGTGTGATGGTTTATGTCCATAAGCTTCAATTCCCAAACAACACAACTTGGCCCCTATATACCTAAACTTGGTTCTTGGTTAATCTGTGGAGTTATATATGTGCAAATACGTATGTATAATCCCTACATAAGCTATGGATTTCTTATAATTAGTGGTTGCTAATCAAATTTAGTTGTAGAGTGAAGCTTACAACTTACAGCTTGGAGCCCAAGAATGTGAGCTCTATATAACTCCCATCTCATTACACTCATTCTACACAATACAAGCACAAAGAGAAAATATAGAGAGAATTTCAGAGTCTTCTTCAGAATAGCTTAGAGGGAGAAAGCTTCTCTTCTCCATAGCCAAGTGCAATTGAAGTCCTTATTTGTAATTCTTTCTCAACTAATGCTTCACTCTTAATCTCAGTGAGTATTACCAACTCACTCATAATGTTGTAATTCATTCTTTATTTACTGTTTTATGTAGTTGATTTAAGAACCACCATTAATGATCTTACGTTGCTACCCATGGCTTGAAAAATCATGATTTTTCAAACTAAATCAAAATCTGTGTTTAGAGATAAATATGAAAGATTACTTATCCTAGATGCTATATATTAAGTTTTAAAGCCTAAATCATTCATATGAAAAAGTATATTAGAAATCAAGTTTTGACATCGTTTAGTTTTTCATAAAATCCGAGAGATACAGATTGATTCATGTTAAATTGATTTCATATTCTTAATTCTTGCGGAAAAATAAAGAGATTCGTATATTATAAGGCCTAGTAACTTTCGGATTTCAAAATGGGTAAAAATGGCATCAAAATTTAAAAACAGGGGACTGTTCAACGAAGAAGAGGAGCCTTAGCTTATCCTCGCGGCCGCGATCGCACGAGCGACCCCTGGCGCAAGTGGCCCGGGCACGCGAGGTATGTGTTTCTAGGCAGAAAGAAAAGTTTTTAAAAAGAAAAATGAAAAACAGGCATATCGCACGAGCGGCTTGCGCGCGCGATCCTTGTGTTTCCTGGCAGTTAGAAAAGTTTTTAAAAAGAAAAATGAAAAACAGGCATATCGCGCGAGCGACCTAGCAGATTTCTATTTTTGTTTGTTTTCTGTTAAGGAACTGTTTGGACTAACTTTTAAAGGCTGTTAAGGTTCTGTTTGGATAATTTACTAAATCAGAATACTGTTTACTATGTTTGGATTATAAAAGCGAGAAACTAAGACTTAATTATTCTCGTATGCACATGGTTCTTATTTCCAGTTGTTTACACATTCTGTATGAAGTTTCATGACATACATGTGAGGTCAGTTGTACATGCATGGTGAGTGGTGGTCAGTGTTGAAAAGAGTGTGTAGTTGAGATTGTATTGTGGACACTCTCTGGTAATTGTGTACCAAAGTGTGATGTTTTTGAGATTGCGGCTAGAGTGTCTTTAAAATGTGACGGTGGCAAAACTGGACACTCCCTGGCGCCCATGGTAGCTCTAAAGTGTATGACGTTGAACTTGGACATTCCCTAGCACCCATGGTAGTGCTAAAGTATGGCCTACAGACACTCCCTGGTACCCGAGTCTGGATACTGCGTGAGGTTTCCTCCGGTATTTGCGAGGCAGATTAGGTACTAAAGTGTGAGGCATTGGACGCTCCCTGGTACCCCGTACTAAAGTGTGAGGCAAACTAGACACTCCCTAGTACCCCTGTGCTAAAGTGTGGCTATCGAAGTATTTTAAAGATACTAATGTGAGAGAGTTGGGTTTTGTGTTGTCGAAAGAAAAGAGTCGGTAAGATGAGAATGGTGGTATTGGTCTCATGCACGATCATATGTTTTATGAACCAAAGTTTATAATGTTATTCTTACTGTTGTATCAATTGAACTCATGACATTAACCTGTTTATTAATGAAATTGAGAAATAGTAAATGAGTATGTTTTACATTCGAGTTCATGTTTTTAATACTCACCAGCTTCTCGAAGCTGACGACGTTGATGCGTTCTGGACATTCGTGTCTAGGCTTTTCATGTTATGATAATTGAGAATGACTGCTTGGAAGAACAAATAACTATTGTAACTACTGCCTTAGTGGATAAACTGAACTTTTGTAATAAGGATGACTGTAATAGGCTACAGTTATTATTTTGTTTCAAGGCGGTTTGTGCCCTTAGGTGACCACGTGCTGTAATAGTTATTAAGTTGGAAAAATTTTGTAAGCCTTGATTGCTCTACTCTGATTTATATTATTATGTTTTTCGACGTTTGGGACGGAATCGATCCTTCAAACTGTCGCGACCTACGGGTCCATAAAGGAAATTAAAATTTTCATATTTATGCTACGTCGGGGAGTGAAAAAATGTGATTTGTGTTGCAAATGTTTTCAATTTGTCAAGTATAATCAAGTATAACTAGTTGCACACGCAACATGTGTGTCTGCCGGCTAGTATATTTTAAAACCAATTCATTAAGGGCTTTTAAAACAAATTAATTTAAAACCTCATGAAAAAATTTAAATAACTGAAAAACTGATTTTTCATTATAAAGAATTTTCCAAACTTTATTAAGGCCCAAAGAACATTTTGAATCAATTTAACAAAATAAATTGATCTAGTTAAACAAAAATTAACTATGAGCAACTAAATTCCCAAAAATACAAAAATTTTGAGGAATTTGTTTTCCAAAGATTTTCAGTGGTCTAATATGGTGTTCTAAACACTCCATATTAATTTCAAAAAAATTAATAATCTATTTTGGATATTTTAAGCAATTAAATAAATGCTCATAAGCATAAATTTTATGCTCTAAAATACCAAAACAAAAATGCGATAATTCACAGAATTTTTCTCAAGTCTCCAAACAGTGTACAAAAAATACTATTTATTAAGTTCAAGAATTAACAACTTCTTTGTTATATTTTAAGCAATTAATTGCGTACTTAACACAATATATGCTCTAAAATATATCACAAAAACGAGAAAATTAAAAAAAAAAATAAATAAATAAAATTCCCCAAGCTACCACTAGTGTGCTAAACATATTGTGTTAATTCCATGAAGTAATAATCAATAAATACATTTTAAGCAATTTAATACATGTACAAAAATATATAATTATATGCTCTAAAATATTAATATGATTTAGATAATTTACCAAAAATTATCTATGGGCCCCAAAAATTTTATATGGTCTCAAAACAATGTCCATAATGTCCTTGATTAATCACAAAAATTAATAATGCATTTTGGTTATTTTAAGCAATTAAACAAATGCCCAGAAGCATAAATTATATGCTCTAAAATACCAAAATACATGATAATTTACACATAAATTATTTCGGAGTCCCTTACAGTGTACTAAATACTGCATATTAATTTTAAAAACTAATATGTATTTTTAGATATTTTAAGCAATTAAAAATACATATAAAACATATATTTTATGTTCTAAAATACAAAAAATAATGAAACAATTTACCATAAAATTATTTCTGATCCCACACAGTGTCCATAATATAGGAAAAATAAAAAATTAATTTTCCAGATTTTTCAGAATTTTAAACCAATTAAAACATATTTAAACTATTAAAAACTTAGTTTTTAATCGCAGAAACTGTTTTAAATACAAAATGATTAAATAATATTCTGGAATATTTTTATAAAATACTACGGCCGAAGTGGGACCCACACTCACCTGATAGGATGGCTACCGGTCACCGGCGCCGTCACACGCGCCAAACGCACTGGCGGTGCTCGTGGGGTTGGGTTGCACGGGTTGTCTTTTCCAACATAAACCCTAAAAAATGCAGCAAATTGCTGTGCGACCCCTCCCCCCCCATGTTTGCACGCTTATATTTCCTTCAATATTGATCCAAAAAGCTTGTATTATATATGGTTGGAAAGCTCTTGCGGCATAGAACACGATCATGTCAAAAAACAGAGTGATTGGATGTGTAAATCTTCCCAAAAATTGGATCAAAGTTGACAAAAATTTTTGAAATTTATGGACCCATAAATTAGGGTTTGATATTTCTTCTACGTTTGAGATAATCAAGCCATGAGACTTCATAGAGGGACTCTAGGGACCATATGGGACACAACCATGTAAAACATTCGGACCCCTATTGGAGTTTTGTATTAGACCCACTTCAAATTCAATTTTTCAATGTTTATGTAAAAACTTGAAATCCATCAATGGTCGATTCATTTTTGGGCATATACGGGCGAACAACAACCTGTTGACTCTGATACCAATGTAGAAAAATCATGCACACAAGCATGGAGTCGGGTTTAGGTCACTTACCTAGCAGAATATAGCACGATGGGATCGATGAGTCGGTGTTGTTACGAGCCCCAACAAGAACCAAGAACATGTTGCCTCCGTGTGCTTTCTCAAGCTTCGTATTAGTTGCGAAGAAACTACGAGAGCAATCTCCGATGATGCCACGATCTAAATCCCAAGATCTATGGTGATAAGGTAAAGAGAGATAGAAAATCGTGAGAAGAGAGAGAGAGAGAGAGAGAGAGAGAGAGAGAGAGGCTGCTGAATGATGTGTGTTTTATACTCTAATGAATGAATATTATAGCAGGAGAAGAGAAAATTCACACTTAAAAGTTGAACCAAACATATATGGATCCCTAAGAGAACCCAAATCATTTTCAAATAACGATCAAACCCTAGAACAACCCAAAGCAAAAGAAGACTGGTTTTTTGAAATTGCGAAGTTAAATCATTCATGTTCGGGAAGAAATTTAAAATCATAATGCCAGTGACCAATGTAATTACAGATGGATGAAAAATCAACCCTCATCAAATATATATGTTTGGGGAAGAAATTGGAGAGTGGTGTTGATTGGATGAGTTTAGGAAGTAATGGAATTAAGTGGAGCTGAAGCTTGGGATTGATAGCTGAATTTGTAGAGATCATTATTCCGATTAGGAAAGGGGCTTCTTGTGACTCTCTCCCTCTCTCTCTCTCCCAAATGGATGGGCGGGGGAGTGACATTTTGAATAGCCCGCTTTTTACAAGAGTCAAAATTCAAGCAGTCTCCGCGCTTGAGCCCGACATAAACTCAGACTTTTCAACCCAAGTCCAGTTTGTAATTCAGTATTAAAAATTGAGCCCAAATTGAGCTTGAATTGTAATTTTTTTTTGTGCATACTGATTTTTAGTATGTAAACAACAATATATAGAGTATCAAATCTTTTTTTTTTTTAAGATCTGGGAAAAAAAACATTCATCTATTAATTTAGTGCTTGAATAATATCCAATAGTGAATTATTATTACTAAAAAAATACTATAACCTAATGTAAAAAATAATACATAAATATAATTCAGGCTCAGGCTCGGGCTCGGGTTCCACGGGTTAGCAAAATTCTGCCCAAGCCCGGCCCAAATTGAATTCGAGCTTGCATTTTTCTGTCCAAGCCCGTCCATGGTGAAAGTACCGCGGGCCGAAATCCGGTAATTTTCGAGCGGGGCTTGGACTGGGCACGAGTTGGCCCGCCCTAGTTGCACCTCTAAGTAATGCTATGCTTCCCAAATGATAGGTCTAATACAGTGGGACTAGTTGAATTTTGATTGGCCCAACTACTACATCGTTTGGGAAGCACTTTTTGTAAACATATATTATATATGGCCCACATATTTTATAAGATAAAAATTATTTAAGTATTTTATATTATCCTACTTTGACATAGTCATCTTTTGGTGATAAGATATTAGATAATAACCCAATCTCATCTCTACAGTATATATTTTAAGTGGTATTTGAGATTGCCCCAACTTCCTTGATGGTAGGAAGTTGTTGTGCATTTAAACACATGGGTAAGGGTCCCAGTCTATCTATATATACATAAGGCCTGTGACAACCATCGTTACAGAATGATATACAGAACGATAGGCTGGAAACCCATATCCAACCTTCACCATACAGCAAACCAAACAGTGTGAGGGTCGGTTCTTTCATAATCAATAAGCGGATTCGTGATCAAGCAGAAGTTTGTTCTCATCATCTGTGCTATAACTACATGGCTGAAGGTAAGTTTCTTGGGCACTTTAATTTAATTTAATGCATACAATTGGTATCAGAGCCATCCTTCAAACTGTGTTGTTTGGCATAAATAAGCATTCATGTGTTGTTTGGGATAAATTAGTATGCATTCTTGATTTACCAATTTAATCATCTTATTTTATACATGAATCGGAGAAGTAAAATTTGAAGGAATATTCGTCCATTGTGGTTGGTGGAATCCAAATCTGAGTTTCTGTTAAAGCTGAAAAAAGGAGGACATAGTAGTTGTTTACTTGTTTGATTACTAGACACTCATACCAGACTTAATGAATTTTTGGATACAATACAAACCATTAAAGGCTGAAATATTTCCGGGCACTGTTTTTGTTGAATCTAACTTGTTCGTAATCTTATGGGTTTTAAAAGGAATATAGTGACTAGCATTGTTTGCTTGTTTATTTTATTAAAAAAAAAAATCAATTTCAATAAAGCCAGCGCACTAACAGCCTGCTCATCAAGATGGTTGGATATTAACTTAGTCATATTTGCTCTATGACCTCAGGTTTCTTCTAATTTTAAAGTTAGACCCAAACTATTTTGAATATTTACAGTTTAGTCAAAAGCTTTCAAATTAAATGTTTTTGACCCCAAAATCTGTCTTCTTATATTTTGGATCCACAACTCTAGTAATTGAGAGATTGGGCCTATTTTTTTTTGGTATTTACCTTTTTTCTAAAGTTTTGAGAATTACAGTAATACCCCATAAGATTTTGAATCCTATGTTGTTGTCCTCATAATTTATAATTATGGGCTTTATAGCACATTCTAAGGCATTGTTATATATATATATATATATACGATCTAGTCATAGTGTGATTTCTATATTTATGCAATATAGACCAATTTTTTCCTACATTGTAGTGAAATTACAAATTTTTCCTAAAGTGCTAGTATTAAATTTATAGCCCCAAGGGGCTCTAGTGATGTTCAATTTGGGCCTCATAATTTGTCAATTATGTCCCTAAAGTTTTGAATATTATATGCTTATCTGAAAGTAAATATTCTTGGGCTACTTTTAAGTGTTCTTAAAGTACTATGCCCCTAAAGTTTTGAATATTTTTTGTTATTTGTGCATACTACTTGGGGATAATTTGTTCCATGTTGGTGCATAACTTACATATTTGTGCTATTTAGTACCATAACTTTTTATGGATTTTTGCACATTATTAGAAAAATTATAAATATTCATGTTCCAAATTATTGAAAAGTTTTAAATGTTCATGAATATAAGGATTTGTTTATGGTAACATAGCTTGGAAATACTCTGCAACGCCCTAGGACATATATGAGTGATCTTAGATTTTGATCACATAAAGATTAAAGTCATAAAACGCACTATTACTATAAGTGTATATCGTGCATTGAGGAATTATCATGAACATTTTATTTAGTAATTCAATTTTAACGTAAAGAATATTACATTGTCTTTGGATAGCCACAGCATCCTAAGGCTTGTTGATGTTACTTTTCATGATCATGAAAATGTTCAAATTGTTTTTGTGTCTATTAAGTTGTCTTAATTATGAACATAAGGACTCGCTCATTACAAAGAATTAGGTCATCGTAAGGATACCATATGTTTTAAGAATAGCCACAGCATCTTGAAACATGTTAGTAAGTGATTATTAAGAAATATTGATCACATTAAGTCGCATGGCATATTTTTAAGACTTATTTGGACACAAACACAAGTATTGGTTCATGGTATTAGAGTTAGCTATTATAATTAGTTTTATTTATATTTAGCTTTAGGGTAGTTTAGTCTTTTACTTTATATTAGGGTATTCCTATATATACTATTATTCTCTCTTCCTTTTGTATTGTATTCATTCATTCAGTTTTGGGTTATGAGGAGCTCTAGCTTTCTTCTCTCTTTTCTCTTTTTTGTTATCTTTATTTGATATATTCACATGGTATCAAAGCAGGTTCGATTCTGGTTCGTTTTTGGATTTCTCGCTGATTCAGATTAGTTTTTTTTTGGATCTCGCACTGATTCGCGTTCGTTTTTGGATCTGTTGTCTGATTTTGGTTCGTTTGCTTTGTGTTATTTAATTGTCTCGTTTTCGTAATGGCTGCTGAACGCGATGATTCGCTCCAAGCGATTAGTGTTAAACTCGATGGCAAGAATTTTGCATATTGGAATTATGTGATGAAGAATTTTCTAAAGGGGAAGAAGATGTGGGGTTATATCAATGGGGATTTTAGTAAACCTATGAATGAACAGGCTGATAAATTTGCAGAATTGTTAGATGTTTGGGAAACAAACAATTCGAAAATCATTACTTGGATCAACAACTCCGTTGCTCCCTCAATAGGTATACAATTGGCAAAGTTTGAATATGCAAAGGAGGTGTGGGATCATTTGGCTAAACTGTTTACACAGTCCAATTTTGCAAAAAGGTACCAATTAGAGAGTGATATTCGTGCCCTTGAACAAAAAAATTTGAGTATTCAGGAGTTCTATTCTACAATGACAGATCTTTGGGATCAGTTGGCTCTCATGGAGTCGCCTGAATTGCGGGCGTTTGTACCATATATCGCTAGTAGGGAGGAACAACGTCTGGTTCAGTTTTTGATGGCTCTACGTGGTGATTTTGAGGGCCTTCGTGGGTCCATTCTCCATCGTAGCCCACTTCCGTCAGTTGATTCTGTTGTCCATGAGTTAGTAGCTGAGGAAATACGTCTCAAGACTCAATCTGGAAAGGGAATTCTCCCTGACTCTACTTCATCTGTTTTAGCAGCCCCTTTTCGACCACCGTCAAACAATCAGAATAAGCCTTACTCGAGAGTTGGTAGTGATGTATGCAGCTACTGTAAGGAGAAGGGTCATTGGAAGGCTCAGTGTCCTAGGTTGGGTCGTGCAAACCAGCCCAATAGCAGCAACCAGCCTTCCAATAGTCGACCACCACAACAACAGCAACCTCAGCCTTCTCATTGGAAATCTGACAACCAATCTCAGCAGCGTTCGTATAGGCCTCCACAGCCTAACACTGCAGCAGTTGTACCACCATCAGACTCATTTGGACCCGGTTCCCCTTCACCATCCACTCCATCTATGGCCTCCCTTGCTGAGCAATTTCAGAAGTTCCTTGCCACACAGCCACATGCTATGGCCACCTCTTCACTAGGTATGTCTTCCGGTATGTCTTCAGGTATGTCCTCAGGTATTTGGGTCTTAGACTCTGGAGCTTCTAATCATATGTCACCTGATTTGTCGTCTTTTGCTTCCTTATGTCCTGTTTCCTCTTTGCCTGTTATGACTGCTGATGGTACTCCCATGCCATTAACAGGTGTTGGGTCTGTTGTCACACCTCATGTATCTCTCTCTAGTGTTTACCACATTCCCAAACTTACTATGAATCTTGTTTCTGTTGGTCAGCTTTGTGATGCAGGTTACTTAGTCTCTTTTTCTTCTACTTTTTGTCACGTGCAGGATCCGCAGTCTCAGACGCTGATTGGGACAGGCCGTAGGCAAGGGGGATTATACATCTTGGACAAGCTCAATGTACCAGTGGTTGCAGCTTCTAGTGTTGATTTGTCATCCTTTCGTTTGAGTTCATCTTCGTCTAGTTTTTATTTATGGCATTCTCGCCTTGGTCATGTTTCAGCCTCTCGTTTAAAATATTTAGCTTCTACAGGAAAATTAGGAGATTTAAAAACTCATGACATTTCTGATTGTAGTGGTTGTAAACTGGCAAAATTTTCCGCTTTACCATTTAATAGAAGTATTTCTTATTCTCTTGCACCATTTGATTTAGTTCATTCTGATGTGTGGGGACCCTCTCCTATTACTACAAGAGGGGGGTCTCGATATTATGTATCATTTATTGATGATTGCACTCGTTACTGTTGGGTTTATCTTATGAAACGCCGTTCAGACTTCTTTGATATTTACAATACCTTTCGTGCTTTTGTTAAAACTCAACATTCTGCTGTCATCAAATGTTTTAGATGTGATTTAGGTGGAGAGTATACCTATCATAAATTTCGTGAGTTGCTTGCTTTAGATGGAACTATTCACCAGTCCTCTTGTACAGACACTCCTGAGCAAAATGGTGTTGCTGAAAGGAAACATCGGCATATTGTTGAAACTGCTCGCTCTCTTTTATTATCTGCATATGTCCCTAGTGATTTTTGGGGAGAGGCTGTCCTTACTGCTGTCAATCTAATTAATAAAATTCCGTCATCTCACTGCTCAGGTCTGTCACCTTTTGAAAAATTGTATGGGCATGCTCCTGATTATTCTTCCTTAAAGGTGTTTGGTTGTACTTGTTTTGTCCTTCGACCTCATGTAGAGCGTACCAAATTGTCACCTAAGTCTGCTATTTGTGTTTTTCTAGGTTATGGTGAGGGTCAGAAGGGATATCGTTGCTTTGACCCAGTTACTAAGAAACTATATGTATCTCGTCATGTTGTGTTTCTCGAGCACATACCTTTCTTTTCTATTCCTGATAATCATCATGAGTTGACTAAATCTGATCTCATCCATCTTGACCCATTCTCTGATGATATTGATAGTGTGCCCTCTCAAGCCCCATGCATCACTGATATTGTCTCACCTCATGGTTCTACTTCTGGTGATACTGGTACCTTGCCGCTTGATGCTACCTCCCTTCCAGGAGCCACCCAAGCACCTACTGAGACTGTGGAACCTACTCGCTATCCTGCTCGCACTCGTAAGTCCACTCAATCACCTGATTTTGTTTATTCTTGTTATTCGGATTCTTTTGCTTCATTTTTAGCTTCAGTTCATGATCTCTCTGAGCCTCTGTCATATAAAGAGGCAGCTCTTGATCCTCTTTGGCAACAGGCTATGGCAGAGGAACTCTCAGCATTGTATAAGACAGACACTTGGAGTTTGGTTCCCTTACCTTCTGGTAAGAGCGCTATTGGTTCTCGTTGGGTTTATAAAATCAAAACCAAGTCAGATGGGTCTGTTGAGCGGTACAAAGCAAGATTGGTTGCCAAGGGTTTTTCCCAGCAGTATGGTATGGATTACGAGGAGACTTTTGCTCCTGTTGCTAAAATGACTACTGTTCGTACTCTTATTGCAGTTGCTTCTATTCGTCAGTGGCATACAACTCAGATGGATGTTAAAAATGCTTTCTTGAATGGAGACCTCCAAGAGGAGGTTTATATGGTTCCTCCTCCGGGTGTTCCTCATGGTCCTGGTGAAGTTTGCAGGCTTAAAAAAGCCTTATATGGTCTTAAACAAGCCCCTCGAGCTTGGTTTGAGAAGTTTTCCACAGTGATTACCTCATTTGGGTTTTCCCCGAGTGAGTATGATTCAGCTCTCTTTATTAGGTGTACCACTGCTGGTCGTACTAATGCAAGGTTGCCATTGAGGACTAACACCGATGATGCTGCCATTGAGGACTAATGCAAGGTTGCCATTGAGGACTAACACCGATGATGCTGCCATTGAGGACTAATGCAAGGTTGCCATTGAGGACTAACACCGATGATGCTGCCATTGAGGACTAATGCAAGGTTGCCATTGAGGACTAACACCGATGATGCTGCCATTGAGGACTAATGCAAGGTTGCCATTGAGGACTAACACCGATGATGCTGCCATTGAGGACTAATGAAAGGTTGCCATTGAGGACTAACACCGATGATGCTGCCATTGAGGACTAATGCTTTGCGCTCAAAGAACCAAATTTCATTATTCGGAGCCACCTCAAACTTAAAGAATTGATTTCACAAAAGTTCGGGAGTCCACAGACTGAAAGAGTTGATTTTTTCAAAATTTGAGGAGTTTTCAGACTCAGAGAATTTGAACGGAGCTGATAGAAAGAATAATTTTATGCATTTGCGGACCTTTGGAAGAAACACATCGATTCTGCCAAAAGAGGGAAGTCACCTTTGCCCCTAGTCTTGGACTCTTCTTATATTGCCACTTTATGCTGTGATAGTGTTCGAAACCTCTATCCGTATTGCTCTTGGGATGCTTATGAAGACCTTTCAAATCTTTATTCGTCATCTCAAACCCACACATTTGAGACCATTTATTGACTCATCAAAGGAGGACAGACCTGACAAAGCTAGTTACTCAAAAATGACTGACTCAAACTCTTCATTCATCATGAATCAATGTGCTTTCATCGTGAGTAACTGTATCATCTCACCTTTAATTTATTCATCATTTTACAAATGGTAGTGCTTTGTTGATAAATCTAAACTTTGAAAACTTCTCCTTTTGATTTAGTGAATTCTTTGCCTATCTAGAGTATGCTTCAAATTAGTGCTTTAGCTTATAGAATGAAAGGCACTCTATTTCAATCCTTTCAAAACAAACTTGATTACTTGAGAACTTGCTTCTGGCATAGAGGGATTTTGGCAAACGAAGTTTGCCCCTAGTTTGAATAAGACTTGGAGGCATTGCTTTTGGGGATTAAATGAGGTGTTCAGCAAACAAAGTTTTCCATTGGTTTGGCGATGTACATGTGGCTCCAAGCAAACGTGAGTTTGCCCCTAATTTGAAGGAAGGAAACCAAAGGCGCAAAAGGGTGATGCTTATAGTTTAGGGATGTTTATGGACCGAGAACCTTGGGAGGTTCGCCTACTTATCCCCGAGCGGGAATCAGGCCCAAAGTAGTTCGGCCAAGGCTTGAAAGAGAAATATCACGTGGTGCAATGATGTTTGTGACCGAACCGCACAGGTTGCCTACGTATCCCCAAGTGGGAATCAGGTCAAAACGTAGTTCATCAATTCTGGAGGTCTTGAAAGAATAAGGCTTCAAGAATTGGTGGGCTTTTCGAGTCATGTTTTCATTTGGGTCCAATGAGTGCTTTTTCTGAAATGGGTCGCTTGTAGTAGCCTTTGAACAGGAACATGAACTGCTTCTCCCTTTTTGATTTTCTTCTTTTCTTTTCTTTTCTTTTTTTTTTATTTGACGGTTGATTCTTTAACCTTTTCACTAGCCAGTTAATCTTTACAACTCTAATCATGTTTTATTCATATTCTATCATATTCACCAAAGCAGTATCAGCCCTCCAAATCACTCTTTATTTTTCTCAAGATATCTTTGCATTGTTTTAGGCCCACTTAGCGTTTGAAGCTGATAAGTCTCTCTTTTTGTTTTCAATTTCTTTTCTTTGTTTAGAACAACACAAGTTCTCAATCTTGTCTATATATATATATATATATATTTTTATTCTCTCTATGATTTTGACTGGCTAGGATTAGGATTTTGAAATCAACACGCGTCTTATTTTTGCTCTAACTTTTGCCTAGGCGCCCTTCCGGGTTCTCATCCTAGCGAGCTCTTTCTTTTTTTTTTTTTTTTTTTTTTTTTCACTTGGAAGAAGAAGTTCATTCAAAATGTCTGGCTACCATCAAGGACCAAGTTTATGGCTTTAGACTGGTTGGGCTCATCTTTGAGGCTTGGTTCTTTTTTAGAAAAGGGGATGGTGAGCAAGCTTCAAGTTCCAAGTTCATCTTTTCAAGATTGAGCAAGAGCATCTTTAAATTCTTAAAGTAAAGCTAATCAATTCTCTAGTACTCCTTGGATTTGGCACAGAACTTGCTTTGATCATTTAGGGATCCTTTTCAATGCAAAGATTTATTAACAAAGTGTTTCTCACGATCATTTGAAAAAGTGATTTGATTTTCATTCATCATTTTTTTTTTCCCATACATTCACGACTTGGAACATTGAATCAAACAGAATGAGACATTTTATTCAACTAGCAGCGGATTACACCACCTAACTCGATTGACTGGATGAAGACTTGACAATAAACTCGATAACAGACTAACTAGAAGACTCGACTGGACTCGACATTTGACTTCAACTTGATATGACTTAATTACAAACTGGACTAGACTCGGCATAGTCTCAACTGGAGTGTCACAGATGATTTTCAATTTATTAAATTTCCAAGAGCATCCACTTTTACTTTAGTAGCAGCAGTTCCAAACACTATCACCTCACTAGCATTACTTGAACCTTCGGGTTCACCACTCTCCAACATCATGTGTCATAACTCCTTTCTCAACCAGGCTTCGAATTTCATGCTTCAATCTCATACAATGGTCAGTATCATGACCCAACATCTGGTGATAAGCACAATACTGGTCAATGTTATATCCTTTTGGGATGGGGTCAGGCACGGGTTGTGGATCCAACTTTTTCAAGCATCCTTTCTCTACTGCTTGTTCTAATGACACGCTCAACGGTACTCCAAATTCGACGGTCTCTCCATGTTGACCTTGATTGGACCTTGACCGATTACCTTTTTGATAATGGCCCTTCTGTTGAGGTGGTTGTGCCAAAGTGTTAACATCGGATCTTGGCCCCACATAATTGTTCGCCTGATTCTCTCTTTTGATTACCCCTTCGCGGATAGCGTCTTCAATTCTTGCCCCCACATCAAAAACCTCAGCAAAAGTATTGATTGATTGGAACCTCATCTTCTCTTGGTAAACCGACTGTAAATTTTTCATTAACATCCTGATCTGCTCTTTTTCGGATGGCCTTTGAACCATTTTGGCTGTTTTACCCCTCCATCGGCTTAAAAACTCAGCAAATGATTCATTATATTCCTGCCTGGTGGTCTCCAAATCCCGGACTGTCACATCTATCTCTTGGTTGTATTCATATTGGGCCACAAACAACTTCACTATTTCTTCCCAAATCCTAGTTTTACTTGGCTCGATCGTGAGGTACCACGACAAAGCAGCTCCGGTTAATGTTTGCTGAAACAAGATAGCCATCATAGTTGTGCTCAAGCCACTTGGTTGGAAAGCCCCAATGCACATCCGTATATGACTGCGAGGATTACCGGTACCATCAAACTTGTCAAAAATTGGCATCTTGAAACCGACAGGCAATGTTTCTTGCACCCCTTCATACAATCCCTCTAGTTCAAGCAAATAAGTGTCAACTCCTTGAGCCTTACGGACTACCCTTTCAAGTTTCTCTACTTTTTCGGCCATCAGTTTCTCTTTCTTAGCTCTTTGTGCTTCTGGGTCTTCAAACCCATCCTCTTCCCTAACCGGAGGAGGATCGACAACTGGTGGCGGCTGTCGTGCCAATGTTTCCATCATGGTCATCATCCTAGTCATCTGCCCTGCCTGCTCCTCTACTATAGCCCTCAATTCTGCTATCTCTCTTGTGTTTGTTTCTTGCGCCATTTTAACTAAAATCAAGGAAAAAGAACCCAAAAAGTGTCCTTACTAAGGGATCTAGTTGTTCCACTCTTTCAACATAGATAGGTAAAAGGTCCACATGCAGAATTGATTTTCAGGAGGCAAGAAATTTTGAGAAACTTTTGAATTACTTTGATCTTGACTGGAAAGAGGATAGTCTAAATTTGGATTCTACATGCATGCAATGCTTTGATGATTCGATGTGGCTAAATGCATGCACAACGCACATGGCACACGGATGAAATGCACGTGTATGTGTGCCTACTCTATATGTCAAAAAAAAGATAAAATCCTAATCCTAACACATAAGCACATAAGCACATAAGATCCTCACCCATGTCAAGTGCGCTGATTTCTCCTCTCATTGTGATCCTCACTAACTTCTTAGAGGTTGGTCATTTTGAAATTTTCAAAATCTATTTGAGAAAGCATTTTTTGTTTGGGTAGTTAAAAAAAGCTTTTGAAAACAATCCTTGAGAGTGCTTTTTGAGAACATTCTTCTACCAAAATAATTTTCAAGGATTTTCGAATTTTTCTTTTGAAGATGATCAAGTGAAATACGCCTTAACAAGGGTAATTTGGGAATTTTTAATTAAAAAGAGGAAAAGTTTGTTTGTTTTTTTTTTTTTGAAAAGGTAATCAAAAACCTTGAGAAAAACCTTTGAGTAGGGGGATCACATGACCGGATTATCACCGTACTTTCCATGAATTTGGATACATACAAGGTCAATGATGCTCAACTAGACATGATATAAGAAATATAATCTTATAATCAAGGTTCGGCATGTTCTCCAAATGTCGCAGAACATGAGGAGAATTTGCTAAAAGGTGATTAAAAGATTATACGTCTTTTATCAAGCTAGTATTGTCATCATCTCAAATAATCCCTTCCGGGCACACAAAACTTCCTAGCACATAATCCTGATCAAGAATCGATTTCCTAAGATTGAAAGGTTCTACAGAAACTATTATGCAAAGGCTGGATTTTGGTCAAATAAGGGACCCTCGACACACACCCGATAGGATGCTTCATATACCAAATCATGGTACGAGATCAAGGGTGATCACACAGTCCCATGATGACTTGACCGACCGGGTTGCCCCGAGCCTCCAAGGTCATAGTTCCGTGCAATCGACTGGCTGGACATGCAAGTGAAATGCAACATGCACACAAAGATTAATTAATTCGATTAAAAGGATATTTTTCAAGTCTAATCCTCAAGTGAACCCAAAATCAGAATTCTGGTCTGCGAAACCAGAGATTCTGGGTTCGATCCCCAGCAGAGTCGCCAGATTGTGGATATCGCAGGTTGACTTACCCACAGCTTTTCAAAATCAATTTCTAAAACAAAATGAGTCGCCACTTAATTTTTAAAAGGAAAATTAAGAAACCATTTTAAAAGCAAACTGATCTTTTAGAAACCAGAGATTAACTAGGTCCGGGGATTATGGAATGAGAGAGGAAGGAGCCCATCGGACTAAAACACCCTCTCTCATCCTATCTTGCGATAGGCCTCTACTCAACATCCTTTTAATCAAATTTATTAATCTAAGCATGCCCTCAACTAATACATATATACATATACATCACAAAAGCATGTCCAAAGGGTGTAAAATTGCAATTGACAAAATATCATTCAAAAGCCACATAATTCAGGTAACAAGCGATATGATATGCAATAGGGAACAAGTGAACTTACCCGGGGTCCAGCAGCGATAATAAACGTGCAATGCATGCGATTAAATAAAACCTAGGAAAAGAGTCTCTAATCCATATATACACATAAGCCAAATCTTAACTCTAAGGTGTCGCGCATAAGGTCGAAAATCAAATAAAAATTAAGGAATTTGATAAACTAGAGAGGGATTGAGAAATCGTACCTTAATAGCGCTACAAAACAAAGGGTTAGTTCACATGATATGTAAAACATGATGTTAGAAATAACAACCCTAAATTTCTAGCTTAAATCTATCTAATGTAATTAAATCCAAAGCAAATAAATCTTAATTACAAATGTCGAATCATATAGATGAATATGTACATGGACAAGGATAAACTATGAGATACTCTTAAACCTTGAATTCAAGCTCAACTAATCATTATTAAAGCATGGTTTAAGCCTTAGATCATAAGAAAGTCATTTAGGCCCTTATTTACAAAGTAAGTCAAATGTGTCATAAAAACTCTGAAAATTGCAGAGAGCAGACCAGAACTTAAAAGAAATAAAAAGCACGTCTCTTATGGTTTGATGTTGATGAATTTTGGACACGAGATGCCCCTGTGAGTCTAGTTTCCGAATCAAAAAGAAAATCAAGGTTTCAACGGTCGGATCTCTGGGAAAAGGACAAACACCAGACATCACTCAGAGATGTACAACTCTCTGTCTAGAGATTTTGTTTGATTTTTTAAAAATAGTAAAATAATCCGAAATGCTTCATTCTTTTTAGGGGATCTTCCTAACACATTAAGGTACCCAGAAAAAATTATTAGAGACCCCAAAAACTCCATTAGACTTCTGATTTATGAATTTCAAAATGGACTTGCTGTTCTGAAACTATTCTGAAACTCTGGGCAGATTGTGGTTGACTCACAAAACCCATGATCAAACCATTCTAAACATAAAACCACCTTAAAACAAAAATTACAGTGGTAGAATATTGTGTTATTGACACTTTCCCGTTGGTTTCACTTGATTTCAACGGTTAGATTTCGAACTAAAAATCTTTGATCAAAAACAGTTTGTGAACTCACTGTTTTCATTTGTCAAGTTCAACTTTTATTTGTTAATCCCAACTATTAAACCATGAAGTTGGGTTTAAACCAAACCACTTCTCCTACCATTTGATGGTCATTGGAGGCTAAAGACTTTTATATTTGTAGATTTCAAATGAAGTATGAATAGACTTCATGAAATCTCAAGATGATGAATCCAAACCATAGAGATGAGTTTAGACCCAAAATACTTTCTCCTACCACTTGATGGTCATTGGAGATGAAGATATGACTAATACTCATGAGTCTCCAAGGAATATAGAAGGGATTCCATGAAACATCAAGCTAGAGGACTCAAGTCATAAGCATGGACTTGGATCCATCTATTTACTTATAAAAAAAAGTGATGATCAAACTTTGACTCCCATGTGAAGTATAAGCTTACATGAGATTCAAAACATCAAACTCAAGAGCTTTCAAGGGAGATATTGAAGATCTCCAAGAATCTCAAAAGAAGAACATAAACAAGAAAAATAGAAGAAGGATCAAAGAACTAGGAAGTAAGGACTTCCAAGTTTACTTAACAAACTCTAAAACTTAATCAAGAAAAACTAAATGACTTGTAAATTAGAAGCTCAAAAGAAAGAAAACACAACTAAGATTAGAGGGTCACCTCCAAACTATCCTCAAAGTTTCTCTCCTTTGAAGATCTTCCAAACTCTTCTTCAAGCTCTCCAAACTCTCTTTTCTCTCTAAAAAATGTTGGTGGAATGGAAGTATTTTTTTTTTGTGTGTTTCCTCCCTCCTCTTTTTTGCATGTGTTTCTCAATGGAGATACCTCTTCTTATATAGACAAAAATACCTAGGTCATTTCAGTAAATTCGGAGTAAAAGACATGTGTAAACATCTCATTTGGTGGTACAATGTGTACTTTCTGAATTTATGCAGACTGCTGTCCAGCGCGGCAGTCCAGACACTGACGCGGCAGTCCGTGACTGCCGCTGCGGCATTCATCAAATGCCGTTGCGGCACTTCATGACTGCCGCGCGGCATTCACCAAATGCCGCGGCAATTAATGGATTGCCGCATTTTTGTCAGTCTTACTTATCAGTTTTTTTGTTCTTATTCGCATATGCATACGTATTGCACTGCAAAATACAGACTTTAAAAGTGAACGGCAGTCAGAAATTTATGGCGGCACTCGGTGAAAGCCGGAACGGCACTCTCTGACTGCCGCGAGGCACTCAGCGAGTGCCGCGGAAGTCTGCCGTGTGCCGTTTTTAACTGAGGTTCCCTTTTTTAGGTCTTCCCCCTTTTTGAAACAAATTATTTTTGAAGATCCTTTCCAAAAATCATGTCTTATACCTGAATTCTCCTAAATACCTGGTATTTTTCTCTTTCTGTGAAATTTTATCGCGTTTTGGAGATTTTCTGAAGAGCTTGGAATACTTCAATTTTTCGGTCCTTGTCATCATCGGATACGGAGGTGACACTCTCCTAAATTCGACGTTAGGTCAAAATTGGGGTGTCTACAGGCATATTGATGGGTAACCCTTTGATGACATATTCACGTAAAGGTAAAAGTTTTAAAATGCTATCATTTAATCTATGCTATTAGATTACCATGAACTTAAGGTTCCATGGATTCTACCATATAAAGAGTAAAAACATCATGTTGTCATAAGAGTAGCCATAGCATCTTAAGTCATCATGATGTATGATCTTTCGGTTTCATGATCATATTAAGTTTAATTATTGTAATCGTATAATGGTATTCCATGTTGCAATTAAGTTGTTATAAGTATTGTCTCTTTAAATGACTTAGTTGGGATAAGATAGTAGATTGAACATTTAGAAGTTTGGATTCCCTAAACCCACAGGTATGGGTTCCCTTCTTCTTTATATCAGAATAATCTACTAGTCTTAGTATAAATTAGTAAGTCTAATGCATGTTGTAACCTCTACCCACAGGAAGGTTTAGACTTGCTACTGAGTTTGACATTGGTCAAATCAGACTAAATTTATTACTTCATTGCTTGAATGTATGTTCTTGGTTACTATAGCTATTAGTCTCTTATTTGAATGATTTAAACTAAGTGAATTAGTAGAAATTTTATATTTGAACAAAATACTTTAATATTATGGTGAGTGGGACTCAATTAATCTGATAAAGCTGTGTGAAGCTGCCTGTATCCACAGAAGTGAGTTCCATGTAAGTATTGAATGCCTACAAATAGTGGGAGCGATGTAATCACTTAAGTTAAATGTTCATCAAGTCACGTATGAGTGAGAACATTTAATATTTTATCCCACAATACAGTGAGTATAGGACTATATAAGGGCTATAAAGGCATTTTGTCAGTTCTAATAAGGCATTAACAAACACCTTAATAAACTAGCTATCAGGCATTAAGTGCAATAATTCTAGGAGTGTGTTCTGATTCTAGATTGCTTGATGCTCATCTAAATGGTAAATTGATTCAGAACTACAATTCACATTGCCAATATTATATTTTGTTTTTTCTGCTTAAGGAAGTCAATGGGAAGGGAACACAAGACACATTTGAAACAATAGGATGTGTTCGCTAACCAACAAATTTTGAAAATTATTTTGGGCTTGAAACATTTTTGGAAATTTGGTTTCTTTCAAAAATTGACAATTTTGGATTTTGGGTTGCTTTTGCAAGTCCAAAAGGATTTTTCTATCACTGATTTTGGGATCTTTGTCACTAATTTACATTAGCATTGGATCTTATCTTTAAATGACTTTTTCTAAACTTAAAAGATGGTATTGGCACTAAGGTAGAATGATTGATGAGTTCTCCTCTACACCCCGGGATTGGAGATTGGGACAATATCCTTAAAGGAAATCTAGAGGTTGGTTAATGATAAAGTCTCAAAAGCTTTTTGGATTTCTTTCGACTTTGGTACTTGTGCAATCTGCATGAAGAAGAGGCAGACCAACAAGTCCAATAAAAGTGTA
The DNA here is from genome assembly GCA_033977485.1 of Hydrangea macrophylla. NCBI lineage: Eukaryota > Viridiplantae > Streptophyta > Magnoliopsida > Cornales > Hydrangeaceae > Hydrangea > Hydrangea macrophylla. The sequence goes on from CM066987.1 coordinate 14,619,701, forward strand.
AGTAGGAGCTACGAAATTCTTGGAATCATACACATAACATCTGTGAACCATTTCTATATTTGTCTAAATGGTTAGAGATATTTTATCTCATTCATTGACGATCTTCCTGGTTTATGTATCTCTACCTCCTTTTGGTAATTGTGAGGTAGTGGATACCTTTAATAGTGTGTAAAAAGGAAGTATAAAAATCTATGGATGAAAATATTTCAGTAGGGACACAAATATAGGACAAAGAGCAGGTCCGAGTGCAAAGGAAGAGGATATTGTTGCTTAGTATACTATGTCTCACAAAATGGGTAACAGAAAAGGTGAAAACCATACCCTTCTGGAAATGGAAAGTAGTATGCTTAGTAAGCATATGATTCTTCCATAGCCTTGTGGAATAAGCCCTTAAGGACACAAGTGTAAGTCATAAACTTAGTTCCAAATAAGGTAATTCCTTAGGCGTTATTTGAGTCAAGGTAGTGATGGAACCTAGTTTAATTCAATTACACATGAAGACTTATTCTGTTAATCCACAAACTAAAGTAATTTGGCCCAAAGGCAGTTAATGGACATTCTATTGGCTATACGATAAGCTCTTTGTGCACACCTAGAATTGTTGATATTAGTAATGCTAAATTTACTAAAGATGTTGACTTTAGTGGGAGGATCGTGAGATTTAGATGTCATACTCATGAATAAAGATGATTTGTTAATCAATTCAAGAGCCACCACACAGGAAAGTCAACATATGGTCTACATCTTATAAATTTAAGCATTTTTGTTGATTTCTTTGTATGCTTGATAAAGTTGGACTTTGATGTCAGACTTTACACTGATCTCATCTAGTTTTCTATGCCATGACAAAGGAAACTTCGAAATATTTGGTATGATGTCATCTAGAAGGCATCTTCTACCATAGCACCTTTTATCTAGTTTATTTAAAGGGCTTATTTAGATATTCATAGCAATGTTGGCTCTTTTAGAGCTGCATCAAGCGAAAGCAGATGAGATCTTATAGGAAAAGTATACACAAAGAAATTGGAATTTTGTTCTAATAAAGATAGTCACTCGGTTTGCTACCTAATTACGTCCCTATATGGATCTCTTCAATGGTATTTAAGGTTTCACGACTTCATAAAATTTAACAAACAGATGTTGTGAATACTTGTATATACTTTGAGGTTAGTGGGAGTATTTAGATATAGATAACGTTTTATAGGCAACCACTGACTTAAATTTGCTACATAAATCACTTATTTTTCTTAAGTCTTTGAAATGAAGGATTTTGGTTAAATCTCCCGTGTCATTGGACATAGAGATCTTATGGAGACATGTCTGAAAGGACGTTAGGATTGTCTCGTAAGCCTTACATTAAAGAGTTTTAGAGAAACTCAACATAAATATAGTACCTATCTTTAAGTTTAGAAGGTACTTATAAGGAACTAAAGACAATAAGCTTTGAAGCTACTTTACAGGCTATATGGTTAAGGATAAATTTATCACAAGGTCTTGGTATTATTTTGAATATCCAAGCCATTAAGCATATAATGTGATAATTTGGTTGCAATATTAATTAGTGAATTGACAGCCAATACAAGCATATTGACATAAAGTATCTTGCTATTACAGAGTGAGTTAAAAAGCAAGAGGTGGTCATTGAGCATACTAGTTCAGATATGATGATTGCAGATCCCATGAGAAAGGTGCTCATGTAGAGCACATGGGATTACTTAGCTCGTTTTATGCTTGATTTAGTTTTGTTTATCGACAATTTGTGTCTCACTAACAAAGGCATTGTTTGTTTTGCGCATTTAAGTGTTTGCCTTTATATGAAAGTCCGTTGGGACTTTTGGACCCACAATGACTTATAGAAGGTCATTTATAAAGCATTTATACCACATAAAGTTATAGAGAGAGTGATACATTGTAATACACGGAAGGAAGTATTCCTTGAATGGAGTATGACCGCCGTGATTCATGTATTATGTCTCTCAAATAAAGTATGGGTTGTTTTGATTCATGATCATGATTAAGTGTTAACTTATCATCAAGAGAACATACAGTGTGTTATGTGTGCCAAGTGGGAGAGTGTAAACATATATTATATATGGCCCACATATTTTATAAGATAAATATTATTTAAGTATTTTATATTATCCTACTTTGACATAGTCATCTTTTGGTGATAAGATATTAGATAATAACCCAATCTCATCTCTACAGAATATATTTTAAGTGGTATTTGAGATTGCCCCAACTTCCTTGATGGTAGGAAGTTGTTGTGCATTTAAACACATGGGTAAGGGTCCCAGTCTATCTATATATATATAAGGCCTGTGACAACCATCGTTACAGAATGATATACAGAACGATAGGCTGGAAACCCATATCCAACCTTCACCATACAGCAAACCAAACAGTGTGAGGGTCGGTTCCTTCATAATCAATAAGCGGATTCGTGATCAAGCAGAAGTTTGTTCTCATCATCTGTGCTATAACTACATGGCTGAAGGTAAGTTTCTTGGGCACTTCAATTTAATTTAATGCTTACACTTTTGGGATAGAAATATGGGAAGCATAACATTACTCTTTTACAAAAGCTGTTGAAACTTGAAACAATGACAACAAGAGAATTTGCCTCCCAAATGCGGTTCCCAACACATGTGACAATGGACTCACCTTTAATAATAGTGAGATTACTTCAACATCCTTCAATGAAAATCAAATGGGGGTCCACTGCACATGTGTTGGTAATCACATTCTTTTTGTTAGAAATTTGGGAAGCATTATTATCCTATTGTTCGGGACCATTATCACGTGATGGTCCCCGCTAATAAAGCACTGTCGTATAATCAAGTGGTTTGATTAATAGGAGACAAAAAATCTACACTTATCCATACATCATGTGCCCTATAACTTCTTCTTAAGGACATGGTGACAACTTTTGGATTATGAAATTCCAAGAGCAAAAATGAAACAATTCAAGCTACTCAATCTCAAAAAAAAAAAAAAAAGGAAAGTCAATTGCAAGAATTTAAAATTGGTCAAAATCATTTATTTTGCGACTAAATTACTGAAATTGAGCTGTCAAACGGTTTCATTTTAGTTGTTTTTCATTTTTTCTTTTGGGGGTTCATAATCACTCATGAACATAGGCTATTAATTACATTTTGATTTGGGCGTATATAGGTAATTTTGCATGCATCATGTACTTCGTTGGAGTTCCATCTCTGATTAGAGAGGTTAATATAATTTCGCATATACAAGGGAGGTGCTAGTATTTTGACCTTATATCAGAATCAGACGTTTACTATAATTATCCCTTAAAAGAACACTGATCTCTAAACTACAATAACCAAGTTAGAGAGATGTTGCAAAAACAAGCATTTTTTCTGCATATTGCCTCAATTCATCACTCCAAACTGTCCTCAAATTGTTTTACAACAAAAAAATATAAACTCCAAAAAAAATTGTACTTTTTACACAAGCATATATGCTCACACGAATGATCAACACACTAAAAAAAAGGTACTAAAACAAGTGTTTGCCATTTGAATACATGACCTTAGTTTGTTGAGCTTGGTGCTTTGGCAAAATGGCAGCTAATATTACAATGCCACTAAGCAAAGCCAATACAAGTCCTAAACTATTTACAACCATGGACTCTTTACAATGTTTCAATACATTTCCTTTTGTCTGCAAGAAAGTTAGCTTCTCAAGAAGTCCGGTCTCGGCAGTCGCAATGGCCAAACCATACGTGTAAAGGCCTAGGAAAACGTGCCATGGCAAAATCCGTACCCTTATCATGCGCACCTCGCCTCTATGCCAAAAGCTCAGGAAACCCATCAACCACTGTACCACCAAGGAGAACAGATTTAAGGTTAGAAATTGCTATTCTCTAACTACAATTTTGATCTTGAATTGTTGTCTTGCCTTATTTGATTCTTTGAAAAAGTAGTAGTTAAATATAGATATTTACAGTGCAGAGATTGGCTACATAAGTATACAAAGGAGTTAAACCAGTCAATCCTTTTCTTCTTTTTCTTTTTTTCCTCATTAATTTCATGACTTGGTAAGAAAGAGTTTCCAACATGAATATATGGGGTTGTTTGGAAAGGCTCAAAACTGGTTACGTGATTCTTCCGTGGACTGGCTACATAGATTCAAGTTTTTGTAATCATTCTTGATATAAGTTCTTTGTCATAATAAAGTGATATTTTCCAAAACAAGCAAATAGAAAATGGGAATGAAACTGGTATTTTCCATAAAAAGCAGACAGAAAATGAGAATGAGACTCAATTAAATTCTAAAAACGTCAACAATGGGCACCACTTCGACATTTTCAGCTTATACCTGACACCTGTATACAATGGGTGGGAATTTTTGACTCCGACCCATCATCTTTGGGAACTTTTTGTCCAAACCCATGTTTTGCAACTTATTTCCGAAACCCATCAACTTTTGAAGTCGTAAGTTCAAATTGTGACATTGTGAAGTCGCAACGTCGCAAGTTCAACTTGCGACTTCTTGGTTTATTCAAATTTATTTGTTTGCCTTGCCTTTGTTCAACTGGGCTTTGTTTGAACTTGCGGCTACAAGAAGTTGCATTTTGTACTTGCGACTCAACCAAAAAAATTTTGGCTGATAGGTTTTGGAAATAAGTTGAAAAACTGACGGGTTCGGTCAATAAGTTCCCAAATCTGATGGGTGTGGTAAAAAATCCCAATGGTGGCTTATTAGCAGTGTCCCATATCAGTCCCACCAAACAGCTCATTAAATTCAAAAATGATAAATCTGGGGCTAGTTATAGCATATATCTGTGCAGCTGAACACTTGCCAGTTGCCAATTGCCAAATTGGCTACTTAAAGCCCACTGGGCTCCCCCAAGGTCTTTTCTTGAATTATTGAAGGATTGGAACATCCTAACCAACAATTAACTAAATACCCATTTCCAATTACTGAAATATACAGAATTCTAGCTAATAATAATGTAAATAGTGATCAATGTGTGCAAAAAGAAATGTATAAAAATAAGGCGAAATGATATTTACACCCTTGTACTTTTGACCGGTTTTTCAATTTTATACATGTCTTTTAAAATAAAATTTTATTATTAAAAAAAAACCCTCATATTGATTGATTGAGTTTTAAGGACTTGTCAAAAGTCCCTGATTAATCAAATCCTTATATTACAAAATTTAACATAATTAGATGAGTTAAAATTTCAGTTGATAGACTTTTTAGTACTAAAATTATATTAAAAAAATAACGGTTTGGGCCTAATACTAAAAAAAGTTTTTTAGAGGAATTTTTTTTTTTTAAAAAATAAAATTACCTTTTAAAATTGTTCAAATTCATACCTGTACTAATTTAAGTGATTGAATCAACTCCAACGAGCCCAACATTTGGTCACAAAATAGAAAATATTTTGTCGCTAAAAATCACTTTTGGAGCTGATTAAATTGCATACAAAATTGGAGAACCAATCAAGGTAAAGGGTGTAAAGTGTCATTTGGCCTAAAAATGAAGATGCTTGTAAATTTTGTAATCATATCTAATTAATAAAATAATGTAGTTGTGTAGCTTGCCAATTCAAAACTCAAAGCACCAGTGAGGAGGGGCCAGATTGAATGATTGATGATGTAGAGCAACAAATATAATAATGTTTATATCGTTCGCAGTATATACACAGATATGTACATATATATATATATATATATGAATGTATATATGTACCTGAAAACCAAAGAGGGAAATACAGATTAAACCCATCCAAGAATGCAGGCTATAGAAATTGGCCACAATTCCATCTCTGCCCTGAAACTTTGTCCAAATACCAAAAATACCACAACCCAGAGCCACTCCTTGGAGGCACAAATGCACAGATTTCTTCAAATTTCTTGAACCCGGCAACCATCTATGAATCAAAATCGCTGAAAACACCCAAAATCATCAAAACAATCAAAACCCATTTCCAAAATCACTTTCTAATTCCAATACAAAACATGGGTCTGACTCAATTTTTAACAATTTGTTTCTCTCACTACCTTCCCCACTGATGAGAATAAAACCTATCACCATTAATAAAGGATGAAGAACCTGCTCAAAAAGAAAACCCAAAATTAATTAGTAAATCAAAATCAAATGCATACTTACAAATGTACATACATGTGTGTGTAGTAGATATGTGTAAAGTATAGATGTTTACAGCATAGATGAGGTCTTGTTGGCCCCTAATGAGGTCTCCTTCTCGGAAGCTGGTCTGGAAGGCAAGTGCCCAAATGAGGACAAGAACAGCAACGATGAGAGATGAGAGTCTGGCAAAGAAGAGGAGAGACAGAGAAGGAGAGACAGCGGCCATGTTTGGTACCTTTTTGGGGGCAATTTTCACTGTTTTTTCAGCTGTTTAGTGAAGTTTTTAAGAGTCACCGACACACATCTCTCTCTCTCTCTCTCTGGAGTTTGCTCAACTAAGTAAAGCTCAAAGCAATTTGTCACTATATTTTTTTTGGGAAATGTTATTTTTGGTACAACTCATATAGCATGTGGTATCATATATAATATGAACTTTATGGAGTGCATTTAGTAATTCATGGAGTGTGAATAGTAGTTTCTTCTTTTTATTTTTTTATTTTTTTATTTTATGTTTTTTTGTTTTGTAGTACTCCTTCCGTCCCTTTTTTTTAGTGCACATTTGGGAACAAAACTTTTTAAGTGGACAAAAAGAATCAACACCTACTTTCCACAATTGCCCATAATCATTACAATAACTTTTTTAGTTTTGTCTTGGTGTAGATTTTAAGGAAGTGTAGTTTTGAAAAGTAAGTAAAAATTGTATACCAATTTAGAAAAGTAGAGACTAATTTTGGGACATCCCAAAATGGAATATAGGACTCAAAAAAAGGGACGGGGGAGTAAGTCTTTAAAGATAAATAAATTTCACAAACACAATTCACAAATACCACAATGTGTCTATCTCATATGTAGACCCCAAAGTATTATCTGGAGAGATAAATATATCATGCTATTTGTGGATTGTGTTTGTGGGATTTTCTTGTTTCCAATGACTTATTCTTTTTTTTTTGTTTTATTACTATTATTTTTTTATGAGTAATGTTATGCTCTCCAAATTCTCATCTCAAATAATATAGTGAGATCACTAGTCTCCAATCAAAATCCAGTAATCCAACTATCACATCATTTAAAATAAAAATTTAAGATTAAAATTTAAAAATCATAGGATTACACTTTTTTTCTATTTGCTAAGAAAAGCAAAGAGTCACTAAACACTAGAAAACAATGGTTTTGTTATGGATAGCACTTCAGTACTGTTATTACAGTGCTTGTTAGTGCTGTTTCTCTTATAAATGTATAGTAAAATTGGGTAATTTTTTAAAAATTATTTTTTGCACAGTAAAACTGCTTTTGTAAAAGCAGTTTTTTAAAAAAATTATTCAATTATACTATTCATTTTGTGAGAGAAACAACACTAACAACACTGTAATAACAATACTGAAGTGTTGTCCTTTTGTTATTACTTTACGTGGAAAGATTCGAGATACGGAGTACTAGTAGGTGTTTTTTCAGTCTGTCCTAATAATTACGAAACAGGCACGTGTCCTTATTCAGATTATAATTAGAAATTATCCTATGACGTCATTCTATGTAATGTATTGGACCCACTTGAGACTTAGAAAATGATCAAATCAAAGTGCCTCACACTGTCGCACACGAGATGAGTTCTCATCATGAAATCAGCTTGATTAAAATTTACATTTAGTTCAGAAACCCCCAAGAGCTATTTGGGAAGGCTCACAAGTCGCAACAATCAATTTACTCATTTATAAGTGATCTAGTGGGTACTTTATACATTCAAGTGTTTACTATTTGGGAAGGCTCAGAATGAATTTATTTATTTGGAGGACTTTTAATTAAAAATAAATAAATTTGGCCTTCTAATGTAGGAGTTTGTGTTTGATCTTAATCAGGTTCTTTGTCAAATGACACTTGATTTTATTTTAGCTCATTTTCATCTTGTTCTATGAAAGAAACTATTCCACGTGACCGTCATGGTATGTGACATGTGATCTTCTCATTGTTGAAGGATCCCTTTTAATATTTCTCAAAATTAAATTGAGAATTTAAAAGTAAAAAATTGTTAGTTATTTTTTAAATATGGGATATAACCGAATGAAAACCTATTTGGTTGAGATTTGTTGGTACTTTGTAATTTTTGTTGAAGTAGATTGTTGAAGTGATTTGGGTTTTAGCAACTTGGTGATCAGATTTAGGCATTAGACGATTTTATAAGAAATGCGTTCTTGTTTACCTCAAAATTACTTGCCCATTCACTAATAGAATGAAATCCATGATTAAATGAGAATGGATGAATCCCCCATTTAATCATGAGGCCCACTCCATTAAACAATAGATATATTAGGTGAGCAACAAGAGTAATTTTCTCTTTTATAAGGTGGTTCATATGATCAAATTATGGAAACATGTGACTTGATGGTTGGGAATGGAATGATATTATAATTAGAAATATACAATTTGGTCCCTAATTATGGTCATTAATAGGAATTGATCCTAGCTTGATTTGGTGTATAGAAATTAATCCTTAATTTGCAACAGAAATAAATAATTAGTCCATATTCCTAAATGGTTAGTATAAATTTGGACCATTATACCCTTGTCAGACATATATACATAACTGTATGGTATACACATATATATGACACATGTGAAATTCAAATAAAGTTATATAAGGTAGTTAATAAATGGAGCGGATTGTAAGGAGATCATATATAATGATTTTTATTTCAAAAATTATGTTGATTTGTGGTTCAAAACAATGCCTTTTTTAAATCTGTATGTAATATGTTTATAGTAGAAAATGATATGTATGTTTTATTGATTCGAATCATAGAAATAATAGATAATTTTGTGTGGAAGATTGAAGGTTGCTGATAAAAAGGTGAGAAATTCTCACAATATAGTGCAAAATTTATAACTGTAATTCATAGTATAGTGCGAAATCATGCTGGAATTCATAATTTGAGAATTTGGTGATAATCTTGTTGGAAGAAGTGACTTAGTTGTGAGAAATTTCGTATTATATCCATTCAAAAAGTGAGAAATTTGTATTACTAAGTGAGAAATTTGTTATTAGAGCATTCGAAATTGCCCATATGATTATATGTATATATGTACCACCAACACAAATAAGGTGTGTGAATGACGGGCATGACAAGTGTAATCCATGGAGATCATGGATAAGAGAATAAATATTGCTAAAATCAAGTAGTTTCCTTATTTTACTCAACTTTCAATTTTGTTTGCTAAAATCAAGGAATTTACTCACTCTGATAAAATGATCTGTATGTAATACGTTTATAGTAGAAAATGATCTGTATATTTTATATTAATTTGAATCACAGAAATAAGATTATTTTGTGTGGAAGATTGAAGGTTGCTGATAAAAAGGTGAGAAATTCTCTTAATATAGTGCGAAATTCATACATATATATATATAGAAAGAGAGAGAGAGAGAGAGAGAGAGAGAGAGAGAGAGAGAGAGAGAGAGCGAGCTGTGTATATTCAAAATACTTTCAAAATCGTGGTATATTCAGTTATGGGAAACGAATTTTTAGGAGATCATGGATAAGGGGATTAATATTCCTAATATCAAGGGATTTCGGTTTAAAAGAGTAATGTGAGAATTTCTCACCTTATATATATATATATATATATACAGCTGTGTATATTCAAAATACTTCCAAATTTGTGTTATATACAGTTATGGGAAGTGTATTTTTAGGAGATCATGGATAATGAGATTAATATCCCTAAAATCAACGGATAATTTTCTTAGTATTTAGTGAGAATGTCTCACTTAATATGGAAGAATATTTTCTCATTATTAAGTGAAAAACGTCTCAGTATGTTTGCATGTCTTTCTTTTAAAAATAATCATAGTTGTGTTATGTATATTCGTAATGGTATTAGCAAATGTTTTTTTTTTCGAGTTTTTAATGTAAGGTGAGAAATTTGTGGTTATTTAGTGAGAATTTCTTATCTTTTGTTCAAATATATACACACATGGAGACCATATGTATCAGAAATTTATCACTTCTCATTAACAAAGTGAGAAGTTCTCACCAAATAACCACAAATCTGATGAGAAATGTCCACTTCCGTTCAAAAACAAAAACTTTAATAAGACGAATTCTTTGCGAAACTTCCATTCAAATATATATATATATATATATATACAAACAAACAAATTTCTCACTATTATTCTCTTAGAGATCATGAAATTACAAACAAAACAAAACAAATATAATGTCTAAAAAACTACAAATAAAACAAATATAATGTATAAAAAACTACAAATAAAACAAATATAATGTATAAAAAAAATGAAAAGATTATAGAGGTTAAACAAAAGACTCGAGTTAGTGTTCTAGCCATTGCTGTCATGCAATCTTCCAATCGTCGTCGTCGAATCGAAAAACTTTTAGTGTGAAGCCAAGCCCTAATCAAAACAATAACCATTTTTCTCAAAAAAAAAAAAAAAAAAAAAAAAACTCCAATGTTTGAATCGAAGCTACTTGTTCCAAAATTGTGAGAAATTTGTACCAAAATTCTTAGAATACGGAGTCGATAATTAATCAAGCTTCTGTGTCGACGATCTTTATGAATCACCTATGACGGAAGGTGGTGGACATGGTGTTGCGAAGTCTTCTTTCTTTCTTTCCTTCAACTTTTGTTTCTCTCTCTGTCTATATATATATAGTTAATATGGGTTTTGAATTTTAAAACCTTGATTGTAGGAAGTAAATATTATATATGTGTATAGATATATTTCTACATATAATTATATAGGGGTATTTTGGTCCTCAAAATAAATTAGGGACCTATTTCTAGTTTCATTTTAAAGAGGGTTTAATTTCTAGTTAGGTGTCTATATTAGGACTATATCTTAAGTTACCCTATTATAATATGCTGAATAGGCTCGAATTTTAAGAAAGTAATCAGAGCCATTGATTCATTCACCTAAATGATATAGAATAGGGTAAATTACCAGGACCTCCCTTGACGTATTTGTCTAATTACACAAAACTCCCCTGTATATTGAAAAATTACACTGATCTCTTTTGATAAAAACGACAGACAGACGGGGTTAAAATTCTGTGTGAAAGTATATAAATACCCCTAACATTTTCACCACCACAGCTTTGCACCCATTTTTTTTCCCTGCCTTGCCCACAGCCATGTGTATCTTCCCAGCACCACCCTACCACCGTCGCCACGGTCAGTACTCCACCACTGTCGTGGCCATCAATCATCCACCGGTAAAATCCATGAACACCACCAATTAGTTCTCTCATAACCAATCAACCACCACTAACCCAACACCTATTGCACCAAACGCATATTAGAAACTTCTTCTGAAGCAGTGACTCAAAGAAGAAGATTTGATCTTTTAAAGTAATAGTTGGATTTGAGGTGTTGGGTAATTTTCTATGGATTATTTTTCCCCAATTTTTAACAAACCAATTTGGTATTTGCTCTACAAAAAAGTGGGGGGAGAGAGAGAGAGAGAGTTACAAACGTATTTAGTATATCAGTCCCATTTAGTTCGTGAAAACCACTTAGGAACCAAAGTCAACTCCAATTATGATTGAAAAGCATCTGTTTCGAAACAACACTTTTTTTTTTTGGTTATTTTATTCCTTGCATCCTTCAATCTCCATGTCTTATAGTCATCAAGGGATAGTTACAGATACATTAAATTGGAGATATTAGTGGGATATTTTTGGGAAAGAGAATGGGTACTAGTTCATGTTAGAATGTGCGACAGCTCTATGACTGTTTAATTGTGTTTGCACCACAATATAAATTTCATGGTATGGGCTCACAAAGGATATGGTCATAAGAGGAAAATGTGCCACGAGGTTATTTTTGTAGTTAGCTAGGATGATGGGTTTGAACTCAGGATGATGACAATTATTCATTGGAATAAGTAAGGATGATGGTAAATAACCGCCAAGAGCCCATGTTTGCGTAATGTGCATACAAAATCTACCACATGTGTTAAAACAGTTATAAAGAAGTAGAAAAACTGGTACTTAGTGGAGAATGGAAGTTACAAGGTAGTGGGTTATATTAACTCATGGTCATTATTTAAATGGCTTAGTGGGAAATAGCGACCCATGAACTACCACATCATGGGGGTAGTTATATAAGAGGTTATTATTATCTATAAATTACCACATAATGTTCATTAGCCACGTCATCAACCTGAAATGACGTGTTCAGTCTGGAATACAGTGGTAGTTATCAACCTGAAATGCAGTGATCAGTCTGAAATGCAGTGTCTATAAATTCAGCATGATGTCTATAAATAAAAGAGAGGAATAAAGAAGAGGGCCATCATCAACGATCAAACAAACTACATACTCTAAGCATTTTATCTTTTATCTTTTATTTACTTTTCTCATTTTAGGAGTAGATTTTAATGTAGTTCTTCCATATCCGTAATAGAAGGCACGTTATCCCCTTCTTCTTCGTGTTGTAACTTGGAGGCGAGCTTTGCCACTCCAAACTGTAAGAAGGTGTGTGTTCCCCTTCTTATTTCTATAATCGGAGGCGCAATAACCACTCCAATTTCTTGTAACCGTTCTTATGCTTAATGAAAAATATTGTCTTCTGGGCATTTACTTTTTTGGTGAGATTTCTGTTACATTTTTAAGTCTTTGATTTTGTCAAAGCACCGAGAATCCAAAGGAAAGTATTTGTTAGCCTTGAATTTATGTAAGGCATTATTTTTGTTTGTTTTGATGATGACAAATCCAGTGATAATTCCTTACTTTCATTGGTTCTATTTTTAATCAATTATCATGTCATTTTCATTGTGCTAATCTCTTGATTCATGTACTTAAATGTTCTAATCTTGTTTGATTAATTGAGATAGCATATGGTGAAACCTAAGAGTGATGAAGCTCAACAAGGATCAAGCTTCAAGATTTGAAGATCTTTCATCTTTAGTTGAAGACTAGGTTCTCTTTGTAAAACTTTTTGATTATCACTCATAAAAGGGCTTAAAGGCTTAAAACTTGGATAAGCCTTTCAAAACAAGAAAACTGTTTTTCTGATGAAAAACAGTCGACTGAACCTCTCTTCAGCCGATTGGACCCTTCAGATTTCAGTCAACCGGACCACTTTTCAGTCGACTGGTTTCTGCTCTGAAAACATACATTCTGCTTCCCAAGTTTCAGTCGACTGGGCCACTTTTCAGTCGACTGAAAAAGGCATCAGTCGACTGGGTCGCGACTTCAATCGACTGGATTTGACAGTTTGTGAATAACGGCTAGTTTTCTTTCAAGGCCAAATATTTACCATTTTGCCACTAACGGCTATAATCTTTCTTGGCCTATAAATACATGTTTTTCCAAACCTTTTAATGTTGATCAATCCATTGGAAAACATCTATTTAAATCACACAACTTGTTGATTTTTAATCATTCACATTTGAGCCCTAGTTGTGTGAGTTTATTAATTTGCTGTAGCTTTCAATTGTAATTCTTGAGAGAGCAAATTGTAGTGATCTTTTATTTGTATTATCTACTCACTAAGGAGTTATTGTGTCAGCTTTAAATTGTATTATCCACTTTAGAGAGAGAGAGAGAGAGAGAGAGAGAGAGAGAGAGAGAGAGAGTTCAATTTGTATCCAAATCATCATTTGTAAAGAGTGAGGGTTAGTAACCCTTGATTGCAAAGAAGAGGTTTTCTTCTTTGGAAGAGACTAGAGGCTCTTGTAATGGTTTGGTCTACACCCATGAAGTAGATCGAATTAAAGGAATGCTCAAGAGGTGTTCTTGAGGGGTGAACGTAGGCCGCGGTGTGCGGATTGCCGAACTACTTGAAAACTCGGTTTGCAAGTGTCTCTTCCCTTATCTCTTTACTTTCTTAGTTGTGATTGTGTTTAATTTCTATTAAGTTTTTAAAAAGGTTAATTTCCGCTAAAACCTTATTTACCCCTCCTCTAAGGTTTCCATATTTGGGCCAACAATTGGTATCAAAATTTTGGCTCTTCTATTTTCAAAAGTTTTTGAAAAATTTGAGTTAGGATCCAAATGGAAACCAACACTTCTCGCATGTCTTATAGTGAGGGTCAATCGGCAATAGACACCGTGTTTTAATGGATCAAATTATGCTTATTGGAAAAATAGAATGAGAATCCATATGATTTCTCAAGATTTTGATTTATGGCAAATAGTGGTCAATGACCCTCATCTTCCTACAAAAATTTTAAATGGTATTTCTATTTCAAAAATGGAAGATGAGTATAATGATGCCGATAAGAAACTCATTAAAATGAATGCAATGGCAATAAATATATTATATTGCAGTTTAGACCCAAATGAATACAATAGAATTTCATCTTGCGAATCCGCAAAAGAAATTTGGGATAAACTTGAAGTGACTCATGAGGGAACAAGCCAAGTCAAAAAGTCAAAAATTAATTTGCTTGTTCAATCTTATGAAATGTTCAAAATGTTGCTTTTTGAGTCTATTGGTGATATGTCTAGCCGTTTTACAACTATCATCAATAGCTTGAAAAATCTTGGTAAAGTTTATGCTAATGAAGAAATTATTGAGAAAATTCTTAAGGCTTTACCAAAGCAATGGCAACCGAAGGTCACGGCTATCCGGGAAGCAAAAGATTTGACAAACTTGTCAATTGAACAACTCATGGGATCTCTCATTACCCATGAAATGGAGTTAGCTGTGCTTGTCGAAGAAGACAATAAAAGGAGATCAAAAGAGGAGACATCACCTTGAAGTCCTCAAATCTCAAAGAAAAGGGGAAAAGATCATGAGAGTGATGAGGATGAGGAAATGTCTTTGATCACCCAAAAATTCGCAAAGTTTCTAAAGAAAGAAAAATTGGGAAAGAAGCCTCCTAAAGATGAACAACGTAAGAAGAAGGCAATGAAGGCCACTCAAAGTTGCTCCGAGAGTGAATCATCGGACGACAACTCAAATGAAAATGAGATTGTCAATCTTTGCCTCATGGTAATTGACAATGGGGTAACCTCTACTTCTTGCTCTTTGAATGACTCTAATGACTTTATTGAATTTCAAAATGTTGAGTCTTGTTCTATGGAAACAAAAGTTCAAGAAGGTTATTACATTACTACTCCTCCATCGTTGAAAGATCATAAGTATGATCATTGTAAGAGGAGAATAGAAATTTATTTTATATCACTTGACATAAATCTTTGAAAAATTGTCAAAAAAGGTTTTTCTCCTAAACCAAAGATTGAATGGAATGAAAGTGATCAAAATAACTTTCTATTGAATCTTAGAGCTATGAAAATTCTAATACTTCTTTAGATGATATCTCATATAATAGAATTCGTTCATGCTCAAATGCAAATAAAACTTGGTTATGGTTAGAAAATTTTCATAGTACTACTAACCAAATTTGTGAAGAAGAAAAATTGTGCCTATTTGTAAATGAAGATTATGAGATTGAGAAAATGGCAAAAGAGGCCACTTGGGATGATGATGACTCATCCGATGATGACTCATGTGACCAAGAAGGTGCACAAGAGAATTTGATAAACTCTAATCCTACCTCTATTATTGAATCTCCTAACTATAAAGAGCTTCAATGTGCTTTTAAGGAGTTGCATGAGGAATTGGAGTATTTGGGAATCAAATATATTTATCTTAAAAAGAACTTTTCAATGCTTTCAAATGAGTTCAATATTTTGAAATCCCAAAATAAATTTTTGAAGATTGAAAATGAAAAACATGTTTCAAGAACACAATCTTCAAATGAGATTGAAAAAGAAAATTTGGAGTTGAAAAAGCAATTGGATGATTTAAAATCTCAAAATGAAATTTTGAGAAATGAAAAGCTTTTTTCAACCAATCAACCTTCAAGTGAATTTATTGAAAAAGAAAAGGTTGAATTGAGAAAGGAGGTAGATGATTTGACAAAAACTTTGGCAAAATTCATACAAGGTGAACAAAATTTGAATATGCTTTTGGGAAAGCAAAAAAGTGTTTTTGATAAGGCCGGCTTGGGATTTAATCCCACATGCAAGGAAAAGAAGTACAAAAGCTTCTTTGTAAAATCCACACCTTCTACTTCAAACTCTCACAACAATTTTCTTGTTAAGGAATCAATCTCAATGAGACCCCCCCCATGTAACTTGTCATTATTGCATGAAAAAGGGACATGTTAATTATAAATGTTTATTTCAAAAGAAAGTTAACATGGTTTGGGTTGTGAAAGGATCCTCTCCTACCTTTTTGGCAAATGTTGCATCCAAGAGGTGCTTGGACAATGGTTAAATCTCTCACCTTAAGCCTAGTAGGAGTAGGATAGATTAATTTGTTTTGATATTCCTCTTGATTTTGATAGCATGCTAATCATGTTTGTTTTCATCACATAAATTAAATTTGATTATGAAATCATGCTTGCTTTGTGAATGACGTGTTGTTTTGATGTCCAATGTAAACCCATCCTCCTAAGGAAATAATGCATATTTTGATCCTATAATTGGTATTCATTCGTATATGCATAAGGGAGAACATATTACTATGTTCATTTTAGTTGGCTTAATTTGTTGGTATCATGATATTATGCTCACTTTAGTTACTTTTGGTATCTTATTGCCTCCATGATATGTTTACTTGAGTTTTCCTTGGTATCATACAGTTGCATATCTTGAGGAGGAACTTTTAGTTCCAACCCCCAATCTTTTTGTTGTTGTCAAAAAGAGGGAAAATAATATAGAGATGACAATTAAATTTGAGATTCTTGAAAATGAGAAAGAGATATTTGAAAAATAGTCAAGAAGGGAAAATGATAAAAGAGAATTTTTATTGTAAGTTATCATTCTTGTACTCATACTTTGGAAATCTTGTTACTTTGAATGATAACATGAAAATGACATGTATTGTGATTTAAATTGTATATCTCTATTGCATGTTTTAACATCATCAAAAAGGGGGAAATTGTTAGCCTTGAATTTATTTAAGGCATTTTTTTTGTTTGTTTTGATGATGACAAATCCAGTGATAATTGTATACTTTCATTGGTTCTATTTTTAATCAATTATCATGTCATTTTCATTATGCTAATCTCTTGATTCATGTATTTAAATGTTCTAACCTTGTTTGATTAATTGAGATAACATATGGTGAAACCTAAGAGTAATGGAGCTCAACAAGGATCAAGCTTGAAGATTTTAAGATCTTTCATCCTTAGTTGAAGACTAGGTTCTCTTTGTAAAACTTTTTGATTATCACTCATAAAGGGCTTAAAGGCTTAAAACTTGGATAAACCTTTCAAAACAAGAAAACTGTTTTTCTGATGAAAAACAGTCGACTGGACCCTTCAGATTTCAGTCGACCGGACCACTTTTCAGTCGACTGATTTCTGCTCTAAAAACGTACATTCTGCTTCCCAAGTTTCAGTCGACCAGGCCACTTTTCAGTCGACTTAAAAAGGCATCAGTCGACTGGGTCGCGACTTCAGTCGACTGGATTAGGCAGTTTGTGCATAACGGCTAGTTTTCTTTCAAGGCCAAATATTTACCATTTTGCCACAAACGGCTATAATTTTCTTGGCCTATAAATACATGTTTTTCCAAACCTTTTAATGTTGATCAATCCATTGGAAAACATCTATTTAAATCACATAACTTGTTGATTTTTAATCATTCACATTTAAGCCCTAGTTGTGTAAGTTTATCAATTTGCTCTAGCTTTCAATTGTTATCCTTGAGAGAGCAAATTGTAGTGAGCTTTTATTTGTATTATCTACTCACTAAGGAGTTATTGTGTCAGCTTTAAATTGTATTATCCACTCTAGAGAGAAAGAGAGAGAGAGAGTTCAATTTGTATCCAAATCATCATTTGCAAAGAGTGAGGGTTAGTAACCCTTGATTGCAAAGAAGAGGTTTTCTTCTTTGGAAGAGATTGGAGGCTCTTGTAACGGTTTGGTCTACACCCGTGAAGTAGATCGGATTAAAGGAATCCTCAAGAGGTGTTCTTGAGGGGTGGACGTAGGCCGCGGTGTGCGGATTGCCGAACCACTTGAAAACTCGGTTTGCAAGTGTCTCTTCCCTTATCTCTTTACTTTATTATTTGTGATTGTGCTTAATTTCTATTAAGTTTTTAAAAAGGTTTATTTTCCGCTAAAACCTTATTCACCCCCCTCTAAGGTTTCTATATTTGGGCCAACAGTATTGTTCCTCTACTTTCTAAATTGCCTGATCAATTTATCCATACTTAAAGGACGTTTGCTGGAAAACAATACGTTTTCTTGACACGCTCGCGCATAAGAACATTTTCTACCATACAAATTGAAATGGGTTGGACCAATATTAGAGAGAAATTATGAGGAATATATATGAAGATATATGCTTGATTTAGTGGGGTTGCTAAGATGATGGTGGGTCTATGTTGGGGCAAAGAGAGGGGCCTCTGTGGTTCGGAGAATTGAAAATGAAACTAGTGTTGGAGGCAGCGGTGTGTCGGAGTAGGCGACAGGGGCGGAGCTAGGAATTTTGGCCGGGTGGCTTAGGCTATACGGGGTTCGGGGCAGCGTCCTCGAGGCAATTTGTTTTGGGGTCTATTTGTATATAATTGACAATTTTTTTAGGATCTAGTATATAACTACGATTTTTTGGGATATGCTTATAATATGAGTCTATTTGGTGACACGTAAATATTGTAAAATGTCTTTCAAAATTCTAGGGGGGCCTATGTCACGCCCCGGAACCACCCAGATGATCCTAGGACACGTGGCACGCCACCAAGGCTTTACACAAGTGATTAAAGCTCCAAAAATAAATTTAAAATAAACTTAAACCAAATAAGCTCAACAATAATAAATAAAATAAATAAAATATAAAATACTGTCTTTACAATCAGCCAAAATAACCCTGTTTTAACAAATAGTAACTTCTCAAATAACACCATCAAATCATAGTCATGAGCTCCCAAAGTCCAAGCAAGAGTTTTTAAATACTTTAAGGAAAATACTAAATATAATCATTTACAACCAACCCAATAAATAAAGCTCCAAGTTCAAACGTCCCAATCTAATAACATTAGTTATAGTAACACTATGATCAAATAATCCCAACTAACACAGTCCAACCTTATATTACAAGAGTTAAGCTACAATCCAACTAAAGTGTAAAGTTTAACTAGAAATATTACATAAGCTTAAACCAACCAAAGTATGACTCGTACAATCCAGATTAAAACTAATTACAACTATATTGCAAGTTTTAAGCTAATAGCAAGTATAATTATAAACAACGCCACTGCAAGTCCCAAAAACCCATGAACTAGCCAAGCCACTTCCCAGCTCACTTCCCCGATTCCTCGCCGCGATCACCTACGATGGTTATTCAATAACCACTACAATATATAAGCTATATGCTTAGTGAGTAATGCTAATCATGAACATAGATAATAAACACGCTCAATTCAACATATTAAAAATAACTATAGTCTCTGGCATTTACTAGTTCACTCCCACCACTACCGGTTAGCCCGCGGCTCCACTCCCCAAGCCCACGTGACTAGTCATGACCCACGCCCTCACACGTGCGGTCCCATAGGCCTCTGGCGGCCGTGGTCGTCACCACAAAGATTACCTCATGGTGGTATAGAACTAGCAATTTTCATTGACCCAAATAGGCAACTCAACATGCTCATTTAATCATTGCACCATGCTTTCACAAATTAATTGGGCCTAATTTAGCCACATGAATTTTGCCCAATTATAATCTAAATAAATTAAATTAAACAAATTAGGCATGCTTTGGCATCACAATTGAACCCAACATGAAAATCATCCAAATATCAAAATTAACATCACTCACCTCTTGGGTTTCGCTCCTAATTGTGAAATTAGAGCCCTACTATGGACCAGGTACAAACCCTATACATAAATTACAAGTTATAAGCTAAAACCCTAAAATGGGTCGCGGAAAAACTACCACAGAACTCAATAAAATTAGTACCAATAGATTAGACTCACCCCCAGGAGTCCGAATATGTGACCTGTTTTGAAAACCGACGTTGTTCGGCGCGTCAATCGGCGTCGAGATCGTCAACCGCCATCGTAGTAATTCTCGTAACTTCTCTGTATGCACTAACCAAAAGTAGATGGAGATGGTAAGTCATCTCCCTAGGTGTCTTATATATAAACTTTTCCATTTTATTATAACCACCCCCAAGTTTGCTAGGTTTTGCAATTATACCCCTATTAAGTTTTAACCTATATTAAAACTATCCCCAATCTAAATGGGTGTTCGTCTATGTCTCGCATGGGTCCCATAAGTGGTCCCATATAATTATATGAAGTTGCTAATCAGCCTACTATTTATGTAACGTGTTCAATTCGTGCTCACAAAGGTATCCCTAATTGACCCCAAAAGTGGTCATCATCTAACAACATGATATTATTAACAATGAAATAATAAATCATTTAAGCCTTAATAAACATTTAGGCACATAGGGTATTCCACATATAATGTCCCATCTCAATTGGGACCCATCAACGCATATCCCAACTTGGGATTGCCATACTGGTCAAAACTGGGTTCCCAACTGGACACCCATAATCAACTTAGTGGGTCAATCCCACTCCAATAAGCGTCACATAACACATTAATTAACATTAACTCATGATTATGCATGCTAAAACAATATTAAATATAAACCGCGGGAGCGGGTGTCACAGCCTATTTCTAAAATGCATAAAATTCTCGCACTAAAAGTGTAATTTTTAAAATTCTAGGTTCCTTTCCAATTGAGTTGCATATCAATACATTTGTAGTTGATGGCACTAAATTGGGCCTTGGACCCCTTTGAGGGGCCAAAACATAAGTTGTGGGGGGGCCTAAATGTAAAATACTAAAAAAACTTAGGGTAAAATTTTAATTCTCAAAATCCCCCCCACCCCCGTCTCTTACTGCCCCTGGTAGGCGGTGAACCGGTGGTTTTTGTTACCTGAGAGGTTATGTGTGTCACTACAGGAAAATAAACTTTTCTTGGCGGTTATTTTCCGACATTTCAAAAAATGTCGAGAAAGGTAGTTTTTCTCGACGGTTCATTATGGTTGTAAAAGAAGTGCCAGGAAAAAGTTGTTTTCTCGACGCTAATTACGACACTATGTTATCCACTAGAAAATTTGATTTTTACCGACAGTTTTTACGACACTAATGCAAGTGTCGAAAAAAATTGATTTTTTTTGGCACTTTTCACGGTAATAACTTGAGAGCCAAAAAAATTGATTTTTTTCTAGCACTTTTTACTACAGTAAGTGTAGAGCCAAAAAATTTTTATTTTTTTCCAACACTTTTTACGGCAGTAAGAGAAGGGCCACAAAAAATAGACTTTTTCCTACCGTGTTTTTCGTGGTAGAGCTACTGCCTGAACAAATATGAAATCAAATATAATTAGTATTGTAATATATATATATATATATATATATATATTCTTTTGGTTTTAGGGATTGTTTGGGAATACCCAAAATATGATGTGGGGTTCGATCCTAATTTATGTTCTATTTTTTTTTTCCAATTAAGTGGTACATTATCATACGTATTAAAAAATTTATTTATTGGTTATACACACATGAATACGAACATGCCTATATAAAATGTCCCAAGAATTGCATTCTTTATTACAGATGCCTCCGCAAGTAAAAGGACATCTACAAAAATACTTAATTAGGTAGGACAAGTTCACTTTTGAAACAAAAAAATGGTTATGTATATACTCCGTAATATTTATAAAAAAAAAACCCTTAGGGGTCTATTTGGGAATATCCAAAATAGGATTTGGTTCAAATCAAGTTCACTTTTTATATCTATTTTTTTTTTGTGAGAACTAAGTGTAGATTGGTTAGGCAGATCGAGACCATTTTTTAAGAAATATATAGACTGGATAAGAACTTCTATGTAATAAATAGACACTCACCAAATTAGGTTCTCCTAAGAACTACATAAAAATTGAACTTGGACTGTACCATGTTCTGTTTTAGGCCTTTCCAAACAGGCCCTTAGTATTCATAAGAATTGGATAAAAGTGGGATTAGGCCTAAACTATTTTCAGCATTCCCAAACTAGCCCATAACATGGCCATTAAAAAAAACTAAAAAAATATTAGTACAAAAGTGGTTTGAAACTTGTGGTAGCTAAAATAGCATTACAAAATATTATCTCCCGCCAAAGTGTATAAATTTTTATATATTTTTTTTATCGCAGTGTGTATAATTAACCTTGTTAGAATAACACTCCTATTAAAAAAAACAAAATGACGGTTTTTGGAATGCTTTAATTGGGTATATGTTGAGAAAACCTAACTTTTCCAACCTCCTCTCTTTGACGATCGCAAGAGTCGGCGTTCAGTAACCGTAACCGGCATCTATTGCTGATCAAGGATTTCACAGTATTAACTCTCTCTCATCTCTCATCTGTAAGTATCAATCCTATGTAAACTGAATACATGTTAATAAAGATATTTTCTATGATACATTTTAGTGGTTTTGGTTGAATCTTACATTCCAATTTGGTATCAAAATATAGGTGTTTGATCCCAAAATTTTACAAGTAGTTTCCAACATGTTGCAACTTTAAAAATCACTTTAATTTTAAAAGCAAAATAGTTTTCAAAGTTACTACATGTTGGACTTGTCACGCCCCGACGTAGCATAAATAAGGAAAGCGTTTAATTTCCTTTATGGACCCGTAGGCCGCGACAGTTTGAAGGATCGATTCCGTCCCCAAACGTCGAACAACAGTAATAAACAATGATCAGAGTAGAGCTATCAAAGCTTATAAAATTCTTCTAACTTATTACAGATTACAATACTGGGTCAACTAAGGCACAAGCCGCCTTAAATCAAAACAATATCTTAAGTCTATTACAGTCATCCTTATTACAAGCAGTTCATAACTAAAACATATAACTTAAAAGCATAATAATTAAGCAGGTTCCTCATTCCAAAAGCCGCCATTCTCAGTTAGCGTAGTCATAAGTTTCTTCCTGATTAAAACCTGAAAAGCCTGAACACGAATGTCCAGGACGCATCGACGCCGTCAGCTTCAAAAAGCTGGTGAGTATTAAAAACATGACTTTGAATGTAAAACATATCCATTTACCTTTTTCCATTTTCAATTTACAAAATCAATAGTTTGATCATAAAAAGAATTCATTTTAGAGCACCACGAGGAATATATTAAAAGTTGTTCATTCATTAAAACACATGCTCGTGTATGAAATAATGCACCCCACTCATCTTACCGACTCTTTTCTCTCGACAGACCCCACAACAACCCTCTATCTTACTCCTGTATCTTTGAAACACTAAGGTAGCCACACTTTAGCAACGGGGCGCCAGGGAGTGTCCAGTTTGCCTCACACTTTGGTCCGGGGTACCAGGGAGTGTCCATTGCCTCACACTATGAATACCCTAACCGCCATGCAAATACCGGGGCAACCCCTCTCGCAGTATCCAGACTTGAGTTATCAGGGAGTGACTGTTGGCCACACTTTAGCACTTCCATGGGTGCCAGTGAGTGTCCGAGTTCGGCGTCACACACTTTAACGCTTCCATGGGCGTCAGGGAGTGTCCATATTTGCCACCGTCGCATTTCAAAGATACCCACGCCTCTTTTTCAACTACAATCACCACCGCAATCTCAATCACAATCACAATCACAACCACAACCACAATCACAACCACAACCACAACCACAACTCATACTCTTTTCCACACTAACCATTACTCTTTCCACACTGACTGTCACCCACATGCATGTACCACTGACCCACATGAATGTCATGAAACTCTAAAACATAAAGCACTTTACTGAATTAAAGGCACAACGCAAGTACGGGAATTGATAAGTCAAAACACAACGTCCAACTCGTTCAAACATGAATAATTGGGGTTCTGTTTTAAATAAACTACCCAAACAGAACCTTAACAGTATATGAATTTCATCCAAACAGTCCCTTAGCACAAAACAACAAAAACCACAAACTGCCGGAAATCGCGCGCGCGGGCCGCTCGCGCGAAAGGTCGCTCGCGCGGGCCGCTCGCGCGATCTGGCCGATTTCCTTTTTCTTTTATAAACTTTTCCATCTGCCTGGGGAAGCCAACCTCGCGCGCGCGGATCGCTCGCGCGATAATTCGCTCGCGCGGTCCGCTCGCGCGATTTGGCCGATTTTCATTTTTCCTTTACAAAAACTCTTCCAACGGCCAAGGTACAGGGGAATCGCGCGCGCGGGCCGCTCGAGCGAGGGTCGCTCGCGCGGGCCGCTCGCGCGATCCTCGCGCGCGCGATCGTGGCGCGACCTTTCACTGAGGCTTCGTCTTCTTCCCCAGACTTCCTCTGTTTCAGTTTTAAGGGGTCAAAATGACCCATTTTGCAAACTGAAAGCAACCATACCTTATTATATATGGATTTCTTCGTTTTTGAACAAGGATTATGAATTTGAAATCAATTTTACATGAATTAACCCGTAGCTCTTGAATTTTATGAAAAACCAAAAGTTGTCAAAACTTAATTTCTTTATATACTTTTTCATATGAACGAATTGAGTTCTAAAACTTTGACAGTAGCTACTAGGAACTATAATCTTCCTAAATCATCTCTAAGAATTCGTTTTGGTTAAGTTTTGAAAATAGTGATTTTGAAGCTCAAGCTCCCATGGTTAAAATCAACAATGGTGATTAACAAATTCACACATACAAATGATAACTAAGCATGAATTACATTCTAGAGTGAGTTTAGAATACTCACTGTGATTAAGAGATGAGTAATTGTTGAGAAAGATAAGCTTAATAAGAATTAACCCAAGCTTGACTATGGAGGATCAAGAGCTTCTTCTTTCTAAAAAAAAATCTGCAATTCTCTATCTCTCTGAACTCTCTCTATGTCTCTATATTTTAGTTGTGAATGTAAATTTCAGATTGTAAGTGTGTGAGTGTTGTATGTATAGGGAAGCCAAGCTTAGGCTACTTGGAGCCCAAGAACTACCAAGTTCACTCAACAAAAGAAATTTTGGTTTTAATTTCTGAAATTACCCAAATGATTCAGCATTATTCATACGTATATACATGCATATACACTCTCAGATTATTGAAGAGCCAAGCTAGGCTAGTAGGGGTTCAAGCTAATGGTGTTTGGGAAATGCAACTTTTGGTCACAAGAATACACACACACACACACAAAGCATTCCCAAACAAGACTTAGTCAAATGATTACTTGCCATTAATGGAATAAAGCAAATGTCCAAATCGGTCACTTCCAAAATCTGTGGAAGCTCACATCGCGCGGACAGTTTTGAACATAAACTGGTATTTTCGGGGCGCGGTGGTCACCACAAAAATACAGAAAATTCATTTTAGTGTAAAGATTGATTTTCTGGTTTAATAAAAATACAGTTTGAGTTAACAGAAAATATTTTCACCGTTTTGAAATACAGATTTGAAATTTAACACAGGTTTTACAAATTTTTTTACAAAATTGTAGTTTGACCCCAAAAGAAATTCTAAATGTGAATTAAACAAGAAATTAAAATATCAGCATACCACACCAATTGAATTAAATATGACAATGCCAAAATTATGAAAGATGTCAGATTAAATTTTAAATGAAAATGCAGGTTATTACAGGACTAAATTTCAATATTTTGTGACTAAAATCTCTAAGATGTATCTTACAAACAAAAGCAATTGGATGTATCATAGACTTTTTTGTTAATTAAACAGTAGAAAAGGCATTTTTTTTTTCATTTATTTTATTGGTAGTGCAACGTTTAAAATTTTATAGATATTGTGCCTTGTTTTTGATTTCTCTAATGGGTCTCAAGTCATTTACTGCTGCTTCTTTTTTTTAAGTATTAATTGAATCAGATCTTAAACCAAGATATAGATATATAAACCCAAATATTAAGGGATAGACAGAGGTACACATTGCCTATAATTTAAACCATTCAAGCAAGTGATTGAATATGAAAGTGAAAGTAATGTAATGGAGTATTTGGGTATTGAATAAGTTATTAGAAGGATTTTTTTACGTAGGCTTAGAAAACTTCAAACACGTTACTTAAAGGTTTTTTTTCCCCTCTGATCATTAGATATGTATTTAACTAAAGATAATGTTATGGTTCTCAAATTTGTATTTTAAATTTGGTTCCTAACGCATGGTAGTGCGACCACATTCATTTTTATGCTTAAAACTAATTATATACATGACATGTAAACATATACCCATGCCCAAGGTTAGAAAGAGGGTGTGTAGATGCATACCTGGTGCCCAGTTCCAGTCTAATTCCATATTTAAGCTCCCAAGGCAACCTCAAATGGACTCCCAATTTTAATTTCAATATCAAAATAGTAATGAGGCAAAAGTTATAATTTTTGCAAGTTCCTGATATTTTCTTATTTACAACACTTGAGATTTCCAGTTATGCACTTTAATTGTTTTCTTTTTACTACAAAAAACTAGTCGACAAAATCGTTGGAATCGGAGTAAGCAAAAGACACTTGATATTTTCTTTTTTGCTAACATGGAGGGCCACACTTGAAACAATTCGCAAGTTCTCAATCAGGTGCATCATCCGTTTTTCCTTTTGTACCTTGTGGATCCCGACAGGTAAAAAATACACACTATTTTA
Source organism: Hydrangea macrophylla (assembly GCA_033977485.1). Taxonomy (NCBI): domain Eukaryota; kingdom Viridiplantae; phylum Streptophyta; class Magnoliopsida; order Cornales; family Hydrangeaceae; genus Hydrangea; species Hydrangea macrophylla. The sequence continues at coordinate 14,646,425 of CM066987.1, forward strand.
TATAATGTTATCTACTATTGTTATTATATTGAGTAAGTATATTGCTTGTGACATTAACTTAACATTAATGGGTAGGATTTCGGATCACCAATGTCACAACACAACTTACCACAAGCATCTCCTTTGCAACCCCAACCACCACAAGTCCACACCCTACTAGAGTGCCTTCATCACAACCTCTCAATCCATCTCACGAGGTGAGAAAATTTGAAAATATATGTACAAGGATTTCTAATTTCTGATCATCTGGTGTAGTGGTATTGTGTGATAACAAACAATACTAAAAAAAGGTTTAATATCTTTCTTTTTCTTTATCTTTTTTTTTTCCCCCCATCTTATTCAATTGTTGTTGTTCTCATTTATATATATATATATATATGTGATTAATACATGTTACACAAATGCAGTCACAAAATTTGGGGAAGAAAAAGAAGCAAAAGTCTAGCAACAAGGTAACACCATTATATTGATTTGATTAATTGCTATGTTGTCTAGTTCAATCATTTTTTATGTCAAAAATTATAATTTGACTTTAAGTTATTGAGTTATACATGCAACCGAATCTTATATTTGTAGGGTGAGAAGAAAGTAGATATTGTTAAGTTTAGTGTACCGAAAGAATTGAAGTTGTCTCGAAAGGAGTTATTGTTAGTAAAGATCCTTTGAAAGAAGTATGGGGAATACTATCGGGGACAGACTTTTTGGAAAGTATATGTTGAACAAATACTTGTGGCTGAAGTGCGTTTGAACAGATACTATCAGAGATACTCTTAAAAACGGTGTCGCGTGGCGTTGTCTTGATTTACCTCCTTCGTTATTATTTAAATTTGCATACGTTACTTTATTTAGTAATTAATTACAATTTATTATTATTGAAATTTGTTTCTTTTTTTTTGTAGGGTCATGCTGATGATCCAGATGAATAGATTTGAGGATTGCTATAGGTGCAAATGAATATCATTTTTATTTCATGTTAAAAGTGACTCAATTTGCTCCAAATTACTAGCAAATGACTTTTATAAACAGATGGATTGCATGATGGTTGGGATTTTTTTCCTTTTACGTATGTGATGTATGGATTACTTTTAACTTCTTTTTTTTTTTGACATTTTGATTTATATTTGGACATACTTTGAATTTTCCTTTTATTGAGAGTTGAATATTTTAAGAGATACTTTACATGGTTATTAGTATGAATGTGATTATTTATGTGATTTAGTTTATTGTTAGAGATTTGTTTGTATTGCAATTTTGTGTATACTATGTTTGAGTTACATTTTTCATGTTTGATAGATTGTCGGGATAAAGCAAGTAACACTTCTTTAACCGTCAGAATAAAATTTTTTGCACACTTGATCTGTCGAAAAATAAGAGCATTGCCCACACTACAATATTTCCACATTTGATAAACCGCCGAAAATAAGTGCATTATCCATACTTTACTACCGTCGAAATAAAATAATTTCCACATTTGGAAACCGTCGAATATATTATTTTTTATGTCACTAATTTTTGGCTGAGAATAGTTTTTTCCGACACTACATTTTGGTGGATAAAAAGTGTCGCCAATATTATTTGTCCCTACACTAGCAAAATTGCCAGAAGTAGCGTCGGAAAAAACTTCCGGCGGTTTGCACAACTGTCGGAAAGTATTTACCACCCCCTTTTTCTCGGTCAGTTGTCGTTCCGCCAGGAAAAGCGCCGGAAAAAGTTTTTGCGACGCTTTTTGCTTATTCTCGACACTTTTTGCGTGGAAAAAAAACCATTTTTCCTGTAGTGTGTGTGTGTGTGTGTATGTGAGAGAGAGAGAGAGAGAGAGAGAGAGAGAGAGAGAGAGAGAGAGCGGGAGAGTGGAGGGGATTTCTATACATATTTATGTATGTATGTATAGGGTATAGGTGTTTATACACAGTCACAAATAGAACTAAATAAAATGCATATTAAATGTAAATTACCTTGGTGGGAATATTGTCATTCATTGAGGGTATCCTTGACAATAAACATTTCATAGTAGCTGATGTCAGCAATTTCTATAAGGGGGTGAGACGGTGAGTCAGTTCACTAACAGAGGGGAGGTGAGTGTTACTCAACCTCAAATCTCAAGGGAGGTTAGAGTAATTTTTCCAAATAAAATGGAGGTCCGTGTAATTAGACCAAACCTCAACGGAGGTCGGTGCAATTTATCCTATAGAATTATCTTCTTTTCTTTTTTGATGAACCTACATGATAGAGAGCCTGTTTTTTTTTGTCTTTTTTTTTTTTTGGGGGGGGGGGGGGGGGGGGGTGGTAGGGGGGTTTAAACCGCGTTCTGATAACTTTTGGAGTCCAATTGCAATGGCCATTTGGTAGCCAATTTTTGGGTTACAAACACCGGCTTAAACGCGTTTGACCAATGATTGGTTTGGGTTTGACGAGCAATGTGCCAAAGCTGGGGTTGAACAAGCTAAGCCCAATTGTGGTCAACAATTTGGTCAAAATGATGGATCAATTACAGAAGTACCCCTGACTTTTTCTGAGTATGCAGCGAATGCACTAATGCCTTGTTTGTTTGCCAGGTGGATAAAGCGGTATTGTATTAAAGTGTAGTTAGTTATCTTGTGATAATTAACCACATGATTAAACAATGCAGTATTATTTTTATACTGTGTTTCGTTCGTGCTGGATTATACTGGGGATAAAATTCAATTAATCCAATACTGTGTTTGGATGTCCATGGTATAAGGCTGGATTAATCTGTAACTTTTCATAAATGCCCCTTTTGCTAAAAAATTACCAAATTGCCATGAATATACCAAAACACCTTCACAATAAAAGCATTTTTCATAACATTAACTACAAAATACATATATCCCACATTGTTTTTAAGCAACATAAATAAATAAATAAATACAAAATACAAAAAATACATAACAATATCAATAAAAATAGAATTCTAACATCAACAAAATATACATAATAGCATAGTTTTAACATCTACAAACAACACCACCACATAACATAGTTTTAACATCCACAAATAACACCACCACATAGCAAAGTTCTTACATCAACAAAAATAAAGTTCTAACATCAAACAAAACATAGTTTTAACATCCACAATTAACATCACCACATAAAACTACGTAAAAGTATCAAATCTCTAAATGACCTACAACTCTCCCCTAAATAGTAATGTAACTCATTCTGCCTTGAATTCATTTGGAAGACTAAATAACACATCCATTTTCCCGGTATCCTTTGCAATCATAGTGACTGCCTTGAGTTTGTCGCTCATTCCCAAGTTCTCCAACTTCTCTATTTCTCCATAAATCCTCTTTCTACTGTCACTCACATCATGTTGATAACCCATCCTTGTGCAGATCACTTGCATTTTATCCTTGGAGTCTTCACAAAATTTGTTAATTGCTTTTGACATGCTCCCTAGTTCAGTAGCCATGATATCATTCCCTCGAACTCTCTTTCTTCCACCTTGTTTAGTAACAATTTTATCGTTCTTTGAAAACCAGCAACTTCATCAGCCATGTCTTCTTCTCCATTGCATCAGCGGCATCCGTTGGCTCTGCCATTTTCCCAGTGGCACGGTCTTTTGCAAATATGGTGCACCATGCTAGATAATAAGGACATAGTTTGTGTCTTGTTCCCTTTAAATTAGGATCTCTCTAAAAAAATGTCATTAATATAAAGGTTGTATATCATAACTAGTGTCATTTTATCCAAAACAATAAAATATACATTCACTAACACGTCCCATGTGGTGTCATTGGGGCAGTCGAGTGTTTTAGTACTGTCATTCCATCCTTAGTAGATTTTTTGTTCCTTCACTTTTTTAATGTTCTTGGCATTTATTTTGACACAAGTTAGATTTAAACATTTCAAACCAAGAACAAATTGACATAAACACACACACACACACACTCTCTGGACAAACAAAGCATTAGTAGACAAAAAAACACACACACACACATATTCACTTTTTCAACATTGTAGACAAAATCAACATTAGTTTTTGGATTACATATTCCTTTTGGGATAGACAAAGCAATGGCCAAATAAGGAATAAATAACTTTATGTGACAATTCAAAAACTAGTGCCTTTAACTAAAAAGTAAAATTCTTGAGAAAAGGGATGTTGATGGTTCCTTCATATTAAAAAAAGAAAAAAGAAAAAAAAAAGGAAAAAAAATTAAAGTTCTCAGGTTCTGTAATATAAAAAAAACCACACACAACTTTTTTTTTTTGGCTAGACAAATCAATACAATCTTCTATATATGATTCCCAAGTTCTTTCATATAAAAATATAACAATAATAAAAAGATCCCAAGAAAACCACATAACCCCCAACCTCAGAAAGGAGAATCAATGAGGGATAGATATATGGTTGCCATAAATATAGAACTAGAAGGAACTTAAGAAAGAAAGTAATGAAAACACAAAATGTGATGCTAGGTAACAATTTCAGAAAAGTAGATATAACCATGAAACTCTATATATGATTATATGACCCCAGATACCGAGTAGTGTTGATGGGTTAAGTGAGGTCTTAACAGTTAACTCAAGTAGAAAGTGCTTATTTAGGCCTTTGCCTTTGACTTTTGGAGGATTGACTTTCTCTCCTGAAGCTAGTTTTGATTAGCAAATCAGTTTAGAAGGAATATCCCAATACAAATTGGTAAGTTGAAGAATTTACACTTTTGGACCTTAGAGCATCTCTAATGCACCATGCTATTTTCAACATGTCAATTTTATTTTTTTGGCATTGTTACAGTGGTTAAATGCTATATTTTGACATTTCTGCTCTAATGCTACATGTCATTTCAAATGCTATAATTTGGCACAACTATCATTCATCTTCCAACAACTACTCCCAACTTCCATTGAATCTTGGGTGATGCTTAACCAAGCTTGACAAATTGCTACATCTTGATCCATTGTGAAGGCCTTCCTCCGATTTGTTGATTGTTGATTGTGTTCCAAGGTTTTGAGAGAAATAAAGTGCAAGAAAAAAAAATTCACAAGACTCACATGAGCATATATAAAATTTTGGGTGGAATACTAAATTTATAGAGTTTTTATTATGGGCAAAATGTCATTTATTAAATGTAAACATTTGAGAAAGAGCCATTGGTGCTCAAAATTATATCCGTTGCTGCTCAAAAATAGAGTTGTTATTGGTCAAAATTAGAGCCGTTGGATGCTCAAGATCTGACATGAGTTGATGATGTGTCACAAATGGCACAAATTATTTCCTATGCCAAATATGTCACGAAATGCTGTCAAGTCAAATTTTAGCACGTCATATAGCAGGGCGTTGGAACGCCATATTTAGTGGTCAATTCTATAATTTAGAAATGGGAAGTCAAATTGGCATTGCGTTGGAGGTGGTCTTAGTAACAACAATTTTTCCAACAATAATACTAGATTCACAAAAAATTCCACACAAAATTTCATATTCAACACATTTTGGCCTTTGATTAGGATGAGTCCAGTATATGACCCATGTAGAATTATTAGGTATGAAATTTTATGCAAAATTTTGTGTGAATTTAGCATTACTCTTTTTCCGATGGGTTTGACAGAGTCGCTTCAAGATATGACTTCGTTACAAGAGTTGGCCTTATCAAACTACTCAATTGGCGGACACCTAGTGAGTCTAGAGTGGAAAAAACTTGCAGGCTAGGTTTGGGAGAGAGAGAACCTGTGAGTCATTAAGGCCCAAATATCTTAGCCTCTTTCACTCTGACATGGATTCTGGAGCTCCACCTGTCAAGCCAAATGTTAGTGGTTATACCTATAACCTAAATAACAATGCTAGGCACATATCTTTAATTACACTCCAAACCACATCTTTATTTTTAATGCATATAACTTGTACTGTGTAAGTACTCTCTCCGTTTCATATTAAGAGTCTCTTTTGGGAATTCCAACTTATTAAGGAGGCAACCTTAATTTTGGTGAGATTTTCAACTTTTCAACATTACCCTTTTGAAATTCAAAATTATAGTGTCACATAAAAAAAAAAAAGAGGGAAGAGTTGAATGTAATAAAGGACAAATTTGGAAAGTGTGTATTAAATTACTTTGACTTTTCAAAGATGACTCTTAAAATAGGACATTAAAAAATGACATCAATGACTCTTAATATGGGACAGAGGGAGTAGTACATAGAAAAATATAAAAAATTCAAACAACACAGAATACATGCATTTAAAGCAAAAAATGTAGTTTGAAGTGTGGTTGAAGATGTGTGCCTAGCATTATTCTAACCTAAATAGTAGTAATAATCTGACAAGTGAGCTTAAATTCTCTAAGGGGTTTTATGGGGAAATGGGCCAGCACCCGAATGGGTTGGTCTCAACATGGGCCATAACTCCATCTCTCAAGCCTAATGTTAGTGGGCTGTACCTAAATGGTAATAGTCCAGTATGTGAGATTAAATTCTAAGATGGGTTTTATGGGAAAATGGGCCGGTGTTTTGGGTCTTGGGTAACCCTTATCTTTGTTGGTCTCAGCGGCATGGCCCATTTGATGCTATGAAAGTGGGGATAAAAAAAGGGTGATGCTAAAGCCAAAGCACAAAGTGTCACTAAAAGCTTTAGTGACACTTAGATATGTGTCACTAAAGCTTTTAGTGACACTTTGTGCTTTGACATTAGCACATTATGCTTTGGCATTAGCACTAGCCTAAAAAAATCCCAATTAATGATCTCTGTGGGATTCTCAAGCCATAGTTTTTTTTTTTTTGAAGAGCTCTATAGTTGAGAGCATTTTTCTCACTCATTTTTTGTGCAATTGCTCATTAGGTCTTTACTGGATGATATGTGTCTCATTCCAGTAATTATGTTGATAGTACAAGGACAAAATGAGAATGAAATAGAACACATGTCACCCAATGAAGGTGTGGGTGAATAATGGTGAACCAAAAAAGGATAAGCAAAATGCTTTATAATTTTAATGGGGTTTGGTATATATTTACGGTAAGAAACATTGAGTTGTTTGGGACAGCATGTGTTTTACGATTGCAACAACTTTTATCGTAATGGATTATAATTCAAATTAATTTTGATAATTTTGATGTTTGAGTACTATATTCTAAAAGTAATTCTGAATGTCCAAAAAAAATACAATTTTGCCATTGGAATGACCTATTAGCATTAAATACATAGTTACATTATTTTACAAATATACATATTATTTAATAGTAATAGAAATTAATTCAGTGGATCTGTAATATGTATAGCAATAGAAATTAATTCAGTGGATACATATTATTAGTAATATGTATTTTATTAAATATACATTTTATTAGTAATATACATATTATTATTATTAAGTCAGTGGATCTGTTGCTACTAAAGTTAGCTTGCGAAGTTAAACCCCAATTTGGCCTATCACTGGTTCTATGTAAGAAGACTTCCATTCTGGTACTTCTATGGGACGTGAGGATAACTTTAGTCAAGCAAAACTCTGTGGTTAGTGCGCTTTTGACGTGGGCATCTCGTTAAGGAACCCTGACTGCGCTGGTAGGAGACTTCTATATTCACGCCTAGGGGAGCAACTTGGAACGAAAATTTCCGATTCCGTTTCGGAAAATTCCAATTTTGGAAACAAAAAATGCATTCCAAATTCCGAAAATCCCGAAAAAATTCGGATTGGAATCGGAATATTGTTTTGAGAATTCTGAAAATTCCGAAAAGTATGCCGAAAATATTCCAAAAAATATTTTCCGAATTATTCCAAAAATATTCCGAAAATTTTTCGAACTTGCCTTATATTTGTCCCACATCGGTTAATAAGGAAGCAAGACGAGGAAGGTGAGTCTATAAATTAGTCTCAAGCTACCACCGCATTAGTTCCAAGATAGTAGCTTGCATTGAAAAATTCCAAAAATTTTGAAAACATTGAATTCCGATAATTATGAAAATTCGGAATCGAAATGGAAAATGAAAATTCCAAATTTTCAAAATCAGAATCGGAACACATTTTGGAATTCCGCAATTTTCGGAATTTTTTTCGAAAGGCCAATTTCCGATCTGTTCCGTTCGACTTGCACCCATAGTCATGCCTAAAAAAGTAAGCCACCTACGATTCCCCCCCTCCAACCCTTTTTTTGGGTTAATTAGAGATACACCCTTGTAATTGGTCCATTTTAACTTTTCCCCCTATACTTTAAATAGTGTCACTAATACCCCCTATACTTTGGAATAAGTGAAATTGATAGATAATCAGTTAAATTTAATGGGGCGTAAGCCATGTTTGGCAACAACTTTTGAAGTTTATCGATAATTACGAACTCCAAAAGTTAAAAAAAATATTTGGCAAATTGCCTCTGCAATTGCAATGTGCCAAAAGCTATTAGACAACTTATATCATTCGCAATTATTTGTGATTATAATGTATAAGAAAAAGAAGCTACCAAACAGTCTTCAAGAAGTATTAGAGACACGTTTGAGACTTCGAGGGGGCAAATTGAAAAATGTGCTCATCATAGGGGGTCAAAGTGCCAAATATTTCACTAAAGAAGTTTCTATTCCATTAATTTTAACAAAATTCTTAACATTTTTATTTTAGTCCAACATACAAGAGGTATTAGTGATACGATTTGAAGTACATGGGACAAGTGAAAAAGGGTCTAACTACGAGGGATATATGTGTAATTAACCCCTTTTTTTCCCTCAACAATCTATATTATATTTTAGAACTTTGTCCTACTAGGACAAGTTGACTAGGATAAGAATAAAATGCTATTTGCTGACTTGGATTGCTGAGTTGGAGTGTAATATTTTGTAACCCTCAAATCTCTCTTCACAATTCCTATCTCTAATCCCCAATCTCTACCTCACAATACCCCCTCACATTCTGCCGCACAACACCCTCACAGCCTACCTCACCCAAAATCACACCTCCAAACCACCGCAGACCCACACCACTGCCCCTCTCTCTCTCTCTCTCCACCGAACCACAATTACCCATTTCTTCCTCTTCTTCTCCCACTCTCACCTCTCCTCTCCTCTCGGCTCAACCTCCCCTCATCCACCCTCAAGATCTTCTCTCTCCTCATCCACCCTCACCCTCCTTCTCCTCCACCTCCGCCCCACACCACCACAACCTTGGTGATCGGAAAAAAGAAGAAGCTCGGTAAAAAAAAAACCTCAGGTCTGATTTTTCTCTTTCAAATTTTCTTTTTTTCTTTCCATAATAATCGATCCCCAATGTTGCAGATCCCCAAAAGGGTTTCGAAAATTCAAGCTCTGGTCAAAACTAAATGGGTTTTGAAAAGGGTATGCGTTTCGAAAAGGGTTTCGATGATAAACAATTTGTTTGATCTGTTTGCTTGATCTCTGGTCAAAAGAGTTTCGAAAATTCAAGCCAAATGGGTTTCTATAGACATAGTTGCTTGATCTTTCTTTGTTTTTTCATGTGGAAAATCCATTTGACTTTGCACATATCAAGCTCCGTTATTTTTAGTTGCTTGATCTTTCTCTGATTCTTTGGTTTCTCTAGACATAGTTGCTTGATCTTTGGTTTTTTTTTTTCCCATTTCTTTTTGTTTCTTTTTAGTTTCCTTTCTTTTTCTTTTTCTTTTTTCTAACCCATATGTTCTGTTATTTATTTTTTATTTTCAAACATGTCTGCAATTCTAATTTGATTGCGTGTGATTGGTAATTGTTCCATTTTCTTTTGTTTACAACTTCACCCAATTGTAGTCCCCAACTTTTCTTTTGTTTCCCATTTTTTTTTTTCTTTCCATTTAATATCATTTTGCACATCTTTCCATTTTTTTCCCTATGGAAATCAGAAATCTGAGATTCATGTTTCCATTTTGCAAATATTTCCATTTTGCTATATCCTATACAAAATCTCCTCCCATATTTTATGTTTCTTTCCTTTGATAATACTGAAAATCTCCGTTCCTAGATTATTCAGTCAATCACAATCAATTATCTCTCCTAGCAAAATTATCTCTCCTCAATCTGCGTTCCTAGCAAAATTATCTCTCCTTGCAAAATTATCAAAATCTGCGTTCCTAAAATCTCTCTTCCTAGCAAAATTATCTCTCCTCAATCACAATCTCTGTCCCTAAAATCTTTATTATATATATAGACTTCAAAGACTCCATTTTCTTACACAGTCAACACGTTATCTATCTCACGTTATCTCTCTGAAGTTCTCTCTCTCTCTCTCTCTCTCTCTCTCTCTCACACACACACACACACACACACACACACACACACACACACACCATTTGACAGGTATGTCCAAGTTCTATATTTATTTTCTGATAACTTCCTACTTTTTCATGTGTTCTTACGTACTCTGTATGTAAGTAAGAGTGTGTGATTACTCTGTATGTTGTATTCTTACATACTAAGTACCTGTGCATAAACAATAGAGCAATTCTTTTACTTCCCAATTGATGATGTTTTTTCCTTCTTTCTTTGTCTTGGTAATAATGATGTGGAAAACATGTATGTTGTGCAAAATGTATCAAACATTGTTGTTGCATGGCCTATTCCTGTCAGTTCAACTCTTCAGGTTGAGAGTGGTTTGATCTTATTCTTCTTCATATTTTAATAGGAACGAATTTTGAGGTTTTCTTAACAAACATCTCCCCCCAAATTGAGTTGTTTTATTATCAAACATTTTCCCCCTAATTTCTTTACAGAATTTCCTTTAAGTTAAAATCTCATTTCCTAAAATATTTGAGTTAATTCACTTCAATTGCAGTAAACATCTCTCACTATAATTACAGGCATTTATTGATGGGCAAGTCTATAGTGAGCTCTCATATAAGAAGCTTCTCATAATAGACTTACCCTTTATTGATTTCCCTTTTTCTTCATTCCAAAATGGGTATGCTTTCATTGATTTCCCATTTTTTTTTATTTCCCCTATTTTGCTTTCCGTACGTTTATTATCTTTCCATTTTAATTCCAGTCAATCATCTATATTATAGTAATGCACACTCTCTCTTCTGAAACGATGACTATGTTAATTTTGCCCCACATTTTATGCTCTTTTTTTTTGTGCCTAAACTCATTCTTTCCCTTTTACTTACCTTTTATTATCTCCTAATTAGTCAGCATAATCAGTGATCACAATTTAACTCTCTTCAAACAATCAATTAATCACAATTTCCCTCTCCCAAAATAAGTCAATACTTTTGATTTCATTTTCATTCACAATCTTTTATGGAATTTAATCAAAGTATTCTATGGATTCTTCTAGAATTTTCTATGATTTTCTTTTCTCTAACTGCATTTGGTTCATTTTTTCCAGAAGAGAGATAGAACAAAGAACATTCATTAATGCTTCATGCTTTCAATAATTCAATTTTTCCCTCTCATTAGATCAATTCTTAGCTTTAAATTTCTTCAGGACCAATTAAGGCATTCAAATTCTTAGCCATGAAAACATAGGGTTTAGGTTGATATTTAAGGCCTTCAAAAGTTTAATGGAGCATAACCACATGGCAGGCCTTATTTGAAGGAAAATACGATGAGTAAATTAGTAGTTGTGTATTCAATTCTACATGTGGGAAAACAAACGACCCATTTGAAGCCGTTTGAATGTTTTTATGAGATACTCTTTAATGCGTTCATGGTAACTTTGCATAAGATTCTTTTTAAAAGGTGTGTAGCATTGTTCAATCTCAATGGAATAGAGTACCCTTTATTGTGGCATTGTTCTCTCAGCCGACACATAGTTGTGTATTCAATTCTACATGTGGGAAAACAAATGACCCATTTGAATTTTTTTTATGAGTTACTCTTTAATGTGTTTATGGTAACTTTGCTTATGATTCTCTTTAAAAGGTGTGTAGCATTGTTCAATCTCAATGGAATAGAGTACCCTTTATTGTGGCATTGTTCTCTTAGCCGACACATGTTTAATAATGATTTTTCCCTGTTTATGAGGAGTGCAAAACTCTTCTCTCTTGAAGGGGTAAGAATTGTTGGCTCTTTGTGGCCGACGACCGCTGAAAAGCTTTTGGGCAATTGACCATGTTTATCCAATATTCATTTTAGGCTCACCAGTTTCTATGTTATGCATTTTTTGCAGTCTTTGCTTTGAAGTGTGAATCCCCCTTTTAAAATATTAGTTCCATATTAACTTTTTATGTCCAGTTCGACTAATTGAAATATTTTGTTGTTTTGTGTGGTCCATTGCTCATGCATTTGAAATTGGGTAAATCTTTTCTCTCTAGGACTTTAGCATGGGCTGTTTTCTATGAAGATTTTAATTTTTTGTGCTTGGGGCTAAGGTAAGCATCTTATAGGTGATTTGACATTTAAATTTATAATTTTCACCAATGCTGTGCATGAACTACAATTGAAATCTGAAGTTCCTCAAGGTTGACCCTATTTGAACTACTTTAAGGACGATGCTATCTACATAGGATTTTTACTAATCTTTGTATTTTTCTCAATTTGTTATTTTTGAGGTGGTATTTTAATGTGTACTGGGAGGTCAACTTGGTTACTTTGTGATCATTATACAATGTGGTCAATTGATACTTCTTTGTATGTGTGTACGCGCGGTACAGTTGTGTAGAGAGTCTTACCGACTGAACGCATGTATGTTAGAATTTTCGGTAGTGAAAATATTAACAGGGCTAATGTTGAAATAACAAAAGAGACTTTGTGAAATTTTTATTTTTCAATTTTTATTTTACGGTAGTTTTTGTATGTTTTATAAAGTTTTAGAATTAGTTAGAACCAATTTTTATTGCTCATTTTAGACTTATAAATGCTCTTCTTCTTTTTTTTCGGGTAGTGCCCTCGGGCACGGGTAATACATATTGTATATATAAAGAGTAATGCTATGCTTTCCAAATCCAAATCTCAAAAATCCATCCCAAATGATATAGTAGTAGGACCACTGAATTTTGATTGGAGACCACTGTAGAGTCATTTCAACACAATCTACAAACACCATAATATGTCTATCTCTGAAAATGTGGAGTCCATTGATATTGTAGGGTCTACAATTAAGAGAGATAGACACTTTATGATGTTTGTGTTAGATTTGTTTGTGCCCAATACACTAATGACCTGACTTACCTGCAAAGGCTGCAATGACACCAGGTCCATTGCCTTTACCAACAGGATACCTTAATCAACGGTTTATTTATGTTTACCCACCATGTTGGATTCATTATATATGTCAACTGTCAAGTCAACCACCGTTCATCACTCCTCATTTTCTTGAGCTTTAATCAACGGTCCAGATTGATCCTATAAGTTTTTTTTTGCTAAAGGATAATCAACTTAAGGATAATCAACTTATAAGGTCAATTGATTGTCCCTACAAGTTGATATTACTTCTACGTTGAAAATTGAATTTCCAAAGAGTCCATTGAATGCCACCTATTCAACACGTATTTCATGTTCCAAGTCGTGACGTGGAGCCAGCAGCGTACTTATCAAGAATTAGTAATACTACATGCAATCCTAAATGTACAACTTCTAAATGTATAACTAAATGTACAATCCAACTTAAAAATGTTGGACCTCGTGCTGAAAAGTTTGCACACCCTGCACACTCCCTTTTTTGTGTATAGCTTTTTTAGCACGAAATCCAACATTTTTAAGCAGAATTGTGCATTTAAGAGTGCATCTAGCATTACTCATTGTATTTGGGAGTCAAAGTTAATCCACGAACAAACTAATGGTGCCAAAATACAAAATGAGCACTAAATCCATCGATCAAGGGAGGGCTTGAGCCAATAATGCTACACACACAACCAATTGCACAACCAATTGCACAACACTGCTTAAAAATGTTGGACTTTGTGCTGAAAAGCCTGTACACACATTGCACACCATTTTGTGTGTACAGGCTTTTCAGCACAAAGTCCAACACTTTTAAGTAGTGTTGTGCAATTAGTTGTGCAATTGGTTGTGTGTGTAGCATTATTCGGGCTTGAGCCCCCTAGATTTTAGTAAATTTGAGATATATACCATTAAAAAATAAAAAATTTTCCACTTAAGCTCATTCTTTTCAATATTTTTTTTATAAAAAAATCTCTTGTCTTATTAGTAATTGAATTTTTGTGTTGATTGTTATTGCAAAATTTTTTACAACAATACATATAAATAGACCCTAAAAAAATAGCCTTGGAGGAGCTGCCCCCAAAACCCCCTAAACTCGGTCTTTCTGAGATGCAATTTCCTAATTTCATACATATCAAGCCCCCTCAATTTGAATTTCTTCATCCGCCCCGAATCTAATTAAGTATGACCTAGCTATCACCTATATGTGTACAAACTACAAAGTTAATCTAAAGGATCAAGCATATAAAATCAAAATCGTGTCGATGACTATTCAATTAATGATTAAAAATCTTCCATGATTGAATCAAAATACAAGATCTATGATCCGCCAAAAAAAAAAAAAACGTACACTTCCTCATTTTGTTGGAAGGTTCAGATTCTAACAATTTTTCTTGAGTTAGAGGCTCACTGGAAGTAAAATTGGAAGAATCCAAACACGATGAATTAATCAATCAAACATATAATATACACACACATATATATATATATATATTTGGACGATTTAGTGATAAGTCTTTATGCTATTTTATATTAGAGTTAAGTACAATTAAGATTCTTGATTAGGGAAATATCTTCCATATAAAATATTAAGTGAAATTTCACTTGACACACATGAATATAAAGTGAAATTTCAATTTTGAGGGACTTCTCAAAAATTAAAATTATTTTGAACCTTAAATTTTTGATAGTTGCTTTTAGGGACCTTTTCGCCTAAATTTCTATATATATTTTTAGGTTTAAATATTTCTTGAATTTTTTGTTCAAACAATCCTAGAAATGCTTCAGCACCAGTAAATTTCGTAGCTTTAAATGTTTAGAGTGAATGAGACACAATAGTTGAGACGAGACAGATATGTCAAACTGAGCTTTATAGGGTCAATTTGCTAAAGCTAAAAAATAGGATTAAGTTTTAAAATACATTGGAAATTATGATCAAGGATTACTTTTGATACGCACGAAAATATTCATCAAAGGTTAATCTCTGCCACTCAGCTTAGAGTGACAGGTCACCTATTAATTGCACCCGATACGTGGTTATCCCGAGTTGTGTGTCCAGAACCGCTCGGTAGCACCCGATCCCCAGCCAACGGATCGGGAATCCTGCCTGAGTCCGCCCCGTCGCAGAGGTTGTCTAGGAGCTCTTCATGACGTGCTCTAGAACGTCCCAGACAGTTTCCTATCTCAGCTAAAAGACTAGTGGAAAGAGTAGATAGTTTCCTAATCGTGTTAGGAAACTCCCATGATTTGTGCTAATCAATTGGAATTAGATTGTGCTGCCTAATCAGGCTACTTATCTTGTGCGAGTGGTCTCTTGTACCGATAAAAGAGATCACTCACCCCTTTTAAGGGGATCACATTTCTATTCTACACAATAGCGGCTACCTAGCATCCTTTCGCATATACCCGACCGGTCTTTGGTAGCTCCACCTCCATTGTTGGTTCATCAAAGAACCCCGGTTTACTATAGTGCAAGTACTCTGACACACACGTGGACGTGGGCTTCTTCATTAACAGAGCCGAACCATACTCAAATCTCTCTTGATTAACTCTTCTTATCTCTAACCAAATTTAGGCATCATCAACTTTATCAAACACCATCTACTTTAGAGATCCCTCCTGAAACATTTTTCAAATACAAAAGTTCAGCATCTTCTCACGAATTAGTTAATTAGATATGATTCTTTTGTACAGAATAACAAGTAGCGGGTCAATCTTTGTAATTTCATCGTAATGTGAAATACTTCTATAAATAACAATGCACATATCAAAGTTTTTAAGAACTTTTGGAATGGCTATGATTTTAAGTTTATAAATTGCATCTCGATACCTAAGTTCTGGCGCCTTGTTTCTTTTTAGGCTCTTTTTGAGTATAAAATTTTAGAGTAATGTTTGGGCGACACTTATCCACATTCAAAAAGCATCCACACCCTGAGATGAATCAATCTCTTCTTATTGGTTCATCTCAAGGTGTGGATGCTTTTTAAGTGGTGTGGATGGTGTAGCCCTAGCATTGTTAAAAATTTTAATACTATATCACTAGGCTTAAATTCATGCGAATACAAGAGAATTTTTCAATGATTAAACAAGTTAAATTCCCAAAAAATCAATTTCATTGGAATGAAGAAAGAATAATGCTATATGCTTTCTAAATTTTTTTCTCAAAAGTATTTCTCAATACATGTAGCAGTTGGCCTAGTTGATTTTAATTGGTTGATGTTAAAGTTGTCCTACCATTAATGAAGAGGGGTCTACTGCCACATGTGTTGAGAAACACTTTTTGGGAAAAAAAAAAATTGGGAAGCATAACATTACTCATGAAGAAATTAAAAAAATACTAACACAACAAAAGAGAAAGAGTAATGCTATGCTTCCCAAATCCTGATCCCAAATCCCCATTTCAAATGATGTGGCAGTGACTCATTGGATTTTAGTTAGAGAATGTTGAAGTGACCTCATATTAGTTAGTGAGCCCACTAAATTTTGATTGGTGCCACATCATTTGAGATGAGGATTTAAGATTTTGATTTGAGAAACATATCATTATTCAAAGAGTAATGTTTGTGGCACACCATTCACACCCAAAAAGCATCCACACCCTGAGGTAGATCAATGAGAATATTGGTCCACCTCAGGATGTGGATGTCCACTGTCAGTCTCCTCTTATTAGTCCACCTCAGATGTGGATGCTTTTTGAGTGTGGATAGGTGTGCCCCTAGCATTGTTGTTATTCAAAGAGAAAAATGAAAAGGTTTCAAAATATAACAATTGCTAAATTTTAGAAGTAAAAAATGATTATACGACAAAGAGTAATATTTGGGTCACTAATAAATTCTACTAACACTCACACCCACACTCAATAAATTCTACTAACACTCACACCCACACTCTATCCACCCACACTCTATCTAGATAGAGTGTGGGTGTGAGTGTTAGTAGAATTTATTAGTGTCCCAAATATTACTCTTTGTCACTAAGAGAGAGATAGAGTGTGGGTGTGTACTGTGACCCCACTGTGCCACTAAGAGAGAAATAGTGTGTAGGTGTGAGTGTTAGTGGAATTTATTAGTACCCTTAATATTGTTGGATGACAAAAAGATAAAATATATCATTCATCATGTGATTAACATAGCTCAATAGAAAGATGAACAAGTGAAAGATGATAATTGTTGTACTCATATTATGTCATTAAAGTAATTAGATTATTATACTAAAGTAGTTCAATAATTATTAGGGATTTTAGAAAAGGAAAACACTTTAGTGCTGTGCAAACTGTTACACACACAGTTTGCACAGTAAAACTGTCCAATTTTAAAAAAATAACTTTTACATAAGCAGTTTTACTGTGCAAACTGTGTGTGTAACAGTTTGCACAGCACTCAATGCACAGCACTGAAGTGTTTTCCTTTAAAAAAAGATTCCATCTATTTCCATAGGAAGCCATATCCCTAGATGCATAGGATCATGCCGTGGCATTTAATCTCTCGAAAATCTAGCATTGATAAAAGAATATTGACCTTAGAAAAGCAATCTATGCATTTTCGTAGAAAATCACCTAGCAACGTCATATGATCATGTAACGCCATATTTCATTCCAATAAAATACACAAATAAGATCTAACATATTAGAAAATATGGTAAAAATAGTTGGTATATTTCTCTCTCACTCTCACACACACAAATTTAATTATGTACATATACTATATAATATACACAAACATGTGTACACGGGCGCGCATTTGCCCCACTGAAATTTTGAAAAAATCGTATGGTTATATTAAATATAAAAATTTTCAAAAAAAATTTATTTCAAACTAGCCCTAACTATGACGAGGTCACACACTCAGATATCTCTCTTTAATGTTTTTGTTTTATCAAACGCCTCTCTACTCATGCTTAATTTTTCTCTCTACTCTCTTTGTTCACACACAAAGCCTCTTGTGTTTAGTGTCTTAATCTATATATAACTTGGAACTCTAGACAACTAGACTCATATCCTTATTTATTTTCATCATTCACCAGTTGTCTCCAAACGAATCAAAGCCTAATCCCAGAAAAGAATTGATGAAAATGTATCGGAGACATCCATGAGAGGCAAATTTCATGTAAAACATGTGCAAAAATTGAAAATATGTACTTTTATTTATTTATTATTCCCTCCGTCCCCCTTTTTTTGAGTCTTATATTCTATTTTGGGATGTTCCAAAATTAGTGTCCACTTTCCTAAATTGGTATACAATTTTTACTTACTTTCCAAAACTACTCTTTCTTGAAATCTACATCAAGACAAAACTAAAAAAGGTATTGCAATGATTAAGGGCAATTGTGGAAAGTAGGTGTAGATTCTTTTTGTTCCCTTAATAAGTTGAGTTCCCAAAAGTAGACTAAAAAAAAAAAGAGATGGAGGGAGTATATTGTTATGATTAGACTTTAAAATTGGTTATCCTTTTAAAATATTGGAGTTGCATGTAGCAATCTTATATAGTAGTAGCTTTTATTGAATTAATTAATTTTTTTTTTTTTTTTTTTTTGAGATGTACACATCGTTGAATTTGAATTTAGTTAGTCATGATTTGTTTTGATATATTGATGGGGTAAGTCTTATTTGATTTTGTTTGGTCAAAAATCAAAGTAAAAGAGCTTGAATCTAAAGTTATGTCGATCATTTTCAAGCCGAATGTATTGAGGGGCCCTATCTGGCTTGGTTTCTTAGGAAAGGCTCACACGCAAAAGATTCCCAATTACCATACTTTTTTTTGTTTTTTTATTCTCCCAATTACCATATACTAAACATGAAATAAAATACTTTTGTTCACTCAAAAAATAGTTTATTAATGCTCATCTAAG
The DNA here is from genome assembly GCA_033977485.1 of Hydrangea macrophylla. Lineage (NCBI taxonomy): Eukaryota > Viridiplantae > Streptophyta > Magnoliopsida > Cornales > Hydrangeaceae > Hydrangea > Hydrangea macrophylla. The sequence continues at coordinate 14,665,323 of CM066987.1, forward strand.
TATCTAATTGGTCAATCCAGTGGGTACTAGAATTAAGCAATTCACACTATTGGCCAATTAGATATTTTAATTCTGGGTCCCACTACATTGGCTAATGGAATTTTTTAATTCTGGGCCCCACTGCATTGGCCAATTAGATACTTGGGTGTATTGTTTAATTCTGGGTCCCACTGTATTGGCCAATAGAATACTTGAGTGAACATTAATAAACAATTTTTTGGTAAGCAAAAATGCTCTCAACATGAAAATATTGTTATTTGACCATTAATTAATTAATCAACTATATTAAAATTTTAGGAGTAAAAAAGGAGTACATTTACATTCTATGATAGTTTGATCCTTTGATTGTTGATAGTTTGTCCCATTCGATCAGTTGAATGACCTCGCTGATAGCAATTATTCTTACACTAGGATATTGTCACGCCCCGGCGTAGCAAAGTTCGGGAAAAGTTAGATTTCCTACTTTGGACCCTTAGGTACGCGACTGGTTGAAAGATCACCTGATTGTCCACGATAACATTCTAACAGAAATATATACTTAATAAAGGTTCATGCAATGACTAAAAGCAACAACGGAAGTAGAAGTCTTACATAAATATTAAACATACATATTAAACAATCATAAAATTCATCCCAAATTTAAACAAATATAAATAGAGGTCTAGGCAACGTCTGCCCAAAATATATTACATCGTAGTATCTCGAACAACATAAACATAACAACAGAATTATAAAAGAGTCGCAACAACGTTGGCTCCCAAATGCTAACTAGCAAAGCCAAAGTCTTCCTCATTGCAAGCATCATCATAATCATGGTAGTCTTCATCTACCTGTCCATCACCTGCATCACCATACTGATAACCTGGACATAGGATGTCCAGGGTATAAACACCGTCAGCTTGCGAAAGCTGAGCGAGTACAACACTCACAAAGAAACAATAAGGAATTAAGAATAATACTCGCAACTATTGTCGTGTAGTGTAAACGTTAACCCAACCAACCATTCACTAAATCGAGAACCCCAAACGCAAAACCACGGATACAAGACCATGACAAGAAGGATAGAACAACTCAACAAAACTGAACATGAACCAATCTCAAGAATAGACATAATCCACTGAACACAAACCCATAAATCACTTACTCTCCCCAAATACATCACTTCCACCAACTATGCTCAACTCAACCATGAACTCAACTATGCGACTGAAAGAACGCTACCAAGGAAAGTTGGGTCTGAGCCCGAAATCTCAACAACAACGGAACAACAAAATAATAGCAACCAGAACCAAGACTGACCATGATATGACAAGAAACGAAAACACACCCTCAAGCATTATTCATCGGACGTTAGCATCAATTTAATGTTCTCGCACAATTTATTAATTTGCCATTAGATTATATACCCCAATGTCGTTGTCGCAATCCTAGCATCGTACATGCTCATAAAATGCTGAATAATAATAATTAAATATTATGTGCCCACAAAATCCAAGGTACACAAGATCCATATTCCAAAATTCACCATACAATTTTCAAATAAATCACATAGGAACGATTAATCATATTAGCATACATTTATTACCAATTTCTTATGATAGCATATATCTATCTGATAACATTATAGTTGAGTGTTTTTAAGTGAGTTAGAGTACTCACCAGAGCGTCTTAGCAATAAACAAAAATTTCTGGTAGAGACAAGAATATCCCTACAGCGAATAAACACAATAATGCTTAAGAAATGAACACTAAAAATAAGAAATAATCAAATATGGCAAAAGTGCGCCTAAACCTTAAGATGATGATCCACACATCATTATGAGTCCAACGCCATTGACTAGACTCAAATCGGAGTCCGTCACTGAAAAGGCTAGGTTCCTATGCATGTGTGGTACCTAACCGTACGCTGTATTTTTACTGATTCGAAATGTCACCAAACTTAGTGGAACTTCTTTAAATATTATTCTAAGATTTTAGAAACAAACGGCGTAATTTTCGGATCAACGGTCTAATTACTACGGATTTCCGACAAGAAACATAGTAAAAGGATTAACCGAAAAATGGTTTATTATTTCCAAAATCATATAAAACTATAGCAACATCCCTTAAAATATTATACCTTAGAAAATGTTACTATAGAAAATGTTACTAATAAGTTTTCTCAAAGTTACACATAAGGATAATATATAAATTAACTATTTATCCTCATTAGGCAAAATATACTTAATTAAAATCCCATTGTAAAATCTAAAAATGTATTACTAAATCCTATGAGGATTCCAAGGATCTTTTTAAGTATTTATTTATATAAAAACCTTACATTACAAAATAATACACTAAAATATTTCAACAATATGTAATTATTAAGAAATGTTTTAAAACATTCTAAACCATTTACTAGATCAAGCGTAGCGACAATTGGCAAACGATTACATGAAATTCGAGCCGAGAGTTATTCAATTAGTCGACGTACTTAAGTAAACAATATAAACATAGCATTATAATCGTTACACAAGTAGTTGCATCGCAAAGAAATGGCGAAACAACACACAAAAGCTTTATTTATTTAAGGACAGATTTTGCCCAAGTTCGTCGACCGATCTTGCAGAAATTCTAATTAAATCTAGAAAAATCGTATGAGTGCCTATCTTATGTCAAAAGAAAGCTAATTCAATGAAGTTGCATCTAAAAATAATTTCACAAACTCAGAATGACTTTAAATTGGCCGAAATCAGTCTCTGTCCAGGACAAAACTTGCCTCTGTCCAGTTTCGTCGACCATTCTTGTAAAATTGATAACTAAATCTTCCGAGATCGTATGGACGTCTATCTTATGTCAAAAGAAAGCTATTTAAATGAAGTTTAATCTAAAAATAATTCCAAAAACTCAAACATAAAATATCATGTCCGAAAATCTGCTGAAACAGACTCCCCTGTGCAAAACAAAATCTGAAAAGTGTGGTTTCTTGATTTCCAATCATTTTCAAGCACATGCAATGCATTTAATTGATTTATGATGACATGCAAGATGATTTTAAGCTAGACTAAGTAGTCAAGGATGTATACTAAGCCATGGATGATGTTAGATCATCCACAATTCCAACATGCAAGCTAAGATTTACAAGAATGAAGGTAATCCAAGCTAGACCTTCAACTTGGATGAAGATGATGATGAAGAACTTAGATTCTTGAATAGATTGTAGTATAGGAGTATATAGAGAGGACAAGGATAAAGTTTAAACTCTCATGTAAATATGTATATAAACATAGGATAAGTAGTGAGTGATACTCACAAAGCTTGAGAAGTGTTTGGATGATGATCAATTGAAGGAAATTGGAAGAAATGAAGAATATGGTGATGTTCTTCAAGATATGAACTTCAAGGCTTCAAAAAAAAAAACTCCAAGAACTCATCCATGCAACTCCTTAGATGCTCCAAGAACTTGAAATGGTAGGAGAAAAGGGTGCCAGAGGCTAGTAGGGGTCTTGATTCACTTAGAAATGGGACATGCAAGAGAAAAATGAGAAGTTCTCTTGGTTTTTCTCAAGAACAAAGGGGCTGGGATTTAGTGTGTGTTTAGTGTGTGTAGAGATTAGGGAATGTGTGAAAATGAGCTCCCAAATGAAGTATAATACCCAGATATAATGGGGGTTTAAGTGGGACACATGTCACTTAAAGATTTGGCCAAATGTCATTAATTGAGTGGGTCCAAGTGGACGAATTAAAATGTACCACGAGTAAGTCGCGGGTCCCACGTGAAATTAAACTTGAATAACGCGAACTAATCCCAGTGTAGGTGTGTGACCTCGATATACACGTAAATAGACTATTACGCGCACAGACAGAAAATGTCACCGGGACTGAACGAATAATTAACTGTGAGTATCAATCAATATTACAGATATAAAATTAAATGTATAAAACCAATATAATAAACAAAAGTTGTGAAAAGGCAAAATTAGACAATTAGTCAATTTATAACTTGTCAAAACTTACAAAATGAAATACAACCAAACTATATTTATTTATATCTAGACAGAAAACATAAATAATACATGGGAAATACTGGTATTAAAATATGGGTGTTACAGATATTACCTAAGTTCAAGTGACCCTTGCGATCGTAACATATCTCAAGTTTTAAATCCAAACGTTAAGTCGATAAGTAAGACATTTAAAATGCGAACTTAAGGGTTCGGATTTATAACAACTTAACCAACTCATTCTATGTTTTCCAAGTCAATACAAAGCGTAGTTCTAGTTTACTCGACAGTAAGTCTTTACAACATTTAGAAAAGAAATAAAACATATACAGGGCTATTATCTACTTCTATTACAAAACTACGAGATGAACGTGATGAGTTGCCTTCTAGGTGAAGTCCCAATACCCCGGGATCACTTCTTCGATTCCTCGCCAGTATTCATACCTGCAATGGTTATTTGAATAATCACACACATTCAATTTGTTTAAGCTAATGCTTAGTGAATAAAACAACAATGCACATGAATGACAAACAGTCTCGCATTCACATCTCCACATTTCATACTAGTCTTCAGAGTCTCACGTGTACGTTCCATACTCCTAATCCGTGACTCCTTGCCACTAAGTCCACGTGAAAAGGTAAGACCCACGTTTCTTTTCTTCAAACGTGCAACCTTATGCCTATAACTGCTCCACAACGATGGCTTGGTACCACGTACGTGCTCCTTTGACCCAAATAACAACTAAACATGCTCAAATACATTTCACCGTACTTTCGACATAATCCAAACATTTCACCGTACAATTGGGCCTACTTATCAACATAATCGCCTAATATGAACTACACAATATATATCTATAACTAACTCATGTTTTTCATGCAAAACATGAATACATGTCAAAAAAATCATTCAAAACACATAGCTGAATCACTCACCTCTGATTTACGCTTCTAAAATACGATCCAAGGAAAACCCGAGTACAAAGAATGTGTAGTAATCCTTCTAGAACAATTCCTATTGATCAGAATTCAGATTATCAACTTTTTAGAAAAATCTAGAAAAAGAGTTTTTGGAAAACTTAGCCAAATAAGGCCTAACTGATATCAAAATGAAGCCCTTACCTCAAAAAGTTCGAATATGAAATATGGGGAAAAACAAACGGACAGAAAGTCGTCGATTTGTGCCAGAAAGCTCTAAGCAACCAAATTCCCAAATCTCCTTTCTTGAATTTCTAATTTAGGGTTTGAATTAATGAAAATATCTCATGAGTTTCTATATATGGGCACGACTCTCAGGAATAATGTTTACCTCCCCGCGAGTTCTCAAAACTCTTAATCAGTTTCCGGAACTTTCTACACAGCTAATTCATAGCTTCACGAGTGAAAACTAAAAATTATAAAAGTTTTCGACTAAGTTCGTTTGGTTACTAAAACGCGATTTCACATTATTTTTCCGAAGTTGCTAATTAGCCTACCAATTATGTCCGTATTAATTTGTCCTCACCAGGATACTAAAATTAATATTAGAAAAGAATTATAAACCAGATAATAATACAGATAGTGAAATACACAGTAAACATTTATTTTCAGATAAACATTTAGGGTATTCCACAGTGACCGTCAATCTCGGAGAGACGTCACAATATCAAAATACTCATTTCACGCTGTCTCAGAGGGTTCTCTTATACAGACACCCAAATCAACTCGCGAGTCAACACTCACTCACACATGCGCCACAAATGCACATCACATCACATCACATCACATCACATCACATTATCATACATGACAATATAATGAAATGTAATAACACAATTACGGGTGTTATAGTCATGATCCCCCTACAAGAAGGGGACAAATAGATGGTTAAGATTAAATGGTCACACTACATCAGCATGCTGACGTGGCGTGACAGACTCACTAAATAATTTCTCTATATTACCACTATTTTCATTCCAAACAATTTGATTTTATGTTACCAAAATGTCAAACTTATGATACACAACAAGTAATTTCATGGAAAATCTTTTCATTGACCCCCAATAAAACAATACAAGAAACCTTTTAGGCGGCAAGTTTCTCAATATATTTCCTCAACCGTTGAATTCTCATTAGCGTGTAATTCACTTCATTTCTTTCTCTCTTGCCTAACACTTTCCATCCCAATTTGCCACCCCTTCCCCTTCCCATAATCCCATGCAGCCACAACCATATATGCACACACAAATATCTGTATATATACACACATAATATACAAAAATATTCAACACTCTCGCTACCTAAACCCTACTCATCAAACTCACAAATATGGCTTCTCCATTATCATCACCATGCCCTAAACCTACACATATTTCATATCACCTTTTTTATGTTCTCTTTCTTATTGTGATTCTTATATCTTCATGTGATGCTACTAGACTGGGGCGAACGATGATGGCTGGTGAATTTTCCGGCAAGTCTCCGGCGAAGACAAGGTATTTCCGGCGAGAAGATGTCGTGGCATCCCCAAATGAAGGTATGGTGTTCACCATGTTACCCAAAGGAGTCCCTATACCTCCTTCTGGTCCATCCGGGAGGCACAATTGAGTGGTCAACTCTATATTTCAAGACTTAGAAGTAGAAAAAAAATAGTCTCTAAATAATTGTTTATTTTTCAATTTCTTTTTTATTTTTGGTCTCCTGGGATAAGTTTAGTTAAAGGGTTAATTGAAAGTTTATAGAGATTTTTTTTGTTGGATATTTATTAAATTGTACACGAAATTTGTTTGCCTTGTATTACATTCATTACACTGAACTATATACTAGGTTTGTGCTTCCCAAGCTCTCCAATTGCAGAATGATTTGGTTCTGTTTATATTTTCTTTGTTCAAGTTCAACATGATACCAAAGTTTTTGATCTCTCTCTCTCTCTCTCTCTCTCTCTCTCTCTCTCTCTCTGACACACATTGATATATATAGCATTTGGTTTTTCATGCAATATTAATACTGTAAATTAAAAACTTTATGGTACGCCAGGCTAACCTGAATGAGCTAACCCGAGACCGACTTGAGTTCAATCTGAATTGTTTTTGAACTTGGACAAATTTCTGTATGTTGAGTGGCGCGGACTTGAAGGTAGATAGATTGAAAATACGAATAACGTCCCGAGGCTAAATCCGTCCTTATCAGTATAAGTTATATTTGTATACATATTGGCAGACATAGCTACTATTTTAAGCTGTAGGAACATAGCGTCTTTTTAGCAAACATAGATATGATCATAGGATTTTATTTGAAAAACGGAATTGGCAGAAGGTTCTTGTTCATGTTTGAAACAAAAAAAAAATTAAGTGTTTGCATGATAACGTTGTAGTTTTTACGGTTTTCAGTTTTCAATCTCATTTTTTGTTTTGAATTAGAGCCGGACATCAATGTCAAAAATGAAAATTAAAAACCACAACGTTACCATGAGAGCTCTAAGTTTGAAACTCTATATGAGATTTTTTTTTTCCGTTGCAAATCAAGCTCGGGTTTTGGGAACTATAATTCGAGTCACAATTAATGAACTGGCCTGTTTGGGCTCAAGTCGAACTCGGACTCGGATAAATTGGCCCTGCGCAAACTTCAATAAAACTCGAGCTGAGTCTAATCATTTATACTTAAATTCAAGTTCAAGTCCAGTCCTTCTGAGTTGCAGCCTTACCTTATGGTGGTTGTCAAAGGAATTGAAGTGACACGTTTAAGTGCTTTTGGTTAGGCTAGTCATGGTCCACCATTTTGAATCTGTGTTTAGTGAGAAATGAAATCTTTGTGTTGATCAACTAAGGTTTGCATTCCATCTCTAAGGACGGAGTCAAGATTTTTGGTCAGAGGGTCTAAGCTATAAGGGGGATCGGGGGCAGTGCCCACAATGCAAATTATTTTTGGGTCCTTATTTATTTTTTGTTGAATTTTTTTCAGGACTACTTATTATACATAAATTTCCCAATTCAACATAAGTTATAAATTTACATGTGCATAAATTCACAAGTACCCTAATCCAATATTCACAAATATCCTAGAAAAAAAAGTCACAAATATTTCTCAATTCTATTATTTTTGGTTAACATATTCTCCAATTAAAATAGCGAGAAAAGATGTAGATTTAGTTTTAGACCCCATTTCGAGATAAGAGATGTAATTTTTAATTTTATAAAGTGATATTTGGAAACATGCAATCTGAATCTATTTGAAGAAACTTAATATGGTATGTTTAAAATTTTAGGAGGCCTATTTGTTAAACTCATAAATTTTAAAGCTAAAAATATAATGTTTAAAATTCCAGAAGGGGGCATAGGCCCACCTTAGACCCTATGTGGCACCTCCCCTAAACATGAAGTGTGTGTGTGTGTGTGTGTGTGTGTGAGAGAGAGAGAGAGAGAGAGAGAGAGAGAGAGAGAGAGAGAGAGAGAGTCATATATTCATGGGTAAAATGTATTTTACACCCTCAAACTATACCCTATTTTGTACTTTGGTCTCTAAATAATTTTTTGTGGCATTTTGGTCCCTCAACTAACATTTTATTGCAGTTTGTCCCCTCCATCACTTTTAGTCGTTAAAAGTGACGGAAAAAGTTATTTTAATTGCATATGTACCCCTAATTAGACCGTTTCACTTTGTCCCCTATTTAATTTTTTGGTCAATCAAAAGAGAGTTTTATTAGACATGAAAAAATCACGAGGAGGTACAACACACTTCAACAAGTAGCAGAGCTCAATGAAAGACATAAATCTATCAAAGAGCTCAAAAGTACCCCTTGTGGACTGTTTGACAGTTTTTTTTTTTAATTTAATTAAATCACAAAAAAATGCGATTGATAAAAGTTGTCCAAGGTAGCTTTTGGCCAATTGCAGTTGCAAAGGCTATTTTTTGCTTAATATTTAATTTTAGCTTTTGGAGTTTCATAAGTATTGAAAAAATGATAGTAGTTGCCAAACATGGTCCAAACATGGGGTATATAAGTAATTACAACAACCTTTCCCGTCACTTTTACACTTTTAATGACTAAAAGTGACGGAGGGGGCAAATTGCCACAAAATGTTAGTTAAGAGACCAAAATGCCACAAAATGTTAGTTAAGGACCAAAATGCGAGAAAAAAAATTGTTTAGGGACCAAAGTGCAAAATAGGGTATAATTTGAGGGTGCAAAATGCATTTTCTCTATATTCATTGAGGGTATGTTTTAGGTTGCGTTTGGTCAAGGGCCTGTTTGGCTTGCAGATTTGGAGAATGGAAAGAAAAGGAAAGGTCAAAAGGAAGACAAGATTTCCTTCATGCTTAAACAATGTGAAAAAATTGAAAATTCTAAAACATAACTGCGAAGTAAGAAAATAGGAGACAAATGACTCACAAAATTCAAGAAGTTTAATTTATTTTTCAATTTATTTTCTTTCTCGTTTTATTTTTCTCATTGTTTTTCTTATTGAACGAACAATGGACAAGTTTTCCTATATATTTTCTTTTCTTTTCCCTTGTTAAATCTATGAACCAAACATGGAAGTGTTTGGACGGTGGATCAAGACGGAAAGAGTTTTTGATCCAGGTAATGATCAACTAGTGGGAAATTAAGATTAGCCATCGAGACAAGTAACAAAGTCTAACTGGTAATGCGTTAGAATTGAGACTATATATGCCAATATATATCAGTATTTGCAAGAGCCTGTTTGGTTTATGTATTGTTAGGGTGGATTTTGATGCCTCTATGATAATTAGTAATTCTAATGTTTTATTATGTTTGGTTCATGAATTCTTTATTAGATTATGGATCCAAGTATCCAACTCATAATCCATCTAGCAAAATACGGTGGATTTTAAATCCCGGGTTGGAGGTTGTATTCTAATTTTTTTTTTTTTAACGATAAAATGCATTTTGCACCATATGAGAACAAATTCTCTCATATATAGTTTGAGGGTAATTTTTGGGACACAACTTTCATACAACTTTCACACAACCTTTTTAAAAGATGTGTCTATCTCTCTTGTGATATCACTGGACCCCACAGTGACACAGGAGAGAGATAGACACATCTTTTAGGAGGTTGTGTAGAAGTTGTATCCCAAGAATTACCCTTTATAAATTTGGACTTTTTTTGTACGATTTAGTAAAATTTTACAAAATATTTAATATTCATGCATAGAGGACCTTTCCTTGATAATTTTTTTTGATTATCCTTAACTCTGAACTAAAATGATACAATTAACTTATAAGTAGATAGCCCTTATATTAATCGCAAATTTCAGGAAAAAAAAAGTGCATATATATATATATATATATATAATTTGACGGAAAGAAAAAAAAAAAAGGTCATAAATATTCCAATAATAACATAGACAATCACAAGGAGAGTACAACAAATCAAATTCTTCGCACTTCCATATTAATCGATATACAGGGAAAGAAGAAGAAAAAGAAGAAGAAGAAGAAGAAACAAGTAGTTACTTGAAAATGCACCCAAATGGTGAGTAGTTCAGATTCTTAGTCACATAGGAGCATTTCAGAATGGACTGAAACCATTTTCTTACAGCTTTTCCTAATGGTGGAAGAAGTGGTTTTGGTAGGTCATTCCAATCATACCAAACCCAACCTTCACACATTTCAGGCTCAATGTTTTGGGGAGTTTGATTTGGATCTTATAAGTTTGCACGTACGGAGATGACTACATAGTGAGATGGTTTTGCTTCATCTTGAAAGAGGTTGTTTGTGACTGTCACGCCCCGGAAACCAAGCCACGTGGGCGAGGTCAACGAGTTAAACAATATAAAGAAAAGCAAGGGATAGTCCTAAGGGAATCCTACGTGGATTCCAAAGAAAAGTCAAAAAGGCAGGGATTAAAACGGGTCAAAGGGGCCAACCAACATAAATTTGACTTAAAACATTTTGAAATGAAGGTTGTAAGTTTAAACGGAAAGGATAAAGGACTTTAAAGAATTTTAAATGAAAGAAAACCTTAAGAAAACAAGAAGGTTATTAGGGTACAAAGTGTTCCTGGAGAAAGTCCAAGAAGGCCCTTAATAAGGTACAAGCATAAACAGAATGTATTAAACACTATGAATTCAAGGTACAAACGAATCCTAATAAAAGTCCAAATGATCCTTAAGAAGGTACAAACATCAGCAGAATGTATTAAACACTATGCATATATTCAAGGTACAAACGAATCCTGAGGAAAGTCCAAATGATCCTTAAGAAGGTACAAACATCATCAGAATGTATTAAATACTATGAATTCAAGGTACAAACGAATCCTGAGGAAAGTCCAAATGATCCTCAAGAAGGTACAAACATAAGCAGAATGTATTAAACACTATGAATTCAAGGTACAAACGAATCCTGAGGAAAGTCCAAATAATCCTTAAGAAGGTACAAACATAAGCAGAATGTACTCCCTCCGTCCCATTTTATGTGTCCATCTTTCCTTTTTGGGATGTCCCAAAATTGTTGTCCACTTTCCTAAATTAGTATATAAATTTTACTTAGTTTCCCCAACTACCCTTCCTTGCAATCAATACCAAAATAAAATAATAAAAAAAAAGTGCAATGATTATGGGCAATTGTGGAAAGTAGGTGTAGATTCTTTTTGTCCCCTTAAATAGTTGGACTCCCCAAGATGGACACATAAAATGGGACGGAGGTAGTATTAAACACAATGGATTCATGGTACATAGCTTAAGTTCGAGTACAAAAGAAGAGGAGATAAACATGTAAGCTTAGTAATCTGAATCAATGTCCAAGATTCTAAATTACATCTATTACAAATTCCTCAAATCCAACTATGTAATGAATACATTTTCAAAACAAGACTCCACAAGGGATGTCTTCAACAGAGTTCACCAAGCCGACTTCTCGTGGCCTTGCCCTTGTAGATATCACCTGAAACAAAGTGGTTTTATAGATTGATTAAGCACGACGGCTCAGTAGAAAGTATTGAAGAAATGTACTACTATTTCTAAGATCATGCTAAGATATGTGGGGCAATATTTTGCCACTGTGGCAATGAAATTAGTCGCCAGGCCACATCGTGCAACTTTCCCAAAATCGACATCCATAACCACTCACTCTCAACACCAGATGCGAGCCACTCCAACGTGATTATAGCATACAAAGTATCCGGTAGCTAACTGAAAATGACCTTGCATTTTCGAATGTTTTAAGGATCACAAACAACCTTCCTCACCTCACATCCGGTTCCAGAATTTCATTAAACCACTACCCCAAACAAGGATACATAATACATTCCCTAATCGTGGGAATTCTATCCAATTCATATTCCCAAGTCAATGCTATGTATGTTATGCCGACTTGGCAACTATGAAATGTGACAACAATGGATTATGCTACTACAATGTCATCTCAATAATTTCAATGTCAAGAAATTAAGCATGGTAATTCATGATGCCAAGGCTAAATTATTAGGAGGGAAAACATGCAAGGCATAATCAACAACTTAGACAAATAGGAGATTTATAGTACCTTTAGTCTAATTAAAACATATAAACCAAATGACATTTAGGTTTAGCAAAATTTTCAACTAGGCACATAAGAGCATATAAGCACATAGATCAAGATGTAGGGAACCCAATGCAAGATTTACAAGTATAAGGTCTAATCCTACACATAAAAAACCATGAAATTAGATTTAGGAGTGCACTTAGTCAATGAAATCTACCTTCTTCTTGAATGGGAAAGGCAAGAGAGATAGAGAGACCAAGAGATGAACAAATACAAGAACCCAAGTGATGGAGCTTCCAAGAACTAGTAAGTAGAAAAACCCCCTTCTTCCTCTAAGCTATAGCTTGAGCTAGAGAACTCCAAAGTGGAAGATGGAAGCACTAAAAGAGAACCCTTGAGGAGAGGAACAAATTGATCTCTAATGTGCTTGGTCCAATTTGTGCTTGAAGGGCTTCAAAAAGAAGCTTGATGGTTGACGCTTTAATGTGTGCTTCCATAAACAAGAGATAAGAGTGATATATATATATATAGAGAGAGAGAATGAAAACGAAATGAGGTAGAGAGAGAAATGGTCGACCAAAATAAGGGAGGGGAGGAGAGAGAGAGAGAGAGAGAGCTTTGACAACTTTTTGGGGAAAAGTTGTCTCCAAAAGTTGTGATGTGATAGGGGTAGGTTAGGGTAAGTTTTGGTGTAACACACACACAAGAAAAAACTCACACATGTGTATTCAATTAACCAAAAAGTGATACTCATATGTATCAAATTAAAATTACACTGTCCCAAATCAAGACCCATATTGGTCCAGAATTACCAAATTACCCTTCTAAAAATTCTGGATTTCTACAATCTACCCCCCTTAAAAGAATTTCGTCCTGGAAATCGAACGGTAACAAAACAGAAAGCAATATAAATGAACATAATATGTTTTAGAAATCTTACCTTAATCAGAGAAGAGATCCAGATAACGCGATCTTGCTTTCCCAAGTTGATTCTTCGGTGCCATGGTGCTTCCAAAGTACCTTTACCAATGTAATCGTCTTGCCTTGTAGTACGTGCTCCTTGGTCTCCAAGATGCGAATCGATTTCTCTTCATAGGATGCGTCTTGCTCGAGGTTTAGATCGGTCCATTTCACAATATGCAATGAATGTGGCTTATACAAGCTCAACAAGGAGATGTGAAACACGTTATGAACATTCGAAAGCTGAGATGGGAGAGCCAAGTGATTGTAGATATCGCAATTTTCCTTACCCACAACTTTTTCAAAATCTTTTCCAATTCGAATTTCAAAATATGAGTCGCCACTTAATTTTTAAAAGGAAAAGTAAGAAACTGTTTTAAAGCAAACTGATCTTTTTAGAAACCAGAGATTTCTAGGTAAGGAAATTATGGAATGAGAGGGGAAGGAGCCCGGTGGACTAAAACACCCCCTCTCATCCTATCTCACGATAGGCCTATACTCAACATCCTTTTAATCGAATTCATTAATCTAAGCATGCCCTCAACTAATACATATATATAAATATACATTATAAAAGTATGTCCAAAGGGTGTAAGATTGCAAATGATAAAATATCACTCAAAACCACATTTTCAATTAGCAAACAATATGATGTGCATTTAGGGAACTAGGGAAGTTACTTGGGATCCAGCTACAAATATTTTAGACGTGCAATGCATACAAAAGAAAATAGAAAAAAAAACCCTAAGAAATGGTCTCTAATCATATATATACACATAAGGCAATACCTAATTCTAAGGTATCGTGCATGAGGTTGAAAAATCAATAAAATTAAGAAATTAAATAAATTAAAGAGGGGTTTTGAGAAATCATACCTTAATAGCGCTACAAAACAAAAGGGTTAGTCCACATGCTTCAAACAAGATATCAAATAATTAATCCTAAACTTCTAGCTTAAATCTATCAAGTATGAAAGAGTTGACATGACTATGAATTCTTAGTACAAAGTAGACTCTAATTACAAGTATAAATCTATATGGGTGAATATATAAAAATTAACAAGAGTGAGCTATGAAGTCATTCATTGATTTGGATCCTTTAACCTCTGAATTTAAATTTAATTGATCATTATTAAAACATGGTTTGAGCCCTAGGTCATAGAAAAGTCATTTGGACCATTATTTACAAAGTTGGTCAAATCTGTCATAAAATTCTGAAAATTACAGAGAGCATACCAAAACTTCAAAGAAATAAAAAACATGCTTCCCATGGTTTGATGTCGGTGAATTTTGGATACAAGATGCCTCTGGGAGTCTAGTTTCCAACCCAAAAAGAAAAAACAAAGATCAACGGTCCAATCTCTGGGAAAAGGGTAAAAATCAGACATCACTCAGAGATTTGCAAATCTCCGTCCAGAGATTTTGTACGATTTTTTAAAAATAGTAAACGAATCAGAAAGACTCTAATCTTTTTAGGAGATCTTATTAACACATTGAAATTCATATAAAAAATTATTTGGGGCCATTAATACTTGATTAGGGTTCTGATTTACTCATTTCAAGGTTCTGAAACTCTGGAGAGATTGTTGTTGTTTCCCAAAACTCATGACCAAACCACTTTAAACATGGAATCTTATTAAAACAAAAATTACAGTGGTAGAACTTTGAGTTATAGACATTTTCCTGCTAGATTCATTTAGTTCCAACGGTTCGATGTTTAACTAAAATCTTTGATGAAAAGTGGTTGATGAACTCACTGCTCCACTATTTGGCTTACTATCATTTTGTTGTATCTATCAACAAAGCCATGGGTATTGGTTTATCCTAAACCCAATCTCCCATCCATTAAGGGTCATTGGAGATCAAAACATGACTAATACTCATGAGTCTCAAAGGAATATAGAAAAGATTCCATGAAACATCAAGCTAGAGAACCCAAATCATAAGTATGGACTTGGATCCATCTATTTGCTTATAAAATGAAGTGATGATCAAACTTTGACTCACATGTGAAGCATAAGCTTACATGAGATTCAAAAGATCAAAGTCAAGAGCTTTCGAGAGAGATGTTGAAGATCTCCAAGAATCTTAAGAGAAAAGTATAAACAAAAAGAAGAAATGAAATAAAGAAAACTAAGAGTAAATTCATCAAAGAACTTTTTGGAAAACTTGTTTACTTCAAGTTCATAAGCATTATTGATCCAAACCAAAGAAAGAACAAAAGAATGAAAACATAACTAAAATTTATAGGATCACCTCCAACTTTCCTCAACTTCTTGGTATTTTTAGGATATTCCAAAGGCTAATCAAACTCTTCTTCTAGCTCTTACAACCCTTTAATTTTCTTGAACTTCTTTGGAATCTCTAACTATCAAAGTTTAAAGAAGATTCAAAATAAGATTCAAATCTAAAAATGAGAGAGAGATAGAAATTCTAAAATCAAAGACTAGAAAGAAAAAAAGATGCCTTGTAATGGGGCATTCATCCCCTATATATAGGAAAACCTTAGAGGGTTATTTTGGTGATTTCATAGTAAAAACCATAATTTCAGATGTCCTTTTTAAAGGTACAAAACGTACAATTTCAAAGCTGGAAGACACAAAATGCGACACTCGGTGGAGATGGAAGCGGCACTCAATGAATACCGGACCGACTTTCACTTATTGCCGGCGCGACATTTAGTGAATGCTGATACGACATTCAAAGAATGTCGCGGACAACTCTGCGGACTGCCGTCTTTTTTGGAATTCTAATTTTTGCGGCATTTTAAGGATATTAGCAGCATTCAGAGAATGCCGCAGCGGTTCTCATTGACTGCCGGAATGGCAGTTAGTGAGTGCCACAGTGGCATCGCGTGACTGCTGCACTTCCTTCACATGCCATTTTCTACCATTCTCCCTTTTCTTTCCCCTTTTATTTTTTTCTTTCTATTTTTATTTGAGTTGAAGAGTCTTTCGAAGAGCTTGAGTCACCTTTAGAAGCCCTAGATTAGTCGATCATTGTCATCATTGGACCTGGAGGTAATGCTCCCCTTAATTTGACGTTTGGTCAAAATTAGGGTGTCTACAGCGATAGGCTACCTCACCAACCTTATCCATAACCTGAAATGGGCCAATGAAGCGTGGAGACAACTTCCCGCTTTGGCCAAAGTGTTGCAATCCTCGCTGTGGTGCTACTTTAAGAAAGACATGGTCTCCGGCTTCAAACGATAAAGCTTTTCTTCGGCGATCGGCATAGCTCTTCTGGTGGCTTTATGCGGTGAGCAATCTCTTGCGGATCAACTTGATATTCTTGGTCATCTCACGAACCATATCGGGACCTAAGATGGATGCCTCTCCAACTTCGGTCCAACACAAAGGCGATCTACAAGGTTGGCCATATAAGGCCTCGAACAGTGCCATCTCGATGCTTGCTTGATAACTGTTGTTGAAAGTAAAATCCACCAATGGAAGGTGATCTTCCCAACTGCCTCCAAATCCATCACACAAGCTCGTAACATATCCTCAAGAGTCTGAATAGTACGCTTGGACTGGCCGTCTATCTGAGGATGAAATGCAGTGCTAAGTAGGAGTTGCGTCCCCAAAGCCTTCTGGAGAGTCTGCCAAAACTGAGAAACAAACTTGGAGTCACGATCGGAAATAATAGAAACTGGTATGCCATGGAGCCTCAAGATATCTTTGATGTAGAGCTTACTAAGAGTTTCAACTATATCAGTCATCTTGATTGGCAAGAAGTGTGCGGACTTTGTCAACCGTTCTACAATGACCCAAACGACATCGTGCTGTCGAAGTGATCTGAAGAGTTGTAACAAAATCCATAGTGATGTGTTCCCACTTCCATTTTGGCAACTGGCAAGGGTTAAAGCTTTCCTACAAGCCTTTGGTGCTCGGCCTTAACTTGTTGACAAACCATGTAACGTGAAACGTAATCGGCAACATGTCGCTTCATATTCTTCCACCAATACTGTCGCCTAATATCTTAATACATCTTTGTGCCTCCAGGATTAATGGCAAGTTGAGACTGATAAAAATCCTTCAACACTTCATCACGAATGCTCGACGGGACAAACGACTTTCCTCAAAACCTCAAACCATGGTCGGAATCAGATGTCCAACCCTCAAGTGCCTCGCCACGATAAATGAGTAAACGGTAGGACTCGGCTTCCTCATCAGATTGCTGAGCATCTAGAACTCGCTTCAAGAGTGTCGGTTGAGCAATCAGTGTAAACAAGGCGACATGATCTTTAGATTCATTAACTTCCACGTTGAAGTGCCCAAGTTGCTCTAACATCTTCCATTCCAATATGGCTAGACAAGCCACGGTGCCACGATTCTTCCTACTAAGAGTATCAGCCACAATGTTGGCCTTTCCTGGATGATACTCTAAACTAAAGTCATAGTCTTCAAGGTATTCCATCCATCGTCTCTGCCTTAGATTCAAATCTTGCTGCGTGAAAATGTACTTGAGACTCTTATGATCGGAAAACACTTCGAATCGCTCACCATAAAGGTAGTGCCTTCAACTCTTTAAAGCGAAGACAATGGCAGCAAGCTCTAAATCATGAGTCGGGTAGTTCTTCTCGTGCGGCTGCAATTGGCGTGAACCATAAGCAACGACGCTCCTTCCTTGCATTAAGACACATCCCAAGCCATCGTGTGAAGCATCACAATAGACGGTGTAGACTAAACCTCGCTCAGGAATGATTAAGATCGGCGTGGTAGTAAACCTCGTCTTTAATTGTTGAAAGGCTCGATCACAAGCGTCATCCCAAAGGAACTTGGAACCCTTTCGTGTGAAATCCGCTACAAAGCGTCGATAGTAGCCCGCGAGCTTAAGAAGCTTCGGACTTCGAAAACATTCTTCGGTGGTAGCCAATGCATTACGGCTTTAATCTTTGATGAGTCAACAGAAACTCCATCTCTTGAAACGATGTGGCCTAGGAACTTCACTTTTGGTAGCCAAAACTCACACTTAGAAAACTTGGCGTAAAGTCGATGATCTTGCAACGTCTTAAGTATTTTATTATGCGAAACACCTACTGAAAGATTTTGTATCGACCAAAAGTGTTCATCTTAACGCACTGGTATTTAGGTCATAATGGCACCTGACACTAGAGGAGCGAGGAACCAAAATGGAGCAGGACCTGCCAATCCGATTCCACCTAAAATTGATCCAACAGGACTTTTGGAAGCTCTCATAGGAAGAATTAAAAGAGCAAATGCTACAGTAAGGAATATAGAAAATCGAGGAAACAACAATGAAAATAACCATCATTGTGCACATCACAGGTAGACTGGAGGCAAATTATTAGAACGTTTTCGTGCTCTAAGGCCTGAGAAATTTGATGGATTAATGGAACCATGTAAAGCCAAATAGTGGTTAAGGAAAATGGACCTTATTTTTAGAGCTATCGACTATAACAAAGCAGAGAAACGTCGACAATCAACCTTTCAGTTAACCCATGCAGCAGCTGATTGGTAGGAAGCAAAGAAAACTGCTATAGGGGAAGAAGCAATCAGAGGACTTACTTGGGCCGCATTCAAGGAGAAGTTCTTGACCAACTACTTTTTTTTGGTTGAAAGGAACTTGAAGAAGGAGTTCATAGAGCTGACTCAGGGTAACAGGATGATGTATGAATATACTACTCAATTTGAGCGTCTGTCGCACTTTACGTATCACATAGTTGATACCTCAACAAATAAGAACAAGCAATAGCATCAGGGATTATCTCTGCCACTTCAAGAGGACACAGTAGTGTATGTCCACCAGTCGTTTGAGTCACTAGTTGGATTGGCTGTTCAAATGGAGAGCATACATAGGAAGAGGCAAGCAAGTTTTGCTCACAGATTTCCACCAAGGTTCAACCCAGAGCCAAGGAATCGACACCTTATCAAGGAAACAAGTGAACATAGACTGGAGAGAGGAATTATCAGAGACCGCTACAAACTCAGTCTGCAGCACCACGACCCCCACCGCTTCAAAACAGAGCATCGACCCCAATAGAAGGACCCGCAGCACCTCTAGCTACCCGGGTAGAATCTGGGAGACTATTTCAATTACAGTATACCCGGCCTTCATGCTAGAGACTGCCTTGCTCCCAAGTCTTACAATCGGGACAAGATTGTCTGTTACAACTGCGGTGAGAAAGGCCACTTGAGCCGAAACTATAAGGCACCTCGTCAAGGATACTATGGACCTATAGCTTAAGGTCAGGCCACTTAGACCCGTTTGAATGCAATCATCCCAGAGGCAGCTGGATTTGATGTTGAGGCTGAGAATCTGGAATAGAGTTAAAGCCTTATTTGATATTGGTACATCAAATTCATTACTAGTAGAACTGTTCAAAATTTGGGTTTAGTGCCTAAGAACCTTTCCGTAGCTTTAAACGTCGTATCCCCTTTGGAAGTATTTGTCAGGTTGGGTAAAGTGTGTAAGAACTGCCCCATTAACCTAGAGGACATAAACCTTCTAGTTGACTTAGTGGTATTGTCAATGAAAGAGTTCAACCTTATCCTAGGAATCGACTAGTTGACTAAGTACCATGCCAACTTGGACTGTGTTAGCAAGTCGATTACCTTTTCGTTACCTGGAAGCCAACCTTTTAGCTTCTAGTGTAATCCATCGAGCGATGCATTTCTCATAAGCCGCTTAGCTGCCATCAAGGGCACAAGTCCAGATATTACAGTCACTGAAATCCCAGTGGTGTGAGAATTTGAGGATGTATTCAGGGATATCTCAAGGTTACCACCCAAGCGAGAAATAGATTTCTACATAGAATTGGTACCTGGTACTATCCCGATATCCAAAACTTCGTACCGAATGGCACTGACGGAGATGCAAGAGTTGAAGAAACAAGTACAAGAGTTAGAAGACTTGGGTTTTGTTTGCCCTAGCACATCACCATGGGGAGCACCACTGTTGTTCATAAAGAAGAAAGATGGGACGTTTCAACTCTGTATAGGCTGTAGAGAGTTGAATAAGGTTAACATCAAGAACAAATACCCACTACCGAGAATCGATGATTTGTTCGACTAACTTCAAGGAGTGATAATGTTTTCAAAGATTGATTTGAGATCGGGCTACCATCAGCTATTGGATAGACTGGAAGATGTACCGAAGACTGCATTCTGAACTAGATATGGTCATTACGAATTCCTTGTGATGTCATTCGGAATGACTAATTATGGACACGCAGCCTCCGGGAGCCCATTCCCAGTTTTTCTTTCGGGGTTTCAGAATTGATTTTCCTTTGAAATTGTTTGAAGAAAAGAAAGGTCTGTGAAAACAGATACAGAGTCGCCACTTGGTCTTTAAGGAACCAAGAAACCTAATTTTAACTCACTCAACGGATAAAGGGCATCGGCCCTTCATAACCAAAGAACTTGACTCGGGGTTTTGGTACGAGAGAGAAAAGAGTCTTTGTCACGACTAAAACATCCTCAACTCACCCCATCTCTTGACAGGTCTCAATTAGTATCCAAATAATCATCTTATACTATGTTGGTTCGACAATTAATACTATGGTAGTATATTACATCTCATAAGAATTTTGAAATGGAAGATCAAAAGATAAGATATCATTCATAAGATCTAAGCCAAGTATCACACAATACAAAAGTGAAAGATCACACAAACAAACCTAGGAAAAATTATCTAATCACATATCAATTAATCAAGTTTTCCTAATTTAAAGGGGGACATGAATTGTTTTTGAAACAAATAAATTAAAGAAAACAAAGATGCTTAGCAAGCTATAATGTATGCATGCTGATTCTTGAGAAAAGAAGATCTCTCAATCCCCAAGACGGATGAGAAAAGAAGATTAGATCAGGGGAGCATGAACGTGTGATCAAGTTCATTCCTTATAATCTTCTTAGATTAGGAGTCACAAAAAATCCCAAATCTTGCATGGATGCAATGTATGATCCTAGAATGTGCAAAGGTTGTAGTGTATTTTGTGTTCATGAGTTTGCTAAAGTGATTTGGAAACATAAAATATGCATAAATGCAAATAGTGGACAGAACAGTGAGTTGATTTTGTAAAAATGGAAAAGCGAGGTTAGGAATGTTTTTAATTCATGATTTTTTATGCAGATCATAGGTACTGTGTCTAGAACACATACCAAAAAGCTAAATCAATATAGAAGTTATAAATTGAGAGAAATCATATAAACAAGAGAGGTTGCTCAGAAACAGAATTCGTACTGTTGACTGAAATGTAGAAAAATCTTTGAAAATGAAAGAGGCCCATATTATATAGAAGGTTCCCTAAGACACTAAGGATCGAGGGAAAAATGAGTTGGGACCATGATTTATCACATATTTTGCTTGAGTTTGGATTCGTTATTGCGCAAAATTCCACTCCTGGAGCTTCTAAGTACATTATTTATGCACTCGTCTTGCATAACCCTCATTTCTGCTGTTTACATCTTTTACACGGGTTAGTGTAGTGTTTTGCAGGTCTTTTTGACAATCCAAGTCGGGAGGCAAAGCCTCAGTTGAAGATCTCGTCTTTTGCAGCCAATTCGCTCTCATTTTTTGGATACCAAGACCACATGTTTGGAGATTGATCGTAACTTGGTATAATTAGCTCTGCGAGTCTTATTCGCGTGGCCGTGAATCTCACCTCAATCGGAGGCCGGAGCGAGGAGTTATGGCGATCTTCGTGCTGGGTGTGCAAACTTGTTTTGAAGCTGTGAACATTCTGGCAGAGGGGCATTCGACCGGTTGACTTGCCCTCTTCGACCGGTCCACTTTTTGTATGCTTTATAACATTTTGGCAGAGGGGCATTCGACCGGTCGACTTGCCCCGCTCGACCGGTCGAATGACCCTATTTCTGCATTCTTTGTTTTACAAGTTTGCCACTCCGAGGATTTTGTATAAATACCCCATTATACTCGTTTTTGAGGGCTTGACCTAATTTATATAGCAGCTTAAATTCTCTCTTCTATCCCTCTTGTATTTCTTTAGGATTGCTTGTGATTTTGTTCATAGATTAGTTAGATATAGGGCTTGTAAGTGAGATTGTGAGAGATTCTTCAACTTGCAAGCTTGGACTCTTCTTTTGGAGCATTTAATGACGTTATTTCCCGTATTCTCTCTCTCTTGAAGTTATTGATTGCATTAATGGTGATGTTTCTCTACTCTTTTAATGTTTGTATTAATGTTTATTTAGTTAAATTCATGTGTAGCTAGTTCTCTAGGTTAGGGGTCATGAACCCACCTATAGATCCTTGTGTTTCTTGAAAGTCTAAAGGTTTTGGATCTTCTTGAGTGATTGAAGAGTGTTGGGTTTGTAATATGTTTGTTTCTTTACCTCCATTGTCATGCAATGGAGATTATTGAATCTATATTACCAATCCAACATTTGCCCTTAGTTCCTTCAAGCTTTCATCTTTCATAGTGGGGTTGACAACCCACATGTTTGATTGTTGGCCTCCACGGAGCTTTGTTCACTCGAGAAGTGCCCTCCAAATCCCTAAGACTTACCCTTTTGTGATCTAAGGTTGGTAGCATGACCCCTAGCCCTTTTCCTCTGTAGTAACTGTAACCAACTCGTTATTCTAGCTTGCCCGCGTTTTAGTTAATTCGTACCTGTCGTTTAATTAGTTAACTTAATTAGTTACCGTTTTACCTTAGTTTTAGTCGCATGCTAGTTTTAGATTTAGAGTTAGATACCCTCAAAATAACCATCTTTTCTTTCTTTTTGGACACGGTAGTAGAGTATTTGTGTCTTGAAACTATAATCTTCCGGTCTAGTCCCCGTAGAAATCGACCTCGTACCTACCCGAGTATTACTTGTTACGATTGATTTGCACTTGAATCATACATACCCCAAGATCGAATAGACCACTCTTTTTGGAAAAGCTTTCTAGAAAACAAGTTGTAAATCAACTGAGCTGCTGTGACAGAGAAAACAGAATGTCTGGAAGGAATGTTTGGGTCAAAATGGAACCCTTCTAAGTGTTTTTAAATCAAACCAAAAATCAATGGTGTTCTTTAATGAGTTAGGAAGACTTTCCAAGTGGCCTTGTAATCATCCATTGAGTATTGAACTCGGAATGACATTTTGAAGTTGAACAACTCACTATGTTGAAGAATTTGAGAAAAACAAATGTTTTATTTCTTGAAATCAAAATGAGGGGTTTAAGAGGTTGAAATAGGGGTTTTGAGAGAATATTTTCAGCACTTAAATAGAGATTATAACCACTTAGAATATCAACATCAAACTCATATCAAGAACTTCCAAGATTGTTAGAGAGCATTGTTTTTATTTTGAAAACAACTTCAAGAATACTTGGGAAGTATTGAAGTTATCAAACATGTTTTCGAGGTCAAGAGCTACTATGCATAAGGATTCACTCACCTCAAATACCATGTCATCATCTAGATGGTGATGAACTAGTAAGTAATCAACGAGAAATAAAAAAGAAATGAGGTAAGAAGAGATGAACATTAATGTAAACAAGCAAGTAATAGTAATCAACAGATGATAATCAATGTGATTGTGGACTTGTAGCTTGGTGTTTTACTCATATGTGGTGACATTTGGACATGGAAGTTCCTAACTCAAGATTGCTAAAAAAATGGTGATTAGGGAGGATTTGGATGTAAAGTATAAGAGAGGTAATAGAAGGAAACAAGATTAGAACTCACTTTCTTATAGAAAAACGGTATGAGGAAGCTTCTTTCTCACTTCTAATTCTAATTCTAACTCTCTCTCTCTCTCTCTCTCTATATATATATATATATATATACAACTTTCTCTAATTTTGCACTTGACCCCCCCCCCCCCCCTCAAATGAAGAGCAAAGGTGGATTTATATAGGCCAATTTGGATTTAGAAAGTGCTCCCTTTGGTCCCAAACATTTGTGAACAAGAAACTACAATGTTTTGACTTCCAATTATTCAATTTGGACGCCCAAAATAAATTATAAAAATGGACCCATCAGAGGTTGAGTGCCGCCGCGGCGCTGCTCCTCAAACGCCCAAAAAATTATGTTTAGGCCCCCAGAGGTTTCGGTATTCGCGAAAAGGCCCTATTTCGTCCGAAATTCACAGAAAATGCGTATGAACTCCAAACTGAGCTTGTGATATACCACTGGAAAGGGAATGGAGTCTACTTTACATTAAAAAAAGTTCATAGTCAGGTCACTTTGAAAAGTTTTGCGGTATTCGCGATAAAAGCCGATTTGATTGCCTTTTTCACCTTTGAAAATTCATAATAAATCCGTTTTAAATCCAAAAATTGTGTGCGATATACCGTTGGAAAAATATTGACCTCTAGTATCCATGTAAAATTTTTGAAAGATGATACGGTGATCTGGTTTCAAAGTCAACTTTTAAGTTAAACCGATTAAATCGGGGACCTCTAGGAAGTCCTGGGAACCTCGGGGAGCTCCCAGGAGTTGACGTTTTCATCTAATTTTCTTTAAAAACTCATTTTAGTACTTTTTACATGATCTAGAATGATCTCAAACTTTTGGGCAAATTCAGATGATTTCGGTCAATCCTTGGTCAAACCTGGGTTAAACCAGACAATGGGAACTTTCAGGGAACTTTAGGGACTTCTGGGAGCTGACGTTTTCATTCGATTTTTCCTTACAACTCATTTTATTACTTTTCTTATGACGTAGTGTGTTTCCAAAACTTTCGGTCCAAATCTGGGAGCATTTGGGCTTTCAGGGGCATTTTGGTCATTTATACTACTTTTTGAGCATCTTGAGAGATAGAACTAACTTTCAGGAGTCCTTTTTTAGTCTTTTTCGATCATTGTGAACCACCAAGCTATGAGTCTCCTAAATCTGATAGCTGACAAAATAGGGTGTCTATACCAATGCCCCAACAGTGTTCTTGGATTTGATGAATAGGGTATTCAGGCCATACCTAGATCAGTTTATTATTGTTTTTATTGATGATATTCTTATTTATTCCAAAACTAAAGAAGAACACGAGAAGCATGTGCAGCTTGCATTGTAGACGCTTAGAGATAATCGTTTGTACGCAAAATTTAGCAAGTGCAAATTTTGGCCTGGGGAAGTCAAGTTTTTGGGACACGTAGTCTCTCGAGATGGAATTTCTGTGAATACTTTAAAGGTTGACGACGTGCTAGATTGGAAGAGACTGAGTAATGCTTAGAAGTTAGGAGCTTTCTTGGTCTGACTGGCTATTACCGGAGATTCGTAGAAGGTTTCTCCAAAATCACAGTCCCATTGACTGGACTTACGAAGAAGAATTTGAAGTTTGAATGGGAAGATAAGCACGAGCGCGCGTTCCAAGAGTTAAAAGAGAGATTGACTTCAGTGCTAGTGTTTGCCCTACCAAAGAGCGGTGAGAGATATACCATCTATAGTGACGTATCACTCAAAGGATTAGGATGGTGTGTTCTTATGCAAGATGAGATGGTTATAGCATATGGATCAAGATAGCTGAAGCCTCATGAGATGAATTATCCTACACATGATCTTGAGCTTGACACAATCGTTTTTGCCTTGACTATATGGAGACACTACCTCTTTGGAGAACAATTTGACTTATTTTCGGACCATAAGAGCTTGAGGTATTTATTTTCACAAAAGGAACTCAACATGAGACAAAGGAAGTGGATGAAACTATTGAAAGATTATGAATTTACTTTACAGTACCATCCCGATAAGGTAAATGTAGTCGCAGACGCACTAAGCTGAAAACCTCGCGGGATAGTTACTTTGCTTATGATTCGGGAATGGAATGCATTGGACACCGTAGCAGAATTCGATCTTCAACCCACACAGTTAGAGGAGGGACGACACTTTGAGTGTCTTGTGGTGCAATCAACACTCATTGGTCGCATTTTGGAAGCTCAGCAAAAGGATGATGAGTTAAAGGAATGGTTCGCCAAAGTTTTGGCAAAGGAACCAGAAGGGTGGAGTACTGGACTAGATGGAGGATTTAGATGCCGAGGTCAACTTGTCGTACCCAATGTGGAAAAGCTCAAAACAGACATATTGGATGAGGCACACAAGTCTAGATTGACTATCCACCCAAGAGGAACAAAGATATATAATGTCACACCCCAAATCCACACATGTGAACCCAAGACACGTGGCACGCCACCAAGGCCTTCAAACAACAATTTACAAATGAAAAAGAGGAAAAACAAGCACGTTTACACCATTATGTTAGACAAATTAAGCCCAAGGGCAAAATTGTAATTAATAAGGTATAGAAAATTTTATACCAAAAGATAGGTTTTCGAGTCCCGGTTCCAACGCAAAAAACGGTGCGCGAATCCGAGTTTTCTAGAGAGAGTTATGTCCGTTTCCGTAAAAGTCGACAGTGTAGCAAAATGAACTGTGGATCGATCCGCCCCAAAATCGGATCGATCCGGTTTTGACAGAACCTCATTTTTGGCCCTCCAGAAGTGCCGGATCGATCCGCTCAAGACCCAGATCGATCCGAATTCTGCAGCACACGTTTTGACAGCAAAAACTCCTGTTCTGCAGCATCCCAACACCTCCAAATCTCATCCAAACTTCATGAAAAACTTTGCAAAACCATTTCAAAACCAATCTCGAATCATTCCAAACCATTTCCAAGATATGTTAACATGGTTTTAAAACATTACTCAAGATCCACCAATGCTACAATACTCAAACACCTCTAATTCTCACAAAAAAACAAACAAAACATATGAGTTTTGATCCAAACTCACAACTAACATATCCAAACCATAAAAACAAGAGTTTGAAAAGTCCCAACATGATTTAAAACCATGAACAAGATGTGTAATGCAATCTCTCCCAAATCTCTCCCAAGTACTCTCCCAAATCTCTTTCAATTACTCCCAAATCTCTCATGATCAACCAAAACAAGTTTTCTTAAAACAAACTTCCATTCAAACATAATCCAAACTACATTAGCAAAGTATGAAAGACACCAACAACATGTTAAGCTCCGGTTACAAGATTTACATGAGTCTTGGAGCAATTAAGGCAAAACTAAAATAAGCTACTAAGTTTTAGTACAATCCCAAGTTAGCTACTACACACTACAAGTTTTACACCAACCCATAAGTTTTACTCAAAAAACTATATACATGAAGCTACTACAATTACAAGCTTCCTTGTCACCACAAATTCCACATTCATCTCCCCGGATTCTCGCCGACGTGCTCACCTACAATGGTTATTCAATAACCACTACAATATATAAGCTATATGCTTAGTGAGAAATATCAATCAAGCACACGGATGACATATCAATGTTTATATTCAACTTAACAAATATAATGATCTCCGGATAAGCAAGTATTTCATACACCACTACCCGCAAGTCCGCAACTCCCCCGATAGTCCACGGCACAAGCCAATGACCCACGCCACACACATGCATTCTAATACCGTTGTCGGCAACAAGTGGTCGTCACCACGGAACAATCTCATGGCGAATTCATACAAGCTTTCCTTTGACCCACATAGACAACTAAACATGCTCACATAAACATATCACCATGCTTTTCACAAAATCATAGCTAAACATGAGTGATTAAGCTAAATAGATATGAAATCAACATCATATGAACATAACCATGAATCTCATCCATAGGCAAGATTGAAATCTCTCACCACGTCGCAGTTCACTCCTAGTTGAGAAATTAAAGCTCGAATCTACTCCGGTTTCAAATCCTACATGAATTTGGCAAACTACAGATTATCGCTCCGAAATGGGTCACGAGAAATACGACGATGATACTCAATAAAATCAATACCAAAACGTAGAACTCACCTCTACGAGTCCAAATCCGGTCACGGAATTAAAATTGGATGTCGAACGCGCCGTCAATCGTCGTCGAGAGCGTCGTCGAATTTTTCGTCGATATCTCTCGTTTCTCTCTTCCTCTGTTAACTATCCTAGCTAAGGATGATGAAGACTCTTGATGAGTCATGAGACACTTGTCTCAATCATATAAGTTTCAAGTATTGGTTTTTATTATGACCTTCCCAATGTTTCTCTAGTTTTGCAATTATACCCTGCTTGTTATAGAACTCTTTAAAATTATCCCAAACTTAAATAGGTGTTTGTCTATGTCTCGTGTGGGTCCCGTAAGTGGTCCCACATAATTATATGAAGTTTATAATTAGCCTACTAATTATATAACGTGTTCATTTCGTCCTCACCAAGGTACTCCAAATAACCACATAAATGGTCTCTAACAATAAACAATAAATTCTAAACAACATATAAATATTTCACATATGCCTTAATAAATATTTAAGCACATAAGGGTGATTCCACAACTTTGTCCCATCATAATGGAACTTCATCAACTCATGTCCCAATTTGGGACTGCCACATTGGCCAACATTGGGTTCCCAAACTGGACACCCATAATCAACTAGTGAGTTAAAACTCACTTAAACATGTGTTAATAAACACCAATAATATATGTTAATGCATGCTAAATCACGTTTAGCAGTTAATCGCGGGAGCGGGTGTTACATCTCTCCCCTCCTTAAAAGAAGTTTGTCCCCAAACTTAAAGTACCTCAAGTTTTGAATAGGAATGAATACTTCTCACGCATCTCATCTTCCCGTTCCCACGTAGCCTCTTCCATGGAGTGATTATGCCACAAAACCATAACCAATGGAATAGACTTGGTTCTCAGAACTTGAACTTTCACATCGAGAATTCGCACTGGATGTTCTATGTAAGTCAAGTCTTCTCTAATTTCCAACGGTTCTGGCGTGATTATATGACGTGAATCTGACACACAATATCGCAACATTGAGACGTGAAACACATTATGCACATTCTCCATTTCTTGTGGTAGCTCTAATCGGTATGCTATTGGTCCAACTCTACCAATAATCTCAAACGGTCTAACATATCTGGGATTCAGTTTTCCACATTTTCCAAACCTCACAATTCCCTTAGTCGGTGACACCTTTAGGAACACATAATCACCAACTTCAAACTCTATAAGTCTCATTTTCAAATGCGCGTAGCTCTTGTAACGACTTTGAGCTGTTTGCAATCGTTGCTGTATCACCTTAACTTTCTCTGTGGTCTGCTAAATTATCTCAGGTCCCAATAGTTCCCGTTCTCCTACCTCAGCCCAACAAATCGGCGAACGACATCTACGCCCATATAAAGCCTCAAAAGGTGCCATCCCAATACTAGATTGAAAACTATTATTATAAGTAAATTCAGCCAATGACAAGTGTTGTTCCCAATCACCTTTGAAATCAAGAACACATAATCTAAGCATATCTTCCAATATCTGAATTACCCGTTCTGATTGTCCGTCAGTCTGCGGATGGAAAGCTGTGCTAAAATTCAACTTTGTGCCCATAGCCTCTTGTAAACCCCTCCAAAATCATGATGTAAATCTACTATCTCTATCAGAGATAATAGACACTGGAACTCCATGAAGCCTTACAATTTCCTGAACATATAACTCTGCCAACTTCATCGGGTCATTTGTCTTAATTGCTAGGAAATGCGCAGACTTGGTTAATCAGTCAACAATTACCCAAATACTATCATTTGATCTTCTGGATTTTGGTAAACGTGCTACAAAATCCATCGTGATGTTATCCCATTTCCATTCTGGTACTGGCAATGGTTACAATAATCCCGCTGATCTTTGATGTTCTGCTTTTACCCGTTGACACACCAAACACTTTGCCACGTATTCGGCTATTTCTCACTTCATTCTAAACCACCAATAATTCTCTCGTAGATCGCGATACATTTTGGTACTTTCCAGATGAATAGAATATTTGGTATTGTGCGCCTCCTCTAGAATCATCTCTTTAATCCCATTAACATCGGGTACACAAATTTGATTTCTATATTTCAATACACCATCCACGTAAGTGAAATCCGATTGCTTACCCTCAGGTATTCCGTCACAAATTTTCCTCAAGTTTGGGTCTTGAAGCTGTTTCATTCTAATCTCATCCACAAGTGTTGGTTGTGCTATAATAGCTGCCATCAATGCTCCCTAAGTTCTTGGAATAACTTCAAGTTTCAATTGCTCCATTTCACGAATCAGCTTTTCTTGAGAAGTTACAACATAAGCTAAGTTTCCAGTTGACTTTCGGCTCAATGCATCGGCCACTACATTGGCCTTTTCCGGGTGATATTGAATCGATAAATCGTAATCTTTCATCAACTCCAACCACCGTCTCTGTCTCATATTCAAGTCTCTCTGAGTGAATATATACTTTAGGCTTTTGTGATCCGTGTAAATTTCATACCGTTCCCCATATAGATAATGCCTCCAAATCTTCAAGGCAAAGATCACAGCTGCCAATTCCAAGTCGTGTGTCGGGTAGTTGGTTTCGTGTGGTCTCAATTGTTGTGAAGCATATGCAATTACTTTTCCATTCTGCATTAGAACACATCCCAATCCTCGATAAGAGGCATCGCTGAATACAACAAACCCCTGAGTCCCCGACGGAATCGTCAATATCGGTGCTGTCATAAGCCTAGTCTTCAATTCCTTGAAACTTTTTTCACATTTGGAACTCCAAACAAAAGGAACATCTTTTTTCATTAACTGAGTCATAGGCATCGCAATTCTTGAGAAATTCTCTACAAACCTGCAGTAATACCCGGCCAACCCCAAGAAACTTTGAACCTCTGACACATTTTTCGGTGGATTCCAATTGGCTACTGCTTCAATCTTATGTGGATCCACTGAAACACCTGCTTTAGAAATCACATGTCCCAAAAATGCTATCTCCGTAAGCCAAAACTCACATTTCTTCAATTTACCAAATAATTTCTTCTCACGAAGTCGTTGCAACACCAATCGTAAATGCTTCTCGTGATCTTCAGCACTTTTAGAGTATACCAAAATATCATCAATGAAGACAATTATAAATTCATCTAAGTATTCCTTGAATACCCGGTTCATTAAATCCATAAAAGCTGCGGGTGCGTTGGTAACTCCGAATGGCATAACCATAAATTCATAATGTCCATAACGAGTCCTGAATGCTGTCTTTTCCACATCCTCCTCTTTAACTTTTAGTTGATGGTAGCCCGATCTCAAGTCGATCTTTGAGAACACTTGATCTCCTTGAAGCTGATCAAACAAATCATCAATCCTCGGTAATGGATATTTGTTTTTAATAGTCAACTTATTCAGCTCCCGATAATCAATACACATTCGCATGGT
Organism: Hydrangea macrophylla; assembly: GCA_033977485.1. NCBI lineage: Eukaryota > Viridiplantae > Streptophyta > Magnoliopsida > Cornales > Hydrangeaceae > Hydrangea > Hydrangea macrophylla. The sequence continues at coordinate 14,696,903 of CM066987.1, forward strand.
TCCGTCTTTCTTCTTGACAAATAAAACCGGTGCTCCCCACGGAGAAACACTAGGTCGAATAAATCCCTTGTCAAGCAACTCTTGTAACTGGTTCTTTAGCTCTTTTAGTTCCACGGGTGCCATTCTGTACGTTGTCTTTGATACCGGTTGTGATCCAAGTGCTACGTCAATAGTAAACTCAATCTCCCGCTCAATTAACATGTTTGGTAGATCCTCAGGAAATACATCCGAAAACTCCCGTACTATCAAAATATCTTCTACTCGAGTCCCCGTGACACGTGTATCAATTACAGTACATAGGAACCCCTGACAACTCTTTTTCAACAACTTCCCAGCCTGAATTACTGATATCATATATGGTGGCGCTGCTACACCAACCCCTTGGAAGGTAAACTCTTTTTGCCCTGGTAATTGAAAATTAACCCTTTTCTGTTCACAATTAATTGTAGCCTGATTTGTAGATAACCAGTCCATGCCCAAGATTACGTCAAAGTAGTTGATGGATAACGGAATCAAATCAACACACAATATCTTATCACCTACTCTGATTTCACATGCTTTGAACACTGAAGAGGTCACTAACGGTTTACTTAGAGGTAGTGATACGGATAGATCATACCCTAAGGGTTCTGACATGTTATGTGAATGTTTGACAAATTCATGTGAAACAAACGAATGCGTTGACCCTGAATTTATCAAAATTCGTGATGGATGTGAACAGATATAAAGTATACCTGACACCACAGAGTCTGTAGCTGACATATTCCCCGGTGCAAGTTGAAAGGACTTTCCTTGCCTCTGTTCCACGCCTTTTCTTTTATCAGTGGGCGGTCCTGATCTTGCTCCGCTGGACGCCATAGAACTTGCCCCTTGTTATCGCTTCTTTGGGCAATCCTTAGAAAAGTGTCCTGGTTGCCCACAATCAAAGCATTTGCCCCTCATATCCGGAATTGAGTTCACAGAGCTAGGCGGTCGTGTTCTGGATTGCGGACAATTCTTGGATATATGCCCCACTTGCTTACAAATGTTACACGTGCTCGGCAAATAACAAACTCCCCCGTGTTGGCGATTACATGTAGGACACAGCGGTCGAACTCCCTCAGTAAATGAACTTCCACCTTGACTACCCGAACCTGACCCAGGCCCTCGTGAAAATGGTTTCTTGAAGAAGCCTTGCCCATTCCCTTTATCTTCACCTTGTCGCTTTCCTTGTTGCCCTTGCTTATATTTGTTAATATCTCATTCGGCTATGAGAGCTACATTCTGGACTTGAGCCACAGTTCCAAATTCATGAGTATCCACCCTACATTAGATGTTATCCCTCAACCCTTCTTCAAACTTTCGAGTATTATCTTCCTCGGTTATCACTATATCCTTTGCAAATCGAAGCAATTCACTGTACTTGGAGATGTATTCGTTTACCGTCATATCTCCTTGTTGGAGATTTATGAATTCCCGACGCTTCTGTGCTTTAGCTGCTCGAGGAAAATATTGTTTATAGAATTCTTCGACAAACTTATCCCAAGTGGTCGGCCTACCTTGATCAAGTAAACCCACCCACCAATTCTGGGCACTATCCTTCAAAGTGTTTGTAGAAAATGTAATCTTTTGTTCCTCGGTACATTCTATAGCATGAAATATTCGTTCCATATCCGATACACAATGAATATCTGTCATCGGATTCGGACCCCCATCAAACATAGTCGGTTTTCTCTTATAGAATTGCTCAATCGTAATACGGTCCACCCTGGGTTCAGGATGTGGATTTGCATGCCTTTCATTTACTAGTGGTACTCGATCACCAACGGCACCAACGAAATTAGTTACCAAGTCCACCAAACGATCCATTCTTACATCGAGGTCTTGGTTTTGGTCCATCTTTCACCAAATTCTTGTCTGCCAGTCACATATACATGAATACTATGCATGATATGCCATATATCATATGATATAAATGATTCAACTATCATAACATAGCACTAATACTCATATGCATACATGTGATGCAACTACCTGCTCAATATCTACGCGTTACTCTCAAGTCGTCGTCTCTCGTCCCAAAGTTTCTAAGCCTATTGCTCTGATATCAATAAATGTCACGCCCCGAATCCACACATGTGAACCCAAGACACGTGGCACGCCAGCAAGGCCTTCAAACAACAATTTACAAATGAAAAAGAGGAAAAACAAGCACGTTTACACCATTATGTTAGACAAATTAAGACCAAGGGAAAAATGGTAATTAATAAGGTATAGAAAATTTTATACCAAAAGATAGGTTTTTGAGTCCCGGTTCCAATGCAAAAAACAGTGCGCGAATCCGAGTTTTCTAGAGAGAGTTATGTCCGTTTCCGTAAAAGTCGACAGTGCAGCAAAATGACCAGCGGATCGATCCGCCCCAAAACCGGATCGATCCAGTTTTGAAAGAGCCTCATTTTTGGCCCTCCAGAAGTGCCGGATCGATCCGCTCAAGACCCGGATCGATCCGGATTCTGCAGCACATGTTTTGACAGCAAAAACTCCTGTTCTGTAGCATCCCAACACCTCCAAATCTCATCCAAACTTCATGAAACTTTGCAAAACCATTTCAAAACCAATCTCGAATCATTCAAAACCATTTCCAAGATATGTTAACATTTAAAACATTACTCAAGATCCACCAATGCTACAATACTCAAACACCTCCAATTCTCACAAAAACAAACAAAACATATGAGTTTTGATCAAAACTCACAACTAACATATCCAAACCATAAAAATAAGAGTTTGAAAAGTCCCAACATGATTTAAAACCATGAACAAGATGTGCAATGCAATCTCTCCCAAATCTCTCCCAAGTACTCTCCCAAATCTCTTTCAAATACTCCCAAATCTCTCATGATCAACCAAAACAAGTTTTCTTAAAACAAACTTCCATTCAAACATAATCCAAACTACATTAGCAAAGTATGAAAGACACCAACATGTTAAGCTCCGGTAACAAGATTTACATGAGTCTTGGAGCGATTAAGGCAAAACTAACATAAGCTACTAAGTTTTAGTACAATCCCAAGTTAGCTACTACAAACTATAAGTTTTACACCAACCCATAAGTTTTACTTAAAACAACTATATACATGAAGCTACTACAATTACAAGCTTCCTTGTCACCACAAATTCCACGTTCATCTCCCCGGATTCTTACCGCCGTGCTCACCTACAATGGTTATTCAATAACCACTACAATATATAAGCTATATGCTTAGTGAGAAATACCAATCAAGCACACGGATGACATATCAATGTTTCTATTCAACTTAACAAATATAATGATCTCCGGATAAGCAAGTATTTCATTCACCACTACCCGCAAGTCCGCGACTCCCCCGATATTCCACGGCACAAGCCAATGACCCACGCCACACACGTGCGGTCTAATGGCATTGTCGGCAACAAGTGGTCGTCACCACGGAACAATCTTATGGCGGATTCATACAAGTTTTCCTTTGACCCACATAGACAACTAAACATGCTCACATAAACATATCACCATGTTTTTCACAAAATCATAGCTAAACATGAGTGATTAAGCTAAATAGATATGAAATCAACATCATATGAACATAACCATGAATCTCATCCATAGGCAAGATTGAAATCTCTCACCTCGCCGCAGTTCACTCCTAGTTGAGAAATTAAAGCTCGAATCTACTCCGGTTTCAAATCCTACAAGATTTCGGCAAACTACGGATTACCGCTCTGAAATGGGTCGCGAGAAATACGACGATGATACTCAATAAAATCAGTACCAAAACGTAGAACTCACCTCTACGAGTCCAAATCCGGTCTCGGAATTAAAATTGGATGTCGAACGCGCCGTTAATCGTCGTCGAGAGCGTCGTCGAATTTTTCGTCGATATCTCTCATTTTCTCTCTTCCTCTGTTAACTATCCTAGCTAAGGATGATGAAGACTCTTGATGAGTCATGAGACACTTGTCTCAATCATATAAGTTTCAAGTATTGGTTTTTATTATGACTTTCCCAATGTTTCTCTAGTTTTGCAATTATACCCTGCTTGTTATAGAACTCTTTAAAATTATCCCAAACTTAAATAGGTGTTTGTCTAGTCTCGCGTGGGTCCCGTAAGTGGTCCCACATAATTATATGAAGTTTCTAATTAGCCTACTAATTATATAACGTGTTCATTTCATCCTCACCAAGGTACTCCAAATAACCACATAAATGGTCTCTAACAATAAACAATAAATTCTAAACAACATACAAATATTTCACATATGCCTTAATAAACATTTAAGCACATAAGGGCGATTCCACAACTTTGTCCCATCAAAATGGAACTTTATCAACTCATGTCCCAATTTGGGACTGCCACATTGGCCAACATTGGGTTCCCAAACTGGACACCCATAATCAACTAGTGAGTTAAAAGTCATTTAAACATGTGTTAATAAACACCAATAATATATGTTAATGCATGCTAAATCACGTTTAGCAGTTAATCGCGGGAGCGGGTGTTACATATAAGGATCTGAAGAGAAACTTCTGGTGGAAAGGCATGAAAAGAGAAGTTGCTGAGTGTGGGTTCAAGTGCTTCACATGTTAGCAAGTCAAGGCAGAGCACCAGAAACCGTATGGACTCCTACAACCACTGTCGATTCTGGAATGGAAGTGGGAGCATGTCACATTGGACTTCGTGGTTGGATTGCCAAGATCGCAACAAGGTCACGATGCCATTTGGGTGATGGTAGATCGGTTAATGAAGTCTGCTCATTTCATTGCCTACAGTATGACTTACCCAGTAGAAAGACTAAGTCAGATGTAGATTCAACAAGTAGTGAGATTTCATAGTGTTCCAGTCTCGATAGTGTCGGATCATGATGAGTGATGTGCCAAAGCTGGGGTTGAGCAAGCTAAGCCCAATCGCGGTCAACAATTTGGTGGATCAATAACAGAAGTACCTCGACCTTTTCTGAGTATGCAGCGCATGCACTAAATGACAAAAAATGGCGCTTATAATTTTACATATCTACTTAATCTAGTACTCCGTATTTAACTAATTAATTTTCGTTAACAATTAATTGTATGTATTCAAAAGAAAATAAAGTGATTGTTAAGACTAATATAATAATAATACAATATAAGGGCATAATTGTCTTTTATTCATTCAAAATCACTTTATATTTATATATATAAACACTTACACAATTTCTTCATTTCTGCCACCATAATCAGTTTTACTATACATTATCCAAACACCACAAATATTAAAATCTATTCTGACCATAATCTATTCTAACAAAAACTATCGCAATCGCAAGCACAAACTACCCCAAACAGGCTCATAGAATATCAAATGCATATATTTCTAACAATCTAGGTTGATTAAAATAAATAAATAATACTTTTTGGACCACAATTTATTAAAAATTCAAAGTTTTGGGGGTAGGTAAGGGTCGATACGTGCAACCTAGGGGGCTCAACACAGGGGTTTAGGGGGCAGCACCTTTGAGGCGATTTTTTTGGGTCTAGTTATACATTTTTGTGTATAATTTTTTGTAAAGTTTTGAATGATTTTAGATCAAGTTGGGTTAGGTTAAGCTAAGAAGTGAGGAAAAATTGTATTGGACCAAATATTTAAGATGAGTTGTGTTGGAGTATTTTAATAAAAATGTTAATTTACAAATGTTATTGCTCTTCAAGGAAGTGGTGGGTCAATGTTTTAATTCCACTTAAATAAAATAGAGTTGAAGAAAATCCTTTATAATTTGTTAAACAAATATTGACATTAGTTTACTGTTATAATGCAATATGATAGTCTATTAATGTAGCAATAATATATTTTATTGCAACATGAATCACATGCCTTAATATACATATAGGCATATAGCCGTTTTGTTTGATCAGTTACTACTTCTAAATCAAAACTGATAAACATATGAATTATTGAATGATGACTTTTAAGGCATTTGGTCACACATCTAGAATGATGGTTACACGTGAAGTCTTTAAAAATAAGCAACGGAGAGGCTGTGGTTTTCTGGGTGAGTTTTCTAAGCATATCAAAGAAAGAAAAATCAATTGATAGTTCTAATTCTTTAATTTAAAAAGAGAGCTTCCCAATTTTTGATATCGAGCAACAAGATTAGAAAAGGTGTTTAGTTTTTCAGTTATTCTTCCGTGCAAAGATAACTGAGACAGAGGTGATTTCTGGGCTGTTTTATCCTGGGGACGGCGTGACATGTACGAACTGCTTGCACACTTTGGGCAGAGCCGCGGAACGTCTCAAAGAGAGCGAGATCCGTGACTCAGCCCATGATTCGTTACAGAGGCTACTAATCCGGTAATTTTGTTCTAGTTTTATTTACATGTTTCATCAATTTTAAGACGTTTGTTTTCTGCCATAAATTTGGATCATCCTCTTGGTCCCTAGATAATGAAAAATCCTACTGTGAAAGGATTTTAATGTCAACAAGTTTTTTTTTTATAATTTGAGAATCTTCATTGGAAATAATGCAGGTTTTCTGAACTTCAAAAAAAAAAAAAATAATAATAATAATTGGCTTTCCTATGGTATTTTTGAAAATATCTGCTAGAATTAAAAAACCTACTGTGTATGGTCGTATATGCTGGCCTACAATGAGTTTGCCATTTGATTATCGTGCCATACCATCAAGGATACAATGTATTTATATATATATATATATATATATCCATACTTGGTCAGTAGAGAATTATAGATTCTTTAGAATATTGTCATGCTATTAACTTTGATACTCTAAATTTTGGATGCCTTGACTAAGTAGGAAGCCCAACACCTAAAGCATGGAGGTTTGAACCGTGTATAAATATGGTTTAAAAAGGAAAGATCTGAACTTCCTTGTTAAGATTGTGAGAGAGAATAAAGCAAATACAATGATAAGAGAGAAACTTGCAGGCGGACAAGTAGCAACTTTCTGATTCTTTGTTTCTCTCTCGGGTTGTGCCTATTATATTTCCTTTGCTTTTGTTATAACATCTATGGAACGCACAAGTATCAAGTACCTCACAATGGTGCAACGTTTGGAGCTTTAAGTTACAGATTGTATTGCTCTGTGTGCCAATGATTGATCTATTTCTTATTTATATTGGCTTAGTCATAAGACATTAAATGTACAGTTCAGTACTTCCCTTTACAAGAAATAAATTTCTAATATCAGTGAGTTTCAAGGTTGAGAATGAGAGCAAAACTAGTCAGCTTCTGTTTTCAAAAATAGAGAGAATATGCTTAATTCCTCCAACTTTGATGTTTTCTTCAACCAAGAAATCACTTCTTTTTCCAAGTTTAAGGAAAATATGTTTCTAAAAAAAAGAAGAAGAAATTAGTATATTACTAAAACCGCGTGTTTATGTATAGTATGTTGAATATTTTAACGAGATATTCTACGAAATTTGCACTGAACCAACCCCACAATTCCACAAAGCCTAATGTGAATGTATGTATATGTTGGGTATGAGTAATTTTTGGGTGTGGCAGGTTCACATAAACTTGTACACTATTTGACCCAATGTTTTGTGGTTCAATGTTGACGATCCAAATATTTGGGGATAGATTTTACTAAGCTGCATATTTTTGTCTTTAATAGAGTACCCCACTCTAGAAACAAATATTGATTCATTTGAGCATTGTAAACAAAATAGAAGACCTAACTTATAAATTTATTTGGGTTATTTGACTTATGACAGGATGTTAACCCTAAGAGAATTGCTAGTAAAGTTATAATATATGCTATTTGGATATTCATTTAATAGTGATGCTGGTAGATTTTTATGTCTAAAAATCTGTGACTTTTGAGTTTATTTTTTATGAGCATATATATTTCCTTTTAAATTGAGGAATAGTGGGGGTTCTCAACATATTATTTATCCCACCTAGATATATTGCATTTATAGTGCATTTTATTTGAACCACGATAGAATAAGAGAGCCAAGCACTTAGAAGACTTTGAAAGTAAATTTTATACATTTATTTCTGAAGGAGATCCTATTTATTTAGAGGATACTTTTACACTTTCAAATGTTAAGTTTTGAAAAGAAGCCATTCAAATGAGATGTATTTTATTATTTTCAACCATATATATTTGAGAACTTATGGATTTGTCATCCAAGTGTAATATTATAGAAAAGAAATGGAGCCTTACAAAGAATTTTAAGCTCGATGATTTTATTGAAAATATGATTCTTGGATATCTATTCTCCCATTTTTACATCCGTTAAATTTTATTAGTTATTGTTGCTATCTATGGTTTACATACTTGTGAAATGGATGTTCAAACCGGTTTTTATGGAGAATTAGAAGATGAGATTTTATTTGGATAAACCGGAGGATTTATAGATAAGAATAAAGTGTGTATTCTTATATGCCCTTTATATGGTTGTTAAAACTGGCTCCCAACTAGTAGCATGGAATTTTTTGATCAAACTATTATTTTAAAATAGTTTTAAAGTCAAAGAAAGTGACAAATTTATTTATCATAAACACAATGATGGAGTATGTATTATGGCACTTATGATTTATTAATTTTTGTTTCTATTTTAGAGATGGCAAAAGAGACAAAAATTTAATGTCACTTAATTTTATATGAAAGGATTTGGATGAAACAAGTGTATTTTAGAGATTAAAAATTACAAGAGCTTGTGATGTCATTTTGAAAAAGATTTTGAGAAATTACTATTATTTTCATATGAATGCCTCTAGGCATATGAGTAACAATCACAATTGTTACTAGAGATTCTCTCCAACGGAGAATGAAAATATTTTACTTGGTGGTTTACTCGATACCAAGGTTCTAATACTGGCAAAGTGAAATTGAATTTTACCTCCGGGAAGAAATAAGTTTTGGTAATGCGTTGCACCGCAGAGATAAGAAGAGATATTTTCTTAAATTTGCATTGCATACTTCAAAATTTCAAAGAATTTAATTTTTTGGTTTTTCAAGGCTGGTTTTTAACCAAATTAGTTTTGGGAAAATAAGTATGCAATTTTCCAGCTAGGAATGCAATTGAAAAAATTATGACATTTTAAAGAAACCTATTAATTTAGGTATTTTGTATAAATAGCTTTCATTATAATTAAAGGTTACAATGATGCTAATAGATATTCTCTAACGGAATACTCCAAAGCCACGAGTGTCTATATTTTCAGTATTAAAATAATGTTGAGAGGGTCATGAGTTACTTGAAAAAAGACCATGAACTCCAGATTAAATGATGAGAGGTTTACCGCTGTCCTTAAAGGAAATAGCAATGCTGATTGGAATATCCTTTCAGATGACTCCAAGGCCACAGTAGATACACTTTTGGTATTATTGGGGGCACATTTTTAACGAAGTCTAAGAAATTGACTATTTTGGCTAAGTCCACGATGGAGTCAGAGTTGATACCATTAGCTATTGCTAGTGAGGGAAGCTTGGATTAAAAGCCTGCTATGAGATACCCCTTTAAGGAAGAGATAGATACCAGCTGTTTTATCCACTGCAATAGTACCGTGGCTATTGCAAAAGTATAGAACCGTTATAACGGTAATAGATGACAGATATGTCATAGGAACAGCGCTATCAGAGAGATTTTCTCTTCTGAAGTTGTAAGAGTGGATAATGTACAGTCTGAGAATAGTGTAGTTAATCCTTTGACGAAAGGATTAACTATAGACTGGAGCCTATAGACAGTCGAGTCATTTGTGGAAGGTTTGTAAAACTTAGAAAGGGATGGGACTAAAGCCTATAGACAGTCGAGTCACTTGTGATGGTAACTCAACCTATAGACTGGATATCCTAAGAAATAGGTTCAAAGGGTAATAACAAGTCATGAAGTGATATGAGTGGAATCATGCTATTATTATATATGGAGTTAACACTCCAAGTTCATCCCTAAGTAGTATGAAATCCTGAAGCGATACAAGGTTGAGTTATTTGTAACTCTTAATGAGATCTAAACTCTATGTTGAGTGAGATACCAAGCTACAGGAGTATCCTTGTTAGACTCACCTATGCGATTGTGGAAGTATGGCGGCTTCCTATGGAATTTGGGCAAATTCTCTAGAGCTTTCACTATACTGGGATATAAGCACATGGTCATAAAGTGCTGGCTTTAGACTACACCTTAGGAAGTATGGCCGCTTCCTATGGAATTTGGGCAAATTCTCTAGAGCTTTCGCTATACTGGGATATAAGCACATGGCCATAAAGTTCTGGCTTTAGACTACACCTTAGTAGGGTTGTGTGTGTGGTGTTGTCTGAGATAGAGTTCAAAACTATGGTTACTCTAGTATAATCAGAAGCACTATCACTATGTAAAGGTTCAAGTTGAAAAACACATTTATTTATGCACAATCTTATGATACGTTGCTCGATGAAAAATCATTTTTCTATCTAAATTTATTAAAATAAGTGGGGGATTGTTGAAGTATTTTAATAAAAATGTTAATTTACAAATGTTATTGCTCTTCAAGGAAGTGGTGGGTCAATGTTTTAATTCCACTTAAATAAAATAGAGTTGAAGAAAATCCTTTATAATTTGTTAAACAAATATTGACATTAGTTTACTATTATAATGCAATATGATAGTCTATTAATGTAGCAATAATATATTTTATTGCAACATGAATCACATGCCTTAATATGCATATAGGCATATAGCCGTTTTGTTTGATCAGTTACTATTTCTAAATCAAAACTGATAAACATATGAATTATTGAATGATGACTTTTAAGGCATTTGGTCACACATCTAGAATGATGGTTACACGTGAAGTCTTTAAACATAAGCAATGGAGAGGCTGTGGTTTTCTGGGTGAGTTTTCTAAGCATATCAAAGAAAGAAAAATCAATTGATAGTTCTAATTCTTTAATTTAAAAAGAGAGCTTCCCAATTTTTGATACCGAGCAACAAGATCAGAAAAGGTGTTTAGTTTTTCAGTTATTCTTCCGTGCAAAGATAACTGAGACAGAGGTGATGTCTGGGCTGTTTTATCCTGGGGACGGCGTGGCATGTACGAACTGCTTCCACACTTTGGGCAGAGCCGCGAAACGTCTTAAAGAGAGCGAGATCCGCGACTTGGCCCACGATTCGTTACAGAGGCTACTAATCCGGTAATTTTGTTCTAGTTTTATTTACATGTTTCATCAAGTTGGTTAAGAATTGCGCCAATATTAGTACAATTCAACTACTCTTTATTTGGAATTTATGACTTGGCCTATAGTTTGGTATGGATTGGATTGCAATTAAATTAGTGTGCCAAAATTAACACAAAAGCTCAAATGCTCAATAAACATGGGGCTTTCTAGAAATTTTAGGAGGGCTTAAGTATAATTTTTATAGGTATGTCAAAATATTCCCAAGACTTGAGCTCCCCTTATCCCTCTTGCCTCCCAGTGTATGCCCTTCCTAATACTGTTTGAAAGGCTTGTTGCCAACACAATCTATTATAAAAGCTACCGAAGAGCTGTTTCACAAAATCACGATATTGTTCCAGGTAGAGCTGAGAGGTAATTCACTACAATTGAACACCACTTGTAGTGGTCGCGTACTGAGAGCTGCAGTTACTGCTAATTGTTCGTGCATGACTTAATTTATTTTTTCTAAGAGCTAGTTCTTTACAAATCTAATCTATACTATTTTGGGCGAAGTACATTTTATTCCATTTCGTTAGACTCATTTTCTACTCTTTTTTTTTAATGGGAAACCGGAAGTTTATTCATGATTCAGGAACAGAATTACATTCAGCACTCACCACATGGTGACAAACAGGTGGAAACGAGTTTACCCAAATTTTACAACACTGAATCGTAGTGGCAAACGTAGCAAGTAAATGAGCGACTCCATTAGCTTGACGACGAACGTGTCTAATCTCATATATACACCGCTAACAAAGCCACCCATTTCATTATTTCCACCAAAAAAGAGTCGAATTCAACCCGATCAAAATCTCTATAAAAATGATACTAAACTCCATGTGATTGTGACTAAATGAAATTGTTAAGGTTTTTGTCAAAATTAATGAATTAAATACATTTTTATTTCCCCTGTGGTTAGACTCATATACGGATTAATAGGGCTCCTATATTTTAAAAGTTGAAACTTAACCCCTATTATTGGGTCTAATTAAGGATATATTTGTCATTTCTAGGAAAAAAAAATAGCAGTATTAGAATTTGCACTTCACATACAACAAAAAGGGAATGTGAGGGGTTAAATGTCTACATATGAACTATAGAAAGTAAAATGAAACGGATCATCCATAGGAAGAAAGAAAGAATATATTATGATTTTTTTTCACAGCTTTAAAATATGAGATAAAGTAAGACTGTCTGCTCTTGGGCGAATTCTATACAGACATACTCCGTATATGTTAGTCAATTTGAGAGAAATGGGTTTACGGGGGGCGATTACCGAGTAGTGTTGATGGGTTAAGTGAGCTCTTAACTCAAGTAGAGACTGCTTATTTAGGCCTTTGCCTTTGACTTTTGGAGTATTGACTTTCTCTCTTGAAGCTAGTTTTTGAGCAACAATCAATTTAGAAGGAAAATATCCCAATACAGATTGGTAATTTTAAGAATGCAACACTTTTGGACCGAGCATCTCTAATGCCCCATGCTATTTTTAGCATGCCAATTTTATTTTTTTTTTGACATTTTTATAGTATCAAATACTATATTTTGACATTTTTGTTTTAATACTATATGTTAGTTCAAATGCTATAATTTGGCACAACTACCATTCATCTTCCAGCAACTACTCCCAACTTCCATTGGATCTTGGGTGATGCTCAACAAAACTTGACAAATTGCTACATCTTGATTTATCGTGAAGGTCTTCCCCCGCTTTGTTGATTGTTGACTGTGTTCTAAGGTTTTGAGAGAAATAAAGTGCAAGAAAAAAAAAATTCACAAGACCCATATGAGCATAATAGAAATTTGAGTACAATACTAAATTTATGGAGTTTTTGTTAGGCATAAAAAAGTCATTTACTAAATGTAACCATTGAGAAGAGCCGTTGATGCTCAAAATTATATCCATTGGTGCTAAAAAATAGAGTCGTTATGGTCAAAATAAGAGCCGTTGGATGCTCAAGATTGGACATGATTTGATAATGCGTTACAAATGGCACAAGCCATTTTCTATGCCAAATATGGCACAAAATGCCATCAAGTCAATTTTTGGCATGTCATATGGCAGGGCGTTGGAGCACCATGTTTGGTGGTCAATTCTTTAATTTGGAATTGGCAAATCAAATTCGCAATGCGTTAGAGATTGTCTCAGTAATAACAATTTTTTTGACAATAGATTCACACAAAATTCCACACAAAATTTCACACCTAATATATTTTGGCCCTTGATTCAGGTGGGTCCCGTATATGATCCATGTAGGACTTACATATGACCATTGAAATCAAAAGTCAAAATTATCGAGTGAAATTTTGTGTGGATATATCTTTAGTCTTTTTCCGTATGACTTCTTTACAAGAGTTGGCCTTATATCAAACTGGACAACTAGTGAGTCTAGTGTGTGAAAAACTTGGAAGGCTAGGTTTGAGAGAGAGATTGTGAGATTATTATGTCCCAAATATCTTGTTAGCAAAACAAAACAAAAAAAAAAAGTCAATGTTAGTGGGCGTAATCGGACAGGTGAGCTTAAATTCTCTGTGGGGTTTTATGGGGAAATGGGCCAGCATTTTGGGTTTTGGGCCAACCCAAATCTTTGTTAGCCGAATGGATTGGTCTCACATGGGCCATAACTCCATCTCTGAAGCCCAATTTTAGTGGGCTGTACATAAATGGTACTCCCTCTGTCCCATTTTGTGAGTCCATCTTTGGGAACTCAACTTATTAAGGGGACAAAAAGAATCTACACCTACTTTCCACAATTGCCCCTAATCATTACAACAATTTTTTTAGTTTTGTCTTGGTGTAGATTTCAAGGAGGGATAGTTTTGAAAAGTAAGTAAAAATTGTACATTAATTTAAGAAAAGTGGACACTATTTTGGGACATCCTAAAATGGAATAATGGACTCTCAAAATGGGATAGGGAGAGTAGTAATAATCAAATATGTGAGACTAAATTCTAAGATGAGTTTTATGGGAAAATGGGCCGATGTTTTGGGTCTTGGGCAACCCATATCTTTGTTGGTCTCAGCGGCATGGCCCATTTGTGGTTATGAATTTTGGATTAAAAAATCCCAATTAATGGTCTATTTGGGATTCTCAAGCCACAGTTTTAAGAGCTCTAGTTTTAATGGGGTTTGGTATATATTTACAATTAGCAACATTGAGTTGTTTGGGATATCTTTTGTTTTGTGATTACAATAGCTTTTTATTGGATTATAATTTAAATTAATTTTGATAATTATGATATTTGGGTGGTATATTCTAAAAGTAATTCTAAATGTCCAAAAAAAAAAAATACGTACAATTTTGCCATTGGGATGACCTATTAGCATTAAGAAAATATTTTTGTTCACCCAAAATATGGTATATTAATGCTCACCCAAGTATCTCATTGGCCAACACAGTGGGACCCATGATTAAACAAATGTTGTTTAATGTTGTTTAATCCTGGATTCCACTGCATTGGCAAATAAGATGCTTGAGTGAGCATTGGTGTACCATTTTTTGGGTGAGCAAAAATGCTCTCTAGCATTAAATACATAGTTAGATTATTTTACATATATACAAATTATTAAATAGTAATAGAAATTAATTCAAATTCACGGGTGTAAGTCAGTGGATCTGTTGGCACTAAAGTTAGCTTGCGAAGTTAAACCCCAGTTTGGCCTGTCATTGGTTCTACATAACAAAGACTTCCATTCTAGTACTTTGATAGAGCAGGGGGACAACTTTGGTCAAGCAAACTCTGTGGTTAGTGCGCTTTTCACATGGGCATCTTGTTAAGGAACTCTGACCTGGTGGGTAGGAGGCCTCCATAGTCATGGAAAGTAAGCCACCTACGATTCCCCCCCTCCAACCCTTTTTTGGGTTTATTACAGATACACCCTTGTAATTGGTCCGTTTTTGACTTTGCCCCCTTATACTTTAAATAGTGTCACTAATACTCCCTATACTTTGGAATAAGTGAAATTGATAGAAAATCAGTTAAATTTAATGGGGCGTAAGCCATCTTCGGCAACAACTTTTGGAGTTCATCAATAATTACGAACTCCAAAAGTTTAAATAAATTATTTGGCAAATAGCCCCCGCAATTGCAATGGGCCAAAAGTTATCTTAGACAACTTATACCATTCATAATTTTTTGTGATTATATTGTATAAAAAAGGAAGCTACCAAACAGTCCTTAAGGAGTATTAGTGACACGTTTGAGACTACGAGGGGGCAGATTGAAAACTGTGCTCACCATAGGGGTTCAAAGTGCCAAATATTCCACTAAACAAGATTTTGTTCCATTAATTTTAACAAAATTATTAACATTTTCACTTTAGTCTAATGTACAGAGGGTATTAGTGACACGATTTGAAGTACAGGGGGCAAAGTGAAAAAAGGGTCTAAGTACAGGGGATATATATGTAATTAATCCCTTTTTTTTTCCTCAGCAGTAACATGTGTATATTTATATAGAGTAATGCTATGTTTCTCAAATCGAAATCCCAAAAAACCATCATATATGATGTAGTAGTGCGATCACCAAATTTTAATTGAAAATCACTGTGCGTTACTTGAACTTCAACACAATCTACAATACATCACAATGTGTCTATCTCTAATACTGTAGATTTTATAAATAAGTGATAAGACACATTATGATGTTTATGAATTTTACGTGTGATATGTTTGTGACCAATACAGACATAAGACTTTAGTGACCTGGCTTACCTGCAAAGGCTGCAATGACACCAGGTCTATTGCCTTTACCAACTCGATACCTTAATCAACGGTTTATTTAGACTTACCTCCATGTTGGACTCATTGTGTCAACTGTCAAGTCAACCACCGTTCATCACTCCTCTCATTTTTTTGAGCTTTAATCAACGGTCCAGATTGTCCCTATAAGCTTTTTTTTTTTTTCGCTAAAGGATAATCAACTTAGGCTTAGGCTTAGTTTGGCCCCCCTTTTGGTGCTTCTCCTTTTTTAAAGTACAATTTCATGTTATTTCATTTGGTAACTAGTTTATGCGCTTTGTAAAAATTGAACCTAGGGCTTTTTGGGGGGAGCTTTTAAAAGCTCTAGAATGGAGCTTTTAAAAGCTCAAGGTGGCTTTTTGGTTTCATGATATATTTTTGAAGAGTAGTATGTGACTTGTACAAAATTATCAAACAACTTAGTAGTAAATTTTATAAGCTCCTTTTAAAAAGCCACATGGGGGCCAAACTAAGCCTTAGTTGGGCCTCGTGTGACTTTTTAAAAGGAGTTTATGAAATTTATTACTAAGTTCTTTGATAATTTTATACAAGTGACACACTACTCTTCAAAAAGACATCATGAAACTAAAAAGCAACCTTGGGCTTTTAAAAGCTCAATTCTAGAGCTTTTAAAAGCTCCCTATAAAAAAGCTCTAAGTTCAATTTTTGCAAAACTCATAAACTAGTTAACAAATGAATTAACATTAAATTATACTTTAAAAAAAGGAGAAGCACCATGTGGGGGCCAAACTAAGCCTTAATAGTTAGAGCATCTCTAATGGGAAGAGGCAAAAGTGCTAGGTAAAAGTGAAATTTGACTCATCAAATAGTGCAATGTCTGGTCCACTAAACTAATCTTCTCCAATCACACTAGCCAAATCCACTAGTCATTTATTTTGATTTGTATTTTTTATTTTTATTCAAATAAGAAACATTCATTATAAATGAATAAAAAATTAAAAATGGTGGTTGAAAGGGATCTCTACATTTTGGTTCTTAACTTTCCCACTCTCGATTTTGCCTCTTAAATTTCTCACTCTCGATTTTGCCTAGCCATTTGGCTCTTCCATTGGATCATCTATTTTCCAATTGGATAATGCTATGTGCATATAAAATATGCACATAAAGTGTGCACATAAAATCTGGGCCATTCATTTTGGTGGGATCCATCCCTGCACATATGAAACCCACTAAAATAAATGGTCTAGATCTTTATGTGCATATTTTATGTATACGAATCATTACTCTTTTCAATTTTACTAAATAAAATGATAGTTGAAAGAAATGACTCTTCATTTACCTCTCCCTTTGAAAATGCTCTTATCGGGTCAACTGATTGTCCCTATAAGTTGATTTTAGTTCCAATGTTGAGAATTGAATTTCCAGAGAGTCCATTGAATGCCAAGTATTCAACACGTATTTCATGTTCAAAGTCGTGACGTGGATCCAGTAGCGTACTCAAGAATTTGTACAAAATGAGCACTAAATCCATCAAGGGTTAAAACATAAAAGGGGCTTGAGCTTCCTAGATTTTAGTAAATTTGTGTCACACCCCGAAGTAGCATAAATGAGAAAAGTGTTTAATTTCCTTTATGGACCCGTAGGCCGCGACAGTTTGAAGGATCGATTCCGCCCCAAACGTCAACAACATAAACATAAAAATCAGAGCAGAGCAATCAAGACTTATAAAATTTTTCCAACTTATTACATATTACAGCGCGGGGTCATCTAAAGGCACAGACCGCCTTAAAACAAAACAATAACTTAGTGTCTATTTCAGTCATCCTTATTACAAATCGGTTCATAACTTAAAAACATATAAGCTTAAAACATGAAATGAAGATAACAGATTTTCTTCAAAGCCGCCGTTCTCAATTAGCATAATCATACTGGTGAGCCTGTTCATAACCTGAAAAGTCTGAACACGAATGTCCAGGACGCATCAACGTCGTCAACTTCGAGAAGCTGGTGAGTATTAAAACATAACTTTGAATGTAAATCATACTCATTTACCTTTTTCCATTTTCAATTTGTAAAATCAATAGTTTAACCATAGAACGAATTCAATTTATAAACCAACGAGAAATATATTATTCAAAATCGTTCATTCATAAAACATATGATCGTGTATGAGACAATGCACCACACTCATCTTGCCGACTCTTTTCTCTCGACAGACACAACAACTCACTATCTCACTCCGGTATCTTTGAAACACTAAGATAGTCACACTTTAGCAACGGGGCGCCAGGGAGGGCCCAGTTTGCCTCACACTTTGGTCCGGGGTACCAGGGAGTGTCCATTGCCTCACACTTTGAATACCTAATCCGCCATGCAAATACCGGAGCAACCTCACGTAGTATCCAGACTCGGGTATCAGGGAGTGTCCGTAGGCCACACTTTAGCACTACCATGGGTGCTAGTGAGTGTCCAAGTTCGGCGTCACACACTTTAACGCTTCCATGGGTGTCAGGGAGTGTCCATATTTGCCACCGTCGCATTTCAAAGATACCCTCGCCGCAATCTCAACCACAACCACAACCGCAATCTCAATCTCAATCTCAATCTCAATCTCAATCTCATACTCTTTCCACACTGACCAACACCCACATGCATGTACCACTGACTCCACATGTATATCATGAAACTTAAATATAAAGGAATCCGCTGAATTAAAGGAACAACGTACGTACGGGGATCGATAAGTCACAATACATTGTTTATTCTTTTTCAACATAACCAATAGTATTCTGCTTTAATAGAATTCCCAAACAGAACCTTAACAGTGCTTTAAAAAAATTTATCTAAACAGTCCCTTGTACGAAAACACACAAAACCAGAAATTGTCAGAAGTCGCGCGCGCGGGCCGCTTGCGCGATGCGTCGCTCGCGCGGGCCGCTCGCGCGATGGGTCGCTCGCGCGATAGGCTCAATTTTCATTTTTCTTTATAAAACCTTTTCTGTCTGCCTGAAAACACGAAGCTCGCGCGCGAGATGATGCAGAGGCTTCGTCTTCTTCGTCAGAACTGCTCTGTCCCAGCAATTCAGGGGTCTTTTGACCCATTTTCAATTCTGGAATTATATATGTCATACAATATATGAATCTCTTTGTTTTTTTACAAGGATTTCGAATATGTAATCAATTAAACATGAATCAAACCATAGCTCTAAATTTTTATGAAAAACTAAAAGTTAACAAAACTTAATTTCTCATATACTTTTTCATATGAACAAATTAGGCTTCAATACTTTAAACATAGTTAATACATACTATAATCTTTGATATTCAACTCTGAAAACGGATTTAGATTAAGGTTTGAAAATCTTGATTTCTAGTTTTGAAGATCATACGTACAATCAATAATGGTGTATTATCAAATAAGCTATGCTAACAGTAAATAAGCATATATTACATCCAAAGTGAGTTGATAATACTCACTGAGATTAATGGAGCAGAGAATTGTTGAGAAAGATAACTAAATCAAGAAATCTAATACAAGCTTGAAGCTATGGTGTGTGCTCTCTCTCTCTCAAATGAATTCTGAATTTACTCTCTCAAACTCTCTCTGTGTATATGAAGTGCAGAATGAGAATGTGTGTGTGCATAAGTGGTGTATAAATAGACATCACAAGGATTGAACTTGGAGGCCAAGTTTTGCTTAACAAGTTTAATTGGTTTTAACAAATCTTCTAATTACTCTTTAATATCAGCACATATACATACGTATATGCAGATACATGGATTGAATAGTCCTATAGATTAACCAAGGGTCAAGTATAGGCATGTAGGGGCCAAAGTAGAAGTGTTTGGGAATTTAGCTTATGGCACAACAATTACACACACAAGTTAAACATTCCCAAACATTGCCTTAACCAATGATTAGTTTCCATAAATGGCAAGTAAAGTGTATGTCACATCTAGCTTTACATCACTTCCAAAATCTGTGGAAGTTTAGCACAGCGCGGACAATTATGCACATAAACTGGTATTTTCGTGACGCGGTGGTCACCACAAAAATACTGAAATTTCATTTTAGTGTAAGAATCGATTCCCTGGTTTTATAAAAGTACTGATTGAGTTAAGAGAAAATATTTTCACCGTTTTGAAATGCAGTTTTGAAATCTAACACAGGTATCACTAATTTTGTCAAAACTACAGTTTGGCCCCAACAAGAGTTTTAATGAGAATTTGAAATAAAAGCAGACAATACAATTTGAATTTAAATATGCAAATGCAAATGCATTTTATAAAAATGCAGGTTGTTACAATTTGAGATGTACATTTTTAGAAAATTAAAAATTTTACACTTAAGTATCCTCTTAAAAAAAATTAGAAAATCTAGTAATTGAATTTTTGTGTTAATTTTTATAGCATTAATTTATACAATTTACACAAAATACATATAAATAGACTCCAAAAAAATCGCATCGGAGGAGCTGTCCCAAAAGCCCCCTAAACTCGACCTCTTCGAAATACAATTTCCTAGATTCATCCATGTTAAGCCCTCAACTTTGAATTTCTGCATCAACCCCTGGATCTAATTAAACATGACCTTAGCTATGATCACCAAGATGTGTACAAAGTTAATCTAAAAGATCAAGCATCTAAAATCAAAATCATGTCTATGATCCGCCAAAAAAAACTCTTCCTCATTTTGTTGGAAGGTTCAGATTCAACACATTTTCATGTGTGAGACGCTCACTAGAAGTAAAATTGGAAGAATCCAAACACGATGAATTAATCAATCAAACAGATAATATACATATATATATATGTATATATTTTTGGAAGATTTAGTGATAAGTCTTTTATGCCATTTTATATTAGAGTTAAGGACAATTAAGATTCTTGATTAGGGAAAGGTCTCACATACAAAAATATTAAGTAAAATTTCACATGACGTACATGAATATTAAGTGAAATTTCAGTTTTGAAGGACTTCTCAACATTCCAAAAATCAAATTGAACTTTAAACTTTTGACAGTTGTTTCTAGGAACTTTTTCGCCTAAATTTCAAATTTTTTTTTTTTAGGTTTAAGTATTTCTTGACTTTTTTGTTCAAACAATCCAAGAAATACTTCACCACCAGTAAATTTCGTAGCTTTAAATGTTTAGAGTGAGTGATAGGCAAGAGTTGAGACGATAGAGAGATTTCAAAAGCTTTATAGGGCCAATTTACAAAAGTTAAAAAATAGGATTAAGTTTTAATTTACTTTGGAAATTATGATCAATGATTACTTTATCAAACACCATCTACTTCAAAAATCCCTCCTGAAACATTTTCAAATACATAAGTTCAGTATCTTCTCACGAATTAGTTAATTAGATATGATTCTTTTGTTCAAAATAACACGCAGCGGATCAATCTTCATAAATCTATTATATATATATATATATATATATATAAAATGCAAAGCCAAAAGTCCTCCCACATTTTGCCACTTGGCATTTTGTATGCTTTTCTTTTGTCCACATGACATTTCCTAATTTTTCAAAAGCTCTCCTATATTATGCCACATGCCATCTCACTTTTGATCATGTGTCTTTCTATCTCCTCTCTTTTTCCGC
This sequence comes from Hydrangea macrophylla, assembly GCA_033977485.1. NCBI lineage: Eukaryota > Viridiplantae > Streptophyta > Magnoliopsida > Cornales > Hydrangeaceae > Hydrangea > Hydrangea macrophylla. Next base: position 14,718,361 of record CM066987.1, read on the forward strand.
TAGGAGCCTGTTAATAGTTTTATATTGTGGATTTAGAGGAATTGCAAATTAGTTATTGGTTTAGTTGTAAGCTTCCGGTAAGAAAGATGAGAAGTCCCTTATTTAATGTCTTTATTAATCATCTCTGTCTCTCCCTTTCACATATCATTTTATTTCTCAAATAAATACAGTTTTAGGATTGGTTAGCATCTGTTAAATCATGCTACGACTGAGTAAGCAATTTAGTGAATAGCATTACTTAACAAGAAGATTTGAGAATATTGATGATTGGGCAATTCCTTTTTTGGTTAGCCTCCGGTTACATTGATGGGAGTGTGGGACGACTTTAAGCACCTTTTCTGGCCTCCGTCGGGCTATTTTTTTGGATTTGAAGCCCACTATCATCCACGAGTAGTGAGGACTTACCGACAGTTGCTTCACCCCAGAGCTACTCACCAGCCACAAAGAGGATGCAGTCAACAACTTTTTGCCTAAGCCATTATTGAAGTGAGAAATTTTAATGTTGATTCTTCATACTAACATGTATGTATATAAATACACATATGAATGAAACAATTTGATGATTGGTTTCAATTTGACAGTTGGGAAAGAGATTGTGGATTTGTGTCTGATCGGATTAATTTGTAAGGTTGCTGACAATTATATCAGGCTCCAATTTTTACTAAGCCTTTTGATTAAAGATCATAATGCTATAGGACTAGGAATGTAATCAGGAGGCAAGCGTGGCCTTAAGGTTGAGAGGAATATAATTCAAGAGTTTTGTGTATTTTCAAAAGGTTTTTTGGGCGTTGTATTTATGCAGATGAGTTTTGGACGCCCAGTTAAAAGACAAGGCTAAAAGTCTTTCCACATTGTTTCACTTGGCGCTTACATGAAATTTTCTCCTTACACATTTCAATCTACATGGCGCCTATGTGGCATATAAATTGTTCTTCCATCTCTCTCTATTATTTAATTCATTGGTTTCTCCACGTACAGATTGACTGTTTACATTCAGTTGTGATTCATATTCCAAAAGTTAATATTATGGCTACAAAAGTTGAAAAGTCTCATCAAATTCCCATAATGGTAGGTGGAGCTGGAGCATTCACCAGTTTCTTTATATATATATATATCTACTCTTTACACATGTAGATAGATATCATTCTCATGGCCAGTGTCCACTTTTGTTAATTGGGTTTCCTTGATCTCATTTATTGATTTGGGTTTCTTTATTTCTTTTATCTTTTACATACAAAATCACGAGATCCTTTTTTCACCACCTCTAAATTCATTTGTCGGGTTGCTCCACAGGTGTACTAGCAGTCCACTGCAGCAGCTAGCGTTGTGTATCCAAAAGTGGTGTTCTGAATACGTTTTTGCCCACTTAGCATACGCACTTTGAGAGGGCGAAGTCTCTTGCTTTGTGATGGAGTTCAGCTTGATTTGATATTGTTATCATGTTTCCTTTGTTTTTTGGTTATGTTTTAGTATAATTAGTGCATGTAAGGTTGTACTTAAATTTTGATTTTTGTTATTTCATGTGTATTTAAAAATATTACTTCCACACACAACCAAATTAATTTTGAAATATGTTTATGTTATTCTTATGGAGCATATGAATTCAAAAATTATAATCCCAAATTTGTTTTCCAAATATTTTGCCAATGTATGTGGTATCACCAACTACTACAATAATATGTGATTGAAGACCAGATTCACGTTTATCTCATTCGATGATCACATCTTTCGGCAAGTGTAAAATTTACGTGGTGTTAAATTTTATACTACACGTCCATTATATAACAATTGTTGTCAATGTTTACACCCATAAAAAATGTTAATTTTTTTTACACTGTCCCCCCACCGAATGATGGTGGTTATCAACATATTGTGTGTGATATTTTGGTTACATATTCTTTATTGTAATTTTTTGTGAGATTTAAATATTCGCAGGAAAGAACAATGCATAATTTTACACTACAAAAATAATTTTACATTACACTAGAACAAAAGAATTGAGTTTTGCCATTATAAATGAATAATAATAATATATGATACACCCAAAATCAGTCCATGCCGGAGCGGTTCTATTCTGCAACTACTGACAACCATCATCTCGAGCGGTTTAGTCCACCTGATGCCTCCCGAATGGTTCATCCACGACCCGGTCAACAGGTCGGGAAGACCGCGCATGCACAGCTCGTCGCAGGGCCAGCTCACCCGGGCCCACAAGCATGATCCCGAGCATTCCGAACAGTTTCCTACTCAAGCTACAAGACTAACGAAAAGTGCAAACTATTTCCTAATCTAATTAGGAACCCCTACAATTAATGCCAATCTATATCAATTGAATTATGTTTCCTTTTCCTTGTACGAGTAGGTCTCTTGCATCTATAAAAGAGACCTCCCACCACCCATTGAAGGGGCGGACTTTTCAGTCTACACAGCACCTCTATAGCATTCATCAACATGCCCGGCCGGCCTATGGTAGCTCCAGACTTATTGGTTCACCACAGGCCCCCGGCTCTTTTACAGTATAGTGAACGTGCTCAGACACACCCATTGATGTAGGTTCCTTCATTAACAGGGCCGAACCACATACAAAAAATAGTCTCTCTCTCTCTTTCTCCTTAATCTGCCCTACTTTACTCTTACCAATTTTTAGCATCATCCGCTTGGCGCCGTCTGTGGGAACGATAAGTTCTTTATCAACAAATCTCTTGGCTGATAGCCATGCCTCAGAAGAAGAGTGAGAAGACTGCACAGCAGGCCAACTGGGATGTTCCGCCGGCCCCGACACTGGCTGCGGCAGTCATGACATCTGAGAAGATCACCGCGACCCTCACACAACTCTTGGAGGGCCAGCGTCAAATCCAGCAATAGATCGAAGCCCTGCTGGCCCTGCAAAACAGTCCTCCAGTGGTTGGGAAATGACACAGGAACGTTGCACACGATCAGGAACCGATCTTGACTAGACAACGTACCCAAGCCAACCCGTCCCGCGTTGAGGATGCCAGAGACATCAATAGTAGGCATACTGTCCGAGAGGAAAGGCAGGAGCATATGGCCCGAGAATCAGTCCAGGGTCACTCGGTCAAGAGCCGAGTTGTCCCTAGGCGAACGATTACCCGGGGTCATAGCTGAGCCCGATCCCAGAGGACAGCACACCACCATGAAGAAGAAGCGTCTTCCACTGACCCGACTAACCCCTCAGATACCGATCGGGAAGGAGTAGAAGCCCGAATCAAGGACTTGCAGAAGCAGATTAACGGAGTGGCCAAAAAGCTTGGTCAAAACCGTGCTCAGAATCAAGCCAATATCGAGACAAAGTCACCGTTCTCCAGCCAGATCACGAGATTTTCCATCCCGTGCAAATTCAAGCAGTCTCGCCTGGATTCATATAATGGCTCGGGGAGCCCGATCGACCATATCCGGTACAGGGCTCGGATGGCCCTGGCCACCCAAGCCGACCAGCTGTACTGCCTGGCCTTCCCCAGAACTTTTAAAGGTCCAGCCGCCCAATGGTTCTACTCCTTGAAACCCCGATCGGTACGTAGTTTCAAGTAACTCAGCAAGCAGTTCATCAACCAGTTCGCCGGTATTCATGAACGGCCAAAGCCTGACATGCGGCTATTGACGGTCAGACAACGGAATAATGAGTCCCTCAAGGAGTTCATCGACCGCTTCAACCAACAGAAGCTTCAAATCCGTAATCTGAACGAGACAGTCGCCATTATAGCCTTCTGCTCGGGAGTTCAACACACCAAGTGCGCCGCGTCGTTCAACAGAAACTGACCAGAAACTTTGGTTGAGCTCTCTGAGAGGGTTGGAAGATACATCGACACTGAAGAATTTCTAAAGACCAAAGACCCCGGGCAAATGGACGACGAGTCTTCCAGTAATAAGCGGAAGCAAGAACAGCCCAGGAAGAGCAACGCAAAGAAGCTCGATAGCTCTGACCATTCTCTCAATTCACAAAGGTCCGGGTTCGATAGCCCTGACCCAACCTCCAACTCACAATAGTCTGGGTCAGGCAGCCCCGAATGGACCTCCAGCTCATAGCAGGCAGGGTTCGACAGTCCCGATCTGACCCTCTGTCTCCATCATTATAGATGAGCCCGACTACAGTGGTACTTGCCTGATCACCACATGAGGCTCCGCCGATTGTCAGAGAGCTCTTACAAAGACCTCGGGCCTAACCCTGAGGCATACAAAGACCTCGTGCCTAACCCCGAGGCATCCAAAGACCTCGGGCTCCGAACCCAGGCACTAAAGACCTCGGGATCGCACCCGAGGCAAAAGACCTTGGGGTCACGCCCGAGGCATCGGCTTCGCTTAGGTCCAACCTACGATGGGGGCAAATCCCCCTAGGTGGCTGATGATGGCAAGCTTTAAAAAACCCTGTAACTACTATGTTCCAGGTCGGTTACCTACAGTCATAGCCTCTGTAAGACCCTCGTCTTAGCAAAAGCTTGGGGGGCAAGACGGCGTAGTGAATTAAACAGGCAATCATACCGGGTATTTACAGGCCTCGCGGATAACCAAGTCAAAATCTTGGATAACCCGAGCACCTACAGTACTCAGAGGCAATAGCTCCACTTAGGTCCAAATCGACGATAGAGGTGACTAAAATCTCTTAGGTTAGCCCACGATAGAGGAGTAAAAAGGACCCTACAGCGACACGCTCTAGGTCGACTCCACCAACATGGTCAAGCTCTTCTCCCAACAGTCTTGACGAAGGTTGGCTGGGCGAAAGACAACCATCCTGGGGAGTTAACATAAAAGGAACCTAAAGCAATACGCTTTAGGTCGGCTTTTCCAACATGGTAAAATTCTTTTACCCACAACCTTGACGAAGGTTCATGGGCAGAAGATAACCATCCTGGAAGCTAACTCAAGCAAAAAGACTCTGAATTAGGCCGGGTCTCAACTCCCGGTCAGTTCTCGAGCACTTAAAGGTTCCGAGCTAGGTTGGGTCTTAACTCTCAGCCAATTCTTGACGACTCACCAGGCTCAGAAGCCTCGAGGAAACTTCCCTGAGCACTCAGATTGGTATCAGGCAGATTTCCAAACTTGCCCCGATATAGCATCCAGCCAACCTTAAAAATGGGGGGCAACTGATACACCCAAAATCAGCCTATGCCCGAGCGGTTCTATTCTACAACTATTGACAAGCATCATCCCGAGCGGTTTGGTCCACCTGATGCCTCCTGAACGGTTCATCCACGACCCAGTCAACAGGTCGGAAAGATCGCGCAAGCATAGTTTGTCGCAGGGCCAGCTCACCCGGGCCCACAGGCATGATCCCGAGCATTCCGGGCAGTTTCCTAGTCAAGCTAAAAGACTAATGGAAAGTGCAAACTATTTCCTAATCCAATTAGGAAACCCCTACAATTAATGTCAATCTATATCAATTGGATTATGTTTCATTTTCCTTGTACGAGTAGGTCTCTTGCATCTATAAAAGAGACCTCTCACCCCCCATTGAAGGGGCCGACTTTTCAGTCTACATAGCACCTCTATAGCATTCATCAACATGCTCGGCCGACCTACAGTAGCTCCAGCCTTATTGGTTCACCACAGGCCCCCGGCTCTTTTACAGTATAGTGAACATGCTCAGACACAGCCGTGGACGTAGGTTCCTTCATTAACAGGGCCGAACCACATACAAAAAATAGTCTCTCTTTCTTTCTCCTTAATTTTCTCTACTTTACTCTTACCAATTTTTAGCATCATCAATATATAAGAATCAAGCATAGCATATGTAAAATTATAGTGTAAAATTCATCTCTAATGATGAAATCACTTGTGTAGTTTTTTGTATGACAAATTGTAAATTACTCCATTAGTGTAAAATTTATCAAATAGAAGGGGAAAAAAAGTGTACAGGTGTACAAGGGGCATACTCCAAGAATAATACAATAAACAGACAAAAAAAAATCATGCTCAAAACAAAACCATCATCATAAACTAAAACAAAACCCAAGAAGATGAATGTTGTGAAAAATTTCACTATAGTGAAAAAACTCATGCGCGAAACCACTATCACAATCAACATAAACCATCATTCTCAGGACCTAACAATACAATCTTCACACAAAAGCCCTATAAGAGAAATGATTCTTTTTCACATCATCATTAACCAAAACAAAACCCAGCAAGATGAATGTAGTGACAAGGTTGTTGGGCGAAGCTCGTACAATTTTACATTGCATTACACTATACAATTTTTACAATGTCCAAAGGTGTCATCACGTAAACATGCACCTGCAACCCCAACCCCCCATATCTTGTGTACTCCCAACCCCAATCTTGTGCACCCTCACCACCAACTCATTCTTCGGTGACGTCTCCATTAAAGCCTCACACGCCACCAATAGATCGGGATGCATTGCTCCGATTTTAGACTCAACGGCGAAGATGGCGACGGAGATAACTGGTCCAATATCCCCGCCATCCATTGCTTCTGAACACCACGAAGCACTCATGATCGTCGGCGCTTGATTGTCGAAATGGTCCTTTAAACTATTAGAATCGGCATTCCCAACATAGCTCCGATCTAGGAAGTCAAACTCATCGCCATATTCAAATTATTGCAATTTCAATTCAATTTAGCAACTGGTCGAATTCTAGAGAGAGAGAGAGAGAGAGAGAGAGAGAGAGAGAGGAAGAGGAAGAAGAAGAAGAAGAAGAAGAAGGTTTGAGAGTAGATCTTGTACATAGAAATCATTATACTCCGCATTGTATATATATACACACAATTGATTCCTAATATATGTATAGAAGTTATATACCACCACTGCATTATTGGACCATAAATTCATCCATATCTCTACAATAATGGAGTGCATTATTCAAGTTTGGCTAAGTGATTCATAATATATAAAGAAGTTATTATACTCCGTGTATATATGTATGTACATATATATATATATAGGGATTTGCTAACTTACAGCATAGGAGACTTTCAGCGACGAAAAATAAGGTTTTAGTGATGAAAATTTTCGTCGCTAAAAGTTGGAACCTTTAGTGACAAAAATTTCGTCGCTAAAAACCTGTTTTTCGTCGCTAACGGGCGGTTGTATGCTGCTGACTTACAACCATCATGTTGTAAGTTAGCAGCCCCCATATTCATATATATATATATATATATTGTCTCGCCAAAATGGGGTGTCTACATATATATATATTAGGAATCAAATAAATTTGTATTTGAATTTTAAAACCCCTAGATTATAGCAGCGATGAAGCTAGGGGTAGAATGGTCTCAAATGTTTTTGAGGACTTATCACTACGAGGTTTTTCTGATTGGGTCTATTTTTAAAAAGTTACACCTTATAGGATTTACTACTAGTTAACCCATAAAATAATTATATTATTATAATAAAGTTCAATAATTATTAGAGATTTTAGAAAAATAGTCCATCTATTTCCATGGGAAGCCATGTATGTAGCTACATAGGATCATGACACATGGCATTTAATCCCTTGAAAATCTAGTATTGATAAAGAATATCAACAATGCTAGGCACACACCATAATCCACAACACATTCCACAACAGGACTTTGAATGTGTTGTACCCTGTGCTATTTGAATTTTTTTACACTTTTCTATGCACCATTTACACAGGGACTAAAATGGGGTATTTGGATCAAATTGCTTATATTTAAAACATCAGGGACCAAACTGACGCAATTGAAACTATAGGGACTAAAATGACACAAGGACCAAACTCAAGGGTCTATTTTGTAATTAAGCCTATTTATAATATAGTATATATGTTTTGCATCTACATAAAACATCTATTTATACATGAGATACATTATACGTAGGTATTAAAAATAAGAAAAATAAAAATATTTCCAAATTTCATATATTATTTTTTTTGCTAAGCAAATTTTATGTACATAAATTTGGTAGTGGTATTGTTATTTTATAAAATATGTAGTTATGTTATTTTTAATTTGTATCATGTATGTGTGTATGTTTGGAGACATAAGTGTATATATATGTATTAGATATTGATGAGATTTGACATGAATTAAAAAGAGATAAGGAAAGAAGAGAAAAGGAAAAAGAGAGAGAAATATTATACATGTATATCTTATTAATTTTAGAGATAGGAAAAATTGGAAAAAAATTACGAATAATATAAAATAAAAAAAAAAGTGGAAAAAATCATAGAGTCGCCACGTGGCAGGCTTCTGAGCCTATTCATAATATGTCACGCCCTGACGTAGCATAAATAAGGAAAGCGTTTAATTTCCTTTATGGACCCGTAGGTCGCGACAGTTTGAAGGATCGATTCCGTCCCAAACGTCGAACAAAACATAATAATCAGAGCAGAGCAATCAAGGCTTATAAAATTTTCTAACTTATTACATAATACAGCACGGGTCATCTAAAGGCACAGACCGCCTTAAAACAAAACAATAACTTAGTGTCTATTACAGTCATCCCTATAAAACAGACAGTTCGAACTTAAAACATATAACTTAAAGCATAAAATAAATAAACAGTTTCTCATCCGAGGGCAGCCATTCTCAATTAGCATAGTCGTACGATTCCTCCTGGTTATAACCTGAAAAGCCTGAACACGAATGTCCAGGACGCATCAACGTCGTCAGCTTCAAGAAGCTGGTGAGTATTAAAAACATGACTTTGAATGTAAAACATACCCATTTACCTTTTTTTTCCATTATCAGTTTTGTAAAATCAATCATTTGACCACAGCAAGAATTCATTTTATAAAATAGCAAGGAATATATTAAAAGTCGTTCATACATTAAAACAGATACTCGTGTATGAGACAATGCACCACACTCATCTTGCCGACTCTTTTTTCTCGACAGACACAACAACCCACTATCTTACTCCTGGTATCTTTGAAATACTAAGATAGCCACACTTTAGCAACGGGGCGCCAGGGAGTGTCCAGTTTGCCTCACACTTTGGTCCGGGGTACCAGGGAGTGTCCATTGCCTCACACTTTGAATACCTAAACCGCCATGCAAATACCGGAGCAACCTCACACAGTATCCAGACTCGGGTATCAGGGAGTGTCCGTAGGCCACACTTTAGCACTACCATGGGTGCCAGGGAATGTCCAAGTTCGGCGTCACACACTTTAACGCTTCCATGGGCGTCAGGGAGTGTCCATATTTGCCACCGTCGCATTTCAAAGATACCTTCACCGCAATCTCAACCTCAACCACAACCACAACCACAACCACAACCACAACCACAACCACAACTACAATCACAACCACAACCACAACCACAACTACAACCACAACCATAACCGCAATCTCAAACTCAAAACTCGTACCCATCTCATACTCTTTTCACACTGATCATTACTCTTTTCCACACTGACTGACACCCATATGCATGTACCACTGACCCCACATGAATGACATGAACTTAAACATAAGCAAAAATGCTGAATTAAAGGAACAACGCGCATACGAGGATTGATAAGTCATAATACAATGTTTTAATCATTCAAACATAACTAATAGAGTTCTGATTAACTAAATTTCCCAAACAGAACCTTAACAGTTCTTGAAAGTTGGACCAAACAGTCCCTAAATACGAAACGGACAAAAACCACAAACTGCCAGAAGTCGCGCGCGCGGGCCGCTCGCGCGATGAATCGCTCGTGCGGGCCGCTCGCGTGATATGCCCATTTTCCTTTTCATATATAAACTTTTCTGTCTGCCTGAAAAAGCCAAGGTCGCGCACGCGGATCGCTTGCGCGAAAGGTCTCTCGCGCGACCCTCGCTCGCGCGACCTGCCTAAATTTTATTTTATATATATAAACTTTTATGTCTGCCTGGAGACGCATGCCTTGCGCGCGCGGGTCGCTCGCGCGATGGGTCGCTCGCGCGATCGAGCGCGCGAGGTGATGCAGAGGCTTCATCTTCTTCGTGGAACTGCTCTGTTTCAGCAAAACAGGGTCTAAATTGACCCATTTCAAATCTGCGACTATATATGTCATACAATATATGAATCTCTTCCTTTTCTTACAAGGATTAAGAACATGTGATCAATTTACCATGAATCAAACTATAGCTCTCCAATTTTATGAAAAACTAAAATATGTCAAAACTTATTTTCTAATATACTTTCTCATGTGAATGAATTAGGCTCTAAAACTTCCAACATAGCATATCTGATGTAAGATCTTTCATAATCATCTTTAAAAACGGATTTTGGTTAAGTTTGAAAAATCCAAGTTTCTAAGCTTTGAAATTCAAACGTGTGATTTTCAATGGTGACTCTTAATTCAACTACACAATTTCAGTAAATCAAATGTGAATTACATTCTGAGTGAGTTAGAAATACTCACTGTGATTGAAGCTAGAGATTTAGTTGAGAAAGAAATTAGAATTAAGCAACCCAATTGAAACTTCAAGCTTGAAACTATGGAGAAAATAAGCTTCCTCTCTCTATATTACTCTGTGTATCTCTTCTCAAATCTCTCTGTGTTTATATCAAAGTGCAGATAGAGAATGTGTGTGTGAAATGAGAGGGAGTGAAATGTATATATATAGAACCCAATAGAGAGAACTTGGGCTCCAAGTTCTATTACCAATGCTTAAGAATCTAATTAAACATACTAATCTCTAAACAATCTGCAGGTTAGCAAGGTTAATACATGCTGAATTTTACATACGTATACAAACACTGATGTTTAGCTCAACAATTACACCAAGGGTCAAGTATAGGCTAGTAGGGGGACAAGCTTGAGTTGTTTGGGAATTAAGCTTATGGCACTAAATAGACATACACACCAAATGTATTCCCAAACAAGACTCTATCAAATGATTACTTTCCATAATTGGAAATAAAGCAATTGTCAAATCAGTCACTTCCAAAATTTGTGGAAGTTCAACACAGCGTGGACAGTTTTGAACATAAACTGGTATTTTCGGGGCGCGGTGGCCACCACAAAAATACAGGAATTTCATTTTACTGAAGGAAACGGTTTTCTGGTTTTATAAAAATACAGTTAGAATTAAAAGGAAACATTCTCACCGCTTTGAAATACAGATTTGAAATTCAATACAGGTGTTACTAACTTTTATAAAATTACAATTTGACCCCAAAAGAATTTCAATTATGAGACCAGTCAAGAAATAAATTTCACACGTAAGAATTGAAATTAAAATAAGAGCAGAAAATGAAATTTGATTTTAAATATGACAATGCAATGTACAGATTAATCATGGAAATTCAAATTGAATTTAAACATGTCAAATGCAATTACAAGAAATTAAATGAAAATGCAGGTTATTACATTATCTAATATATAGATATATATGTTTAGCATCTATTAAACATCTATTTATATATAGGATACATTATATCTAGGTATTAAAAATAAGAAAAATAAAAAAAAAATCAAAATGTTTCCAAATTTCATATAGTATTTTTTTGCTAAGCAAATTTTATGTACGTAAATTTAATAGTCATATTGTTATTTTATAGAATATATAATTATATTATTGTGTTTGTCTAGTGTATGTTTGTATATTTGGATATATAAGTATATATGTATATATTAGATATTGATGAGATTTGATATGATTCAAAAAGAGATAAGGAAAGAAGAGAAAAAAGGAAAAAGAGAGAAAGATTATACATGTATATCCTATTAATTCTAGAGATAGGAAAAATTGGGGGAAAAAAATTAAAAATATATATATAGTGGAAAAAATCACAGAGCCTCCACATAACAGGATTCTAATTTCAATTTTATAATATATATATATATGTATGTATTAGATTGGGATCGAATCATTTGCGTGTGAGCCTATCCTAAGAAACCAAGCTAGATGGTCGATCCCCCCTCACTATGGATAATACTCAGCTTGAAAATGATAGACCTCTGGATTTGAGCACATAATTTAGTTTCAAGTTGTTTTGATTTTTGACCAAACAAAAGCAAATAAAGTAATTTCAGAATTTTAATCAATTTTGAAGGAAATTTACAGTTTCACTTTAGTACAAAATCACAAAGGGTTAAGTGTCCACTTTTAAAGTACAGAGGTAAAGTAAAAATGAGTCTAACCACAGGTAGTAAAATGTAATTACCTTATTTTCAAGTTAGGAAAAAATAGTGAAATATCCCTCAAAGTGACTCTTAAGAGTTTAGGGTTCAAAATGTTTTTTAGTTTGTTAAAAAGTCCCTCTAGTTGAAACTTATATTTGGTAAACATTCCTAGACTAAATATTTTCTCTCTCTCTCTTTGAGATCTGGATCTACCTACACTACGATTGATTTGTCACCACCACCACAGAGCCACTGCCCTCTGCCACCACCACAACTACCACGATCGCGAGCTATCGCCAACCACCACCACTATCCCCAGTCGCCACCACCACTACTGCCATTATTGCAACCACCACAACTGGCATTATCTGACGAGCTCGAATCAGATCCAACCATCTCCACGTTAGATGCAAGTTTTACAAATATTAAGTCATGAAATTTCACTTGTTATAAGAAAAAAAAAAGTTGAGTGAAGTTTTACTTATTTTTTTCCAGTATCAATTAAGTGAAATTTCACTTAACTTTGGCTATAACAAGTGAAATTGCACTTGTTTTTTTTTTTCAGTCGCTGAAGGTGGTGGGGTGGTCGCCAAAGATGGTGGGGGTAGTGGTCGGAGGTGGTAGGGGTGGTGGTAATGGTGGTTAGAGTTAGATGATGAAGATGAGAGTATTTTAGTCTAAGAAATAGGCCAGGGGATGACTTATCCTTAATGATAGATTTCAGTTGTCATTAATTTTAAAAAAAATTATACATTAGTCCTTTCTACTAACTGCCCCTTAAAGATATAAGGGTAAATTACAGTAACACTCCCTGAGGTTTGACACTTTGTCACAAACCTCCCCCTAAGGTTTTAGACATGACACTGACACCCCCGATCAAAGTTGTTTGCTTAACGCCGTTAACAACTATTGTAAAAAGATTGTTATACCCTCTTCCGCAACCCCCCTCTCCCTCTCTCTCTCTCTCTCTCTCTCTACTTGTAGCAGTAGAAACTCTAGCTCTCACTCTCTCTCATCCCTTTGTTGTAATTGCCACCTCTCTTTCTCTAATCACTTCGTTGTAATTGTCACAAACCTCCCCCTTCCTCCAACAACCACTCACACTACCTCCGTATCACTACCTCTATTTCGCCCACCATCCCGATCTCCACTAAACCCTCACTGTGGTGCATCAGCTGATTCGATCATCAAGATGACAAAAGTGGGTTGGCGGCCGAAATGATTTGAAAGTTATAAACACACCTCAAATATCTAATATTTTTGTCCCCAAACTACCATAGTTCCCCAATTAATAACTCTCAGTACGTTTGAAGCTCCTCACCTATTTGAGTAATTCGATCACTTGACAATTGGGTTGTGATTGCCAATGATTATGCATGATTGTGTGAATTATTCACATTGCATTTGGGTTTTTGGGTGTTGCCGGTGATGATTGTGCAAATTATTCGTATTGGGTTTTTAGTTTTGGGCAATTCATTCCAAAAGTTTTGAACTTCCGTGGCTTGATCATCAATTGGGTTTGACTGGGTATATTTGTGATTAATCAATGAAAGTTTGAAATTGGGTAGCATCAATTTGGTTTGATTGTGCATATTTGCAATGAATCAAGAAAAATTGAAATTGGGTCACAATCAATTTGGTTTGATTTGGTATATTTGAGGGTTTGGAAGTTGCCTTTGTGGCCAGACATCACTAATCATTTGCTTCGAAGCCTCACAAACCCAAGTTGAATATCTGTGATTTCATTTGATTTTACTCTTGAGAGCACTCTCGATCTTAATCTTTTGTATATGTATATATGTGTGTGTGTGTGAATACGTATATATAAACACATGTATATATATGTATATTCATTTCTCACATTGGTGATTTGGCTAATTGAAGTCACAATAAAATTAATTACTTTTTTGAGAGAATATGAAGTTATGAATGTATTCAAGATCTTCAGAGACTAGGATTAATGCCCCCTTTTTTTGTGTGTTCGTAGAAAGACTCTCTTTTTTGTGTGTATATGCATGTGTGTGTATATGTATATGTGTGTGTGTGTGAAAGAAGAAGAAGATAAGGGTATTTTAGACATTTTGAAACATTAACTTGCAAATGTCAACCATTTTTTAATGCCAGTTAACGACAAGGGGTGCAAGTGTTACCAACTCACAAACGTGAAGGGAGGTCAGTGTAACCTAAAAAATCTCAAGGGGTATGAATAACAAAGCGCCAAACCTCAGGGGATGTCAGTGTAATTTACCCAAGATATAAACTTACATTTGCAAAAAGGAGGCTCGGCCATAGCTCTTTCAATAGAAGTTTTTGAAGGCATAAAGTCCACGCGCGAAACAATAATCAGGAGGTTTCTGGCTGTTTTGGACAAAATTACTCTTCTACTTGCAAAGATTCCCTTTTCTCAGTACTCCAGTTTTTTTTAGGGAAAATTGGCTAAAAGGTCATTAAGAAGAGCTTTATTGGGATCAAGGACAACTTAAAATACACATTGGGTATGAGTCCTCCCAATGTCCGTAGACAAAAATACCCTCACCTTCAACCTCTATCCCTAAACAAACCCTAGCCACCATTACCACTACTCCACACCACCTCCGACCACCACCCCTGCCACCTCCGGCCACCACCCTCGCCATCTCCGGCGACCACCACCCTCATCTCCGGCTACCACCACATGGCCATCTTCGGCGACCACTTCCATTGCACCTTTTGACCACCACAACGCCACTCCTAACCACTAGTGACCATTCCCTACCGATCGATTGACCTCCAGCCACCACCCTTACCATCTCCGACAACCACCACCCTCTCAATCTCCGAAGACCACTCAGTAAGTCAAATTTAACTTAGGATATATCCTAAGTGTATCCTAAGTTAAATTTGTCTTAGGATATATCCTAAGTGATATTTGTCTTAGAAATTACTCTATTCAAATGGGACGGTGGTGATGGTGGTAGTGGTGGTGGATTAGGGACGGTGGCGGTAGAGACTGGTAGTGGTGGTGGTGGAGGTAGAAGCTAGTATCGGTGGTGGAGGTGGACTAAGATCAGTCATCGTAAGAGAAATTTCTCTTACGATGACTGAGATCAGTTTGGCCATTATTTTTGTGTAGCCGGCGGTGGTGGTGGCAATGGAGGGGGAAGAGAGAGAGATGGTGGTGGTGGTGGCTATGGAGGGGGAGCAGATAGAAAGTTAGAGAGAGAAGAGAGTTGGGGTAGTGGCGATGGCTCCGGCGATGGCTCCGGTGATGGCTCCGACAACGACGAGGACTGCTCCGGTAGTGGCTCCGGTGGTGGTGGCTATGGAGGAAGGAGGAGAGAAAGTTAGAGAGAGAAGAGAGATGGTGGTGGTGGTGGCTATGGAGGGTGAGGAGAGAGAAAGTTAGAGAGAGAAGAGAGTTGGTGGTAGTGGCGACGGCGACGGTTCCAGCTCCGGCGACCGCGGTCGTCGCCGGCGCCGACAGCTCCGGTGGTGGTGGTTGTGATGGTGGTGGCTATGGAGGGAGAAGGAGAGAAGGTGGTGGTGGTGGCTATGGTGGGGGAGGAGAGAGAAGATGGTGGAGGGAGAAGGAGAGAAGATGGTGGCTATGGTGGTGGTTGTGATGGTGGTGGCTATGAAGAGGGAGGAGAGAGAGATGCTGGTGGTGGTGGTGGTGGTGGCTATGGAGGAGAGAGAAAGTTAGAGAGAGAAGAGAGATGGTGGTGGTGGTCTCTTAGGATTCCATGGGCAATTTTGTCATTTAGAATGAAATTTAAAATTTTATAGGACTAAGAGGGATAGTTTAAATTTTAGAAGACTTTAGGAGGAAAAGTTTTTTTAGAGTGTGTCCTTGTATGGGTGTTTGATTATGACTTGTCCTTTAGTCCAACTTAGCCCAACCTTAGGGGCCTTACACCAAGTCTCCCTTTTTTTTTATTTGGGGTAAATTGTACTTCTCACACTTGAAGTTTTAAATGTGAAAAGTAAGCCAATTATCATTTGAGTGATGAATTATTATTCGAGAAATGCTATACTTTTCAAATTTTTATTCTAAAAGTGTTTATTAAATGATGTGATAGTGGGGTCAGGTAAATAACTTCTAATCAAAATTTAACTTGTTCTATTGTATTAGACCTGACTCTACTGCCACATTATTTTGAAAGCACTTTTGAGATAGAAAATTTGAAAAGCATAGAATTACTCTTTTATTCATTCTTGAAAGAAAAATTTTCGTCGCAAAAAGTCTTTTCAGGGACTAAATTGCAACTCATCAAAAAATTTAGAGACCAAATTGATACAATTGAAAATTTAGGATTTAAAGTGCCAAAACTCTCCAACTTCAAGGTGAAAAGTGCAATTTACCATTCTTCTTTTTCTTTATTTAAGTCGCTTTAAAAATTCAAAATGCAGACATCTTTAATGGTAAATTACAGTAATTGCTTATCCTGAGGAATGTTGTAAGTACAAGGATGAAGGATCTCCTCATAGTTTTGAAAATTACCCTAACCACCCTTGTAAGAGATGAAATCGTAACGGTGTTAAAATTTCATGCAAAAATACTAATCTGTCCTTGAAAAAAATATGAGTATTTAATAATAGAAAACGAACACGTTGTGAAATGACAAAATTCTCCTTAAGATATGCCCTTAAAACAAATGAAACTAAAACGCAAATTAATACTTAAGAACTCTCATTATTTAATGAAGTTTGGGTTTTCCATGAATGTAAATCATTAATGAGCCATCATTCGGTTAATTATTTCTTCAATTATAGCTTTGGTCATTTGATCATCCTATGATTGAAATCATTGAAAAAAAACAACCATCAAGACTTGCAGTTTAATAACGTGTAAACAAAAGGGTAAATAGCTCATTAACATTAGTCATGAGTCTGTAACTCTTTAATTTCCAGATATTAAAGTTTTCCCATAAAAAAAAAATGCATTAAAAATATAGTAAATTGCTAGTAAATCCCCATTTATTATACTTCCATGTATTAAGGACACCCATTATAGTCTATTTTGGTACAAGATACCTAGAATCCTAGTTAATATATCTTAATCTTGGTTAATGATTTTTTTGTTACGTAAATACCCCTCTAGATATTTTGTAAGACATATATATATGCAGCGTATATTTAGGATATCATGTTTTAATTTATTGCATATAATTGACATGTGGGAATATTGAGTTGAATGAGGTTAAATATTGCACTCTCTTTTTTCTCCTTAATCTGTGCGGACTGATGACGCACTTTCCTTGTATAACTAAAAAACTGTCAAACGATTTTTGACTCATTTAATGAATGAATATGGCACAAACTTGAATATGGTCCCAGCTGTTTCTTTTATCTGACTTGTCATATATTTTAGTGAATTTCACAACATGTATTGTGAGCTATTTTATTTTCATTAATTATTTTTTTTGTTCCTTATAAACGTGGACACAATATGATATACGATATGTTCATCCCCAAAGGGGATAGTGTAATGCAAATTGTCAATTTTACAGAATGGATGTTGTGATATTTACAAATATTTTTTTTTGAACAACAATGATTCAATTTTATTAACAAGTTAGATCAAGAGTTGCACAATAAAAAGACACACCCCTATGAAAATAGCCCACACCCCCAGAACTTCCCTTTACACAAGACTCAAAGCAACAAACCTCCCCCCCCCCCCTTTAGAATTTGGTATAGCCTTCAACAACAAAAAATCAGACCCAAAGTAATGTAGACCCAACATCAATTTGATTTACATTGATCTGCCAAAATGCTACGAAACCCAACTGATGAGAGACCAACAAATTCACAGCAGGACGAGAACGAGCGCGATCAAAACAATCAAACCAATACTATGGCAGATTCTCATAACCCATACAGCAGCTAAACGATTTTTCATTTTATTTAAAAGAGAGCCAAACCACCAAATTTTATTCCAAGCAGCCCAAAATCAGCCAATCGGAAAGCTATAATCCACCAGCAGCAACTCAATGGTCTCAGGATGCGGATGATGCAGCAGACCAAACTATACCACTTTAGGTCAATGAAAAACAATAACAAGCTTTTCTGGGTAGGTAATAGTATTCCCAATTGTTAAAGCACTCTTAACAAGGCCAACTCCTTAGACAAAATCCACCCCTTTAATCCATAGCAGCCCAAATCAGATTGTGAAATTCTCAAACCTACTTTCGATTTGTCAAAACACTCAGAGAATTAAATGGTGAATAGATCGCGGAATTAGTCTTAAGACGTTGATTTTCGTTATTGATCAACAAGTTATGATATTCGCAGTTTTGAGAATTTCTCAAAATCAACCAGGTTCTAATATATTCATACAATCCATTTCAGAATTTCACACACTGGTTTGATAGATGACCTGTGAAATTCACAAAAAAAGGATTGTTGTAAGTATTAGTATTGTGAATATTGGAGTTGTATATGTGAATTTCACAAACCTGACTGGGTGTTGATACTAGTGAAATTCACAGGCTAAACTATTTGGCCACCATATCTTGTGTTATTCAAATACTTGTCTATGAAATTTACATTTGAAATTGCAGTCTTCACAAGTTAAACTGTGAAATTCGCAACCAACATGTATTTTGGTGCTATTCATCATGGTATCTAGGTTGGTTGAAAGCACCCCAAACACAAGAAAACATGTGAGGGTTTCATGAAATCCCCCAAAATAGTGTTCTAACCAGGATTCAAAACTCACAATACATATCATGTGACATGTATAGGCTAAACTGTCTGTCCACCATTTCTTTTGTTATATATTCATAAACTAGTCTGTGAAATTAACAACTGGAACAACAGTTTTTCACGAGTTGATTGTAAAGTTCACGTCATGCCTTTACCTGTTTTGTTGTGCTTGTGATGTTTATGAGAAAAAAACAAACTTGGATAGCAGGCTAAAAAACACAAAAGTGCAATGAATTTACCCTCAATGGTTAGGGTTTCGGGAAATCCCTAAGGAGGTGTTCTAGCAAGGATTTAAAAACTCACAAACACAGATTTTCTGAAACCCACATAGGAAAATGAGGTGATTTGTATTTGTGAAATTCACAATTATAAATTTCTTACATTATACACTCGATATAGACATATCTGTTGTTGCATTGCATCCCATTCAAAACATGGTGCGGTAGAGTTTTGTGATATTTCCAAATAGGGAAAATGGCATGATAGTTACAAGAACACCTAAGTACACATAAATGGTTGTAGTGCAAACAATCTAAGTTACAGAAGATCTAAGGTCCAAATTACACTGATTTCTTACCTTCTTTCTCATTTTTATCGAACAGTATGCTAATTTTGCCCAAAGCTTTAGGTCCTTCACGGTCGTCTTCCTCGCTAGAGGTTCAAACAAAAGCCTAGCCTTTTGGTCTACGTACAATAGATTTGTTGCAAATGGTGATCTCTACAAGAGTGGCTGATAGTTTTTGCAAATGGCGATTTGTTGTTGAAAATTCTAGAGAGAGAGAGAGAGAGAGAGAGAGAGAGAGAGAGAGAGAGAGAGAGAGAGAGAGCGTGTGTGTGAGACCCAATTAGGTAATTATGAATTTATGATAGATTTATGAACTTTTCATTTGTAAATGGTTAAGGGAGAAATTTGGGGATAAAACTGTTTTGGAAGGAAATAGATGGTGTGATGAAGACCCAAATTCTCTCCTGCGTGAATGGTCCTAGGGGTAGGTTTGGGACTGAAAATACGAAAAGGTCTTCATTCAAAAAAATTTTAACCAAGGGTTCTATTGCCAAAAAAGCCTATAACAGAGGGATATAATACTAATTAACCCTTAAAAATAAAAATTTATAAAGGTTGAATATTTTGTGAATGCAACGCCACGTACCACATGAATACATTTGTACACGTGGACCATCCACAATTCAAAACATTAAAAAAGTAACCATGTAAAAGTACCTAAGAGTGTGTTTTATATACCTTTTTCAAGGTGTTTGACTACCTAAAAGAGATCACCAGTAACTTGAAAAGGTTGTCAAAAATCAGCTAAAAACTTTAAATAAATAAAAAAATATTCAAAAAATCACTGAATTCAATCTACTTTGTATTAATCAATATGTCAACTGTTATACACTTGTCTTAAAATGTTTAGTACAGAAAAATCAGTTCTTAATTGTCAATTTTATAAAATGGGACCTAAGTCTTTTACTTTTACAAAACCATTTCAATTCAAAAGAATTGATGCATGGTACAATGCCACTTGGCGCGCAGATTGACAATTTTACTCACCAGATATGATCACCCTATTTTCCATTCCAAAAATTATTTAAGATGGAAATGCCACGTGGCATACTGTCAATTTTACTACGCATATATGACCACCCCAATTTCCATTCCAAACAATTGATTTTATGGTAACAATATGTCAAACTTGTGCTCACATCAAGTAATTTCATTGAAAATCTTTCCATTGACCCCCAATTAATAAAACATTAGTACAAGAAACTTTTAGCCGGCAAGTTTCTAAATATATTTTCTAAACCATTGACTTCAAATTTCAATAGTCATTAACGTGTAATTCACTTCTCCTCTCTTTCTTAACTCTTTACATCCCAATTTGCCACCCCTTAATGCACCCACTACTATACACACACACACACACAAGTATCTGTATATATACACACATAATAAACACAAATATTAAACATTCCTCCCTAGCTAAACCCAACTCATCAAACTCTCAAATATGGCTTCTCCATTATTATCACCATGTCCTAAACCTACACATATTTCATATCACCTTTTTTATGTTCTTTTTCTTATTGTGATTCTTATATCTTCATGTGATGCTACTAGACCGGGGCGAACGATGATGGCCGGTGAAGTTTCCGGCAAGTCTCTGTCGAAGACGAGGTATTTCCAGCGAGAAGATGTCGTGGCATCCCCAAATGATGGTATGGTGTTCACCATGTTACCCAAAGGAGTCCCTATACCTCCTTCTGGTCCATCCGAGAGGCACAATTGAGTGGTCAGCTCTATATTTCAAGACTTAGAAGTCGGGAAAAAAAAATGGTCTCTAGTAAAAGGGTTAATTTAAAGTTTAGAGATACACACACATATATACATACTTTTGGATTTGGGATTTTTGTTAAATTGTACACTAAAATTGTTTGCCTTGTATTTCATTCATTACACTGAACTATATACTAGGTTTGTGCTTCCTAAGCTCTCCAATTGCAGAATGATTTGGTTATGTTTATATTTCGTCACTAAAAGTCATATTTCTTGTAGTGATGATACCAAAATTTTAGCTCTCTCTCTCTCTCTCACACACACACACACACTCAGTGACACACACTTTGATATAGAATGTTCTAGAAAAGTGAGCATTTAGTTTTTCGTGCAATTCAGCATAACTGTAAATTAAAAACTTTGTGGTAGGGCTACAACCTGAATGGACTAATCTGAGACCGACTTGTGTCCAATCTGAATTTTTTTTGAACTCGGACAATTTTTATGTATGCTGAGTGGGCTTGAAGGTAGAGAGATGAAGAATACAAATAAGGTATAAGGTATTTGTATACGTAATATCATATACATCTTATTTACCTAGCTACTATTTTTAACTGCAGGATCATAGTGTCTTTTAGCAAACATATATATGATCATTGACAGGGGTGGATCTAGCTAGAAAATCAATACAGGGGGCTTGACAAAGGCTTGTATGGGGGTTCGCCCTTGGGGAAAAAAAAATTTGAACTTATTTATGCATATTTTGTATAGATGATATAAATTAATGTTAAAAAATTATCTCAAAAACATAAGAGGGATTAGGGCTTTTATAATTAGTACAAAAACCTAAGAGAAAGGGGACTTAGGATAATAATTTTATAATGTCAAGGGGGGATAATTGTAATTTTTAATGGGGCTAATTGTAAAAAAAAAAAAAAAAAAAAAAAATTAATGTAAGTGTATAATTTTTTGAAAACCTGAGAGGGAAGGCCCCCTTGTCCTCCATCCACCCTGATCATCAGATTTTATTTTGAAAACGAAATTGACGGAAGGTTCTTGTTCATGTCTGAGACCAAAAAAAACTAAGTTTGAAACTCAAGGTGGTTATTTTTATGTTATTTACTGCAAATCAAGCTCAGTTGATCACGACGTACATGGACTGGTTTGCTTGGGCTCAAGTTCGACTCAGACTCATACTTGGCCTAATTGTGTAAACTTCACTACAACTCAAGCAGAGTCTAAACACACCTAAATTCAAATCTAGGACTTCTGAGTTGCAGCCTTACCCTATGGTAGTTGTCCAAGGAATTGAAATGACACGTTTACGTGGTTTTGGTTAGGCTAGTCATGGCCCACCATTTTTAAGTGAGAAATGAAATCAACTAAGGTTTGCGTCAACGTATCTTCTTTCATCTCCACCACTATTATGCTCCCAAAAGGTGATGTGTGGGTGTGAGAGAGAGATAATCTAAATTCTTTTGGGAGTTTTATACTCATCATTGAGTGTTTTATTATATTATTTTGTAACATTAGTTTAGTCATTATTTGATAAACTAATGAGACTTATTAGTGGGTGTTATACACCATTATGCACAAAAGTTATTGGATTGGTTTATTAGCCCATATGTTACACATGTGATATTGAGGCTAGATTAATTGGGCTTAAACTTCAATTACTATGGGTTTTCCAACAACTATATTCTTGAGCCTATAAATATAAGACTTGGGGCCTATTCTCTATACAACAATATAATATGACTATAAGTCCATGAGATGGAAATGGAATTGTGTTAGTATGATATCTACCTCTTTTATTATGTGAGTATATATATATATTGTATTTTATATTTGGGCAAAGAAAGGTGTTGGGAGAAGTTTCGGTCTTCCTTAAATTGTGTAGATTAGGGATGATCACAGCCTAGAGCTGGGTTGTAGTATCCTGGAGGCGACGTGTTATTCTCCTACACCGGTGACTACCGTGAGAGGCGCGAATTGTCTTAAAGAGAGCGACCTAGTCCGCACTCAACCCAACTATGTGACTTTTTTATGGTACGATATTCCAAGCGATGTCATACCATTTCGAGGTAACATTATGCGATTCGCGATTTGGTAAGAAGATTTATTTTTCTGTTGTTATATAATTATTATTTTATTTAATGATTATTTGTGTTTTGGAGGTAAATCCCCAACAATTTTAAGACGATTTATCTCTCGTATTTTTATTTGTCTCCAATTGGATTTGATGAGTTTGTTGAGATGTGTAAAGAGACAAATTTAAGTATTGGGAAAAAGTGAAACATGATGATCGATGACCTCCTTCGATATGGACGGTAGATCGATGGTATGGTTCTAACTTTATTAGTTAATCTATCTCCATATCAGAGGTATGTTTCTAAATTTGCTTCTTGAGATATATGTAATTTGAATAGTGGGGGTTTAAAGTTTGATTATTCTTGACGAGCTTTTAGTCTTGTGAAAAGAAGGAAATTGAACTATAGCTTGATAAGAAAAAAATCCGTGATTGATAAACTTTTGTTTCACGAATAATTACTTTTTATTTTTTGTAAAGTACATAAAAGATTAGTGGTTTCAATTATTTTGCTTGAAGTTAATTTATATGAAGGACATGTGTTAGCAATATATATTATTGATTGTTTTGCCAAACTTATAGTTTTGGTGATTTGCCATACAAATTACAACACTCTAAGGAACTCAATTTATGATCTTTTTTTGTTCATTAATTTTACATTAACATATTGAGTATGTTGTTTTGAAAACATTTACTGCTTTTACACTTTTAAGAAGTTGCAACGGCTAATGCACACATATTGGTTATAGATTAGAAAAACAAATTTTTAGTGTCCAAGTGCTTGGAAAAATAAATTCAGGAATTTATTTAAAGTCATGTAGTGTACATACCTAAAATTATTTGTTCCATACATTTATGTTGATCTGGTGTGTATGGTAATCCTTGTTTGGTTTTTGAACCATTGTTTTTATGGAGCAGAGTATATGTAAATGTAATATTCTTTGGATGAGGGTTTTTGGGGTTTTTTTTTTTTTTAAAGTGAAAGATATAGTGCCTTTCTTATTTTGAGAATAAGTTTTGGTACTTAAAAGAGATGTAATTTAAGATGAGGATTTGAGTTACCGAAACTTCCAAAAAATTTTTAATAGACTTTAATATTTTGTTTATTTGGAATTGAGACGCTCAAGGAAAAATTACTTTACAAATGTGTTCATTTAGTACACATTATTTTTGAGAAACTCACTTGTGAGAAGTTCCACTAATTATTCATAAGTCTCAATTATATCTCTGTGAAGGAGGAATATTAGTGTGTTATAAAAGAAAAATCTTGAGAATTGAGATTATGAGATTTTTTGCAAAATGTATTTTTCAAGATTTTTAGAAAATTTTGGAGACCTATGTACGAGTATATGTGAAGTTTCTAGTTAATAGAATTTTTTTGAAGGAGATATGAGTCTTTGTGAGAATGAAGAGCTTATGAATTTTGAAAAATAGGTTACAAGTTTGTTTTTTTTTATTAGACGAGCATTAACGTAGCTTACCATAATACAAAACTATTAGAGAAATTATTTGACACAATAATCTCCATATTGAGAATTTGAGATTATGAAAAACTATAATTTTTTGGAGATTACATGTATGAGCACACATGTTATATATTTTTTGAGGAACTTGAAATTTTATTTAAAATGGAGATAATTGTTTTTGTGATATGGCGAGGTTTGAAATTTTATTTCAAAGAGTGGTAAGGACTTTTGGAGAATTGTTGAGGCTTGAACATTGTTTTAGCTTCCAAATATTTTGGGTAATGACCCATATCTATCTAATGGGTCATAATTGTGAGTTCTTCAACTATGGTGGTGAAGTAAAAAAAACGACTCTATATTTCATTTAAAAAAGTTACTCAATGATTCAATCACTTCAAGTGATCTTTCGGTGTACCTTGAGGGTAAAGCATAATTGAGAAAATAATTTATATTCTCAAAATTATTGGTTTAATTTTATTGTGAATGGTGGAGTCTTGAGAAATTATACAATGATTATTAAAACCCACCATATGACATGTACATGTAACATGTTGGTGATTAAATGTACCTACGGGTGAAAATGAATTATCTATGTGGTAGCACCCTCCATTGAGGCATAGTGCTGAAATCCAAACCTTTGTTATGTGTTATACACACGTGTGAAATAAATTGAGTTATGAAGAGCTCTAGCTAGCTAAGAGGCAAATGTTTGATGTACATCGAGGGGGATGAGACTTAAGCCCAAAATTGTAATAAACTACCTATGAGGATACCCTACCTAGGGACTGGTGATCCCAAGAACTAGGTTTAAGGGGATAAACGAATCATAGAGTGGTTTGAATGTGGATATGCACTCTTAAAGTCTCAATGACATTTTATCCATCCCTATGGTGTAAGTGCATATGATCCTGTAACGTTCATGGGAGGTTGAGATTTATCTCTTAATGAGTTCTATATCCCTTATGGGTGGGATGTCTCAGTTACAGGAGCATTCTTGATAGACTTACCTATATGAGTGTGGAAGTGGGGCCGCTTCCTATGAGATTAGGCTAATCTCCAGAGCACTCATGAAAACTAGGATAAAGCACAAGGCCGAATAATGTGCTGGCTTATGAAGCTTAGAGAACACCTGGAGTGTCATGTGTGTGACGTGCTTCTAGGTATCCTCAAGTAGTCATTGTTTAAAGGCTAAGCCACTCTGACTCTAATACGGGAACACTGAAACATTAAGTGAAGGTTTAAAGGCAATGCCACTTTCATGATGCATGACATTCTATCTTTGCCCTAATATATTGTTTTTTATTTTTATTAAAATAAGTGGGGGATTGTTGGAATATTTTAATAAAAATATCATTTTTATCTAAATTCTTTTGGGAGTTTTATACTCATCATTGAGTGTTTTATTATATTATTTTGTAACATTAGTTTAGTCATTATTTGATAAACTAATGAGACTTATTAGTGGGTGTTATACACCATTATGCACAAAAGTTATTGGATTGGTTTATTAGCCCATATGTTACACATGTGATATTGAGGCTAGATTAATTGGGCTTAAACTTCAATTACTATGGGTTTTCCAACAACTATATTCTTGAGCCTATAAATATAAGACTTGGGGCCTATTCTCTATACAACAATATAATATGACTATAAGTCCATGAGATGGAAATGGAATTGTGTTAGTATGATATCTACCTCTTTTATTATGTGAGTATATATATATATATATATATTGTATTTTATATTTGGGCAAAGAAAGGTGTTGGGAGAAGTTTCGGTCTTCCTTAAATTGTGTAGATTAGGGATGATCACAGCCTAGAGCTGGGTTGTAGTATCCTGGAGGCGACGTGTTATTCTCCTACACCGGTGACTACCGTGAGAGGCGCGAATCGTCTTAAAGAGAGCGACCTAGTCCGCACTCAACCCAACTATGTGACTTTTTTATGGTACGATATTCCAAGCGATGTCATACCATTTCGAGGTAACATTATGCGATTCGCGATTTGGTAAGAAGATTTATTTTTCTGTTGTTATATAATTATTATTTTATTTAATGATTATTTGTGTTTTGGAGGTAAATCCCCAACATATATGTATAATATATGATATATTTATATGGTGAGACTCTTAAGTGAATAAGATTGAGTGATATTATCGAGTGAATATATTTTTTTAGTCTAAATGAATCTGCGGATTAGCGGGGTGAGCGGATCAATGGAGCAGTCGGCAGATTTTTTAGGCTAAAAAAATTGTATTCACTGGGTATGTTTACTCAACCATGTTCACTTAAAAGCCTCACCGTATATCTATAATTTATATCTATCTATAATCTATAACATATATAAGTGCACCGATATCCACAAGTATTTTACATTTTAATCAATTGGTGAACTTTCACTTAAAAATGGTTTTTCTTAGAGCTTTAACAAGTTAAGAATACTATTTTTTTTTCTCCTTATTTTGGATCACATTTATGTTTATGTCACGATTGATAATTAGTTTTCTTTTGGTGAAATCAAGCCTATCGTGAGATTTGATCATCTAAAAAAAAAGGCTATCTTCAGATTTCTTAGCAAAAAAAAAAATGCTAGGCACACACTTTTAACTACACTCCAAACCATAACACATACTTTAAATGTATGTACTTTGTGCTTAAAAAAAGTGTGGGTCCTACGTGAAAAATTCACACAGCACAAGGTGTCACGCTCTGGAGCAGCAAAAATAGTTTTGGGTCCATAAGGAATGATGGGTGAATATCACTAATTGTCAATACCACACAATACTAATCAACTAGAAGTAATAAGAACAGTAATAATATAAAACAGAATACATATTACAGAAGTCCTAATTATTACAAAATCAGAGTCGTCCACAGGAACATAAGAGGTCTGAAAGCAACATATGCACAAGTATCCTTTAAACTAATATAGTTCAACAGAAAAGAAACTAAAAACTATTTAGTTCTTCAGCTAACGTAAACATCGTCGTCGGTGTAATTGTCTCTTCCTCCATAACCGTCCTCGGTGGGGCCACTCTCTGTATGCCCTTCCTCCACATAGTAACTATCATCATAAGCTCTATCACTTGCATTATTAAGAACAAGGTAGTCTGGACGGGAAATGTCCAAGCAATAACGGTCGTCAGCTTACTGAGAGCTGAGTGAATACAAACTCATAAGGTACTAGTTATATAATGTAATAACAAATTATGAAAGTCATAAGATATAGTGTTACAACAGTATTTTCATCTTTATTCAAACATCGTCAATCCTTATCGGCTTATTATCCTAAGACCAATAATCGACACGATAACCAACATACATTGACTGAAAAAATAGACTCAATCGTTTAACTAATATAAACATACCATCATTCTGTCCATCGCTCGTTAAGGATATATACCATTCATCACTTGTCATGGACACCACGTCGGTCCATCCCCCGCTCTTTAAGGATATAAACCATCCACCGCATGTCAGGGATACATCGCTTAGAACAACAGCATATTAAATCTATTGCCACGACTCATCGATGTCTACTAGTGTTCCCCCATCCACCGCTCGTTAAGGATATAATCCATCCACCGCTCATAAAAGATATAACATGGATCATCTGGCTATCTCAGGACTACTTAGCCCTGCCCACGTACCATTCCCAGAACTTATCAAACCTACTTATGTTCCGTACTAACATTGATACATGACTTCCCATTGTGGCCTAACTATTCTTATTGAAATGGACAAATATCGAACTCATACAAGAACCATATAGCATCTAACATCATCACATTAATATGTTATTCTTAATCGTACTTATCTTTGTTGTTACATTATACCTTATCAACCCATAATCGCATAATGAAAGTCCGAATCGAGAATCGAAAGATCGAACCATTGATGTAATAAACAAAAGCAACAATCCATGTTCTTCTAATGCCAATCGATTGGGATAAAAACTATAACAATCGTTGAGGAAAAAGGCAGTTGATTGGATCCAAAACAATATTGTCAATCGATTACTAACTTTGGCAATCGATTAGGTTACAATTAATGGCAATCGATTAGGACTCAACTGATGGCAATCGATTGGGAAAAGTACAATCGATTGGTACTTCGTCATCTCCAATAGAAACGAAAAACAGAATATATAAACGTCTTAAGGACATATTTAATGCGTTTAATCCATAACAAAGCTTGTAAAAACATCATATAGTGAGTTTAGAACTGACCTAAATATGTATGGGATATGTTTGGCTTTAAACCTCCAAGTTCTATCTCTCCTCCTTCTCTTTCTCTTCTCTATCTCTTTGTATGCTCTCTGCCTTTTTGTCTCTTCCCTTTCTTCTTCTGCATCTCCTTCTTTCTCTAGAGAGTGTGTGTATGCATGCTTGTGTGTATATATATATATGTATATATCTGGATATGCATATATATATATATATATGTATCATCTCTCTCTCTCTCTCCCTCTCTCTCTCTCTCTCTCTCTCTCAAGAACATCTGTTAAAAGCCTCACAAACACAAAACGAATATATATATATACAGGGAGAAATGAGTTGCCATGTATCAAACCACGAGGTAAAGTTGAAAACTAGTCTCTACAGATGTCAATTGATTGGAAGCAGAAGCAATTGATTGGTTACAGATATTTTATGGCAATCAATTAGGAGTCAAGGGTAATCGATTGGTATATGCCACGTAGTGAATTTAGGTCAGCGGGATGGCAATCGATTAGTATGCAAAAAGTGACAACCGATTGAGATACTAAGTCAATCGATTGGGGATGTGAATTAGTATGAAGTCTTATTTATTTAATACCTTCCAAAAAACAGGGTATTACACAAGGTATATGCATTTAAAGCATGTACGTGTTGTGGTTTGAGGTGTGGTTAAAGTGTATGCCTAGCATTATTGAAAAAAAAGTGAGAGGCTATCATGATGGTACAAGTCAACAACAATGCTAGGCACACATCTTCAACCACACCCTAAATCACAATCATACTTTAAATATATGTATCTTGTGCTTGCCAAAAAAGTGAGGCCCTGTGTGAAAAATCTACACAGCAAAAGGTTCATGCATGTAAAAATGTGTTGTGGTTTGGGGTGTGGTTAAAGGTGTGTACCTAGTATTATTGGACAAGTCAAATACATTCAACCATAAATCTCTCTCACTCTCTAGTACTCCTAATATATAGGGATAATTATATTTCAGTCAACTTTTTATATAAAATTTAAAAGTCAATCTATTACTTTTTTAAAGTTAAAAATATCAACAATTTTAAAAACAATTGAAAAGTCATCAACAAAATTAAAAAAAAACATCAACTTTGAATTATTATTTTGTGTTTTAGTCAATTTTATATTTTTAACGTTGTGAACTTATACATAAACGTTGTAATTATTGCTCTCAACGTTTGAAAGACTTGCTCCTAACGTTGTGAAGAGTTGCACCTAATGAGCTGCTCCCAAACGTTTTCACAAATCAGTTGCTCGATATATCTCCCAACGTTTGAAAGAGTTGCTTCACAATGTCATGTAAATTTGATGACTTTTGTTATTTTAAAAAAGGTGGGTAAAGTACATTTTAAACCCTGTAGTTTACACTCAGTGTCAATTTGGTCCCTCTATTTTTAATTTTGTCAATCTCATCCTTTAAATTTTAAAAATGGTGCAATGTTGTCCGAGTGGAAGTTTCTGTCCAAAAACCTAACGGCATAGGGCCATGTGCACATCCCGTGGCCATGTCTAAAGGGCAAATGTGTCATTACACGTTTCCCTCCAAAAATGATTGTTCACCCAAAATAGTATATACTATTACTTAATATATTCAGTAGCTTGTGAAACATTCAGTACCATGTCTAACAAGCATTCATTCATTCAGATTAGTGAAACAAGCTTTTACAAAATACATTTAGGTTCCAAACTTGTTTATCACTGAATATATAATAACAAAAGTCAAAAGATTGTTCACCCAAAATAGTATATATTACTTAACTACAACAAAAGTCAAAAGATGATTCATCCAGTAGCTTGTCTCCCTCCAAAATATATAACCCATGTTCCAATAAGATTGTTCATCCAACTTCTTGTCCGCCCCAAAAGCTTGCTCTTCCTTGAAAGTCAGGTGTTACTTTGCTAAGCTTCTGCATTCCTTTGAACCTGTAGGTATGATAAACACATTAAACAAACAACGAAGCCACTAAGATTTGAGGGTTATAAAAAACCAAATGCTGTCAATTATACCTTATTGATTGGGCAAGTTCTACTATTGTGACCTCTTTTTCCACAAGTTCTATAAGACACAGTGGTGTTAATTCTTTTCAACTTGTTGGTAGTAGTGTTTTGGACTTCATCTGCCTCTTTTCTTCTTGCCTTCTTCGGCCTCCCAGGTGGTTTGTGCATAATTGGAGGAAGCACTGGTGGGTTCCTAGTTTTAGGCCACATTGGAGGGCCATTAACTGGGTAAATCATGGGCTCATAAGCCCTCATGTAGGTTTCCTTGCTATAGAACTTATCCACATAGTCCTCAGGTTGATGTTTCTTATAAAAGATTGCGGAAACAGCATGCGAACAGGGTATTCCAGATAAATCCCATTTTCTACAACTACATGTATGAGCCTCGAGGTCCACCATATATTGATCCCCATAGAGACAGTTTATCTGAAAATTCCCATCTCTTGACCACATAGGAATACAATAAGCTGATTCTTCTTTGATCTTTTCCAATTTTCTTTGTATCTTAGGGCAAATAGGTCCTTGAAACTTTCTCATGACCTCTCTCTTCACTTGTAGCCTTCTCATAAGCAAGCATCTAATTCTTTCCAACATAGTCAATATGGGTTTATCCCTAGCCTCTAAGATATACGCATTAAAAGTCTCACATAAATTATTTAGTAAAATGTCACACTTTGAGAAGTCACTAAAATGGGATTTGCTCCAATATATAGCCGACTTCTCGGCCAACCAGTTATAAGCATCTGGATCTAACTTCCTAAGCTCTGCCATTTCATATTCAAACTTGGGCACTGTGGTTGCCCTTGCAGCATTCCACAACCTATCCTTCAAAGCCTTTCCCTTAAACTTTAACTTAAAATTGTTGTACAGGTGTCTTACACAAAATCTAACATCACAATTTGGCATCACAGTTTGAAATGCTGGAACTAGACCCTACACAATTAATTGAAGTACATAAGACAATACTAAAAAAAAATATGTATGCATGAATGCATAAGTAATTGGCAGAGAAAAATTATACCTTTTGCTTATCAGATATGAAGGTCCAAGCAAATTGGTTGACAATGTCAATATCAATCATCAATAGTTGAAGAAACCACATCCATGAGCTCTTGGTTTCCCCTTCAACAACAGCATATGCTAATGGAAACATACAATTGTTCCCATCTATCCCAATAGCTGTCAACAATTGTCCACCATATGGGCTCTTAAGGTGACAACCATCAACCCCAACAAGCTTCCTACAACCTTTCTCAAAACCTTCCTTACAAGCACCAAGACAAACATAAATTCTTTCAAATCTAGGACAAACTCCATCACCATCGCCATGAGAAACTTGTAGCTCTATAGTTGTCCCAGGATTAGTCCTTTTGATCTCTGCACAGTAATCCCACAACTTGCTAAATTGTTCTGCATGAAAACCTTGTATCATTACCATTGCTTTCCTCTTGGCCTTGTAAACCTGGCTCTTGCTCACACCAACAACATAGTCCTTCCTTACAGTTTCCATAAATGCCTCTACTGGCCATTGAGGATTGGACCTAAAGTTGTCCACATATTTCTTTGATAGCCAGCTAGACTTGACATTCTTGTTGTAAAACTGTCTAGTGCAAGTATGTTCATTTATAAATGTCTTCACTTGCATTGTTTTCTGACCTTGCATCATCGAAGCAAAAATCAACCACTCACATCCATCACGACAAACTGCTCTAACCCTTTTTTTTTCATTTTTCGAGAACCTTATACCTTTGCCATTGGTAATTGCATACTCCCTCACAGCATCTTTAAATTCTTCAGCTGTGCTAAACAACATCCCTACCTTAAAAGTTACATCCTTCATGTCTACATCCGCTCTAAACTCAGGATACACAGGCCTTTTACCCTTTCTCCCTTCTTCATTGGATGAACCATCACAACTGTTTAGTTCATCTGAATTGGCATAGTCAGACAGAGCATCTATTTCACCTTCAACATTGTATATGTTGTTTCTTATAGTGATGTCAGTGATATTTGTTGTCTCCCTCAATCCTGCCCATTCAACGCCACTATCAACATTGGTATCAAACAATGCATCATCATCACTTAAACCATAATCACTTTCCTCAAACCCATCATACTCAGCTGACTCATCTTCAGAGCTAACAAGCTGTTCTCTGGGCTGATTTCCAACTGGGATTGCATTCTCACTAATTTCTTCAGTTAGGATTGCATTCTCATTAACTTCCTCTGAGGGGATTGCATTCTCATAGTCATCTACAAACTCAATGTCAACTTGTGAATTCCCATGACTTTGGAAAATCTGTGAAAAGGTACCAGTTTCCGAATAAAGTTCCAACACTGCATCTGATGGAATCACACGCATCATATTCAATACATCTGTGTCCATTCTGATTGGTCTTAATCCACTATCCAAATCCCTGCCAGGTATTCTAAAATGGTAATTCATAATACCTACATAACCAAGTTGTTCTATCATATCTTCAATATCAAGTAATGAAATTTTATCCGGGTCACAATAGTCAAAATGGGCAACTCTGCCACCTTGATAAACTTTATGTGGTGTGTTTGCAAATTGACCCCCATGGTGTAACTGAATAGTAAAATATTGATCAGAACCTGCACATAGAGAATGAAGCACAATAAAAAATATAAAAAATAATAATAAATTTAATATAAGAAATGTATTAATTAAACATGCCAACACAGGGGACCACCACACATTTACATTCACTCCAACAACTTAACATGAACAGGGGACCAAGACCATTAAAGAATGTTACCCACCAAAAATTCAACACACAGGGACCACACCATTAAAGTAATGTATTGTTCAACTGAAAAGTAATCCTAAAGAAATTTTTTTTCTTTGGGAACTAGTAAGAGTACAAACGTGTAAGGTTGTGAAAGTGACAATACATGAATTAGTTTATAAAATAATACAAAAAAGTCTTTGCAAAGAGAAAAAAATGGTTCAAATTCGTTTACCATAAAAAGGGGGGCCTCCATCATTTTTGCTGAAATTTCTTAATCTCCATGCGAAACTCATATTTGCAGCGATCAACCTTTCAACTCGATAAGCTTCTCCGTCAATTTGTATGAACTTTCTTACAGTTGGATCGAAGAATCTCTCTTAGTCAGACTACCTCTTCATCAATCGCAACTTGAAACCCTAACCCTAAGCAACATTTTTTTCCCACACAGTAGACGAGAGAGCTCTGGTATTTATGAGGTACAGCTCATTTTTGGAGGGAAACGTGTAATGACACATTTGCCCTTTAGACATGGCCACTGGATGTGCACATGGCCCTATGCCGTTAGTTTTTTGGACGGAAACTTCCACTCGGACAACATTGCACCATTTTTAAAATTTAAAGGATGAGATTGACAAAATTAAAAACAGAGGGACCAAATTGACACTGAGTGTAAACTACAGGGTTTAAAATGTACTTTACCCAAAAAAGTTGATATTTTTTTTAATTTAGAAAAAGCAATAGATTGACTTTTAAATTCCATACAAAAAATATACTAAAAGTTAATTATCCCTACTATACCTCCCAATGTTTTAGTTTATTTACTATAACCAAAAAATAAATTAAAAAACAAACTTACATGTAGCAAAATTTTTGTATTATGGATAATCTACATTATGTTCTGTCCTACTTATCCCTAAAATCTTTGATTAATTTTAGTTGGATACTACCTCTACGATCTCTCTCATACACCGTTTTGGGTTTAAAACATAGGTAATAAATCACACAAAAACAATGCATGTTATGCATGCATATATATATATATCATATTAATTTCTTTGGCCTTTATAACTATTCTTGTAAAGGGAATTATAAAATAAAAAAAAAAAGCGATTGTGTCAAAAGACGATTACTCTGTAATTTTTTTTACAAAAGTTGTCCTATGTGTAAATATTGTGCCAAAAGATGATCATTCTGTAATTGTTCTAAAAAAAAGTTACCTATATGTAAATATGATATAAGCAACCACCCACTACAAAAAAACAGGCTTTTTGTGACGAACGTTTTTGTGACGGACTCAAATCCGTCACAAAAAAAGTTATTGTGACGGTTTCTGTAACGGAAATATGTCCGTCACAAATAATATTTGTTCGTGACGGAAATGTACCTATCCGTCACAAATAATTTTTTTTTCGTGACGGAAACGTACTTATCCGTTACAAATATGTTTTATTCGTGACGGTAATGTACATATCCGTCACAAATATATTAAATTAGAGAAAAAAAAAAGAAAAAGAAAAACGTGTAGCCCTAAATGAAATTCATTTTCCCTCTTCTCTCTTCACAGTTCACTCATCACTCCCGCTCATATCTCTCTCGCCGCTGTCCTCTCTCTCGCCCGTTGTTCTCTCTCTCTCTCTCTCTCTCTCTCTCACCCCGCCGCCGGTCGCCGATGCCTCCGCTGATGATGCAGCCGCCAATGAAGCCGCCGCAGCCCTGAACCAATCTCTCTCTATGTATGTATTCTTGGTAGCCTTGAACCTATCTCTCTATCTGTCATTTTTTTTTTTGGTTGATGTTTTGGGGGAATCTAAGTGTGTCTAGGTTTTGGGGAAATCTAATTGGATCTATGAATAAGCATGTGTGAGACTTCTTTGGATCTTGGGCATCAGTCATCAATATCTATTTTCATGGTGATCGTTTGGGTACTTGTAACAGCTTTGCATGTGCCTTCTCCGAACACTCATCTTAAATAGAAGATCTTCAATAGCATTCTTTCAAGCCATCATCGTCTTCATCGTTCACCATTCTCAACTTTCAGGTATTTATATTTATATACATATATATATATATATGTATATGTATATGTATATATATTACAACTCTTACTCAATTGAAATTATAATTTTGCCTAACAATTTACTTGAATTCTGTGATCTCAACTGCTGTTTGTTAAGTAATGCTATGTTTTTCAAAGAGTAAAGCCACTGAAATTCAACTTTGTTAACCATTGAAGTTATATGTATTGATTTGCATTTGCATTTGTTAAGTAGTGAGAGGAAGGAATCTATACTAGAGAATAAATCTGCTCACTCAAATTTTGTTCACTCATTGTTCATCAAAGCTTCTCATTGGGTGATGAGCAAGTGGGACTCATGACCTTCCATTTTACCCATTAAAAGTGGTGGGTCGCACAATTGCTCACTCAATAAAATGCTTGTGTGAGCAATGGATGAGCCGTTATATTCAACTAAACAACTGTGTGTTGCACAGCTCTTCGGGACTACTTCACCGTGCCCAAATGGACTTAAAGTGTCCTCTATAATTATATTTTCTGATGACATGGGGGAGGGAGAGGTTTGAACTTTGAACCAATACTTTGAAGTGGACTTAAATACCAAGCTCTTTGCCACTTGAGCTATGCCTCACTTGGTGTATTCTCTATTATCTTTTATTCCACAAACAAAGGCAACCACATCTTAAGACGTATTTCAAACCTACCGTTCTCAACTTCGTCTTGTAAGAATGTTAATTCCAACCTCAGTTCCAAAAATGGCAAAAAAAATTCCAGGTAATTTGAAAATAAATTGGCGACCAAGTAAGCTCCACTACTAGTAGTAGTACTTTGATCAGTGTTGCAAATACACGCGCGCGCGCACACACACATATATAAATTAATAATGCTACACTTCCCAAATTTAAATCTCAAATACTTTAACAGTTGTACCATATGTTGCCAGTGATTAGTAGTACAACATACCATTGTTGTTGTACAACTAGCAAAACATTTAAGATTTAATTTTGAGAAGCATAGCATTACTCATAAATATATATATATATATATATATACACACACATATTTATATATATGGACTAGTCTAACAACACGGGATGATATCGTTTTGTTTTGTATTTGTAACTTAAACAAATTGAGATAAAATGAATAAAACAAACACATGCATGATGTATAATTCTTATAACAAAAGTAAGTGGAAATGTTAGTCGTCTCCTGTTTGTCTAATTTAAATAAGTTAACTGGTTGGACTAACTTAATTACTTGGAGAACACCACTCCCAATTTGGATGCTATTCCTTCGTTGTTGACTTATTTAAATGAGACAAACAGGAAGGCTAGTTTTTTTTTTTTTTTTTTTTGCTTTGTTGTAATATATGCCTCTATGCTTGGTTCTTGATAATTCTTTCACTAGTAGTTATGCCTTCTGTAAGCTAAACTACATTTTCTATTGATTCACAACACA
Source organism: Hydrangea macrophylla (assembly GCA_033977485.1). Classification (NCBI taxonomy): domain Eukaryota; kingdom Viridiplantae; phylum Streptophyta; class Magnoliopsida; order Cornales; family Hydrangeaceae; genus Hydrangea; species Hydrangea macrophylla. The sequence continues at coordinate 14,755,383 of CM066987.1, forward strand.
ATATTTTTTTTTTGTGGACAGTTTCTAAGGTATAGAAGGTTCAGTTCTTTTACTCCATCGGTCCCATATTCTACTAGTTTCTGGGTTTTCTTTTGAGCATCCATATGTGTTGAGTTTCCATTTACTAGCAGGAAAAAAACAGCATTTAATCAGATTTGGGTTGTTCCAAGTCATGGGGCACTCTAAGTAGGTGGAGGGAAAATATTGAATTAAACGGTGATTTTGATGGTGTGGTGTCACAAAGGAATAAAATATTATTTAGGGTTAATTACATTATATCCCCTAGTTAGATCCATTTTCATTTTACCCCCTTGTGGTTTAAAAGTCGACGCTTAACCTCAATGTGGTTTTGGACTAAAGTGAAGCTATTAAGATTTCTCTCAAAAATAGCTCCACATGAGTATTAAGTGTCAAAATTAATCCCACATAAGAGAGTTTGTGTTAAACTTAACCCCACATAGACAGTTAACTCCAAAGTTAGCTCCCAAATGGATTAAGTGTTAAAGACTAGCCCCACATATGTGGGTTAATTGGTAGTATTATCCCTACATAGGGGATTGACCCCAAAATTAATCTCACAAAGGGGGTTATGTGTTAATATTTTTGGCCAATTTTTATCAGTTCTGAAGGAAATCTTAACAGTTTCATTTACTTGATTGAGTTATACTACTTGAAATTTTAAGGCGGAAATATTCTCTTGAAAATTTGTAATGAACTAACTTGAGTCAAGAACTAAATTAGGAGTGCACATCGGTTCGGACGGCTCCAAAAATGTTTCTTTGTCCATTTGATTTTATTCAAGACCCTAAACGAGCATTCGTTATTGCAATGGTAAATCTTGAGTGTCAAGCATGAGAAAGTAGTTCAAGTCTAAGGGGAAAAAAGTGAGAATAAATTCAAAAAATTAATGGTCTGTTTGATCATCCCATGTGCTTGAATGAGGCCATTCCTGGCTTGTGAATCAATTTGGTAATTGAATTGATCCTCTTGACTTAGCTCATTGACAAAATGTGAAAGTTCACTTTTCCTTTTATGTGGTCAGTTCTATGTTTTCTTAAGGTTAAGATGAGTTGATAATTGAAGCATGATGTTTCTAATTCAAGATTATTGATTTCTATACTTTCACAAAAAGTGAATGTTCTCATTGAAATGCCGTGGTGTCTGCTTGATTTTTTCAATCTAATTTAATGTTTCATGTCACTCTTCTCTCTCTTTATCTACATTTATTGGTCGAGAATTGAAAATTATCCTTCAGATATAGTATATTCTTATTCCCAAATTCAAAGCAATTGGTCAATATAAAGAGACTATGAACTGGTATAAAAAAAAGGAGACTATGAACTGATTCTGGAGTAATTTGAAGAGCCTTGGTGAGTGATCTGGTTTGCACCACATAAATGCAAACCAGGGCATTTCTTTGCACCACATAATAAACTTGTTTAGTCTCGATCTTGTGCTCTTTCCCAGGATCTTCCTTCTCTTCTATTAGGACTCTGTAGACATATATACCTAAAATATACAAGAGGGAGATTCAAAAGCAGCAATACAGTACAATAATTTAGTGCAAAGGGAGAAGGAGAGACCAACTATCTCTTATTTTCGTTCGGGAGGTCTCACAACAAAAGAGGTAAAGATGGGTTTCTGGACACTCCTTGAGGTGGCTTTGATGCCTATGATGCAGGTTCTTATGGTTACAGCATTAGGAGCTTTCAAGGCAACTGATTATCAGATAGAAAATGAGACTGAGACTGAACTTGATCATGTTTCATGAGCTACATGGTGTTTTTAGGGAAATAGGGAGAAAGATCTTTTGAAGTTCCATTTCTATGTGGCAGTTGCATCATGCAGGATAGGGCTAAAGATCGCATTTCATTGGTTAGGTTAGGCTGTAATTCTGCCATTGAACTGAAAGGATCTTCGAGTTATTTTTAAGGAAATTGAAACATGCGTTTCTTTTTCGTTTAGTCATTCAATGAGTTTCTCATATAAACTATGGCGGGTTAATATTCTTTTTGCTGAAGAGCTTCTTTTTTTATTTTAATTTTTTTGTGCACATGGTTAAAGCCAAGACCCTGACAACCAACGGCCTCATTTTTTGGGGTTGGACCCTCCCAAACTAGTTTCCCAAGTGTATGCTGTAGCTGGATTTAGGAGGTTATTTTCTTATTGAATGCCATTTGCTTAGGAACCATAATCAAAATTGTTAGCCTTCCTGGAGTCATAGTTCTAAATCTTCAGACGTAGTTCTTGACTCTTCTAAATGTTGCAAAAGAATAAAATAAAAATGAAGTTTAACGGATTGAAAAGCAACTCTTCTTACACGAAATGTGCATGGAGGGAGGGAAAAATTGAAGGGCCTCAAGAGTCAAGACGCTCAGAGGTTTTTTCTTTGAAGCTTAAGAATTTTAAAATCAAGATATTTGTTTTTATCAACTATTTTTCGAGTAGTTTAGGTAGGTTTGGTCTTTTCAATATTCTGGCATCTCTGTCTTTCTCTAGATCCAGTTTTCCTTTTGTCGGTTTTGTTTGCTTTGAATAACTCAAACTACTTCCGCCCCTTTTTCCGCCTTTATCCTGTAGCAATTTAATTGTTCAACAAAACTAGTGATCATTTCATGCATTTATGCTTCTTTAAACATCATTACTAGTTTATTTATATAGTTTTATTTATTTTTGGTTTTAACAGGTCCTGCTTTGTTAGTTGATGTTCCACAGGATAAGAACATAACTGGTATATATTTCTAAATTCTATCCATTTATCTTTTCATTCTTTTTGTTGCTTACTCAGTTACTCTTTAATTTAAATGGCATGTGTTTACTACCTATCCTTAACAACAGTTTTTGTATCATAAAAAAGTAGCATCACGAATTTAGATTCTACATATCCTTAACAACAGTTTATGTGTTTACTACCTATCCTTAACTACAGTTGATTTGGGACTGCTTTTAGATTCTTCCAGCATTTGTGCAATTCTTTGGTGAAATTCCCTCAGTTTTTGAAGATTGTAGATGCAGGATATGTATGATGTGGCACTCTCAAACAAAATGATCTCTGACATGGATGTTGGTTTCTGAAACACTGTCTCAGAGTTCAGCAGAGTGAAAAAAAAACATGTAAGTAAAAGTTTAATATATTTACACGTTCTTTTTACTGAGGACCTTTTGGGGATATCGCTGATGAAGCCATTGATATGCTCTGTCATTGGCTGGAAATAGGGATTAACCAGCATAGAAGCCTTGACTCTTCATTGAACTCAGAGCATGAATCTGATTATAGAACAAAGAAGCTACCCTGCAATGAAGGCATCGTTCATTAACTGATTTTTTGTATGCATTTGCAATGGGTGTATATCCAAGGGATTCTTTAGTTGATTTCTCCTTCATCTTAGAAGTCATTTATTATATATTGATTCTTAATTGTTCTACCAACTTAGGTAGTGTATCTATCAATTTGCATGAGTAGCCATTTTCTCTACTGTTGCACGTGTATCTTTTTAGTTATGCATCACTGTAGTTCAAATCAATATGACACAGCACCTTTCATAAGCTCGTACAAGGGAATACAATCACTCAATATTGCTTTCTCATTGGAGTCACTTTCCTTCTTCCGATTAAAGATGAGTTAAGCCATTGTCTTATCTTCTCTCGCAGCTGAAGTTATGAAGTCCAATATTTCCAGGGGAGTTCATCGTGTGCTTTTCAGAACATTAAACACTAACAGGTCTGTTTATAATCACACCTATGCGCATTTAAATCCGCTTGGTGACCGTATTTTTGGGACACATTTGGACATTATTTTTAATTGGAATGTGAGTCTTATGACATCGATTACCAATTGAAAATAATACTGGTTTGAACAAGATTGTCGCTGTTGACATTTGACATTACTTGAACTTGTTTGCAAGCTGTATACCTTTTTTTCTTGTCATAGTTTGAAAGTCAGATTGATAAACTATTAGCTGAAGCCTGATTGACTGGCTGTTGTTCAATTAGTCACATGTTATATCTATGTTAAATTGTTAATGCTATACAAACTACTTCGCTTCCTACTTGTTGGAAAATGAATGTCATACCGTCTACTATATACGCGTGTTTATATAGGGTGGCATACGTATTCATGAATATATTGACTCTTACAGATTTCCACTTGCCAACATTTATTTACGCCAAATATTGTATGCATGTAGTTGTGTATATCTACATGCTAGTTTAAGTTTACTGTTGCATTCGTGAATGACTTCCGAGCAGTCAACACTAACCGCAAAATAAGAAGGAAAGAAATCATTTTCATTAAAAGATTCTACATAAAAATATTTTGATGTAAATATTTTATGTTGAAATGAATGGGGCATCCATATGAGCTAAAGCTTTTAAAATTTTCATGCAGCTTATGTGGAAAAAGGACTGCGAAACAAGCTATGTGGGATTTATGAAAGATGGGGCACAATGGCTAGTGGAAAACACTGACATCAAGCTTGTTGGTAAGATATTGAGTATCTTTTTAATGAGAAAAGTGAATCTGAACAACCTAATGTTCACTTATATTATTGTATTACAGTATTAGGCACCTTGATTTGTTGAACATGAGCTTGTGATCTTATGCTTAATTGTGCAAGATATAATGTGCATTACTGTGCTTCCCAAGACCCAATTTATACGCGCGCGCGCGCGCGTGTGTGTGTGTGTGTGTGTATGTGTTTGTGTATATATACTTATATGTAAATTTTATGTACACTCCGCTACATGATGTATAGTTCTAAATTGGGTTTCTCTCTAGATAAGTTGGGTTCTTTCCTGGGTTTTACTTGATGTAGTTATCGATGTTACCCGGTGTCTCGTGGTCTTTTTGAAATTGAAAACCCTTCCCGTACCCTATTTTGTTTGAGAAATTGCTCCAAGTTTGACAACTTTTGATTTCATATTAAAGAGTTCTCCTAAAAAATACGGTGAGATGGATGCTAAAACATGATCAAGTTCAGTCTCAGTCTCATTTTCTATCTGACTTTTATGAAAACCGGCAACATATTGATTTTGTAAAGGAAAGTAGTGATTTTAGATCGGACACGAACCCTACGCAATAAAAGGACATCTACCAAATACTTTAATTTTCAAAAGATGTAAACTTATGAACCACATTACCGATTTTAAGGCTAGCGAAGCACCCCCTAAATGTTCATATGCATCAGGATTGCCAAATGACAAATAAAGAGTTCAAGATTGTTGTTCCTATTTCAAAGTTCACAAATCTTTTATCATTGGGGAGATGCTTGTGGCAATGTGTATCGATCCATGCACTTAATACTCATTTTTTTGGTACTTTTGTAGCTTGGTGGTATCTATATTTGGACTTACACTTACCAACTCATACAAAGTTCGACCCTAAAATACAAAGCACTTAAAGCAGCTGAGGAGGACATAAAGGAACCGAACAAGGATTTAGATGTTAATGAGAAGACTCATCTCCTTACGGTAGAAAGTCAAGAGCATGTTTCTATTGTAGTGTCATCAATGAAATCCAGTGAAGAAGATACAGAAAACCAACCTGTAAGTTCTTCTATTCAAATTCTACTTGTAGTTTCAAGCTCCCATCATTTTGATTCTAATACCGGAGTTAAATTTGGGATTAAGCGTGCGCTTGTGAAGTGATTCCAAATATGCTTGTGTAGATTAATGGTATGATGAAATTCTACTGAGGCATTTAGGAAATGTTGTCCCTATTTTTAAGGTTTTTATTATTATTGTTGATATTATTATTATTATTTATGGGTAGTCTGAGCCAATTATTTGTTACGGCTAAGCTATAATATATATCCAAAGATTAGTGATATTTTAACTATATTGATTAGTATAAAACTCCCTAATTTGTCACATTTAGAAAGAAAAAAAAAAGTTTCATGATGCATTTCCAATTACAACTACTACAAATTAAGTTGAAAATTCGTCAGCAATAGACCAAGTAGAATTTGAGATGTTACAATCTATGGGTGATCTGGTGATGCTATTATATATATAACACGTGTTAGAAAATATTGTGATTTGAGGCTCTTGTTTGAGAAATTAGAAATCTTCAATCTGAGCAGTGAATCCGTTGACGTTGGCGAAGCGAATTCAATATCAATTCAAACATGAACTAACATTAGCCTCATCATTTTGTTGGTAGTACTTTGAGATAAGAAATTTGTGCTGAAATTTAGTATGTTAGATAACAAAAGTACCAAAGAGTTGTGTTGATTTTGGATTGTGATAAATTTATTTACACAGGTTTATGTAAATTTTCGGATGTTACAGAAATAGAGGAAACTCTGCCCATTTTTTTTAAGGAATCTTTGCCCCCCCCCCCCCATTTTCCCTTTTTTGTTATTGTGTTGCTTGTTTGGATATTTTTTTATTTGTATTTTTGGTCTTGTTTTGCTCTTTGAGTTGCTAGGTGGTTGTATTATTATATTTTTAATTGAACTTTTGTTTTTTGTTTCAGGTTGTGGCGAGGGATTAGAGGATTAGAGCATAATTTGCCATTTTAAATTGAATCAATTATGAGCGTAATGACTTTATCTGTATTGTTATCATTTTATTTTTATTTCTACTAATGTCAGCTATGAAACAATTATGTATGAACATATACTTTATTGTCTCTTATTTTATCTTTAATTAATATGCTTTTAAATTTTATGTGGTTTTTGTCGTTGAAACTAAGTATGGCATAATTTATTGTGATAGAGAAATAATGATTTTTGGTGACAATATATAAATTTCCGTCACAAATAATATTTGTGACGGTTTTGGTAATAATTGTGGTCACAATATTTAAAATTTTGTCACAAACACTATTTATTCCGTCACAAATACTATTTGTCCAAAACCGTCACAAATAATATTTGTGACGGTTTTGGGTCGACACAAATAAAGTGCCTTAGATCAAATGTAACACTATTATTTGTGTCGCACACTAATCCGTCACAAATACTATTTGTGACGGTTTGAGTCGACACAAATAAACCGTCACAAACTTTAGGTATATGTGACACTATTTTTTGTGTCACACGAAAATCCGACACAAAATCCGTCACAAAAACTTTTTTGTGACGGAATTTGACCGACACAGACTTTTTGTGACGCCCATAACTTGTGTCGGGCACAAAACCGTCACAAAAGGTGCATTTCCGTCACAAAAAGTATTTGTGACGGAATTGCACCTTTTTTGTGACGGTTTTTTTCCGTCACAAAAACCCTATTTTCTTGTAGTGACCTATATGTAAATATTGTGCCAAAAGATAACCATTTAATAAATTTTCCAACAAAAATTGAGCTAAACGGTTGTTTGACTTTTTTTTAAAGCCATTTATAATTATGGTTGAAAAAGTTGACTGAACTTAAAATATTTAAGTCAAAGTTGATTGAATCCTTATTATTATATTAAATAAAATTTTAAAAGTTCACTTGAATGTAATTATTAGTTGACTTGAATGTAATTATTATTTGAAAGACGTAATTTACCTCTAACAAATCAATATATCCTTATGTAGTTGTACTCATGTACGAGATGATATAACTAAAAGAATATTATAGTATTTGACCAACTATACAATTACTGTAAAAAACAGAACAAATACAAAAATACCAAAATTAGAGAAATCAATTTAAAAAATTAGCACGCAATCATAGGGGCCATAGTTTCCTTTAGTAAGGATGAGGAGAAGGATAAGATGAGAACCAAAAATCCAAAAATATTTCAATCGGTTTTACGTACTAAATTTCTCAAACCGAACTGAACAAAATCAAATCAAAATTTAAAAGTTGAGTAGTGCTACACACACTCATTTTTTGACACACTTTTTGACACACAGCTTTAAATGTATGTACCTAGTGTTGTGTAAGTAGTACACAGAAAAGTGTGAAAAATTCAAACAGCACAAAGTACATGTGTTTAAAGCATAGTGTATCAAAAAGTGTGTGTGCCAAACACTTCCCTTAAAAGTTTAAACCCAATCAACCGAATGGCCCACACTAATTATAGGACCAAGTAAATATTCATCATTTTTAAAAGGTCCCTACCTCGTATGGATACTTTTGTATGATAAGGTCTTTTGACTGATTAATTGTCAATTGTTGTGACAACTTTGCCCATATCCATAACAGTATCATGCCTAGCTACCCAGCACACATGCCGTGCATTTTTTTTTTTTCAGTTACAGTATATTCTAATATTCCAGTATAAAAAAAATGATAGGGATACACATCAAATAACACATTAAACGATACACTAGCTCTAAATGCATGTACCCTGTGCTGTGTGAGTGATACACAAAAAAGTGTAAAAAATTCAAACAACACAAAATACATGTATTTAAAGTAGAGTATGTCATTTAATGTGTCATTTAATATATATCCCTATCATTATTGTACCAGCATATACTCTTCTCAATTAACTTTCTAAAACTTTAATGTACATCCATAGCTTTCAAGTTATTAATAGTTTCTATATCTATATTATATTGTAGGAAGGTAAAGTATGACTAGGACATTTTTAAAATATGACTAGGCATGTTGACTCACCCTATCAATGCTGACTAGGACTCTGACTGGACTCACCCAAACAAACACATCCACACCCCCCCTCCCCACACACACACAATCAGACTCCTCCCTCTTTTTTCCCCTCTCTCTCACTCCCTCACGGATCATTCACTCCACCACCGCACCACCACTCTCTCTCCCTCAGATCTTTCCCCCAGCGCCGTCCCTTACAGCCACCACCCCCACCACTCTCTCTCCCTCATGTCGCCGTACACCGCCACCCGGATCACTCACTCCACCACCACCACCGCCGCCACCCAGATCTTTCCCCCAGCGCCTCCCTTCACATCTCACAGCCACCATCCCCACCAGTCCTTCATGTTGCCACTCCCTTTCTCACACCACCCTCCAGTTCCGTTCTCTCCACCCAATCGAGATATCCTCTGTTTCACCCTTAAGTTGGAGCGTGAAGTGCATTTTGGGGGATTCAAATGATTTCGTTCCACTGATTCTCAGATCCTCGGATCCAGTGTTCAACCGACCCTCAGATCCTCAAATGATTTACTGGGTTTGTTCTATTTTCTTTTCTTTTTTTTTTTTATTTGTTAATTTTTATCTGCAATTTGGTTTGCATTTTGGAATTTTGCCTTATCTTTTTCTGGGTCAAGTCAATGCAAGTTTTTATTCAAAAGGAGTTACTTGGAAAAAATTGTCCGATAGATTCTTGACAACTCTTGAGTTTTCACTTTTATGCCCTTAAACCAATAAAAATAAATTCTTTTGCTGAAATGAAGAAACCACTTTATAAACAAGTACATTCCATTGTTGTTTCATTACATTTGAGGCTTTTTTGGTTTAGGAACCTCTCTTTGAGCATGTTATCAGTAAAAGATTTTTGCTTGAAACCATGCAAAAAAGTCAAATTACTTCTTAGAAAAATATGTATATTTTTTATTTCGGGAATGTTGCCTTCGGGTTGTAAAATTGGTGCACCATTTTTCCAATAATTTTTTCTCATGATGGTGTGAATCTGCTGTAGGCTCTGTTTTTTAATAGACTGAAGATATTAGAATGTCTATGCGTTTTTTTTTTCTCATGGTGGTGTGAATATGCAAGCTCTGGTTGGATTTTTTATTTTTTGTTCTTTTCCTTTTCTTTTCTTTTTCTATTTTCTTAACCCTTTTTTTCTTGCTTTTCTTTTTGTTTTTTTTTTCTTTTTCATGTGCATGATTGATTTTGCTTTGATTAAAAAAAAAATTTCCTTTGCTTTTCTTTTTAAAAAATTTCAAAAATTTTTGTTTTCCAGAATTGGCTTTCAGAATCAAATGTTCATTTCCAAAATTCTGCTCTAAATTAATTTTCCAATTAATTTCCAAAATATTTGTTTTCAATAATTGGTTTTTCAAAATTCTGCTCCAATTAAATTTGCCATAATTGGCTTTCAGAATTCCATAATTGGCTTTCCAAAATTCTGCCCCAATTGAATTTGCCAATTAATTTAAAAAACTTTGGTTTTCCATAATTTCCTTTCAGAATCAAATTTTCCATAATTGACTTTCAAAAATTCTGCCCCAAATTAATTTGCCAAATTTTTGTTTTCCAAAAGTATTTTACACTTTCTCTTTTTTTTTTTTTACAACCGCCTCCTTTCTCTCTCTCTCTCTCTGGTCTCACGACTCTCTCCCTCCAGTCGCCTCTCTCTCATCTTCCTTCTGTCGCCTCCCTCTCTACCGGACTACTCCCATCGCGGCTGCCAGAGTCGCCGGTGGCCGGACTAGGTGTTGCCTCTCTTCTCTCCCTTTTTCAGGATTTTATTTTCTCTATCCTGTCTCTCTTTCTCTTCCCATTGCTCTTTGGATTAAAAAAATGCATCCTTCAATGATTTCTTCACTTTTCGTTTGGAAAAAATAGACAACTTAAAAAAATAATTTCTTCCCTTTTCCAAGTTTGGAACAAATAGGCAACTTAAAATCCTTCAATGATTTGAATGGAATTCCCATTTTGTCGATTGGCACAAATAGACAACTTAAACAAAATGATTTCTTCCCTTTTCTAGGTTTGAAAAAAATTGCCTTGGAATTAAAATGATATAAAATAAAAATACCTTGGAGCATCAAGAAAAGTTAGAATTTTGTAGTGCCTTTAGGCACGGGCAATCCCCTAGTATGTATATATATTACATTACACGTTTAGAATCTACTCGACCAAATCTGTTAAGTTATATTCCCTCCATCCCATTTTATGTGTCCATCTTTCTTTTTTGGGATGTCCCAAAATTGTTGTCCACTTTCCTAAATTAGTACATAAATTTTACTTAGTTTCCCCAACTACCCTTCCTTGCAATCAATACCAAAACAAAATAAAAAAAGAAAAAGTGCAATGATTATGGGCAATTGTGGAAAGTAGGTGTAGACTCTTTTTGTCCCCTTAAATAGTTGGATTCCCCAAGTTGGACACATAAAATGGGACGAAGGTAGTATCGTTGTTCATATGAAATTTTGAAAAAATTAGGCATTATAAATTTGTCCTCAAAAGTTTGAGTCCAATCCAAATCTCAAAAACTTAATTTCACCAAATTAGTGAACGGAGGTGAAGTGTTGCTCATTGAATAGACTTTTTAAAGTTTTGAATTAACTAATCTTTCGAAGCTATAGTTGACTATGAAAATGCTTAGTAGAAGAAGGGTAGGCTTAATTAGGATTAGAGTTAAGGAGGTAACAAGTTTGGAAGAGAGTCAAAGGAGTTTGAGTAATGTTGTGCTTTCCAATTTTTTTTCCCCCCTCAAAAGTGTTTATTCTAAAATGTTCCAACTAAACTTCAACTAGTCTCTGTATTAGATCTGACCTTACTGTCATATCATTAGGTAGTGGGATCAGATAAACAATTTTCAATCAAAATTTAATTTGTCTCATTATATTAGACATGATCTCACTATCATATCATTTGAGAAGCACTTGACTAGGATAGGCCATGATTTAATTCTCTATAATATATATTGAGTTAGGGAAATGGCTAGGTATAGCCAATAGGCCATTGTTTCTACTCCAAACTAAACTTACATGTCATTTTATACGTTGTGAATGGATTTTTACTTTTCTTGAAACTTTTGGTCCAATTTGAAGGGTATTATTTCTATATTTGATTTATTGTAAAACCTTGCATGCATGTTTGGCAACCCTTGGTGTTCTGTGCCAAAATGTCACTTGATGATGCAATTTTTAGTACTAGTAGGATTTAGGATTTAAGAGCATATTAAAGCCATGGAAGAAAAAGAGAGAAATTTAGGCAGCTTGTTTGTATATGCTTTGGCTCTGTTAATAAAGGAATCTATGTCTACGTGTGTGTCAAAGCACTTCCACTAGTATAAGAAACTGCTGCAGTGACCTTGGTTATCCAATGATAATGCACTACACCATTTGACCACTTTTGTAACACAGATGATTTTGGTTTTCTACCGGTAATTTACCGTTGCTAATTTCCAACGATAAATTTCTGTTAGAAAAGAACAAAATCTGATAGTAATATTTAACAAGATGTATTTTAAATTTTGTAACGGTTGTAAAAACGAATAGTAACATACAATTACCGTTACAAATTTTGGGTTAAATAAATAAAACAATAAAAAGGGGTAAAATATTTTGGTGGAAATTAAAGGGGGGGGGGGGGGGGGGGAAATCTCTCTTCTGTTGAACGGGAGAAGAGAAAGAAAAGGGGAGGAGAAGAGAGAGAGAGAGAGAGAGAGAGAGAGAGAGAGAGAGAGAGAAGAGAAAGAAAAAGGGGAGGAGAAGAGAGAGAGAGAGAGAGAGAGAACAACGGGAGACTCCATCCGTCGCTGCCGTCCACCACCACTTTACCGCCGGCACCGTCCATTACCACTCCACCCCCGCCACTCATCACCACTCCAAGCTTCAATCGCCATCGATACGTACCAGATTAGGTTAGCACACACACACAAACACCCAGAATAGATTTGTGCCAGATATGTTTCACACACACATACACACACACAAAGAGAGATCAAATCTGTACCAGATCTCTCTCTTCCCCCCCCCCCCTCCTCTCTCTCTCTCTCTCTCTCTCTCTCTCTCTTTGCGCTCGTGTGTGTTTGATTGGCGGTTTCAAATTCAAGGTTGGGGTCTCTCCCATTTTCTCTTAATTTGTTCTTAGCATGGTTCATTCGGTAATGGGGTTGTTTCATTTGTCTTGCTAGAGATAAGGTATGGTCTCATTACAGAGTATAATTTCAGAACAATTTCGTTGTGCTGAGGATGAGGTATGAACTCTCGAATAATGTTAATCTGAAATTCATGTTTTCGAACTATTTATGTCTATAACCTAGGTCATATCAAATGCATTTTACCTACTTTAAGTTTGAAGAAGCTCACAATCACAGAGATCTCTCATGAATTGAAATATGAAAATCTTGCTCAATAATCACTTCTTGTCATGTTTTTCCCCCTCAATTATTCTCACTGTTTGAAGAGGTAGTGTAACATGGAATATAACATACAATTTACAATGATTTTAGCCCTAAGATGTTCTTGAATTTTAGTGTTTAGTTTGTTTGCAAAATTGTGCAAGAAACCCCTGATGTTATTGAAAACTAGGCATTGTTTGATTTTGAAAGAAACCTCTGACATTTTATATCTTTTAATTCATGTACGGTTGTAAATTATGTAAACACTTAGTTTTTTATATCTTTAATTCATGTACGGTTGTAAATTATGTAAACACTTAGTTTTTGTGTGCGGTTGTGAATAATGTAAGCACTTAGTTTTCCACTTTCATGTAGAATGCTCCATAGTTGTATACAACCACCTTTGCCATCATGGATCTTTAGTTAAGATTGCTTTAACTCTTCCAGAACACTTGTTTTCTTGATAGCATTTTTTCGTCGAAAAAAGTAGCTTGATAACATTTTGAAATACTGCATTGTATACTCAAATTTCTTGACTTTCTTTTAACTTTATCTTCACAATTACATCGGGATTGTAGTCAATGTAGAGCAAAATAGCTAATGATAGAAACTTTAGGGGTTATAATATGGTTTTGGCTTCTTGTTTCTAGTTCCTGAGAGTAACGTTTTTTTTATTCTCTTTTCTGTTTTCTGTTTGAATTACAGGAGCTTGATCCACCTCCTTGGCTTAACAGAATGACAGAAATAGGATATCCACCAGGATATCTAGATAATTGAATTTGTTACTTAAATTTTCAGTAGCCAACATAATGTATTGTCCGAACATATCTGCTAATGCTATTAATTTTTGTCCTTATATATTCTTGGTTTTGGGGTCCCACTTTTTAGACTGTGGAAATACACATGCTACATTTAGCAGCATGGAATTGGAACTATGTGCAATCAAAGAAATTAATTCAATGTTGTATTAATATTTGTCCAATTCCTCACAATCCAAAGTACTATTTTTTTTACAATTTTGAATTGTCATTGGTCTGTGTGTACAGAATACAAAAATCATTCATTCTCAGTCCTTACTTTTATAGTCTCCCCATAGCTAAACATTTAAGCATCTCTATTGCAATCCTAATTAGTAGATCATTCATTCATTCTCAGTCCTTACTTTTATTGGTGCTCAGTTTTTAGTAGGAAAAGAAAAAAGGGGCTGCTTGGAAGCTAATGAAAATTTGTAAAGTGGATTACCAAAAGTTAATGAAAATTTTTGGTCGTTTCCATAGCCTCGTTCACATCTCTTATTGGTAGTTTTGAAGACTACCAAAAGTTGTTTGTGTATCTCTTTAATTAGCTAACATAGTGTTTTTTTCTCTCTTTGAATCTGTAGTCCACGGGATGGTTGTCACTAACATTTCCCAGATTTAGCAAGAAAGTCATTGGGTTTTTTGCTGGTTTTTTGGGCTGCTGCAATTTCAGTATGCTGCAGTTTTTTGGGCTACTGCAGTTTCAGTTTTTTGCTGGTTTTTTGGACTTTGTCTTGCTGTAGTTCTTTTTCTTTTCTCTCTTTTATATATATATATACTACATATTCATGGATTTTGAGTATTTAGAGTTATTTAAGCACAAAGGAAAACACAAACACAAATACGAAGGAATAGTTTCTCTAATTTTCCTCTCCCTCATGTTGTCTTCTTCTAAATCCACAAACCAAAAATAGAGCCTTAAGCTCAGCAAAGAATCCATTTGTAAAATAAATGTTTAGAAACTTAGAATGTTTATGTACAATAAATCATGTAAGTTCTGAATTACATCGACTTAACAACTCCGAAGCAACAATAAATTGCTGTTAGCTATCATTTTACTTTTGGAGGTGGTATTCTTTCTTCAAACACTACTTCTCTTTCTTTCTTTTTCTTTTTTCTTTTTTCTTTTTTTGGAAATAGAACATTGATTTTCTTGCTCCACCTTTTTCTTGCTTATACTAAAATGACCATCATGCCTCTCAATTTCGCTTTTCCTAGCTAATGTAATATTCAGTGTTGGAATACGAAGCTAGTAGAAGAAGAATGACAGCCAATGGTTTCCACTGGAACGAAATATTGTCTCTATTTATTGACAGCCAATCACGGATAGCCGTTTCGTACAATGTTTAACTTTGACTTCTTCTTCTTCTTTTTTCTTAGATGCTCAAGCTGGTTTATTAACATATGTACCATCACCAGGTATCGTTCAACAAATATCTAGGCATCATTCAAATTTGATGACCCTTCAATTTGACCTAGAAAATTCACTCCCCGAGGACAGAAATAGGTGCATCAATGAGCTGTAAGTTACCCTCCAGTTCAATCAAATTATTTCTTCTGTCATAGTGCTTTAATTATGTGCTATATGGAAATAATATTCAGGACCTACAATATATTCGAATGTGTCATTGGCAACACATAATTATTTGCATTCATTTTATGTTAAATGCAGAGAACTTATCATCTCATTCTTCTTTGCTTGATGAGTGTTAGGTGCACTCTAATTCAAAGTTTGCAGCAACTATCATTTGCGTCATCGACAACTGCACAACCAATACTCTCATCTCAGGTATACCTTTAACCATTACACTTACATCCTACTATTAGTTTTCGTGCACTGAATATTTCCATAGCATTCTTTTTTCTTCATGTTTTCTTATTTGGTGTGCTTGAGAAGGATTTCCATTTTGTTTCTCCTTCTGATTTTGCTATGAAGCATCGGTAATATGATTACTATTCTCAGATGTCTGTTTACTATCAGCAGCAGAGCTTGATTCTGATCCACTTCTCGTATCTCTTCAGCAGCTTGTGCAGGAAATTTCTTCTCAATAAGATCTTCCCAATTTTTGGCTACGGTGCTGACTGATTGTTTCTTTGATTCAACTACTATTTCATTCACAGCCTCCTCCAGTTTATTCAGCCTCACTTTTACCTCCAAAAACTCTGGATTGGATTCATCTTCTTTTTCTTCAGAGGTTTTTAATTCCAACTCTTTTGCTTTCGCTTCTTGTTCTGCTTTCTTTTTTTGCTCCAGTTCCTGAGATTGTGATTAAAAAAAATAATAATAAAAAATAAAATAAAAAAAACCTCAATCAAATGCCCATACAACATACAAAGCTACAGATTCATAATCTACAGGAACCAAAAAGAACTTCCCATATCTTAATCTACATAATAACTTAGGAATGCCTTTATGGCCAAAAAGAAAATCTAAGGGTCTTAGTTTTACGTATCTGATTTATGCATTATTGTAGGATTTAGAGGTCGAGGCATAGATATTCAATTTTGAAGGAAGGTTTTTGCAGATGCGTTGATGTCTGCAAATATTTTAGATCACACCATGTTCAGCATGAGTTTCTTTTATGCTTAGTCCTCGTATTGGTTTAGAACTATAAAACAAAAGTAATTTAGCATCTTTTCCATTCGTACACTGGAGTTTGCAAATAGAAAACTGCTGCAATTTTAGACCTATAATTCATTTAAAAAAGAAATGACATTTTTAGTTCTTTTTTTGGTAGCTTGACAATGGGAGTAGTAAAGAATGAACAATTTAGGATTTCAGCATGATATCTCACTATTTGTGGATTCCATTATTTCCTTTTATGTTCTTTTTGCTTACTGCATTAGTATGTAATGTTTGCTCCTGTGTTTCTCTTTTCTTTGATTATACTTCTCCTCAGCTTTTGATCTTTGACTTGAGTAAAGGAGCTTATACTTTCCCCCCTAATACCCAAGTCATTATCTGCAGAAGGATGGCCACATCAATACAAGAGTATCCTCATTTTGGTTCTTTATCAAACTAATAACATGATCTTAGTTTTTATAAATAAAAAAAAATCAGTATAAATAGGAATGGGACAATGATTTTGTATCTCAAAGAAAAAAATTTATTTTCCTTACTATTTTCTCCTTGTAGAAATTGGCAGAATGTCAGAGGCATCCACAGTAGCTAGAGAACCTGACTTTGATAGCACAATGTGAGTCCAACTTATTGTGCTTTCATCCACAGGAGCTTCCCATATAAAAATTGAAAGTTGAGGGCTTTCCCTCTGTCAAGTAACTTCTTACTGCATTTTTTTTATGGATCTTACTCTGATTGTTGTTTATCTGTAGCAAAGAAAATGGTTTTCTTTTTTCAAACTAGAATTTGTAGTTGAACATTTCAAATTAGCAAGTGATTGTAAAGGTGACAATCATTTGTTTTTACCTTTTATGTTGATTATTTTACAGGCTTGTAAAAGTAGTTGCATGATTTCTTTTCCCCAACTCAAATAAGTCCTTATGTGCGTGTGCTATGTGAATAGCTTTGCTTGACAATCTATTAGGATCTTGACTAGATTGAAAACTAATGCATGCATTTTTTATAGGGATTCATAAAGTCTAAGATTAAAGAAACTATGAAATTCTTATTTCAAGATAGTAATGGTGCTTAACTTCTTATTCTAGTTCTTAAAAATGTAGGATATGTACACGTCTAAGATACTTTGACTAACATAATGAAATTCTTGTTTGTTTCAACTCAATTTTCTTGCTAACATGTTCAGAATGGGTAAAGAAAAGGTTCACATCAATATTGTGGCCATTGATCGAAGTCAACCACCACTGGTCATCATATCTCAAGCTTGGTGGTCATTGGACATGTCGACTTTGTAAAATTTCTCATTTGTTTGTTTGTTATTTTAGTTTAGTTTGAGTTTAGATGGATGAACTCTTTAAATTTTAGACATGGTTTGTTAGTTTTGGTTTAGATGGAAAGACATTTTGGATTTTACTTATTATGTTTATTATGGATTATTTTGTCATGTTTATTATAGATTGAGCTTGTTATATGTTACTTTTAGATTAATTATTCTTGTAAATTCGATGTGATTGTAATGTTATTGGAGATCATTCGATGTGGTTATGTTTATTAGGTGAAAATAAGAACTGGAGAGAGATGTGACAGTGTTTAGATGTAGTACCCGTAAAATCCATACCCTTTATTAATGTAATTTCCTAATTTTCTAAGCCAGCCATTGTATGTTAATATTTTATTTTAATATATATGGTCGTCGCATGATATTATAACTACTTATTATGATTTATAGTTTATTGCCGTAAATTTTATAATTATAGATTATTATATATATATTTTCATTGTCGCCTAATTACCCACTATTGGTTATATCTTATATTCACTGTCGCATAATTTTATTACTATATATTTATATATTTCTTTATCACTAAAACATTAATAAGCATATGTACGTTTTCAGTGTCACCTAAATTTAGACCCCTGTATATTAATATATCGTATTTTAATATTTGTCGTCATTTAGAATTTAAAATTATAGGGTATATTATATTATTTGGACCCGATAGTTTGTGACTATAAATTAAGAATATATTATTATCGACATTTTAATTTTAACCCAGACTATAAATGTTAGACCCGAACTGAATAACACGTAGACCCGTGAAAATCTGGCATTACCCAGACTGTATAGTACGTGACTCGAGACACGTCAAATCCCCTGAGATTTCCCAAATCCCAACCCAATCCCCCAAGATTTTTCCCAAATATTCCTCATCCTTTATCCACTAGACACAACCCAATACCCCTTGGTCACCTACCCACCCCACTCTTGGAACCACGGCCCGGATCTCCACCCTCACCACTGCCACACGCCACATCCCCACTTCACTTCACTGCCACCCTGCCCAACCTCACTGCCACACGCCTCCCTCATCAAACCTCACAACCTCCACCGCCAAATATAACCACACACACACGTACGTTTTGTGTACTAAGTATAGTTTATGTGCATTGCATTGTGTATATATATTATAATATTGGTAATGTGCTGTGTATATTATATTATGTATATATAAGTGTGTGAGTGTCATATATATATATATATATATGTGGTTAGACTGGGAGAGGAGACCCGAGAGAGAGTGAGAGTTAGAGAGAGAGAGAGAAGAAAGAAAGAAAAGAAAAGAGAGGCCACAACCCCAAACACCCACACCCTCCCCTGCCTCTCTTCAAACCCACCCTCTACCCTCTGCCTTACCCTCATACACACACCACACAGACCATACAAAGAAGAAAGAAGAAGAAGAGGAGAGAGAGAGACCAAAGCTAGAGAAAGGACCACCGCGGGAAGCCGAGAGGTCGAGACCGAGAGACCCGAGATCAAGGAAGGTAAAACCACTACCCCTCTGCATTCTTTATACACACAGAGACCCACACACACCCATGCACGGCCCCACACAGTCCCGAGTCCCCCGCCATGGCCGGACCACCATTGATGCTCGTACGAGCTCGGTTTTTCGACTGTCACCAAACCTCACAAACTCAATGCCAAAATGACCCTACCAACCCCCTTAACACCCTCGATGAATGGCTCGAAGCTTGGGTCGCGTTTGGATGACCAACGATTGAATTATTCTCTTTTGGTCGTCACTGTTTTTGCCCCCGTACGCGCAGACCGTTAAGATTCAGGCTTCAAGACCTATACCATTAGATCCGGCTCGTCGAGACACTCGATTTCGACATAAAGTTTGCGTATTTTTGTTAAGATTTGAGAGAGTTATGGTCTATTAAAGTTTTGTCTAAATAAATGTATATATATGCGTATTATGTATATCACGAACAAATCGTGAATGAAGAAGAAGAATTTGGCACGAGATTTCCTATGGTGTTTTTAATTGGTTTGCATGTACGGTACAAATTGGTCATTTTTATATGTTTATAAATTTTATTAAAATAGGCTTAGTATCTAACAAATATGTTTAATTTCTAAGAGTATTATTAAACTTGTTCTGAAAACTATGTTAGCAATTATATCATATATTTATTATTTATTTTTGTTTTATATAAATAATAAATATTACGTCGCCTTTTTGTGTATTAAATTAATACTAATCCAGTTTAATTGGTAAATTAGTATATGTTATATTTAAAATATCCACTTGTTATTTGGTTAATTATTTAATAAATAATTAACTGATATTAATATTTCTTGACCTATTAGTTATTCCACAATTAATAATCAAGCATGATTGTAAATATTTAAAGTATAGGATGGTTATGATTTATGATTAACTAGTATTAATCCGACTTATATTGTAAATTGGTACATTTGATATTATGAAATATTAGTTATTATTCGGTTATTTATTTTTGTAAATAATTAATTATTATTAATATTTCCTGATTAGTAATTATTCCATAATTAATAATTAAGGTCTTTTATTAATACATAAACCCAGTTTATGTATTTATTTATTGATTAATTAAGTAGTCTAATATTTTTATATACTAATTAAAGAATACTTAACTTATTTATTTATTTGTAGTTAATATATATTTAGTATTCGATAAATACTAAATAAGTTTACTCCTTTTAAAATAGATAATAAATATCTATTAAAGTGTTTTAAATTCTAAAAATTAGGAATACATTCCTAATATTATTTTACCATGTTTTATAATTATCAAATTATAAAACTATACTTTATTACTTATCAAAGAGTAACTTATTTAATGTTTATATCAAACGAGCTCCGAAAAGTATGAGAAAAACAACACTTGCCTATTTTAAGGTCTAGTATTTAATAAAAATATTTTTGTGACTTTTTGTCAACCTTAGACATATTTATGTAATCAAGTACACCGTCGGTCGTATTTTCTGTATTGAATTATCTTCGATAATTCATAATAAATAAACCGTAGCTCAGAAAAATACGCGGTCAGTTCCCAGAGTCTTAAAATAATGCCTAGAACATCCCCTTAAAGTTTGATGACCTTTTGACACGGTCAAAAATACAGCTTATCTCTAGGGCCCAAACTGGTATAGAAAACTCAGCCTTTTATGCGACGGACTCCGATTTGAGTCTAGTCAATGACGTTGGACTTAGAATGACACATAGATCACTACCTTGAGATTTATATCATCATTTGGTAAAATTACCATTATACCCTTATCATCTACACATACGTTTCATCACCGTTCTTCTGTGATACGTTGTAGGACTGTGACTTATCCGCTGTTCGGAGAGTCATAAGCTTCACAAGACATCCAGGTGAGTGTTTCTAACCTCACTCTCAATATACATAATGGCTGCTAGAGTATTTGTATTAGATATGTATATAAGTTGTATTCATGAATGACATGTTATGACTGTACATGATTTACTTTTAAGTATATGAAGACAATATTATGGAATTGATTGATATGAGACAAGCGTGTTAGACATTACTATGATATATTGTTAAGAAGTAAAAGAAAAGAACTATATGTGATAGTCGTGATGAATAATCAATTATGGAACGTTAGTTTGTACGCTTTATATATCAATGTTGATTATATGAGCACGTTGCTATTATTGCCTTGATGACCATGCCTAAATATGCAAAGGAGAATAAAGAGCATGTTAACATTTCATTTATATGTTTCACCTAATGTAGTTATGTTATCAAGAATCATATAATTGAAGATCATATCACGATGTCAGTACACGTAGTCAGTGTTAGTGACTCCGACCAAGTGAGGTCGTGAGTTGAAGTAATTGGGAGTCTTGGGAAGTATGAGTTGTTATGATTGAGATTCTTGTGTTGTGAGTCATGAGTCGTTTCGATTTGGAAACCCTTGAAGATGATAAAGATACGTGATAACGGGACAGTATGATGGAAATGCAGAATATTGTGATTGTAATGGTAAGAGAACAGTTAGAGCTGCTATTGTGCCAGTCGTCCGTGTAAATGCCGGAGATGGTACATGCGTCTAGGTTTACCGTCGTACTGCTTAGCAGTTAGTGCTCTAATGTACTAGTCGTCTGAGGGGTTTTGCCGGGGATAGTACACACGTTGTATGGGTTGCCGTCGTGCTGTATATCATGCGCTAGTCAGTTACTAATGTACCGTCCTCTGCGGTGGGATTCCGTGATAGTACACATGATGCGTGCCTTTGCCGCCATGCTTGCCGTTTCGCAGTTAGTATTCTGACGTGCAACTCGTTGGGTAGTGATTCACCAGCCAGCGAGGGTATAGACGATCGAGCCAATTCCGCCACCGTGCTATTTGGATTATGAGGCCGTAAGGCGACGATGTTACTATTAGGCCGTAAGGCGACGAAGTTATTATGAGGCCGTAAGGCGACGATGTTACTATTAGGCCGTAAGGCGACGAAGTTATTATGAGGCCGTAAGGCGACGATGTTACTATTAGGCCGTAAGGCGACGAAGTTATTATGAGGCCGTAAGGCGACGATGTTACTATGAGGCCGTAAGGTGACGATGTTACAGTATCAGAAAGCGCAGTGGAAGCGTGGTTTATATTGTGAAAGTAAGTTTAGAATAAGTTATCGTTGTGGGTTTTATAACCCGATGTTATTGAGTTGCATTGGTTATGGAATTTCATATTCCAGAGTTTGGGTTTGGGTTCATTGAGTACGCATTTACATGCACGAGCATAATGGAAATGAGGAATTGATTAGTACGAATATATTGTTATGATTTCGAGAACCAGACAAACATGTATATGAATTATATTGATCCTGTTATTTGGTTAACGATAAATGTTTAGTAATTGCATCATAGGCCATTTGATACCTTTGCTATGTCCGTGTGAGCGACGTCATTTGATAATGGACTAACCGCATCCTAAGATGCAAAGTATTCACGTGAGAGGAGTGGTTAATGTATGTATATTGGTAGTGAATATGGTTATGAACGCCCACTCAGCTTTGTTGCAAAGCTGACGGCATATTACGCCTGGACAATCCAATGTCCAGATTTCCTTGCAGGTTGGTCAGAGAACAATTCAGTCTTGAGAATAAGATGCTAAGGAACTCTGGAAGTGTAGAGCTAGACTGAAGACCAAAGATAGCCGCCAGCATTGTGTATTCAGAATAGTCTATTGTATTAGTACTGGGACCTGTGTTTTGTAATCATTTTAATTGTTCAGATTGAAGTTTAAGTTGCAAATAGCTTTCTTCCCTTTACTTTCATGTTGTTTATAGTGTTAGAGGACAGGACGGCTTTGTAACTCGTCATTCCCTATGGGTCCAAAAAGGAAATTTTAAATTTTCCCTATTTTTGGCTACTCCGGGGCGTGACAGGATTTTTGGTATCAGAGCTTAGGTTTAGGAGTTGACCGTCTGTCCGACACTCTTAAGTTGAGAACCTTAAGGTATTCTTGAGATAGCAACTGATGCTAGGATAGTTTTCTTTTGACCAGGTAGTATAGAGTAACAAATAGAGTATGACGTTGAATATGGTGAGCACAAGACCACCATAGATAGGAAGGTTACTTCCCGAGGCCCAGTCTGTATTGGTGCCACCATCAAGCACAGTGCCCGTAAGAAGATAGGAAGGTTGATGCAATGTTTCTCCCGTGAGAGACATGTTCCTGAGATTGCATATCTTAGAGTCGTAGCACCACGTACAATGTCAATAGAGGTGGACGAGATTTCCCACACTGTTCATAACCTTACGGCATTTGATTAGGGAGAATCACAGGCTGAGATAGTATCTTTTGTGATCCCTGCTAGCCTAATAGAATATTCGAATGGAGATCAATCTACCTGAGGAGATCTGATAGAGATTGGGATGTTGTACTTGTATGATCCCGATTGGCCAATAGGTTAAGATAACGAACGATGGATGTCGTGGAATCCCCCAGTAGAGATTGTGATCTCAGTAGGATTACTGCAACTAGAATGCCTTAGTTAGTTTCATCTTTGGCTTATTATTGTATTAGGATTGCAGTCCCACATTTTGGCAGAAATAGATGTCTAGAATCTAGTAGAACTCGTGTTAGAATTCCTCTCTTTTGTAATATCTTAAAAAAAAAAAAAAAAAACCACCTATTTTAATCTATCTTTTACTTGTGATAACTGAGATGCTTACCTATACTCGTACAATTTGTTAGCCGTATATTTCTCCTTATACATTATGATTCAAAGGGGATATAAGATTGACCATTAGATGATAGCCGATTAAGTACACATATATAGTCAACCTATATTGTTTAGCTAAAATGACTTATCATATCAGCCAGAGGTTTAGGCACTGACGAACTTCCTGAGATGGAACTCGGAACAGTCAGCATGGCCTAGAGTCTAGAAGGAGATTAAGAATAAGACCCCTCATCCTTTGAGTTGCGTAATAGATGTGACGTCTTTTCTCGTAACCTTAGTCTTGGAATTAGATTCATAGAAAAACCCCTATATGCTAAGGTTGTATGGTATTAATATGATTACATTGCATCTGCTATGTACTATGCATTACTTGAGAATAAGATAGGTTATGATTAACCGATTAGACACTGATTCGTATGTAGGAAACCTTGAACACCCCTACGAACACCATGGTCAGATCAACTCGAGCAATCCAATACGGAGCAAGTGGATCTACTGACCCAATACCTCCCGGAATGGACCCAACCGGTGTATTTGGAGCATTTCTTCAAAGGTTAGAGCACGTCAGCAACAACCACAACAACAATAACAACGGAAATAATCAAAACAATGGCAATGAAGCACCGGTACGCCAAACAGGAATCAAATTGCTAAAAGGATTTCGTTCTCTCCAACCAGAAACCTTTAACGGATTAGAGGGAGCATGGCAAGCCGAACAATGGATTCGCCAGATGGATTTAATATTCGAAACGATCGATTGCAGTGATGACGAGAAAAGACGCTTAGCCGTTTTCCAGCTGACATTCGCAGCAGCCGATTGGTGGGAATCAGAGAAAGCGACCCTTGGAGAAGAAGCCATCCGAAGAATGACTTGGACAGAATTTAAAGAATTATTCCTAGAAAACTACTTTCCCCAGACTGAGAAGAACAGAAAGGAGAAGGAATTCATTGAGCTGGTCCAAGGGCACCAGACTGTGAGAGAGTACACTGTACAATTTGAACGACTATCCCGATTCGCATACCACATGATCGACACTCCAGAGAAGAAAAATCGAAAGTACCACCTAGGACTTTCCTTACAACTTCAACGATCAACTCTTGGTCATCTGAACCAACCATTCAAAGCCTTGGTGGGAATGGCAAACGGTTTTGAAGAGATCATTAACCGAGAACAAGGACGATTCGAGAATCGATCACCCCCACGGAGATTTAACCACGGACAGAAGCAGACCCTTGATCAAGAATTCCCAAAGAGCGACCAATTTCTCCAAACAAATCCAAACAAGAGGCCGAAGAATAATCACCGTAAGTACAAAGGACATAAAGATGATGAAAGGAAGACCGACACAGTAATAGCATCAGTCCAGCGCAAAACACGCCAACGTTGTTTCAACTGCGGAAATCGTGGACATCACTTCAACGAATGCCCATCACCGAAACAAATCGGAGGATACGGATCACAATGTTACAAGTGTGGTGGAACGGACCACATTTGCAAGAATTGTCCGAGACTAGGAATGAGCAACATTACTCAGAAGAAGTCAAAACGGAACCGCCGAACAAGCAAACCATCAACCAAGACGAATTAAGCAGAACGACACCAAGGACAGAAAGTACAACACCTCAGCATCTCAACCGTGTGATCCCAATGCTTCTATTTCCTCACAAGGATGGTGACCGTTCGTAGTAGTATTAAGAATAATAGACCTAACAAGCAGTATCTATAGAGGTTTCGCAACCTTAGAATCTCATATAAGGTCAGAACTTTTGTAAGTTGGGTAGGACTAGCCGTTTCTAGATTTCGGGGACGAAATCTCTTGTAAGTTGGGTAGATTGTAGTACCCGTAAAATCCATACCCTTTATTAATGTAATTTCCTAATTTTCTAAGCCAGCCATTGTATGTTAATATTTTATTTTAATATATATGGTCGTCGCATGATATTATAACTACTTATTATGATTTATAGTTTATTGCCGTAAATTTTATAATTATAGATTATTATATATATATTTTCATTGTCGCCTAATTACCCACTATTGGTTATATCTTATATTCACTGTCGCATAATTTTATTACTATATATTTATATATTTCTTTATCACTAAAACATTAATAAGCATATGTACGTTTTCAGTGTCACCTAAATTTAGACCCCTGTATATTAATATATCGTATTTTAATATTTGTCGTCATTTAGAATTTAAAATTATAGGGTATATTATATTATTTGGACCCGATAGTTTGTGACTATAAATTAAGAATATATTATTATCGACATTTTAATTTTAACCCAGACTATAAATGTTAGACCCGAACTGAATAACACGTAGACCCGTGAAAATCTGGCATTACCCAGACTGTATAGTACGTGACTCGAGACACGTCAAATCCCCTGAGATTTCCCAAATCCCAACCCAATCCCCCAAGATTTTTCCCAAATATTCCTCATCCTTTATCCACTAGACACAACCCAATACCCCTTGGTCACCTACCCACCCCACTCTTGGAACCACGGCCCGGATCTCCACCCTCACCACTGCCACACGCCACATCCCCACTTCACTTCACTGCCACCCTGCCCAACCTCACTGCCACACGCCTCCCTCATCAAACCTCACAACCTCCACCGCCAAATATAACCACACACACACGTTTTGTGTACTAAGTATAGTTTATGTGCATTGCATTGTGTATATATATTATAATATTGGTAATGTGCTGTGTATATTATATTATGTATATATAAG
Organism: Hydrangea macrophylla; assembly: GCA_033977485.1. Lineage (NCBI taxonomy): Eukaryota > Viridiplantae > Streptophyta > Magnoliopsida > Cornales > Hydrangeaceae > Hydrangea > Hydrangea macrophylla. The sequence continues at coordinate 14,781,984 of CM066987.1, forward strand.
TGTGTGAGTGTCATATATATATATATATATGTGGTTAGACTGGGAGAGGAGACCCGAGAGAGAGTGAGAGTTAGAGAGAGAGAGAGAAGAAAGAAAGAAAAGAAAAGAGAGGCCACAACCCCAAACACCCACACCCTCCCCTGCCTCTCTTCAAACCCACCCTCTACCCTCTGCCTTACCCTCATACACACACCACACAGACCATACAAAGAAGAAAGAAGAAGAAGAGGAGAGAGAGAGACCAAAGCTAGAGAAAGGACCACCGCGGGAAGCCGAGAGGTCGAGACCGAGAGACCCGAGATCAAGGAAGGTAAAACCACTACCCCTCTGCATTCTTTATACACACAGAGACCCACACACACCCATGCACGGCCCCACACAGTCCCGAGTCCCCCGCCATGGCCGGACCACCATTGATGCTCGTACGAGCTCGGTTTTTCGACTGTCACCAAACCTCACAAACTCAATGCCAAAATGACCCTACCAACCCCCTTAACACCCTCGATGAATGGCTCGAAGCTTGGGTCGCGTTTGGATGACCAACGATTGAATTATTCTCTTTTGGTCGTCACTGTTTTTGCCCCCGTACGCGCAGACCGTTAAGATTCAGGCTTCAAGACCTATACCATTAGATCCGGCTCGTCGAGACACTCGATTTCGACATAAAGTTTGCATATTTTTGTTAAGATTTGAGAGAGTTATGGTCTATTAAAGTTTTGTCTAAATAAATGTATATATATGCGTATTATGTATATCACGAACAAATCGTGAATGAAGAAGAAGAATTTGGCACGAGATTTCCTATGGTGTTTTTAATTGGTTTGCATGTACGGTACAAATTGGTCATTTTTATATGTTTATAAATTTTATTAAAATAGGCTTAGTATCTAACAAATATGTTTAATTTCTAAGAGTATTATTAAACTTGTTCTGAAAACTATGTTAGCAATTATATCATATATTTATTATTTATTTTTGTTTTATATAAATAATAAATATTACGTCGCCTTTTTGTGTATTAAATTAATACTAATCCAGTTTAATTGGTAAATTAGTATATGTTATATTTAAAATATCCACTTGTTATTTGGTTAATTATTTAATAAATAATTAACTGATATTAATATTTCTTGACCTATTAGTTATTCCACAATTAATAATCAAGCATGATTGTAAATATTTAAAGTATAGGATGGTTATGATTTATGATTAACTAGTATTAATCCGACTTATATTGTAAATTGGTACATTTGATATTATGAAATATTAGTTATTATTCGGTTATTTATTTTTGTAAATAATTAACTATTATTAATATTTCCTGATTAGTAATTATTCCATAATTAATAATTAAGGTCTTTTATTAATACATAAACCCAGTTTATGTATTTATTTATTGATTAATTAAGTAGTCTAATATTTTTATATACTAATTAAAGAATACTTAACTTATTTATTTATTTGTAGTTAATATATATTTAGTATTCGATAAATACTAAATAAGTTTACTCCTTTTAAAATAGATAATAAATATCTATTAAAGTGTTTTAAATTCTAAAAATTAGGAATACATTCCTAATATTATTTTACCATGTTTTATAATTATCAAATTATAAAACTATACTTTATTACTTATCAAAGAGTAACTTATTTAATGTTTATATCAAACGAGCTCCGAAAAGTATGAGAAAAACAACACTTGCCTATTTTAAGGTCTAGTATTTAATAAAAATATTTTTGTGACTTTTTGTCAACCTTAGGCATATTTATGTAATCAAGTACACCGTCGGTCGTATTTTCTGTATTGAATTATCTTCGATAATTCATAATAAATAAATCGTAGCTCAGAAAAATACGCGGTCAGTTCCCAGAGTCTTAGAATAATGCCTAGAACATCCCCTTAAAGTTTGATGACCTTTTGACACGGTCAAAAATACAGCTTATCTCTAGGGCCCAAACTGGTATAGAAAACTCAGCCTTTTATGCGACGGACTCCGATTTGAGTCTAGTCAATGACGTTGGACTTAGAATGACACATAGATCACTATCTTGAGATTTATATCATCATTTGGTAAAATTACCATTATACCCTTATCATCTACACATACGTTTCATCACCGTTCTTCTGTGATACGTTGTAGGACTGTGACTTATCCGCTGTTCGGAGAGTCATAAGCTTCACAAGACATCCAGGTGAGTGTTTCTAACCTCACTCTCAATATACATAATGGCTGCTAGAGTATTTGTATTAGATATGTATATAAGTTGTATTCATGAATGACATGTTATGACTGTACATGATTTACTTTTAAGTATATGAAGACAATATTATGGAATTGATTGATATGAGACAAGCGTGTTAGACATTACTATGATATATTGTTAAGAAGTAAAAGAAAAGAACTATATGTGATAGTCGTGATGAATAATCAATTATGGAACGTTAGTTTGTACGCTTTATATATCAATGTTGATTATATGAGCACGTTGCTATTATTGCCTTGATGACCATGCCTAAATATGCAAAGGAGAATAAAGAGCATGTTAACATTTCATTTATATGTTTCACCTAATGTAGTTATGTTATCAAGAATCATATAATTGAAGATCATATCACGATGTCAGTACACGTAGTCAGTGTTAGTGACTCCGACCAAGTGAGGTCGTGAGTTGAAGTAATTGGGAGTCTTGGGAAGTATGAGTTGTTATGATTGAGATTCTTGTGTTGTGAGTCATGAGTCGTTTCGATTTGGAAACCCTTGAAGATGATAAAGATACGTGATAACGGGACAGTATGATGGAAATGCAGAATATTGTGATTGTAATGGTAAGAGAACAGTTAGAGCTGCTATTGTGCCAGTCGTCCGTGTAAATGCCGGAGATGGTACATGCGTCTAGGTTTACCGTCGTACTGCTTAGCAGTTAGTGCTCTAATGTACTAGTCGTCTGAGGGGTTTTGCCGGGGATAGTACACACGTTGTATGGGTTGCCGTCGTGCTGTATATCATGCGCTAGTCAGTTACTAATGTACCGTCCTCTGCGGTGGGATTCCGTGATAGTACACATGATGCGTGCCTTTGCCGCCATGCTTGCCGTTTCGCAGTTAGTATTCTGACGTGCAACTCGTTGGGTAGTGATTCACCAGCCAGCGAGGGTATAGACGATCGAGCCAATTCCGCCACCGTGCTATTTGGATTATGAGGCCGTAAGGCGACGATGTTACTATTAGGCCGTAAGGCGACGAAGTTATTATGAGGCCGTAAGGCGACGATGTTACTATTAGGCCGTAAGGCGACGAAGTTATTATGAGGCCGTAAGGCGACGATGTTACTATTAGGCCGTAAGGCGACGAAGTTATTATGAGGCCGTAAGGCGACGATGTTACTATGAGGCCGTAAGGTGACGATGTTACAGTATCAGAAAGCGCAGTGGAAGCGTGGTTTATATTGTGAAAGTAAGTTTAGAATAAGTTATCGTTGTGGGTTTTATAACCCGATGTTATTGAGTTGCATTGGTTATGGAATTTCATATTCCAGAGTTTGGGTTTGGGTTCATTGAGTACGCATTTACATGCACGAGCATAATGGAAATGAGGAATTGATTAGTACGAATATATTGTTATGATTTCGAGAACCAGACAAACATGTATATGAATTATATTGATCCTGTTATTTGGTTAACGATAAATGTTTAGTAATTGCATCATAGGCCATTTGATACCTTTGCTATGTCCGTGTGAGCGACGTCATTTGATAATGGACTAACCGCATCCTAAGATGCAAAGTATTCACGTGAGAGGAGTGGTTAATGTATGTATATTGGTAGTGAATATGGTTATGAACGCCCACTCAGCTTTGTTGCAAAGCTGACGGCATATTACGCCTGGACAATCCAATGTCCAGATTTCCTTGCAGGTTGGTCAGAGAACAATTCAGTCTTGAGAATAAGATGCTAAGGAACTCTGGAAGTGTAGAGCTAGACTGAAGACCAAAGATAGCCGCCAGCATTGTGTATTCAGAATAGTCTATTGTATTAGTACTGGGACCTGTGTTTTGTAATCATTTTAATTGTTCAGATTGAAGTTTAAGTTGCAAATAGCTTTCTTCCCTTTACTTTCATGTTGTTTATAGTGTTAGAGGACAGGACGGCTTTGTAACTCGTCATTCCCTATGGGTCCAAAAAGGAAATTTTAAATTTGCCCTATTTTTGGCTACTCCGGGGCGTGACATTAGATTACTAACAGGTTTTTTTTGTTAGAAACGATATTTCTAACGGATTATAACCGTTAGTATTATTTGTTTCTTGATTGATATTACCGTTAGAAATGACATTCCTAATGGCAATTTACCGTTCGTAATTCTTTGTTGCTAATGGATATTTTCCGTTAGTATTTTTACAAAAGTGTTACAAAATTGCTATATGGCTAACATATTTTAATCCGTTAGAAATGTTATTCCTAACGGCAATTTGCCGTTAGTAAATTTAACAAAACTGTTACAAAATTGTTGGATTACTAACCACATTTTACCGTTAGCAAGAATATTCTTAACGGTAATTTACCGTTAGTAAATATATTTTCCTAACGGTAATTTACCGTTGGAAAATGCGTTAGAAATATTCCCCACACTTTATTTCTAATGGTAAATTACCGTTAGAAATAATTTTCCTAACGGTAAATTACCGTTAGGAAAGTGGCCTTTTGGTGTAGTGATGACTGGAACTTCCAAGGGTCGGCCATGCAGGGATGATATCTAGGGTTTCTTGGGAGAGGCTTGACAATGTAAGATGTTGGTTCAATTGAACTCTAGATCCCCTCTTAGAGGGATGAGAGGACCTTTTTATAGAAGGAATAGTCATCCCTTACAAGGTGATTGAGTTTGATTAGGTAACTAATTGACAGCCAATGATGATTGCTGCATATTCGGCCAATTTCCTAGTCTGATAAGGAAACTGTTTATGCGTATCTGGAAGTTTTCCTAGCAATTTAGGAAACAGCTGGAGTCCGGGCAGTTTGGGATGCGCCACTGAGTTAGCTGAGCTGGACCTGAACTGTATTATAATTGGACTGCGTATTTCGACCCATAGGTCGGGGTCTGGACTGGAACACTGGACTGGATGTCGGTTGGGGTCAAATCCGGGGCCTTGGACTGGAGGTCGGTTGGTCAGGGTCGGGGTCGGACCAAGAGCACTAGAGGTCGGGCCTGGAAGGTCAGGCCTAGAGCACTGGATTACTAAACAATTTTGGGCGTATAAGTTGTCCCCCATTTCCAAGGTTGGCCTGATGCGATTAGGGGTGTCCACGGGTCGGGTGAGTCGGGTTTGACCCCCACCCGCTCATCCATCCGAATATAGTCGGGTTTGGCCTCTGCTACCTGTCATCCACTCGTTCAGTCGGGTTCACCCAACTCGTCGGGCTCGGGTGGTTTCGGGTCGGGCTCGGGTGATACCCGACTGTAATACTGCAACCTATTCTAAACTATTTTGCAATCTGTTCTGGGCCATCATCAGCAGCTTTACCAGCTTCAACTCCGACCACATCATCTCCTACAATATACTCCATTGCTTAAAACACAATCAAAAACACAACTATTCAGTCACGGTAGAGTGATAAGAGTCAGATCTATTTTGAAACAAAACTTAATCAGAATAATTATGAAACAAAAATTAAATTCAAACATAAAATTAATACATAGTCACATCATTTATCCTAAAATTAAGTGAAGTAAACAAATAATAAACAAGATCATTTAGATCTTAGATTTTAGAGTCAAGTGACTCAGATCTATCAATAGTATCACATATATATGTGATAATATGAACATATTTAATCACATAGGTGTCAAATCTACAAGATCCATGACTAATAAAAGTGAAATAAAGCTTGGTTAAGTATCTTGACAGCGCATGGATGATGAGGCTTAGATCCAGCCTTTGTGGGGTCGCACGACCACTGGCAGCGACGAGGGTGGTGGTCACCACATTAGCAACGGCGAGAGAATTTAGAGAAGGTAGGGTTTCTAGAGAGAGAGTAGAGTTAGAGTACTAGAGAGAACTGGGTCTCTTGATTGTGGGGAAAAAATGAAAAGGTAAGTGAGGCTGGGTCTCTAGAAACTCACGCATGTATGATGTAAGTAAAGCTCTCGGGTCGGGTCGGGTAATTTCGGGTATGGTCATGTAATAACCGACATCCGAACAGAAAGGGTTCGGGTTTGTATAATGGAATCCGTGACTCCACCCATTATCCATGAAATCCGACTCATAGCCATCGGGTGGATCGGGTGGGGTCGGGTCTCGCGGGTCTCGGGTCTTCTTGGACAGCTCTAGATGCGATATTGGGTCAAGTTTGGAAATCTATTAATTCTGTTTACCAATGTCTGATGTTTACAAAGTTGGATATTCTCGGGGAGTGATGTACCTTATGATTTAAATTATGTAGATCTTGGTGAGTCACCGTTGTATCAGTAACGTATCAAGACCAGTAATAATGTGATTGCTCGGGGAAGTTACCTTAAAACTTCTGAATCTTATAAGTTCTCAGGAATTGGGTAAGAGTTAAGACTTAGCCTAATTCGGGGTCTTTTAAGTGCTCGGGAATTAGCTAAGAGTTCAGACTTAGCCTAATTCGGTGTCTTTTGAGTGCTCGGGAATTGTCAAAGAGACTTAACCTATTTCGGGGTCTTTTGAGTGCTCTGGGATTGGCAAAAAGTTGAGACTTAGCCTAAATCGGAGTCTTTTGTTTATGTTAGCTTCGAGGATGGTTATCTTCTGCCCAGTAAGCCTTCGTCAATGTTGTTGGTAGAAGAATTTGACCATGTTGGGTAAGCAGACCTAAAGCGTGTTGTTTTAGGGTTTTTTTTATTTTATTTCATTTTTTTATGTTAGCTCCCAAGATAGTTATCTTCTGCTCAGTAAGCCTTCATCAAGGCTGTTGGTAGAAGAATTTGACCATGTTGGAAGAGCCAACCTAAAGCGTGTTTTCCTTTTTTATGTTAGCTCCCAGGATGGTTATATTCTACCCAATAAGCCTCGGTCAAGGCTGTTGGTAGAAGAAATTGACCATGTTGGTAGAGCCGAGCTAAATCGTGTTGCTTTAGGGTCTTTTTTTACTCCTATATCGTAGGCCAACCTAAGAGGCTTTAGTCACATCTATCTTCATTTTAGGCCTAATTGGAGACCCAAAATGTATGAATTTTAGGGATTTCTTTTACTTCTCTATCATGGGCCAACCTAAGAGGCTTTAGTCACCTCTATCGTAGGTTTGGGCCTAATGGAGACCCAAAATGTATGAAGTTTAGGGATTTTTTTTACTCCTCTATCATGGGACAACCTAAGAGGCTTTAGTCTCCTCTATCGTCGGTTTGGGCCTAAGTGGAGTTCTACCTCGGGTTGACCAAGGACTTTTGCATGTGGTGGTCTTTTCGGTGCCTTGGAGTGACCAAGGGCTTTTGTTGTGCTCTAGGAATTGGATAGGCAATCCGAGTGTTTGTAGGAGCTCTTTGACATGGTTTATGGAGTCTTGTGCTATGGTCTGTGGAAAAAGACCATTATAGTTAGGCTCGATGGACCGTTTGAGACAGTGGGTCAGGTCAGGATCACCGAGCCCCTCATCGCTGTAAACTGGAGGTCCAGTCAGGCTCACCGAACCCTGACCGCTGGTGATTGAAGGTCGGGTTGGGATTGCCTGACCCTGACCGTTGGAAATTGGAGGTCGGGTTGGGATTACCGGATCATGATTGTTGTAAATTGGAGGTCGGGTTGGGATCGCCAGACTTGACCGTTGGAGACTGGAGGTTGGGTCAAGATTACCTAACCCCGTTGGAAACTGGAGGTCAGGTCAGGATTGTCAGACCCTGACCGTTGTAAACTGGAGGTCGGGTCGGGCAATGGGATTGCCCGACCCTGACCGTTAGAGACTGGAGGTCGAGTCGGGATCGCCAGACCTAACCGTTGGAGACTGGAGATCGGGGCGGGATTACCAGACCCTGACCGCTATAAACTTGAGGTCGGGTCTATTAGGGATATATACTAAAAGCCATGCTTTATGTAGTTGATTTATTATTTTAATAATATTAGTTATTCCATTTTTATGAGAATCTGTGTGGGTAATGTTTGCACTATATTGTTTATTTAATATTGTGCATGTGTATAACACCCATAATTGTGTTATTGCATTTCATTACATTGTCATGCATGATAATGTAATGTGTTGTGCATGTTGGCACATGTGTGAGTGAGTTTTGACTCACGAGTTGATTTGGGTGTCTATGTACCCTTTTGAGACTGAGTTAATTGAGTGTTTAGATGCTTTGTCGTCTCTTCGAGATTGCGATGGTCAGTGTGGAATACCTTAAATGTTTATTTGGAAATAAATGCTTACCTGTGTATTTCACTATCTGTATTATTTTCTAGTTTAGAATATATTTCTGGTATTAGATTTAGTATCCTGGTGAGGACGAATTAACACACTATTAATTTGGTAGGCTAATTAGCAACTTCGAAAAAATCATGTAGAAACTTGCGTTTTAGCAACCAAATGGAACTTAGTCGGAAACTTTTATAATTTTGAGGTTTCACTTGTGAAGCTAGAAATTAGTTGTGTAGAAAGTTTCGGAGGCTGATTAGGAGTTTTGAAAACTCGTGGGGAGTTAAACACAATTCTCGAAAGTATTGCCTATATATAGATAAATATGATTTTGATATTTTTCACAAAACTTCTAACCTAAGTTTCAAGAGGAGGCCAAAGAGAGATTTGGTGACTTAGAGCTTTCCGATGACAAACGACAGACTTCTACCCATTTATTTTCTTCAAGATTTCATATTCGAACTCCTTGAGGTAAGGGCTTCATTTTGATACCCACTAGGGCCTGTTTGGCTAAGTTTTCTGAAAAGTCATTTTCTAGAATTTTTCATAAAAGTTGATAATTGAAATTATGATCGATAGGAATCGTGCTAGACGGACTTCTGCATGTTCTTTGTGTTTGGGTTTTCTTTGGATCGAATTATAGGAGCGTTATTCAGAGGTGAGTGATTCAACTATATTTTTGAAATGATTTTTTGACATGTATTCATGTTTAGTTTGAAAAGCATGTGTTAGTATAGATATATATTGTGTAGTTCATATTGGGCGATTGTATTGATAAGTAGGCCCAATAGCACGGTGAAATGTTTTAATTATCGAAAGCATGATGATATGTGAATTGAGCATGTTGAGTTGTTATTTGGGTCAAAGGAGCACGTGATTACCAAGCCATCTTGTGGAGCCGATAAAGGCATTAATGTCGCACGATTAAAGAAAATAATCGTGGGTCTTACCTTTTCGCGTGGACTTATTGGCGAGGAGTCGCGGATTATGAGTATAGAACATACACGTGAGACTCCGGAGACTAGTATAAAATGTAGAGATGTGAATGCGAGCATGTTTATCATTCATGTACATCGTTGTTTTATTCACTAAGCATTGGCTTAAACAAATCGAATATGTGTGGTTATTCAAATAACCATTTTAGGTATAAATGCTGGCAAGGAATTGCAGAAGTGAGCACGTGGGTTTGGGAGTTCACTTAGGAAACGACTTATCATACCTATCTTGTAGTTTTGTAATAGACTTGTTGTAATATGAACTTTACGACTTTTGGCTATGTTTAATTTAGATTTATAGAACGGATTTGAAAGAATGTAATAAATAGGAATCTTTTGTATTTATGCTTTAGTAATATTTTAATCCAGTTAAGATCACTTTGGCATGAGTTTGGTGTGTGTGTTTAGTCCCTGTTTTAATTCAGAAAACTTTTAAACTTGGAAAATTCTGCAAAAAGGGGCTGCTGCTGGGAAACAGTCGACTGGACCGAGGGATCAGTTGACTGGACCCATGTTTTAAGTAAAATCTCTCCTTTGTTTTTAGGATTTCAGTCGACTGATCCCCAGGATGCAGTTGACTGGTTTCTGCACGAAAAACACATATTCTGCTGGATAGAGATCAGTTGACCGGACGAGCCCAGTCGACTGAACTTTTGAGGCATCAGTCGACCGGACCGAGGGTCAGTCGACTGAAGGTAACTATTTGGGAATTCTTGTTCTCTGCAACTCCAAGTCAGTCGATTGAGGGCCCGACCCAGTCGATTAAACTACTGGTTTTAAAAATGATTTGTTTTGTTTTTTGCTGCGTGTTCTTACAACTAATTTTTGGGAACGTTAATGAATTTGTTAGCCTCGGTGGCATGCCACGGGCTTCGGTTATGCTATTGTGGAACCGGGATGTGAATGTGTCTCTTTATCTACATAGCAGGTGATTTGGTATGTAGAGTTTGGCTTACACTCGGAAGATCAGACCATCGGATCTTGTAGAATGCTAAGATTTTGGTTTACAATCTTAGATGGGATTGGACACACCATCAGTAGAACTGCAGTAAGGTGATGTAGTAGGTTTGTCTTAACTACGGGAAATGGTATAGTTTCATCTCAATATGCTGGTACACTTTGTGTATTAAACGAGACCGACTTGGGCTAATCATCTTTGTACTAACTTATAAGATAATTAATACCTCATGGCTATTATGAGTGCTTATGCTCTAAATCCTAAGTTAATTTATAAACACGTACATTTGACATTTACGATTTGATCCTAAAAGGGTGAGATCCTTAAACAGGTCAATATCTCATTGGATTTAGTGACAATATTAATTGTGTGGTGAATATTATTTAATGATGGAATCCACGTCTCAATTTTGGGATTGATGATATCCCTTGAGAAAGCTTATAAGTTTTGATTATGTCAAACCCTGCAGGTGGATTTTGTATCCGACATATCAGATAAGTTAAGCAGAGGATCTCAAGGAATTTTAAGAGATTAATTAAATATGATTGTCAGTAATTATATTTAATTAATGGATATCTGTAATCTTAACGTGGGAAGATAATAAGCATTTAATAACATGGAGCTCAAAATATATTTTTGAGGTAAGGGTAGGAGTGCAATTATAATTCTTTAGTGGTATGAATTATAATTTATGGAAATAGGAATCTGATTCAGTTCGAATTAGGGTTTCCTAATTCCATAAGGAAGCTTATTCCTTATTGACTTCTTATGGTCCCTATCGTAGCCTATATATATGCTACTTTAGCTCTCTTCTCAGTTTGCTTTTTTCTATCAAGAGTATTATAACTCAGAATAGAAAAGAGAGCGTAAAAAGAGTGTAGAAAACAGAAAGGATTTCAAAAGAGCCCACATCCAATTCGAGATTCTAGCAGCAGAGGAATACTGTAGAAGATCGTGAGCTGTTATCAAGCTCGTGTTCTCAATTCATTTACTACAGCAATCCGTTTTTGCAATTCAAGGTAACCCTAGTTCTGCCCTTTTATGGTTATTGTAGCTTTCACGTAATTTTTGCAATACCAACTTATACGCGCTGTCAACGGATTCTGGGAATGCAATTTCCTAACAGGGTCAGGATTGCTGGACCCTGACCACTATTAATTGGAGGTCAGGTCAGGATCACTGAACCTTCACCTCTGTAAAATGGAGGTCGGGTCAGGTCAGGATCGCCGAACTTGACCGTTGGAGACTGGAGGTTGGTCGGGATCATCGGACCTAACCATTGGAGACTGGAGGTTGGGTCGAGATTACTGGACCTGACCATTGGAGACTGGAAGTCGGGATCGCCAACTTGATTGTTGGAGACTGGAGGTCGAGTTGTGATTGCCGGACCTGATCGTTGGAGACTGAAGGTTAGGTCGGGATCACAGGTTCCCCTTTTCCAGTCTCTGATCAGGGTCTGTACTCCGCCTAGTTCACTGTTTGTATAGTAAGTTAGGCTAGTAAGTGAGACTTCTTCCTAACTAGGTGGGAGTGTCCTGTGTGTGGTCACCAGCTCATCGATTTGTTGTGTTGTATGACACAATCCTTCGTTGAGTTGAGTGAGCGCAGCAAAGCACAACAATAATTTGTTCTGGCGTCAGAACCGTTGGAACTGTTCTGGTGTCAGAACTGCTGGGTCTATTCTGACGTCAGGACTACTGAATCTGTTTTGGCATCAAGACTGCTGGGTCTATTCTGGCATCAGGACTGATAAATCTGTTCTGGCATCAGGACTGTTGGATTTGTCTTAGTGTCAAGACTGCTAGAATTGCTGAGCTGCTTGTTTCCCAGACTTTCGACCATGTTTTTCAGCCATTGTGTATCAGTCACAGGATTTGTTTTGGAGGAAAAACTGTCATTTTCCACAGACGGCGCCAAGCTAATGATGCAATTTTTGGTACTGGTTGGATTTAGGATTTAAGAGCATATTAAATGCATAGAAGAGAGGGAGAGAGAAATATACACAGCGTGTTTGTATGTCGTTCGACCCTGTTAATGAAGGAACCTACGTCCACGTGTGTGTCAGAGCACATTCACTAAGTATAAAAAACTACTACAGGGACCTTGGTGATCCAATAATGATGACTGGAACTACCAAGGGTCGGCCATATAGGAATGATATCTAGAGTTTCTTGGGAGAGGTTTGACAATGTAAGATGGTTGGTTCAATTGAACTCTGGATACATTAAACTCGGGATCCCCTCTTGGAGGGATGGGAGGACCCTTTTATAGAAAAAAGAGTCCTCCCTTACAAGGTGTTTGAGTTTGATTAGGTAACTAATTGACACCCTGTGATGATTTTAGCGTATTCGGCCGGTTTCCTAGTCCGATAAGGAAACTGTTAATGTGTATGTAGAACGTTTCCTAGCCAGTTTAGGAAACTGCTGGAGTCTGAGTAGTTTGGGATGCGCCACTGAGTTAGCTGAGCTGGCCATGAACTATATTGCAATTGGACTGCGTATTTCAACCCATAGGTCGGGGTCTAGACCGAAACACTGGACTGAATGTCAGTCGAGGTGGTACCCGGGGCCCTGGACTGATGGGAGGTCGGTCGGTCGATCGGGGTCGGACCCCGAGCAATAGAGGTCAGGCTTGGAGGTCGAGCCTGGGAGGTCAGGCCTGGAGGTCGGGCCTAGAGCACTGGATTACTAGATAATTTTGGACGTATCATTGCCTATCTCTTTAGGTGTACGTATACTATGCATCTAGAAACACAATAACCACGTGTCGCGTAGGTGGTTTTTCCTTAGTTTATCCCTAGAAAAAAGTATAATAACTGGAAGTAACAGGTGCATTCAATTACCAATCTAACTAAGATCCCGTGTGATATCTTTGAAGGATGACTATTCTTTTCGGAAAAATTATTTCACGTGATCATTACATCGTGTGATGGTCACTGTGATCTCTTCATTACTATAGGATTCACATAGGCCTATAAAATACTCAAATCACAGTATAAGTCATACTTAATCTGGTGTGAAGAAGGTCACACGTCATAATTCTCCTCTTTCGACTGTTCCTTTGAAGCTACTCTTAGGCTCTCATCCCTTTTATATAACAAGATATTTCCTATCATTATTAGTTTTAGTTGTAAGAGGGATTGCCAAGATATATTATCGCAAATTTCAGAAGGAAAAAACATATGCAATTTGACAGTGAGAAGAAAGGTGTTTTTATTTTATTTTAATTTAGTTTTAAACATTTTATTTTTTGGAGAGAAAAGAAAAGGAGTTCATAATCCAATAATAACATAGGTAATCACAAGAAGTACTACAAATCAAATTCTTCACACTTCCAAATTAATTGACTCACCCAAAAAATGCAAATGAACAAAAAATTAAACCTTTTTCTTCTCCATTTAAGTAACAAGTACTTATTTCAAAATGCACCCAAAAGGAAAGTAATATAGATTCTTCTGATAAAAAAAATTGTAATATATATTCTTATTTACATAGTATTTTTTGCGAGTAAAACTTCACCTACAACATTCAGACAACTTTCCATCCACAACCCACAAAAGTGTATATCACTCTTCTGTGTCATCATGTGATGTTAATGGACCCCATAGTGACACAGGGAAGAGATATACATACTTTTATAGGTTGTGGATAAAAAATTGTGTGAAGGTTGTGGGTGAAATTTTACTCATTTTCGGAAGAGTAATTCTTGGGACACAACTTTCATACAGCTTTCACACAACCTCCTTAACAGATGTGTCTATCTCTCTCTTGTGATGTCACTGGATCCCACAGTGACACAGGAGAGAGATAGACACATCTTTTAGAAGGTTGCATGAAAGTTGTATGAAAGTTGTGTCCCAAGAATTACCTTTTTCAGAATGGACTGAAACCATTTTCTGTAGCTTTTTCTAATGGTGGAAGAAGCAGTTTTGGAAGGTCATTCCAATCATACTAAACCCAACCATCACACATTTCAGGCTCCATGTTTTGGGGATCTTGATTTGGATCTGATAAGTTTGCACATATGGAGATGACTACATAGTGAGATGGTTTTGCTTCATCTAGGCAGAGGTTGTTTGTGACCCTTAAAAATTCAATATTTTCAATGTCAAGACCAGTTTCTTCCTTCACTTCTCTCTTTGCGCATTCCTCAAAGCTCTCTCCTAAACAAATATGAGCAAACAAAAAACTATGAAAAAAATATTTTAAAAAATCATAATGCTATTGGCTATTGTTAAATTATAGCAGACACTCCAAAAACTTCTATTTAATGGTGTGGAGAAGAAGGTCATGGCCGATTATAGCAATGTTGCAGTGGTATAATTGAACATGACATTTGCCACATCCTTGGAGATTTATTTTTTGAAGGACCATTCTATAATTTGACATGCCAACGGGACAATACTCTAACACAATTTCTTTTGCCACGTACCATTGGTGTACATATGTCAAAAAATAACATTTTATAGCATTGTGAAAATATCAGTTTAGCGTGAAAAAAAATAGCATTTAGTTTTGGAGATGCTCTAATGTACAATATTGTATATATTCTCATTAGTTTAGGTCATGGAATGGACAAATTTCTGCACAAGTGAGGAGAGTTATGATGTTTAAGAAAAAAGTTACTCAAGGATGTAAAAGTTACTTTAGAACAATTAACGTCTTATAATTTTTAGTTTTGTCAAAGAGGACCTAAGTATTTGTTTGGTTCATAAATTTATTAAGAAAAAAATAAAGGAAAGCATTGAGCAAAATGTTTCCTTATTCGGCTATTACAAAAATAAGGACAAGAAAATATAAGAAGAAATAAATTGAAACTTTTGAATTTTGTGAATTCACTTTTCCTTTTCTTTTTAGTCATGAACCCAACATAGTCTAAAAACTTAAAAAGTTACCAAACTCGAGGTGTCCACTAGGAACGGAGAAATTTGATTCACCGGTGCCGAAGGGCCGCCTGTTGGAATAATACATATATATCAAATATATTTTGCATAGATAATCATGACAAATCCGTGACCCATTTAGTAGTTGGAACAAAATGGGAGTGTTGAATTGTATAGCCTTAGAACTTTTAGAAGTTGTGGTTGCAAGAATTGATTGGTCCAACAAATCAATAGTGTTCAAATTGAAGTGAACTTCTTCACTTGTTCACACGGTTGGGACTTGCTAGGTGGTGATACATATGTGTATAAATATGACATACATTATAGAAGAGTTTGAATCACTCGACAGTGGTGACGAGAGAGGGGCCCTTTGCGACATGGGACATTAATCATTGGGGTTTTTTGTGAGGGGTGTTCACAGCATTATAGGGATGTAAGCTAGAGAGAGTACTTCTTTGTCTCTATGATTTCTCTATGTATCACAGTGATTATGTCAGGTTCTTTGGGGTATTGAGTGGGGAGTGTACAAGGGTCTTTTATTTGAGTTATGGGATTTAATCCATGTAACTTGTACCATGTTTTACTCAATAGTGAAAGAATGGATCTCTCGGGTGTGTATGTAGACAGGTGTTTGGCCGAACCACGCAGAAATCTGTGTGTCTTTTCTTTTAGTGTGTGTAATACCCTGAATTTCTGGAGAGTATTAATAAATAAAACTTCATTCTATAAAATTTTCTTTCCTTTTGGTGAAATTTGGTTACCAATCGATTGCCATTTATCCCAATCGATTGACACATTTTGATACCAATCGATTGACATGTTCCCAATCTATTGCCATTTTACTGACTAAAATTGATTACGTGTCAACATACCAATCGATTGACATTCTTCTCAATCGATTGCCTTCTAATATCTGTTGTCAATCGATTAACTTGTGTCCCAATCGATTGACATAAGCTGAGATAAATTTTCTTCTTTTCTTTAGCTTTGAACGTGTGGCACTCCCTCAACTATATATATATACATGTCTTCATTTATGGCCTTAGGCCAGTTTCTGACCTTTGAGGGAGAAAGATATATACATCTTGTGAGATATATATATATATATATATTTATATACAGACTCACACACACACACTGCTTGGCAGCAGAGAAGGAAAGAGAAGAAAAAGAGAAGAACAAGAATGAAAGAAAGAGACAGAGAGAGCTGGGCAGAGAAGAGCAAGAGAGAGAGAGAGAGAGAGAAAGAGACTTTGGTTTTTCAAAGAATACACAAGCCAAACACACCTTAGGTGAGTTTCTAACTCACTTGGTCCCTTTATTAGATGTATGTACAAGTTGTTATGAAGCTTAGAGGTGTTATATGCATGTGGTGTACGTTTATATATGCTGCTTTTATAATCTGTTGGTGAAGACGAAGTGCCAATCGATTGGCATAATTACCAATCGATTGCCATCAGTCTGGACCCAATCGATTGCCATGAGTAGCAATCGAATGACATTATTTTATCCCAATCGATTTGACAGAATTCTAATCGATTGACATTATTACATTCCCAAGCGATTGCCATGAGTAGCAATCAATTGACATTATTTTATCCCAATCGATTGGATAGAATTCCAATCGATTGACATTATTACATTCCCAATCAATTGCCATGAGTAGCAATCGATTGACTTAGTTTTTTATCTCAATCGATTGGACCTTATACCAATCGATTGGTATGGGCAGAGCATGGATTCCTTTGCCTGTTTATTTTATTAAGGGTTCGGTTGTTCATTTCTCGATTTGGACTTCCGTTATGCGATTCTGGGTTAGACAGAGATAATGTGACAACAAAGTTAAGTATAATTATACAGAATGGATAGAAGTAATAACGTGGGTAATCTGTTGATTCTTGTATGAGTTCGATATCCATTTTCTTTTAATCTGAGTAGTCAGGCCACATTGGGAATTGTCATGTATCGATATTAGAACGTATCTCAGGTAGGTTTGATAAGTTCTGGAATGGTACGTGGGATGACGCATGGTCATGATATGCGTTCACATGCGGTGGATGGTTTATATCCTTAACAAGCAGTGAGTGGGACCATGTAGTCTTAAGGTATCTAGATGATCTACGATATATCCTTAACGAGCGGTGGATGGTTTATATCTTTAACGAGCGGTGGATGGGTGATCACTGGTATACAATGATAAGTCGTGGCAATAGATTTGATGTGCTGTTATTCAAAGCGTTATATCCCTGACTTGCGGTGGATGGTTTATATCCTTAACGAGCGAGGGATGGACTGACATGGTGTCCATGAATGCGTTGGATGGTTTATATCATTAACGAGCAAATGGACAAGATGATGGTATATCTACATATGTGAAACAATTGAGTCTGTTCTTCTAGAGAGTATTGTAAATCATCGGTCTTCGAGTAACAAGACGATAAGGGTTGGTTACGATGTTTAATAAAGAAATAAGTTATGATTATCATTATAATAAGATTGTTAACTCGTGTTTTTATAAGCTCGTGTTTACTTCAGATAACTGATACCTCATTAGTTTATACTCACTCAGCTCTCAGTAAGCTGATGGCCTTTTATTGCCTGAACTTTTCCCTGTCCAGACTATCCTGTACCTTATTCTGCAGGTGAGGACACTTATGATGATAGCTACTACACTGGGGGTGATTTCACAGAGGATGGCCCCACTGATGGCGATTCTGCCGGAGAAGGCTACTACGCTAACGACTACCCTTATGCCATTTGAACATCTGAAAACCTAAAGATGGTTTATCTAGTTTATGTTTAAGCTTTACATTACTGTTGAACTTGTTTAGTTAACGGGTACTTGGGCATATGTTGTCTCCAGACCTGTTGTGATCCTGTGGACCACACTCTGATAGTTTGTAATAGTATTACTATTATTATATTTCAGTTGGTTACTATTCTTGGTTGGACTAGTACTGTGTGGTGTGGAAGTTAGTGACATTCACCAGTCATTCCCTATGGACCCATAAAGGAAATTTATTTTTCTCTATTTATGCTGTTCCGGGGAATGACAGTGTGCATGTTTAATTGCTGCTCATTTGTATGTGTTTATTTGGGAAAATTTAATTTCGCATGTTAAAATTTCCAACACCGCCGCCCCAGCAGCACTTCCTTCCCATTTAGTATGAACACCGCCACCGCTACTTTTGGGGTACTCATTTGGTTTTAAAGCTTTTTTTGTTTGGTTGGTTTTCATTCAAAGTAGAGGTGCTATTTGTAATGAGGTTAAATATTAGATCGGATGATCCGTGCTAATACTCATAGACGGAAATTAATGTTGAGTTAACACTTTGGAAGTTTCTTCCTACGATTGTGCTAAGCTAAAGTGTACAAGTTCATACAATAAATCCTCTCTTGATTTAACTATGTTTGTGGGTGGGGCGCATTTATTGGTTTTTGCATAATTTCTCTTCCTATTAGCAATTTGAGAATTTATTCAGTGAACTAGTCATACCATATCATCAAGCTGATGTTGTGTAGCGTCCCAATTACATTGGGTCATGTGGTCACTAAATTTAGAAGTTTATGTTGGAAAAATTATATTGATAAAAATAGATTCTGGATTACAAGTAGAAGAATTACAAGATATAAGTTGTAACATAAAAGACTGAAACTGGCTATATAGGAAATAAAATTACAGCTAGTAAACGAAAAACATAAACAGAATATTTGATCAAACCGAGGCCTGTGATATTTCACAGTTTCCTTAAAACAGATTCGTCGCCTCACCGGATGTGCTTTCAAGAAATCGTCGGCGTCTGTCTCCCAGGATACAATGGCTTCTGACAGCAGTACTAGCACAACGCACTACTGTTCTGGCGAACTCTATGCTTCGTGCTCTCTCAGGAAACCAAGGAAGGAAGGAAGAAAGAAGAAGATCTTGTATTTCTATGTGTATCTCCAACTGAAGAAGAGCTTCAATAAATAGACAGAGGAGAGAGTGGAATAAATCTGTGGATTAATTCCAAATCAGTTCTGAAACTCAAAAGGTTGTAACAACAGCCTTTTGGAGTTCTGTAACTCTTTGGACTTTTCACTTTTTGTCACATGTTAAGTGTGAAGAAATTCCAAAGGTCTTTTATAATTCTAGAAAATTCTAGGGTCCAAAAAGAAATATTTTGAGTGGGCCGCACCCGCTCAAAATCTAAGTGGATCTAAGTGGATCCCACTTTTATTAGCCCTTAAACATGGCCAAAACACATATTTATCCAACAATCCCCCACATGAATGAAATTAATCAAAACAATGTGAGACGACTCGACAAGAGAGAGAACACAACGGATTACTCCTACAATAGGACAGGTAGTTGTTGGCTTTTATCCTTCCCTTATGATAATCTATCAGATTTACTGGCTGATCAGTGAACGTGTAGTCTTGAACTGATTGCCGTTAGTGTAAATAATCGACAGACCTCACACAGGAGTTTTCTAAACATAGTTTAGTTCTTACACTTGTGTTCATTTTTGCCTTGAACACTCGTCTGGTTCAATGAATGTTTATCGAAGAATTTCACCTTTCTCAAATTCTTTTAGAAGCGACCTCACTTCACATTCACATAGGTGACTTATTTAGAGTATCCTGCTACACTCTGCTTGGTTATACCAACACACATAGTCATTAAAAGCTAAGCTTATCCTCAACCATACAGGTATCACTGTTGTATCATAGAAATGGGCTGGAGAGCATTTCTCCTCAGTGATTCTCTAAAGTACATAGAATTAGGTTGTCCCTTTGAACCTAGATCTTGGGATCTCTAGTCGACTAGGTTGGGTTTCCATTCTGGTACTTTGTAATGTCATAGGCTTTAGTCCCATTCCTTTAGATAACTTATTAACTAACTCTCGATTTAACCCTTTGGTTAGCAGAACCGCAATATTGTCCTTTGACTTTACATAGTCAATTGTGACAATCCCACTTGAGAGTAGTTGTTTAATGGTATTGTGTTTACGACGATTATGTCTAGACTTACCATTATACATATTACTTTGTGCCCTTCCATTAGCAGATTGGCTATCGCAGTGTATGCAAATAGCTAGCACAACTTTTGACCATCTAGGTATATCTTTTACAAAATGGCGTAGCCATTCCGCCTCTTCAGCTGCCTTGCCTAGCGCAATGAATTCTGATTCCATTGTCGATCTAGCAGTACAAGTTTGTTTTCAAGATTTCCATGACACAGCTGTACCACCAAGCGTGAACACACTTGTAGATTTTGAATCTTTTAGATCGGATATCCAGTTTGCATCACTGTATCCTTCCAATACAGCTGGATATCTCATGTAGTGCAATCCCTGATCACATGTATATCGTAAGTATCACAGTACCCTTACTATCCATTTCCAGTATTCAGCACTAGGATTACTAGTCTATCTACTTAGTCTACTAACAGAATAAGTAATGTCAGGCCTTGTACAACTCATTAGGTACATCAAACTTCCTATCACTCGAGAATATTCTAGTTGAGAAACACTCTCACCAATATTCTTAGATAGGTGTAGACTTAAGTCCACAGGCGTCCTGGCTACACTAGTATCAGACTTGTTGAACTTCTCTAGAATCTTGTCTATATAATGTGACTGTGACAGAACAAGTCCATTAATATTTCTAGAAATCTTGATGCCCAATATAACATCAGCAAGTCCTATATCTTTTATGCAAATTTAGAATTCAACATTTTTTTAGTAGATTTAATGATCTTATCATTACTACCCACTATGAGCATGTCATCAACATATAGACATAAGATGACATATCCTTCATTCGTGTCTTTTACATAAACACATTTATCACACTCGTTGATTTTAAATCCATTAGAGAGTATAGCTTTGTCAAATTTTTCATGCCATTGTTTTGGAGCTTGCTTTAAGCCATACAATGATTTGACAAGCTTACACACTTTATTTTCTTGCCTTAGAGCATAAAATCCTTCAGGTTGTTCCATGTAGATTTCTTCATTCAAATCTCCATCAAGGAAGGCAGTCTTAACATCCATTTGATGTATTTTGAGATCTCGCAAAGTTGTGATCGTAATAATCATGCGAATGGATGTTATTCTCATAACAGGAGAATACGTATCAAAGTAGTCTAGACCATCCTTTTGTCTATACCCTTTAATGACAAGCCTTGCCTTATACTTATCAATAGTACCATCCGTCTTCATTTTTCTTTTAAAAATCTATTTGTAGCCCAACGGCTTATAACCAGGAAGATCTACCAGTTCCCAAGTATGGGTTTGTAGGATAGAATCAATTTCACTCTTGAATGCTTCTTTCCATAATAGACCATCTGGTGATCTAATAGCTTCATTATAGCTTTGAGGCTCACTTTCTATAACATAAGTTAGAAATTCTGAACCAAAAGATTTTGAGGACCTAGCTCGTTTCCCACGTCTAGGCTCAACATCAACATTCTGTTCTTGGGTTTTACTAGTTTCCCCAATAGTCTCAAATGTGCATTTTTTAGAACTATATTCCTCTTTACAAGGAAATATATTCTCATAAAGCAATGCATTTCTAGACTCCATGATCGTGTTCTTGTGTATATCTGGGTTTTTAGATTTATGTATAAGAAAACGATACACACTACTATTATGTGCATAGCCAATAAATAAACAATCAACAGTTTTTGGACCTATCCTTTCTTTCTTAGGAGTAGGTACAAGAACCTTAACAAGACACCCCCACATTCGTAATAATTTATAGGAAGGTTTTTGACCATTCCACTGTTCATACGGGGTTTGATCAACTTTCTTTCGAGGTACCTTTTTTAAAATATAATTTGCAGAGAGAATTGCCTTCCCCCACAAGTTCTGTGGCAATCCAGAACTTATTAACATAGCATTCATCATTTCCTTTAAGGTACGATTTTTCCTTTCAGCAACTCCATTTGATGGAGGCGAATAAGGTGCAGTAGTTGGTGAATAATTCCGTTTGTACACAATAGTCACCTTACGGTGCTACATATTCACCACCTCTATCACTTCTTAACACTTTAATCTTTTTCCCAAGTTGATTCTCAACATCTTCCTTGTATAGAATGAACTTATCTAAAGCTTCATCCTTACTTTTTAGCAAATACACATAACAGTATTTAGTGCAATCATCAATAAAAGTAATAAAATACTTATTACCACCTCTTGATTAGACCATTTTTAAATCACATACATCAGAGTGAACTAATTCCAATGATTCAGTGCTTCTTTCAACTATTAAAATGAAGTCTTCGTTAATTTTGCTTCAACACAAGTTTCACATTTCTGACTTGTGTCAATATGGAATTTTGGTATGTGATCTAATTTAATTAATCTTCACAAAGAATTAAAATTAACATGTCCTAGTCTACCATGCCACAAATTGGAAGACTCAAGCAAGTAAACAGAAGAGGTACTCATTTTATTAATCTTTGGGAACATAGTTGCTATATTAAGTTTGAACATCCCATTACACATATACCCCTTCGCCACATACATCCCCGCTTTGGTCAGCACTCGGAAGCCATGCTTGCTTAGGAGAGATCCGGACACCAAATTCTTGCAAATTTTTGGTACATAAAGGGCATTGTTGAGAGTCAGCTCCTTTTCTGAAGTCATCTTTATAATTATTTTTCCTTGGCCTTCAACATCCGAGGAAGCAAAATTTCCCATATACATCTTTTCACCACTTGTAATTGATTCGAAGGAAGTGAACATAGCTTTGTCGGAGCATATGTGGCGAGTAGCACCAGTGTCTATCCACCATTCCCTAGGGTTTGAATCCACAAGTTCACTTCAGAGACAATAGCAGACAGATTAATGTCAGAGACATCCCTTGAGATAGAATCTAACTCTTTCATATTAGCCTGATTACTCATGACTTTCTTCTGTGGCAGACGACACTCAGAAGCACGGTGTCCAGTTTTGCCACAGTTGTAGCATTTTCCTTGAAATTGGAACTTACACTTCTTGGCGATACCACCTTTTGGCCCCATCTTGTACCCTTTGCCAGAAGGAATTTTCTTCTTCCCACGTGAACTTTGACCATGCTCAACTATATTAGTCTTGGCCTCAGAATTCCCCAATTTCTTGTCAGCCCCTTTGTTGTCTTCTTCAATTCGAAACCTTATGATGAGATCTTCAATCTTCATCTCCTTTCACTTGTGCTTCAAATAGTTCTTGAAGTCCTTCCAAGCAGGGGGTAGCTTTTCAATTATAGCAGCAACTTGAAAAGTTTCACTCAAGGTCATCCCTTCAGCATGGATTTCATGCAAGATTACTTGCAGCTCTTGAACTTGACTGATCACAGTCTTTGAGTCCACCATTTTATAGTCAAGGAATCTTTCAATCACAAACTTCTTGGACCTAGCGTCCTCAATTTTATACTTTCTGTCTAAGGACTCCCACAGTTCCTTAGCAGTGCTCTTGACACTATACACATTATAGAGTGTATCATGCAAGCCATTCATAACATAATTTCTGCACAGAAAATCTGAGTGCTTCCAAGCATCAATTGCTAGCACAACCTCTCGATCTTGTTCATTGTCATTAGAAACAGGAGCATCTTCTTTCAAGAACCTCGCAAGGTTCAAGGTGGTAAGGTAGAACAGCATTGTTTGCTGCCACCTCTTGAAATCCACTCCATTGAGTTTTTCGGGTTTCTCCCCGTGGGTCACAGGAACCGTTTGGATTGAGTGAACCTTCACAGCTTTCGAACCAATCACCACGGTGTTGGAGCCAGTAGCACCGTCGGTTGTAGTAGGGTTTGTAGCAGTGTTCACATTCTCATTTGCCATTTCTGAAAAATAATCAAAGGAGAAAATAAATTAAAACTAATAATTTTACTTTTTCCTCCTCTTATTTTTAACAACATCAGAATTTTGTTTTCAAATTATTATTAGGAAAACAATGGAATTTTATGATTTTTCTTACAATTTCTTAAGCAAAACACGATTCTGCACACTTTTCGTCTAATGCAATTTTCCTTGATTATGCACCGTTTGGGCAGAAAACAAGAATTACAGTAGCAGTTTTTGTAAGACTATTTTTTCAAAAAATAATACTATTTTTCCAAATCCGAATCTGTTTTGTTTTATAAAATCTGTTTTAAGATTGTTGGAAAAATTATATTGATAAAAACAGATTCTGGATTACAAGTAGAAGAAGTACAAGATATAATCTGTAACACAAAAGACTAAAATTGGGTATGTTGGAAATAAAATTACAGTTATTAAACAAAAAACATAAACAGAAAATTTGATCAAACCGAGGCCTGTGATATTTCACAGTTTCCTTAAAAACAGATTCGCCGCCTCACCGGATGTGCTGTGAGGAAATCGTCGGCGTCTGTCTCCAGGATACAGCGGCTTCTGACAGCAATACTAGCACAACGTACTACTGTTCTGGCGAACTCTATGCTTCGTGCTCTCTCAGGAAACCAAGGAAGGAAGGAAGAAGAAGTCTTGTATTTCTGTGTGTATCTCCAACTAAAGAAGAGCTTCAATATATAGACAGAGGAGAGAGTGGAATAAATCTGTGAATTAATTCCAAATCAGTTCCGAAACTTCAAAGGTTGTAACAACAGCCTTTTGGAGTTCTGTAACTCTTTGGACTTTTCACTTTCTGTCACATGTTAAGTGTGAAGAAATTCCAAAGGTCTTTTGCAATTCCGGATAATTCTGGGGTCCAAAAAGAAATATTTTGTGCGGCACGGCCGGTCGGACGGTGGCGGCAGCGCGCGCATGTGTGGAGTAAACCTAAAGGGCCTTAGGTTCTCCACCTTCCACAAAACTGGGTACCCCTTGGGGCCCAAACCCAAAACATGAAGTAGCTTTATAAATACACTAAAGACCACTTCTATTTTTCCTATGTGGGACAAGGCAAGTTGTGAACCTTTTTCATTTCATCAACTCCTTGTAAGGGGCAACCTTTGAGCATTACTTTCTTATTCACCCATCAATAGTTTTGGACATGTGAATATCCAAACTTCATCTCCTCATGGAGGAGAACACAAATTCACAAGGACCCCACTTAAAATTTAAGTGGGTCCCACTTTTATTAGCCCTTAAACATGGCCAAAACACATATTTATCCAATAGTTTATGACAAGTATGGATAAACATGCCCCTATAAATAGGGGACATGACTTATTGTCATTCCACTTCATCTTAATTGTCACATGGCCCCACTCGTGCAATCCAAGTAACCACTTTACATGCGTGGGTTTCAATGTCACGTTTCGATGTTTGCTTTGGATTGGACAATTAGGGTACTGTGTTTGATAACCTGACTTTAAATACTAAAAATGAAAAAATTTAACACCTATTTTAGTTCAGTGCATTTGATAATGTACCACATAAATTAAAAAAAAAAATTTGCCAAAACTTACTAAAAAACTTTAAGTCAAACTATTTCTATTGAAAACAATCATTGGATACAAAACTCTATTTTAGTACTTGAAACACTATTTTCAGTACTACAAGCCCAATCGCTTAAATTTTTAATACTCAAAATTCAACACTTAATATTCAATTATATCAAACGGACACTTATTTTAATTGAGTAGTTTTAGGACTATTTATACCACATTCCCTTGAATTTAAGTAATTCCTAATATAAAGTTTATTTAATTAAAAATGACTAATAGTCCTACGTGGGATGGATGATCAACTGCCAAATAAAGTGGATTAGAGTAATGCTATGCTTCTCAAATATATGTGGCAGTGAGCCCACTGGATATTGAGCAATGAGTGTGTTCGGACGCCCACAAAATGGTAAGTCATCTTTAGGCACCAAGGTTATTTTTGAATTTCATAAGTGCAACCATAATGTTTTAGCAAAAAAAAAATGTACACTCGTATTGTTACGTAAGAGCGTGCGCATATAATAATAATAATAATAAAGATATAAAGCAAGTATGACATACACAAACTTATTTATAATTTTTCATAAACACCCTAAAATCATTAATTACGACTTAATTCATAAATAAAAAAAGTGCATCACTTTAAGCTAACAAAAGATCAATTAAACTGTTAACAACTGACACGATCTTCCTAATCGTTAACCATGGGATTTACCAAAATTATCCAATTAGATACATCTACAAATCGAATATTATACCACCTTGGCACAATCTTTAGAATTGGTGCATCTTGTTTTAGAAAAATCTTCATAAAGTGGGAATCATCATACAAAATAATAGGAATAATCTGAAAATTAGCTGCTGGTCCCATTCTCAAAGGTAAATACGTGCAAGATTGTAAGTGCTAGAGAACACAAAAAACACAGTTTGGGAAGAAGAAAAAAAATAAACTAAAAAAGCCCAAAAGTGGTCTTAACACTGTTGTAGACACCGCATTTTGTCAGCCATCAGATTTAGGAGACCCATAGCTTGGTGGCTCACAATGATCGAAAAGGACTCCTGGAAGTTAGTTCTATCTCTCAAAATACTCAGAAAGTGGTACACATGACCAAAATGTCTCTGAAAGCTCAAATACTCCCAGATTTGGACCAAAAGATCTGGAAACATGCTGTCATAAGAAAAGTAAAAAAAAATGGGTTTTAAAGTAAAAAAAAAAACAAATAAAATCACCAGCTCTTAGAGACCCCCGAAAGTCTGGGAAGTTCCTTAAAAGTCACTGTTGACCGGTTTGACCCAGGTTGGACCAGGGTTTGACCGAAATCATCCGAATTCTCCCAAAAATTCTGAGATCATCCTAGGTCATGTAAAAAGTACTAAAATAAGTTTTAAAAGAAAATCAGACGAAAACGTCAACTCCTGGGAGCTCCTAGAGGTTCCCAGAACTTTCTAGGAATCCCAAGTTTGATCGATTTGACCTAAAAGTTGACTTTGAAACCGGAGCACTGTATCATTTTTCAGACATTTTTCATGGATACTAGAGGTGAATATCTTTCCAATGGTATATCATACATAATTTCAGGATTTAGAACGGATTTATTATGAATTTTCGAAGGTGAAAAAAGCGATCAAATCAGCTTTTATCACGAATACCGCAAAACTTTCAAAGTGACCTATCTCCAAACTATTTTTATGTAATTTAGAATTCATTACCTTTCCAACAGTATATCACAAGCTCAGTTTGGAGTTCATATGCATTTTCTGTGAATTTCAGACGAAATAAGGCTTTTTCGCGAATACCGAAACCTCTAAGGCTTAAACGGAATAATCTGGGTGTTTGAGGAGCAGTCGCGGCACTGGCCCATTACCTCCACGGCATAAGCCCAGTGCCGTCGCGGCACTCTTCCCCAGAAGCCCATTTTTTATAATTTTATTTTGTGGCCTCAAATTGAATAATTGAAAACCAAAACGGCATAGTTTTATGTTCACAGATGTTTGGGACCAATGGGAGCACTTTTTAAATCACAAACTCCCCCCAACTTAGCCTATATAAACCCTCATTGACTTCTCATTTTGGGGGTGTCAAATGCAAGTTTAGAAGGTTTTAGAGAAAAAAGTTGTAGAGATAAGATTAGAATAGAGATAAAAGAGAGCTTCCTCCTTTGATTTTCAACAAGAAAGTGAGTTCCAAAACTTGTTTTTACTTCATTACTCCTATTTACTTCACATTCAATACAGCCAACCACCATTTTTGTGAGCGTTTATGAGATAGGAAGCTACTTCCATGTCTAAAGTCACTATATATGAGTGAAAACACCAAGCTACAAGTCCAATATCCCAATGACTATCAACTCTTGATTGTTATTTACTTGCTTGTTTATATATAAGTTCATCTCTCCTTACCTCATTTTTTTTTTGTTCACTTACTAGTTCATCATCATCTAGATGATGACATGGTGTTTGAGGTGAGTGAATCCTTATGGATAGTAGCTCTTGACCTCAAATACATGTTTGATAGATGATGATTCTAACTTCAATACATCCCTATGTATTCTTGAAGTTCTTTTCAAAATGAAAACAATGCTCTCCAACAATCTTGGAAGTTCTTAAAGTGAGTTTGATATTGATATTCCAAGTGGTTATAATCTCCTTTTAGGATTGGAAATGTGCTGTCAAAATCTCTATTTATAAACCCCTCTAAAACCTCAATATTTGGTTTCTAAGAAAATAATCTTTGTTTTCTCAAAAATCTCCAAAATAGTGAGTCATCCAACTTTAAAATAACATTAATTATGAGTTCAATACTCAAAGGATGACTATGAGACCACTTGGGAAGTCTTCCTAACTCATTAAAAAACACTCATGATCTTTGGTTTAACTTGTAAACATTTGGAAGTGTCCTACTTTGACCCAAACATTCCTTCCAGACATTCTGTTTTTCCGCCACAGCAGCTTTGATTGACTTTCAACTTGTTTTTCAGAAATCTTTCACAAAAGGGGTGGCCTAAGTCATTTTTCCCTTAAAGTGTCTTGGTGAACTTTTCATTTAATATGGGCCTTTAAATGTTTTTTTTACATTTTCTAAGATTTTTCTACATTTCAGTCTATAGTATGGACTCTGTTTCTGAGCAACCTCTCTTGTTCATATGATTTCTATCAATCTGTAATAGTTATTGTAGATTGGCTTTTTTCTTTGAGTTCTAGACATAATAAGTATGATCTCCATAAAAAAAATCATGAATTAAAAACATCCCTAACCCCACTTTTCTATTTTTATAAGATCAGCTCACTATTCTGTCCACTATTCACAGCAATCTTGTTTTAACTTTGACTCTTTGATTAGATGTTTACATGCATCCCAAATTAGCTCATCTCTTAGGAAGTAATTCATACTACATTTGTATACATCCTATAATAACATTCTTCATTCATTCATGCATATTCTTAGACTTCTAAGTCATTCTAGAAATCCATGAACACAAACACACTACAATATTTGCACATTTTAGGATCATACATTGCATTCATGCAAGATTTGGAGTTTTTGTGACTTTTAATCTAAGAAGATTATAAAGAATGAACTTGATCATCCGTTCATGCTTTCCCTCGATCTAATCTTCCTTTCTCATCCGTCCCGAGGATTGAGAGGTCTTTTTTTCTCAAAATTTAACATTGCATCATTCTAGCTTGCTAAGCATATTTTGATTTCTTTGATTATTTATTTCAAGAACAATTCATGTCCCCTTTTAAATTAAAAAAACTTGATTACTTGATATGCGATTAAACGCTTTTTCCTAGGTTTGTTTGTGTGATCTTTCACTTTTCATTGTGTGATACTTCGCTAGATTTTATGGTTGATATCTTATCTTTTGATCTTCCATTTCAAGATTCTTATGTGATGTAATATACTATCATAGTATTAATTGTCGAACCAAACATAGTATAAGATGATTATTTGGATACTAATTGAGGCCTCTCGAGAGACAGGGCGAGTTGAGAGTGTTTTAGTCGTGACAAATGCTCCTTCCTCTCTCGTACCAAAATCCCGAGCCAAGTTCTTTGGTTATGAAGGGTCGGTGCTCTTTATCCATTTGGGTGAGTCAAAATGAGGTTTCTTGGTTCCTTAAAGACCAAGTGGCGACTCTGTATCTGTTTTCAACAGACCTTTTATCTCCTTTTTTAAAATCAATTTCAAAACTAAAAAGGAAAACCTATTCCACACGTCCAAAACTGTTCCATAAAACAGTGTTAGGATGGAACAGTGTCAGGAATAGTGTTTTTCCACTTACCTTAAATCAGGAGAGAATTAATTGTATATACTTGTGCAGTATAACTTAGCACGATTATAGAAAGAAACTTACAAAGTGTTAACTCAACATTGGTTTCCCTCAATGAGTATTAGTACGGATCGGATCATCCGTCTAATATTTAACCTCATCTTTATATTATAATATAAAAGCCTCCTCGTGTCAAAATATGAGGAATTCAAACTTTCTCTTTGGCATGTTCATATATACCCTATTCCATTTAATATTATAATATAGAAGACTCCTCCTGTCACGTGTCATGAGAAAAAGATGAGGAATACAAACTCTCTCTGACATTCTCATGTATAACTTATTCCATAATTAATGCTTATTTCTATTTTAGAATTGCAATTCAATTTTATTGACAATTTTCCTTTTACCCACTTATTTATCTTCCCATTAAATGCAATTAAATCACTTAATGATATTCCAAAATTCACTCTATTGTGTCAAAACATGAGGAATACACAACTTTGTCTATGGAATAATCATGGATAACTTATGGGTAATACTTGGGACACAACCTTCATACAACTTTTATACAACCTCCCCAAAAGATGTGTCTATCTCTTTCCTGTGTCACTGTGGGGTCCAGTGACATCACAGGAGAGAGATAGACACATGTTTTGGAGAGGTTGTATGAAAGTTGTATGAAAGTTGTGTCTCAAATATTACTCATAACTTATTACATAATTAATGCATATTTCTTTTTTAAAATTGCATTTCAGTTTATTGACAATTTTCCTTTTACCCAATTATTCATCTTCTCATTAAATGCAAATGATATTTCAAAATTCACTCTGTTCTTTCCCATTCAACATAGACTTTCTTGATTTGCATAAATTCTATTAAATAATATTAATTCATTTACATTTCTATAATTCACCTAATCTATTTAATTTTCCCATTCACTAGAAATTTCACCCAAACCTTCTATCTCTTTACATATATACTTGTATGAACATTTCTTACGTACATGGATTTCTTATGTGAATCTGGTACGTGTTTTGTAGTAAATACAATGAGATTATATCTACAAAACTTCGGTATCCACTACAATTAGTAATAAAATTCAAAGACGAGAAGTCTCAGTGGTCAATTTAGCAAACTTTTTAGCCCAAGATCGAGGTTTATTTTTATATTCTCTTTATTCCTTGTCCAATTCTTCTTTTTCTTCTTCCTTTTTTTTTTTTTTTTTTTTTTTTTTTTTGTCCTTTTGGATTGGCACGAGTATTGTGTTCAAATTTTTACTGAAATATTGAAAATGAAGTGAATTTATATGTAGTTCTAGGATATGGTTAAGAAAATATACACATTCTTATCATGCTGTACGTGGGTAAGATTCTCATACTTAGCGTCGTCCAACTTTGTGACACTGAGTATGATTTTTCACCAAGAAGTTGAGAAGTAAAAGCTTTGTGTTAGTTTAGTGTTATTATAATTCTCTTTTTTTTTTTTTTTGCTAAGAAACAGATACCATTTAAACTGAACAAAAAGGAACACGGGTCATCTGGTCCTTTTGAGGAGTGTCCTTCACAGAGGAAGGTAACTCATCAATTGGAACGAGACCAAAAACATTACAAGAGGTTGCCCATTGGGCAAGATTGTGTGCACCACAATTGGCCAATCTAGGAACATAACAAACATTCCAAAAAGAAAAAGAAGAAGACAGAAGCTCTCTTCCTTCAGAAATCACAGAATCAATAGACCAATCTGGGATAGTCGATTGTTCCGCCAGGGACTCACACACCATGATAAAATCTCCTTCAAAAATAATGTTGTCCAGCTTCATTTCGCACGCCAACCTGATAGCGAACAACGCCGCGTAAGCCTCTCCAAGCAAAGGGGACATAGTGGGGGCTTTGCTTGTAGCAGCAACGAGGATCTTCGAATCATCACGAACAAGAACACCAAAAACCACGAAGTTGTTTCTGACCGCAACATCGAAGTTTGCCTTTACCCACCCTTCAGGGGGAGGCTGCCAATGGGGGGCTTTTATTCGAATAGGAGAACTCATTCCATGCCTTGTCTTGATAAAACTTTCCGCCAGCGAGAGAGCATTGGATGCCCAGTCGAGGATATTAAATTTGAAGTTTTCAAAAACAACTTTGTTGCGTAAACTCCATGTTTGATACATGAAGACCGCAGCTGTCACAGTGAAATCCAATTCCTCATTCAGAGGAATCATCAGGTTGGTCGCAGGCTTTAGAATGTCCAGAACCCGGGCTCTCAAACCTCTACCCGAAACCGCAGCTAGCTCCAAAGGCCATCTAGACATTCTCCACAGTACTTTGGAGATTGGACACTCTAGAAAGAGATGAAAATAGCTCTCGGAATGATGGTTACACAGGGGGCATTTAAGGTCGTCAATAACAAAACGCGTAGCAAGGATATCTTTAGTGGGAAGAACCTTTGCAGAAATTTTCCATAGAAACAACTTGTGTCTCTCATGGATTTTGGCCTTCCAAATACCTTTCCAGATGTTGACAATAGGACTTGCAAATCTATTTTGGAAAGTTGAAAGGTAGGCCGATTTAACCGAGAATTTCCCTTTCTTGTCCAGAAGCCAAGCAAGCTTGTCCTGAACTCTTCTAGTAGGCAAGCTAATCTTGAGGATTGCTTCAACAGAGACTGAGGTAAAAACCTCGCGTAGAAGCGGCAAGTTCCAGCTATTGCCAATCATAAGATCTTGGACAGAAACAAAAGAAGGCTTGATTGGGAGGGCACACTGAGGCTTAAAGTTTGGGAGGGACGGGACCCAAGGGTCATCCCAGACTTTCGTAGAATCTCCCTTACCAATGAGGATGCAAGAACCCTTGGAAAGAATAGGTTGAGCTTTTTGAATGCTTTGCCAAACCCATGAGGAACTCTGTTTTTTGGGCCACTCAAGAAAAGTAGAATTTTTCAGATATTTTGCCTTTAGAATCTGGACCCACGGTTTGTATTCACAGTTCATGATTTGCCATCCAAGTTTTGCTAGAAGAGCCATATTAAAGTCCCTCATTCGACGAAACCCCAAACCTCCGAGACATTTTGGTAAACAAAGATTGTCCCAAGCTTTCAAACAAAGCTTCTGTTTTCTTTCACCATGACCCCACCAAAATCGGCGCAGCATCGAGTCCATCTTTGTACAAATGGATACAGGGAGAAGGAGAGAGGACATGGAATACATAGGGATTGATTGGGCCACAGATTTTATCAAAATTCCCCTCCCTGCTTGAGATAGAATACGCGCTTTCCACCCCTGGATTCTATTTTGAATTTTTGCGCACACGTCCTCAAAGGCTTGCTTCTTTGAACCCATAGCAAAAAGAGGAAGTCCCAAATATTTTGAGTTCCACGGGGCTCTTTTTATATTAGTTTCACGCATTATAGACTCAGCAACCTCGGGGCACAAGTTTTTGCTGAACAGGATCTTCGTTTTGCTTTGATTAACTTTCTGACCCGACCAGTGCTCGTATTTTGAAACGCAATCCAAAACAGTATTTGCGGCATCTGGGGTAGCATGACTGAAAACCATCAAATCATCGGCAAAAAGGAGGTGGTTGATCTCTGGACTGCCTCTACTGGCCTTAATGCCTCTCAAGTTTCCCAAGTCTGATTCCCTGTTGAGAATCCTGGACAGAACATCAGAGCAAAGGATGAAAAGAAAAGGAGACAGCGGGTCCCCTTGACGAAGACCTCTCTCGGGCCTAAAGAAACCAGTGGGCTGCCCATTAATAAGGATAGAAAAGGACACCGTTGAGATACATTGTTTTATCCAGTTGCACCACACATCACAAAAGCCCAAATTTTTCAGGACTGAGATTAGGAAGTCCCATTCGATACGATCATATGCTTTTTCCATGTCAAATTTTAAACCCATCAAACCCCCCTTTCCCTTCTTAGTCTTCATAGTATGGATTAACTCATGGGCAACAATACTATTATCTTGGATAAGCCTCCCAGGAACAAAAGCAGATTGAAGGGGACAGATTATTTTCCCTAGAAGAGGTTTAATGCAATTAGCTAAGATTTTGGAAATAGTTTTGTAAATCACATTACAAAGACTAATTGGCCGAAATTGGTTTACGGTATTAGGACTAGAAACTTTTGGGATAAAGGCAACATTGGTGTGGTTTAGGTTTTTTAGGAGGAACCCACCCCGAAAGAAACTGTCAACCGTGGCAATCACATCATTTTTTACAATGGACCAGAAGGTTTTGTAGAAGATCGAGGACATACCGTCAGGCCCCGGAGCTTTCGTGGACCCAATTTGAAAAATTGCCTCTTTGATTTCTGATTCTCGTGGTATGCAACACAGCGCTACATTTTCCTCCCTACTAATGATAGCAGGAAGTAGGCCTTCCAAGTCAGCCGGAATAAAAGGCCGAGAAGAAGTGAAAATCGACTTGAAGTTGGAAATAAAAGCATTGGAGATAATAGCCTGGTCCTCTGTCCAAGTGTTGCTGTCCAGCCGAAGAGACTCGATGGAATTTCTGCGTCTTCTGATGACAGTGGAGAGGTGGAAGAAACGCGTGTTCATGTCCCCTTCCTTAAGCCATTGAATTCTGGACTTTTGCCTCCATAGGATTTCTTCCCTCTTTAAACTTTCATCCAAATTGGCTTGAACTCTTTTGATGTTGTACACAATGTTCGGGGTAGGGTCCCGCGATTGGAGCTCTTCAAGCAGCTCCTTGTTCTCCCGAATGTTGACTTGAACCTTTCCGAAGTGGTGTTTATTCCAATCCTTAAGGGCTTTTTTTACTGCTCTTAATTTTTGGCAGAGGCGGTAAGCCGACGAGCCACTGGTTGAGGTATTCCTCCAAATATTATCAACCACGATAGCACAAGAGGCATCTCTAACCCACATCGCTTCAAATTTGAAAGAACGGACATTCCTGGTCCTATCTCCGTAGGTATTGAGGATGATTGGGGCATGATCCGAGGCAAAAATCGGAAGATGTCGGACCGTAGCTTTTGGGAAAAGCAGACGCCAATCCAAATTTGCAATGCCCCTATCCAGACGCTGCCGAATCTTTGCTGAACCAGCTCTTCCATTATCCCAAGTGAATCTATTACCCGTAAAGCCCAAATCCACCAAATCATGATTCCTGAGAAAACCCATAAGACCTCCATTAGAAGAACAAGCAAAAGGTCTACCACCCCTCTTCTCCGATTGATCAAGGACACAATTGAGATCTCCTAACAAGGCCCATGGACCCTCAGCCATCTCAGCAAAAGAATCCAAAGAATTCCAAAAGTGTTCTTTTTTAGCCCTATAAGGGGGACCATAAGCTGCCGTGAGGACCCAAGGCTTCTGGGAGGGATCAGAGAAGAAAGAAGCTGAAATGAGATTATTACCAACCACCGTTGTGACAATGTCGACACCATTCTGCCACGCAAAACAGAGACCCCCCGCTGTCTTGGAAGCAGGGATAAGAGAAAAATTCGGGAAGCCTAAGCGAACCATGCAATCAGCCATCGTTTTTGAGTTTACCTTTGTTTCGGATAAGAAGAGGCACTCAGGATTGTGCTCCCTTATCAATGCCCTAAGGGAACTAACTGCCGTAGCTCGGGCTAAGCCACGACAGTTCCAAGAGATGATCTTCATTGGCCGCGAGGGGGCTTCCCGCCCTCCTCATCGGCAACCAGGCGAACATTTGAAACACCTGCAGAAGACACAGTATCATCTTGGGAATCTTCTCCAGATAAGAGGTTGTTCTTCCTCTTTCCTGACTCATTGGGGGGCCCCTGTATACAGACAGCTGAGGTCTAAACGATCTTGGACATCTTCTTTCGCCCAAAACAAGGTTATATTGGCTAGGGGTATGAACTTCCTCGGGGAAATGTTTCACAGGTAATTGGGGTTCTTCAAGGTGAGCAGGGAGAATGTATGACTGGGTAAATGGACTATTGGGTTTTTTAAAAGGTGGTGAGAGGGTAGAGTTAAAGTTGGGCTACGTTTCCTCCTATTTGAGTAAGACAGAATTTTTGGATTTTGAGGTGGTAAGGGAGTGGGCTCTGGATCTAACTCATCACTGATCTGGATAGGGATGTGAGTTGGGCTTAACTGGTCAAGCGATTTAGAGAAACTGATAGAATTTGGGAGGATTGGGTTTGGGTATTGGGTCACACGCAGATGTGGTATAATGTAGGTTTTGGGGTTAATTGGGTTAGAGCTAATGGGCCATGGCAATGGGCTTTCGATGGGGGATTGTAACTGGATGGTTAAGAGCATATTTGTTGGTTTGGAGGGGCAGCTGTTCATATTCCTGACGTCCCAGGTGCAGTCCTTGATCATGATGAGATTGGTGAGGGGACAGCTTGATTCAGAGGGTATAGGTTCGGCGGGTAGCGTACAACAGGAGGGAAGAGGGTCTGCTGACAGCTCAGGACTCTTCCCATCACAGCTTCCCTTGGAAACCGTGCCCCGAGGACTGGTTCTCTCCGACCTCGGCTGTTCGTCGGACCACCCTTTTTCCTTCCACCGACCTGTAAAACCTCCCACTCCGCCACTTTTTCTTCGACCAAAAATGGAAGTGTCCGCTCGCATCCAGTCCCCAAAGGCAAGGGCTCCTTGCTTTGGATTTGAGCACCCAGGGGATCTACTGTATCGCTCAAAGCTGCAGTGGTTCTGTGTATGGCTTAATCTCCCACACAAGAAACAGAAATCGGAGAGGCGTTCATACTTGTACTGGATCCAGACCTCTGGTAATCCTCTTCTCTTCCAAAGGAAGCCTGTTTTTAAGGGGGCCTCAATGTTGAGCTCCACCTTTATCCTCAGCCCATTTGTCCAGATTGGTAGAGAACCTCCAGCGAGATCGATCTCGATCACTTTCCCAATCTTATCTCCGATGATTTTTGCATTTGTAACAGAAATTTGATTAGGGGGGAGGCCATGGATCTGAATCCAGAAGCAAGTGTAGTTTAGTTGAAGTTCGTTGAGAACTAGGCCAGGGGTCCAGAGCTTCAAGACCAAGTGGTGTCCCATGATGGACCATGGTGCAAGGGTAAGCACACGGTTGAGATCTCTTTGGGTATTAAAAGCAAAGAGAAAGGTATTTGGTTCAAGATCAGAAATATTGAGAGATCCAGTAGGATTCCACACTTTTTGGATGATGGTTTTGGCTATAGGGGGTTTGATAATTCTATCTGCAACTATTTTTCCCACGAGGGGAGGGATATCGGTGTTCGTGGCTTCAAGATTTTCCTCTAACTCGAAAGAGTCGGTCTCACAAGAGAGACTTGAAGTTTTTGAGATGATCTGCTCTAAGACCCCTGTCAGATCCTCCATAAAGGCCAAAGAAAAAGGGTTCAGTTGGTGGGAAGAAGGGAATGTGGGGGGGACCACAAGAAAAAAACAGGGAGTAAAGGCGAGCACAGTCACAAAGAGGAAAGACAGAAAAGTCAAAGGAGGAGGAAAACAAAGAAAAAGGGGAACAGGGGAGAACAAGAGAGAGAGGGATAGGAACAGACAAAGTCAGGACAGAGTGTATGGCCTAAAGACAAGCCGGAGAAGAAGACGCTACCAGGAGCGTGGAGGAGAAGTGATATGTCTAAATTGCATTCTTTTTCTCAAGTAAATTTCACTAGCCAATCATGGACATGTAGAATACTAAGTTAACTAATTCGATATTCATTTGGAATTGCTTGAATATTGTATCTTCCTCTTTTTCCATAGTCTTTGAGGCCTTTTTTTTTTTATAACTTAAAATATTTGCATGCCATAAAACTAAAAATTATTTACTCTTTTTTAAACATCAAATCTCTAAAATATGTTCCCGTGCATCACGCAGGTTTGAAGCTAGTTTGTAATATACATAGCAAGATCCTTTACTGAAATCATCATAAAGAATGTGGAAACTATAGAATCTCATGTAAGCATCAGTTTTATAATTGGCTAAAAAAAATCAAAAATCGCTACCTTGTATTTTTCTCAAAATTTTTATTTGAGGACCATAAAATTATTTAATTCACTTAGACCCTTCAATTTTTTCATTGGTTTCAGTTGAGGACAACTGAAAGCAATTAGTTTCAGTTGATGACAATTGTTAAACGCCTTTAATAGTCATATTTGGCATCATTGTCCTCACATGAAATTAATGTAAAAACCGAGGGGCTTAAGTGAAATAATCAATTTTAGAGGGCCTAATATATATATATATATATAGTTAAAATACAGCGAAAGGTTTAGTAGCCTTTACAATTTACTCCATCTATCAACAAAATCATATTTGTTCTTAATGAACGAAAAGCCCAATAATTGTGAACATATCAAATGTTAGCACTTAAACGTGGTTGATAATTAATAAGCAATTAATTCTTAAAGCTTTTTCCTTTGCATTGATTGGGATCTTGGGATTCCTTTTATAATATAAAAATATATAAGATTCAGTCATTGACACTCAAGTTTTAATATATTAGGTCCTATGGATATAGTCTGTATATAAATTGATCCTTCATTTAGTAATATCTTTAGGAATTAGTCCCTTCTCTAATTTTTTTTTGGCCTTTTTTCCGGACTTAATACCCTGTGTTTGTATTTATTCTGATTGATTTTTAATTATTTATTGTTTTGGTAATGTAACCGACGCCTTGTGATTAGGGGTGATTATTGCGTGCTGCATCAAATTAGGGTGATTCCTAAAGTAGAGGATAAGAGGATTACGTCATGTTCTTTTTGAATATTTTTAATTTTGAGTTGTGTTAATGTTTTTGACTTGTATTCGATATGTAGAGATAGGCTCCAATGCGTACTGGGTGAACGCACTGAGCTTTTAAGTCTAAAAAATATGCGGGTCAATGGGGGTGTGGGTCAGTGGGGCACTCTGCGGATTTTTTTAGACTTAAAAGCCAAGTACGCTCATCCAGTGCACTTATCCAATGTGCACTGGAACCTAACTCTCTATCAGTATACCTTACATTTTGCTATACCAATATAATTTCTTGCTTAAATATTCAAAGACCCATTGGTTGTTAATCGAGTGCGTGATTGGTTTGCATTCAGCAGGTGAGAGATTTAAGAGCATGTATTTTGTATACGTCCTGAAATTTATCACTTATGTTTTAAGTAATTTACGTGAGTATTTCTTTATTTGTGCATGCGTTCAAAAATTTTTTTTTTTTTTTTTTTCAATGGCCATTTCAGAAATTTAATAGAATGTTCTGATAATCTCATGTGAATTTTATGTGATGAACCTGTGTCATATATTTTCAGGTGTTGGGGAGAAATTTTATGAGTGATTCTTTTTACAGTGAAAAGTATGTATGAGAATTTCTCATTTATGATCTGTAATGCCTTCTAAAGTGAATAATTCTCACTTGGTAGTAGATGGTTTGTAAAAGAAAAAAGTCAATTTCAAAAAAATATAAAAAAAAATTGTCACCTAAGTTCATACCAATGTCTCAGAAGTGGGGTGGGAAATTTGTTCACAAAGAGTGATCACCTTATGTACGTTAGCCAGTGGCGGAGAGGGGAGGAGGAAGAAGGTGGTGGGTATGGGGGATGGATGATAGCTCCAGGTGGTCGCTGGATGGGCTGCCCGGCAATGGCAGCTAGTAGAAAAGGGAGTGGGGGTGGCTGGGTGTCAGGGGCGGATTTAGAAAAGTATTGCTGCCCCCGAAAAAAAAATTTTGAACCTAATTGTATATATTTTAGACCTAATATGACAAATTTATAATGTCAGAGTGGGATTTTGAACCTCTTTATACATATTTTTGTGTATATTTTAGACCTAATATGACAAAATTTATAATGTTAGGGGGGCTTTTGAACCTATTTATACATATTTTGTGAATATTTTAGACCTAATATGATAAATTTATAATGTCAGGGGGGGCTTTTATAATTTTCAGGGGGGCTTAACTGCAAAAAAAAAAAAATTAGTACAAATGTGTAATTTTTAAAAAATTTGGGGTGGGCTTGAGCCCCCCTACCCTTGGCTGTGCATCCGCCCCTGCTGGGTGTGGTGGTGATGTCAACGGTGAGGGGTCTCTTTCCCATCCCAAATGATGTGACAATGAGTCCACTGTGGATTCACTTCAACATCCTCCAATTAAAATTCAGTGAACTCATCGCCACATCATTTGGAATGAGTATTTGTGATAGAAATTTGGGAAGCATAGCATAAATATTTGGTTGGATGAGTGGTCAATGAGTAACCAAATTAAACTCATCCATATTTCATACAAACTCTTTCCATATCACTCCCATATCTCATGCAAATCGGTCCTGAATATTTAGGAAAGTTTTAGGAGTAATGCTATACTTTCTAAATTTTTATCCCAAAATCTCATCCTAATTGAATGATGTGATAGTGGATCCACTGTGGAGTCACTTCAACATCCTCCAATCAAAATTCAGTGAACCCATCGTCACATCATTTGGAATGACTATTTTTGATAAAAATTTGAGAAGCATAGCATTACTCAAGTTATAATATACACATTAAATCTTCGAATATTTATGTAAAAAAATCTCCCCCAAAATCAAATTGGAGCAAGCAATCACTCTAATTTCACGAGAGCCAACATGTGTTTGGATTTTCTCTGGCATACTTATCATTGATTAGAAAGAAAGAAAAAATAAATAAAATAAATAAATAAATAAATAAAAGAACACAATAAAAAATAGTAACATATACTGATTTCTTCTTCTTTTCTTCTAGATTTTAATTTATGTTCACATTGTGTTATATTTGTTTGCTTTTCCTTATTTATTTAAGGGGTAATTGTGGTTAGTCCATTTTAAAGTACATTTCAAGCGTTAAGTTAAACAATGAAAGAAATTTAGTGAAAGGTCACTCACATATAAAATTGGACAAAAATAACAAAAATTTTGTTATCCTTTTGCTCTGCCTTCGATAGGCTTGATTTGATGATTTTCATCACCCAAGCCATCTATTGTATTTAACTCTGATGAATATACTTCATTACTTCAAAAAAAAAAAAAAATGGGTTCTTTAGATTTCAGTCCTTTATTGTATCAGTATCTAGAAATTGATCCATTTTATAAATCAATTTAAAAATTAGTCCCTCACCTATTTTGAGGACCAAACTACCCCTACTCCCATAAATTAGGTTTTGAAATTCAAAATCCAAATTTAATATTTTATATATATAGAAAGAGAGAGAATTAAAAGAGGAAATTTAATAATTACCCCAAACTCCCATAAATCATGGTTTTAAATTCAAAAACCTGATTTGTTATACATATATATATAGAGAGAGATAATTAACAAATAAATTTCTCACCAATTTTCTCTATAACAGTGAGAAATTTCTCACCATTTTGAAATTCAAAACCCATAAAATACATATATATATATATATATATATCTTATAAAAAGATCAAAAAGATAGACACTCAAAAAGATAAAGACATGTTATATACTTACGATCTAAACTGCAATGCAGTCAACACATCATGATCTAACAAAAAAAAAAACGGCAAATAATCAAATTTTGGTGAGAGAAATTGACTTTTTGGTGAGAGATGGAGGAAAAGAAAGTGAGAAATTTCTCACTTTTTGGTAAGAAATTCTCGGCTCAAGAATTTTGATGCAAATTTCTCACTGTTTGGTGAGAAATTCTAGGTTCTAAGTACACCAAATCTTTCTTTGACCCATTATGAGGGGCTAAATCTTATATTTCTAAAAAAAAATTTAGTGAATTTCTGGGACTGGGTTTTAAGGGAATGTAGAAGAAGTTTGTTTTGGAGAGAAGGTGATGAAAAGCAAATGTAACAGTAAGGTCATGTGAATTTATTAAAATGGTTCAATTAACATATTATTTTTCTAACAATTAATTTCATTGAAAATTTGACTATTACAATAATTGAACGTGACACCTTAAGATTAATGGTTTTAAACTTTGAATTTGATTTTGGGTAATGCTTTTTTTTTTAAGTGTAGTCAATTTATAAAATTCAACTTTTGTAATAACTATTTGTTTATGTTCATTGCTCTTGAATTGATGCCTACCTTTGTAAATAGATTTTTGTTAATATTAAAGAGTTGTTGTGAAGGCTTAGTAGAAATTGGTATTAGAAGCCTATGTTAGAGATAGGTATTCGGGATGGGAAAACACTTCAGTGCTGTGCAAATTGTTGCACACACAGTTTGCACAGTAAAACTGCTTATGTAAAAGCAGTTTTTTAAAAACTGGACAGTTTTACTATGCAAACTGTGTTTGCAACAGTTTGCACAGCACTCAGTGCACAACACTGAAGTGTGTTCCTTCGGGATGCTACAATTATTACAATGTAGCATTTTTGTGTTTGGTCATGTTTATTGTACCATCAGTACGTTCAACATGGTAGAGAAAAAAAATAGTGAAGAGAAGAAAAAACAGCAGTGTGTATTTAATAATTAATTCTCACAGTGTCAAGTTTATACCGATAGTTGAGCAAGAAGACCAAGCCATTGACCTGAGACAATCATGTTGGAGTTTCCCACATTGGATGTGGAAGGAGCTGGTGGTCGGTTTATAAGTATGAGGGAAAACCTCATTTTATAAGCTAGGTTTTGGGATTAAGAAAGCCCAAGATCAACCAACATTGGTGTCAGAGCTAAGGCTAATTATTATTTATTGTCTTGTGTGATTAAATGGAGGAGTTATCAAATTCGATGATTAAGCTTACGCTTCAAATTATATCATTTGAAAGCCAAGAATGGAGGATATTCTCTTTTGTAAAGATTTGTATGATCCGATTGAGGGTGATACGGCCAAGCCTACAACTATGTCCACTACGGATTGGGTAAAATTAAATAGGAAGACAGTGGATCAAATTAGACAGTGGGTTGATCACACCATATTTCACCACGTTGCCCAAGAACTTAATGCACAGAGTTTATGGAAAAAAAAATTAGAGTCTATGTATGAGAGGAAGACAGTGCAGAACAAAGCTTTCTTGATTTGAAGTCTTGTGAACTTAAAATTCAAAGATGAGAATTCCGTTGTCGAGCACTTGAGTGACTTTCAGAATCTGGTAAATCAGTTGGCTACGATGAAGATGAATTTAGATGATGAATTTCAAGCTTTGCTATTATTGAGTTTTTTGCCTGATAGTTGGGAGACATTGGTTGTGTCACTTAGTAATTCAGCTCCCAATGGTAAGCTGACTTTGGAGATTGTTAAAGACAGCACGTTTAACGAGGAAGCCAGGTGAAAAGGTATAGGTACAGATCAGACACAGGCTCTTGTCACGGAGAACAGGGGTAGGAATCCGAACAGAGGGACTTGGAAAGAATCTAAAGATCATAGTAAGTCCAAGAACAACAGAGGCAAGTCATAGGTGAGAGGAGGTTTTTTATGCTATTATTGTAACAAGGAAGGCCACACGAGCAAAAATTGTAAAATTTATAAGAAAGACCAGAAATGGGGTAATACTGAGAAAAAGTCAGAAGACAAGAATACTACAGCTACAGTTTCTGAGGATGTGGTTGTACTCTCATTTGGAGATGAGGGGTGCATACATGTTACAGATAGTAATGTTGAGTGGGTTGTTGTCACGCCCCGACGTAACATAAATACAGAAAGCGTTTAATTTCTTTTATGGACCCATAGGTCACGATAGTGTGAAGGATCGATTCCGTCCCAAACATCGAACAATATGATAATTCAAAAATTAGAGTAAGAGAAATCAAGGTTTACAAAATTTTTCCAAGTTAATGATTATTATAGCACGCGATCATCTAAAGGCATAACCTGCCTTGTAACAAAATAATATCTATTACAGTAATCCTTATTACAAACTTGTCATAATATAAAGCAGTAATGACGAATTTCCTCTTCTCAGGTAGTTGTATTCAATTTGCATAATAGTACGTCCTGCCTGGTCATAACCTGAAAAGCCTAGACACGAATGTCCAGGGCGCATCAACGCCATCAGCTTCATGAAGCTGGTGAGTATTAAAAAAGCGTACTTATAATATGAGACATACTCTCTTACCATTTTCGTTTACAGGATTTACTCATTCAACAGTTTAGAAATATAGAAATGAATTCAAATTATAAAACAGTACGGATAAAGTCATGATCTTCAATAAAATATGTAACCGTGAATGGAATGATGCAACCATCTCATCTGACTCTTTTCTCTCAACCACACATCATCCAACTCTCTCGCTCCAATATCTTGAAATACTAAGGTGACCACATTATAGTACAGGGGAACCAGGGAGTGTCTAGTTTGCCTCACACTATAGTACACGGGTACCAGGGAGTGTCCAATTAGCCTCACACTTTAGCCATACCACATATGCCAGGGAGTGTCCAGTAGACTACACACTTTGGCGCTACCACGGGCGCCAGAGAGTGTCCAAGTCGACGTCACACACTTTAGCACTACCACGGGTGCCAGGGAGTGTCTAA
The DNA here is from genome assembly GCA_033977485.1 of Hydrangea macrophylla. Taxonomy (NCBI): domain Eukaryota; kingdom Viridiplantae; phylum Streptophyta; class Magnoliopsida; order Cornales; family Hydrangeaceae; genus Hydrangea; species Hydrangea macrophylla. The sequence goes on from CM066987.1 coordinate 14,826,216, forward strand.
TTTTGTCACCGTCGCATTTCACAGATACTCTGAACCATAACCTCAACATAACACACTATAGTACACAAATACCAAGGAGTGTCCAAAATAAAATCTTATCCACTTACTCTTTCCACTGACAATCACTCACCATGCATGTAAACTTGACTCACATGTATGTCATATAACTATATACAAAATGTAAATTACTGGGAAAGCAATAACCATGTACGTGCGAGAATAATCAAGCATCTAGGCCTTCCTCTTTAACATAGTATTACAATTTCGATTATGCTCTAGCATATTTACCAAATAGTACTTTAAAATTCCTTAAAACTTCTCCCAAACATTTACTTATAAGAAAACAGACAGAAGACAGAAAAGGTCGGGTCGCTCGCATGGGCTGCTAGCGCAATATGCCCTTTTTTGAATTTCTTTGTAAAATTTTCCAAACTGTCAGAATTTACACAGGTCGCTCGCACGAGTTGCTCGCGCGAGGCTCGTTTGTTCGTATCGCGCGCGCGAGTTAGTGTAGAAACTTCATCTTCTTCGTTTTTCTCCCTTGTTTCAGTTTGGGGTCTATTTTTGACCCATTTCAATTCCGAATGTAAACATAGCATATAGTATATGTTCTCTTCGTTTTTCCAAAAGGATTACAAATATAAGATCGAATCAATGTGAATCGAAACGTAGCTCTCGGATTCTACGAAAAACGGAGAGGTGACGAAACTAAGTTTGTAATATACGTCGCGATATGAATGAATTATGCTCTAATACTTTAACTGTAGCCTCTATGATATGTAATCTTTCATAATCATCTCTAAAAATGAATTTTGGTTAAGTTTGGAAAAAACATGCTTACAAACTTGAACTTCCATGGATAATTTCAACAATGGTGATTTCAAATTAAGGTAATACAACAGTAAAGAAGGATGAAATTACATTCTAAGTGTGTTGATAATACTTACTAAGATAAGAGCTAGGAGAAATTGTTGAGAAAGAACTTCAAATTAAGAAACCCAATTCAAGTTATGGCTATGGAGTTGAGAAGTTTTCTCTCTCTATAAAATTTCTGTAAATTCAATATCTCTCTGAACTCTCCCTTTTCTCTCTGCAAATTTAGTCTAAAATGAACTGAATGTGTGTTATGTGAGAATGCATGTGAGTTTATATAACACAATTCCAACTTGGAGCCCAAGCACCTTAAACTTTACACTACAAATTGAATTGTTTCAATTTTCTTAAATACATAATATACATATACACACATAATTATAGTATACCTATACATATATGATTTGTGAATAGGTGTAGGAGTCATTTAGGTCCATAGGGGTCAAATTAAAGTGTTTAGGTAAATAGCTTATGGCACAAAGTTAACTCACACAAAATTACATTATCCAAACAAGCTTAACCAATCATAAGTTACATTTAATGAACTAAAAGCAAGTGTCACATATGATTGGACGGGGAATCCCAATCTGTGGGAGTCCAACGCGGCGCGGACAATTTTCGAACATAAACTGGTATTTTCGCGGCGCGGTGATCACCACAAAAATACAGAAAAACTATATTAACGTAAGAAATGATTTTTTGGTTTCATAAAAATACAGTTTGAGTCAAAAGTAAATATTTTCACCGTTTTGAAAATACAGATTAACTCAGTTGTGAGTATTCTTGAAATGCGGTTAGGAACCATAACAAGCATTGTTCAAATTATGAAAATTAATGTTTGACCCTAATTAAAGAATTTTCATTGAAATGAAACAGGTAATACAAATAATGACATGGAAATTACATTTAATAAATAAATGAAAATATAGGTTGTTACATCCTTCCTCCCTTAAACAAGATTTTGCCCCCGAAATCTAGACTAACTAGTCTTGAAACAACTCTGGATACCTCTTCCTTATATCGACTTCGGCTTCGACTTCCCACGCGACTTCACTTTTGTCATGATGGTTCCACTAAACCTTCATCAACGGGATATCCTTATTTCTCAATTTCTTGATACTTTGATTCAAAGTTTTCACGGGCCTCTCCTTATAAGAACATTATGACTTATCTCAATGTCATCAAAACTAACCACATGTGAGGGATCTTGTATGTATTTTCTCAGCATATTAACATGGAATACATTATGAACCCCAGACATCTTTGGTGGCAGTGCGAGTTAATAAGCCACTTTCCTAACACGATCCAATATCTCAAGCAGTCCAACGAAACGTGGGGCTAACTTTCCTCTTTTGAGACCAAAATGCACTACTCCTCGATTCGGTGAAACCTTAAGAAATACGTGATCTCCGACGCTGAATTCCAAATCTTTTCGGCGTCGATCGGCATAACTCTTGTACCTGTTCTGTACGGTCCTCATCCTTTCCTTGACCAGAGAAATCTTCTCGTTGGTTTCTCTAACCAAATCTGGTCCCAACAACTCTGTGTCCCCAACCTCTGCCCAACACAACGGAGAACGACATGGTCGTTCGTACAATGCTTCGAACGGAGCCATCCCAAACTCGCATGGTAACTATTGTTATATGTGAATTCAACCAAAGGCAAATGCGTCTCCCAAGATTCTTTAAATAGATAACACAAGCCCTAAGCATATCCTCCATGATCTTATTAACACGCTCAGTTTGCCCATCTGTCTAAGGGTGAAAAGCAGTACTCATCTTGAGTGAGGTTCCTATAGCTTCTTGTAGACTTTCCCAAAATTCAAAAGTAAAATATGTGTCACGGTCTGATACAATCGACACAGGCACTACACTATAGAGGCGATTTTGTAACGGACAAGTTTTATGATTTGTAACGGGAATACTCGATCGTTACTAATTTGTAACGGATATATCCGTTACAAATAACGTACAAATGTTACTAATTGCCATTATTTTGGTTGGTTAATTTATGTAATGGGTGTATTTATATTTGTAACGTTTATATCCGTTACAAAATTTTCTAAAAAAAAATAAAAAATAAAAAGAATTTTAAGAAGGTAAAAGCATCGGGCTATAAAATAAAAAGTAGATCTAAACTAACCTTGTTCATAACACAAGAGAGAGGGAAGAGAAGGAGAAAGGGGGAAACACATCGCAGCCCAACCACCACCCATCGCAGCCCAACCACCACCTATCGCAGCCACGCCGCCGCCGCCGATCCGAGGCCGCCGCTGACCCATGGCCACCGTCAACCTCCTCTCGGTAAACACCCTTCAACTATTCCCTTCTCAGCTTTTCATTATTCGATTTAGGGTTTTGACTCTCCTCTCTCTCTCTCTCTCTCTCTCTCTCTCTCTCTCGCACTTTACTGAAACTTCTCTAGTTCTTTCCTTGATCAGCAGCATATTCTTCTCGCACGTACCAGCTATTTTGTTTTGAATTCGTTGTAGGAGTTGAATTTTCAGTAAATGTTACAGATTTTTGAGCTCGTTGTGGTATTTTTTTCTATTTAATTTTGTTATATTATTGTTCTTGGCTTTGCATACGAAGTTTGCTTGAATTGGATTTTGGGGATATTTGTTTTTAGGGCTTCCTTGTGTTGAATTCTCACAGAAAGAAAAATGGAACTTTAGAATTTTGACAGTATTATCCTGAGATGTTTTAGTTTCATGTATGTGGTGGCTTATTGGTGGAGTTTGTTGCATGGCTTTTATATTGTCAATTCCATGCTTATTCAGGTCTTGAAGTATTTTAAATTAGGATTTAGTAACTGGATGTTACTTTGTCCTTAAAGGCCAAGCAAACCTTTTGGTATGTTAAACAGATGGATTCTATTTTCGTCTTGCTGGTAAAAAAATTTAGTTGTGTAACTTAGGAATATATTTAAAGTTCTTAAAAATAAAATGTGTTTCCTTCAATTTATATGATTGAACTACTTACACTTCAGATGCATTTTGTTCTTGCAATTCACAGTTAATTAGACAATATATCAATTCCATGTTCTGTTATATGCTAACCAATGGTTTCAATCATTGGAAGATTAATTTCTTGATCACTTGATTTAAGGAGGTTTGAGAGAATTCCAGGTACGTTTAGAATTAAGTGAATCTCATTTCAGTTGCAAGACTATATGTAAGCCATCTATTGTAATTTTGTAAGTACACCTCGACAACCAGATCTTTTGCGGTTCATATTTAGGATTTTGAGGATATTAGCTAAACATCAAAATTTTGGTACAGTTGAGCTAGTTCAATCTGTGTGCATATGGAATTGATTCATTTTATTAGTTGTAAATTGTAATATTTGTCTGCTGCTAGTTGGAATAAATGGCAATCTTCTGCCCTAAAGGGTTGCTTTTCAATTTTTATCTACACATGTTTTAAGTGAAACACTTGTTTGTTTGTTTTTGTACCTTTTCTCCCCCTTAAGCCTGGTGTACATAGGCCAGACATTCAATTTTGTTTGGAAAACTCTGCACATTATTGGGTGGATATACAAAAAAAAAAAAGGAAACTAGATACCAATTAGTAAAGAGAATCTTTATCTCTTTTACCATTTTTGTCAAACATTTGAAAATACATGTTGTGTACTTTTGAGAAATTATGGGTATTGGTGTTCTTGTCCAATTGTGGTCCAAAATTATCGAGTGGCATTCTTGATAATTTGATAAAATCCCAGGTTGGTTTTAAATTGGTAGCTTCATAAATAAAGTCTTCTGGTTCTGGGTACTGGCCAAAGCTCATTAGTCTTCAATCCCACTTTATAAATAAAGTCATCTAGCTGTTGTATTCTCCTAAGACAACACCACTATCTTACAAGAGAGAGAGAGGAGAGAGAGAGAGGGCATAACACATTTTTTGTTCTACTGTTGTATTCACAATCTTTCACGTTTTTGTTCTGCTCATATTTAGATATATAGTTCAGCTAACACAGTTTTCCCACCGTAAGTCTATAAGAATGCCAATGTTGACAGTTCTTAAGCTTCACTGTTATGAGGTCATAACCTCAGCTTCCATGGTCTCAATATCTCAAGTTATACGTTGGAGGTTGGAACCCCCCCCCCCCCCTCTCTCTCTCTCTCTCTCTCTCTGGTATTGGTGCTGCTTGCATGTTATTAATTTCATTTTCTGACATAGGAGCTAATCAAGCAAGGGGGATTTTCTAAAATTTGCAACAGAGAAGTTTGGGAAGGATAACCATGAAATTGCAAAGTAAGAATAATTCTTTGTCATCATTGTTTCTGTTGGGTAATTATCATTGATTGATGTTTTAAGCTATCAAGTGTGTAGCATAGTTTATGTATACTTCTGTTTGAGTGGTTTAGTTTTTTAAGATTATTTTGTAGTGCTGAAGCTTTCATATATCTGCAATGTTGTATTGTTAGTTTAAATGTATCAGTAAAGGGTCTGTGACTCTGTTGGTTTTGCGGATTTAGTTAAGGAAAAGTGAAAGGAAAAGAAAATGCTAAGAAAAAGCATTTACCTAGTGTTTTCTCTCGCGTTTCCTCCATGCTTAAATGACATTAGGAATTCAAGAGCTACAAAATTATCACTGGAACTTGAATAAAGAGGAAGAGAAGTGACTTACAAAACTGAAAATTTTAATTTGTTTTCATCCTATTTTCTTTTCTAACCTTTTTTACTAGTTATTTTCCTTATTAAGCAAACAAAGAAAAGTGTTTTACACCATGTTCCCAATAAATCCCTAAACCAAACACCGCCTAGATGGAACAAGAGTTTTTGGGTTGAGTATTGCAGCATTCGGGTTGATACACATTTCAGATTGATTGTGTCTCAGGATGAAATGTGGTCCACTGATGGGTGTCCAGGTTATTTAATTGCTTGGTTAAGCCGTTGCTTTCATTTGCACATTAGTAGCATGGATTGACCAGTAAAAACACCAGTACGATGCAAGCAGTACCTCATGAAGAGGAGGAATGACACGAGTTTTTGGTACCTATATCATTGAGGTGATTTGGTGATTCGGTATTTGAATTGCATATAATGGTGTTCACATGTAAATCGTTTGACAGATGTTCTTCCCTATCCTCTACGACGTGTGTCCAATTTTATCTGAGATTACATTAGTGCTTGGGGTTTGAATCTCATCTAGTAGAAAATCCTCACATGTGGTTACTTGAATTTGCATTGTGACCGGTTCCTTATGGTCGAATTATGTGCTAGGCAGTCCCAAAAGGTGTTAGCTTCTCATTCATGGTACGTATTTATAGAGGTTTATCAAAGGTTAACATAGGTTCCCAATTGGAGTTTCTTGGTCAATATCTCTCGCATTTATAAGTAGTCTAATGGTATGGAACTTGGAAAATGGTCACTATTTTGGGAATTCTTTCAGGGTGGGGGTGGGGGTGGGGGTGGGGGTGGGAGCTGATCATTCATGATTACATGAATTTGGAAAGGAAATAAGTAGTCATGTCTTCTTGGTTGTTGATACTTTGCTCTAAAATCGTTAACTAAACTTTTTCCAAGCATTTGGCTGCTATGTGGGTGACAGGTGCTGGTACGTGTCTAAGCATTCATGGAACTAAGGACACGGGGACCTGAATCCATTGGTGTTCTTAATGAAAGTTGTACTTTATTTCATAATCTATCTACCCTTAAAATTTCAGAACCTAATCCCAAACTGTTTGGGAGATATGACCTGAAAACAGTAGTTAAAATAAACCCAAAACAGTTTTCTGGCAGCTTGCAGTAGCTGTAGTATTTAGGCCATAGCTCATCACTCACAAATGAAAATCATTCCAAATTTATTGTTCTGGAAAGAATATTTCTAGGCCTATAACTTTGTAGTTTTGAGAGCTTGATGATTCATTCATCTTTTTGACTAAAAACAGATTGAAAGTAGAGAGTCCAGAATTAAAGTAGCAGTCTTTCAGATTGTCACAGTCTTAGTAAAATGAACTTTTCTCCTCACTCGGGACTTCAACTCATGCCCCGTTTGCGGCTGCTGAAAGATAACTTGAAGATCTATAATATTGTAATTTTGAGAAAGGACTTAAACTGATTTCATCTAAGGTGAAAATGGCCAGAAAGTTAGATGGACATCCAAATCCGAAATAGTATATTTGAACAGATTAGCTTGAGTTCTTCCCACCCTTTTTAAACCCATTTATAACTCATCAAATTAAGAATAGAACAACATTGAAATATAGTAGACATGTTGTATGATGCTCGTGGAGATTGTACTACGCTTCATATACCATGCTTCTGGAGTTATGTTATGGCATGCTTGAACTTGTCATACTTCTTGCTTCAATATGTTAGTGCTATGACACTACACCATATAGGCGATTTTGTAACGGACAAGTTCGCATTCGAGGCCCATTGTGCTTATGAAATTTAATATAGAGGGGGCCGCCTTTGAAAGTCCGCATGAGGCCTTAGGAAAAATTAGGAATCTCAGGGCCGACCCTGGATTAGTGTAGAAATGTTTGTGGTTTAGTGGAACGGTGGGAATGGGTAAGGATACATTTTGTACTTGGGGAACCAATTGTCATGCAAAAAAAAAATCTCCATACAATATCACACAAGAATTGAGGTGTAGAGAGACTGAATCTGCAAGCAAGGAGGAGTAGAATTCATATTTTATCCTCAAAGGTAAGGGGGATAAAGAAAAAACAGCCACACCTATGTGGTAGATTGACCATGTAGAAATAAACAAGTCTTCATTGCAACTGAACAATACACATAACTGGAAGCACTTGAGAAGTTGTCTTGTGAAATCTTATCAGTTTTTCTTTTTTCCTTTGACTAATTTGTTAAATTAAACCCTTAGTATCAGTTATCACTTATCCCCTACTGAAATGTTAACGTGACTGTTTCCGTGGAACTATTTTTGTGCAATGTTGCTGGTGCTGATGAAAATGTGAAAGCCTCAGAAAGGTTTGAAATTCAACTCTGTTATATAGACTTTGCTGGAAACAAGCAACAAGTTTTTATTTGATATGGTTGGGGATTGTGTGATCAGGTGTTGAATTTGGAGGGATATTACAAGATCTTGCTAGAGTTCTGGTCAAGTTTCTTTTCTAGATTTTTTTTTCACTTTTTTTTTAATTCAAATTCTTATATGTTTAGTGAGAACACTATCAAACATGCTTTGATTCTGAAAAATTAGTTAACATTTAACAAAACATGGGTTGTTGGGATGTTTTAAGCTCTATTTTGGAGCTGAAAATTTGAGCAAAGAGGGAGGGAGGGTGGTTTGTGGTGTTGGTCATGAAAGAGAGATTTGGTGAGTAACTATGAATTTAGTTTGCAATCTATGTTTTAATGAGGGAAAAAAATCCTTTTTGAACTAGAACTAAATAGCTTGAGTACAAGTTAAGTAAGGCAACCATGGGAATACCTCAAAAGGAAAAGAATAAAATCAAATCAAGGATGCTGGAAGTGCTTCAAACACTATAGTTAACCAATCCATAGAGAAAACTATTTCACTGAAAATCCCGACTCACGCAAAGCATCCAGTGGTTGGATTATCTTTCACTTTGAATTTCAAAATATCTGTTACAGGTAGTTTACCCATATCTAGGAGCAAAAGTTACTGTGGAGCAAAAGTTGTTTTGAGCTGTTTTTGCTTTGAATTCCACTCCTTCTCAAATCACTTCTTAAAGTAGCAGTATTCATACTTAGCCATGGTTAAAACCTCACACATCAGTCCTATATGTTTTATGCAATCTTGCTCCTTTTTGCTCGCTTTTTTTTTAATTTTTATTTTTATAGTGCTTTTTCTTTTTACTGTGTATGGAGCTAAAGGTCTTCAAGTCTAATCAAAATCAATACGAGTATGTACCCGTTCTTCTTCTAGATTCTAACTTGAGAATTTTATGGAATTATAGTATTAAAGCACTTGTATATGCTATCTGATACATAGGAGGAACAATTGAGACAACATAAATAGAATTCTGCTATTGTTCTGTAAATTAAAAGTTTGCTCGTATTATTGCATTGAGTCATAGTGATGACGACCCTTTAGTTAAAGTTCATTTAAGAGACTAGATTTATTTGTCCAGTGACATATGCATTGCATCTTATTACAGTGGATTGTTGACATGAAATCTTTCTGAACTTTAGAGCCTATTTTGGTTTAGCTGAATGGGTTGAACATGATTCGATTTTATACATTCCTATATGGCCTCTTATGCCAATAGTTCGTTTCTGCACTTCATTATTGCTGAGTTTAGTAAAATAGCTCCCTAGAATATGAGATTCTCGAGTAAGTCATCGTAGTCGTACTCTTGGTGAATATATTCAATTAGCTCAATACACGTAAATATAAATTCTTTTATTGTAATCGAGAAGGCCAAGAATTTAGCATTGGTTTAAAGTTTGTTTATGAATAACTATAGATTTTGACAACTATTATGTTCAATATTTGGCACTTGCACATTTAGGTTATTCCATTGTTTTGAGTTATGAATTTGAAAATTTCAACATTAACTTTGTGTAGGTATTTCAAACAAGATTTTTAAATTGGGTGTGATCGCAAACAATATGGTGAGTTTCACATTGACTTCCCTTTTTTATTAAAATAATTTAATTATTATTCTTTTGTGATTTCTTTTTCTAACATCATCGTTGATTATGGAGAAAATAGGGTGGTGATAATCCAAGGACAGTGAAGATGGAAGAGGTTGAAGCAATTGTAATAAGTTAAGTTGATGAACTTGGCTTATGGACATAAAGAGATTTGTGCATTTTATCTTTTTTGAGTTAATTTCATGTGTAAGATGTAATGTAATTAAACTATTGACTTGGGCTATGGACAAAGATTTGTACGATGAAACATTTTATATTCTACTTATATTTGGTATAGATTGAGCTTGTTATTTTTGTGTATGGATTTTTGTGCTTGTTAATTAGGTGAAAAAAATATAATAAATAAATTGTGAAGCATTTCAAATAATTATTATTTTTTTATTTGTAATTACAATTTGTAACGGATATATCCGTTACAAAATCCGTTACTAATTTTATGCATTTTTGGAAATTAGTAACAGATATAACCGTTACTAATTCGTTAACAACCGTTAGTAATTTTTTCAAAGAATCAAAAAAGTTGGATATTTATCCGTTACTAAACTAATTTGTAACAGGTATAACCATTACAAAAATTTTATTAGTAACGGGAATATTCGTTACAAAAATCTGTTACTAATTAGTAACGGGTATATCCGTTACCAACATCCGTTACAAATTTGCAACGCCCTATTTGTAACGGGTATATCCGTTACAAATAATTTTTGTAACGGATATTCCCGTTACAAATCGGGTCATATGGTGTAGTGAGGTGCACCGTGGAGTCGGTCAACTTATTGTATGTACATCCGACTCATCTTTTCTACTAGGTATATCATACTATAGGCAATAAAAATGAGTAGACTTCGTCAATCGTTCCTCAATTACCCAAATGACATCATGATTCTACTGTGACCGAGGTAATCCAGCTACAAAATCCATGGTTATGTGCTCCCACTTCCAACCTGGAACAGGCAAGGGTTGTAACAATCCCAAGGGTTTCTGATGTTCGGCTTTGAATTGTTGACATGTCAAACACTTAGATATGAATTCGGCTACATTCTTTTTCATACCTTTCCACCAGAAATTTCTCTTCAAATCTTTCTACATTTTTGTTCCTCTCGAGTGAACTATAAATCTTGACTTATGTGCTTCTTCCAGAATATCCTTTCTCAAATTTTCACAATCGGGTACACATAATCTGTCCCTGCATCTGTATCCTCCATCAATCCCCACTTTCCATTCTGTCGGATCTTTCTCTGACATCTTCACATACTATGTTTGAAATTTTTTATTTTTTTTTCTGTGCTTCGATAATGCAGTCAATAAGAGCAGGCTGTAGGATAAAGTATCCAAAAAAGTTTCCCTTCTCCTTCCTCAATACTCTGCACATCAAACTCAACTAATGTCTCCAATGCCTATCATTCTCTAATCATCAAGGAGGTAATTGTTTCCCGAGTTTGCCGACTCAAAGCATCAGCGACCACATTAGCTTTACCAGGGTGGTATTCTAACGTGAAGTCATAATCTTTAATCAACTCCAATCTGCATTGCCTCATGTTCAACTCTTTCTACATGAACAAATATTTAAGACTCTTGTGATCAGAGAACAAATCAAACTTCTCACTGTAGAGATAGTGTCTCCAAATCTTGTGTGCAAATACCACTGCAGCCAATTCCAAATCATGGGTAGGGTAGTTCAACTCATTCGACTTCAGTTGTCTAGATTCATAGGCGATAACTCTACCCTCTTGCATAAGTACACATCCTAATCCTTCATATGACATGTCACTAAAGATAGTGAATTTCTCATCAGGCTTGGGTATAGCTAGTACCGATGCTGTGGTGAGTCTCTCTTTCAAATCTAGAGAGGTGCCCTCATGTTTCTCTATCCACTCAAATTTCTGAGCTTTCTTAGCCAGTCCGGTCAATGGTGCTGCTATCTTGGAGAATCACTCAACAAACCTCCGGTAATAACCCGCGAGTCCAAGGAAACTCCTAACCTCCGTAGGGTGGTCGGCCTAACCCAGTTCGATACAGTATCTATCTTGGATGAATCCACCAAAATTCTTTGAAATGATACCTTGTGTCCCAAAAATTTTACTTATTGCAACCAGAACTCGCACTTACTGAATTTGGTATACAAGCGATGGTCCTTGAGCGTCTGCATGGTAATCCGTAGATGTTGTTCGTGTTCTTCCCTTGACTTAGAATAGATCAAAATATCATTTATCAAGACGATGACAAACTGATCCAAATAAGGCTTGAACACTCTGTCCGTTAGATCCATAAACACTTTCGGGTCATTCGTCATTCCAAACAGCATCACCCAAAACTTATAGTGACCATATCTAGTTCTGAAGGCAGTCTTAGGCATATCTTCCTTCCGTACCCTCAACTAATGATATCCTGACTGTAGATCTATCTTGGAGAATATTGTAGCTCCCTATAGTTGATCAAATAAATCATCAATCTGAGGTAAGGGATACTTCTTCTTGATAGTTACTCGGTTCAATTATCTGTAATCGATACACAGCCAAAGTGTTCCGCCCTTCTTCTTCACGAATAACACTAGTGCTCCCCAAGGTGATGTACTTGGATGTACAAAACCCAAGTTCTCAAGCTATTGAACTTGTTCTTTTAATTCCAACAGTTCAGCAGGGGCCATTCTGTAGGGAACTTTAGTGATCAGTGCGGTGCCTGGTATAAGTTTGATACAAAACTTTATACTTTTCTCGGGCGGTAAACCAGAAATGTCTTGAAATACTTCCTCGAAGTCCTTGACTATAGGCATAGATGACACTGTCATTTCTGTACTTCTGACTTCGATGTTAGCTAAACATCTTGTGAGGAACATATTTGCCAAAGGATTACACTGGAAATCAAAGGGTTGATTCCTGTTGACAGAGAATGTAATTCTCTTCCTCACACAATCCAGCTTCGCTTGATTCGAGCGAGCCAATCCATCCCTAGGATTATGTCAAACTCCTTCATCGATAGAACAATCATCCTAGTAGGGATCTCACAGTCTCCTAGTCGTAGGGGACAATCCTTGCACATATGTCCTAACTTGACGGTGGCTCCTAATGGTGAGGTAGCCTTCAAAGCTTTCTCTAAATGGTAAGGTAGGATACCCAATCTTGGAATAGTCTTAACAGATATGTATGAACGTGAAGCACCCGTATCAAATAAATCTTTAACATGGGAGTTAAACAAAGTTAATGTACCTTCTACCGCTTACTGATCGGGTTGTTCTTCTTCATAGTTCCCCTATTCATAAACCATCTCATCATACCCAGCAACATCAGGAATAATGGCATTCAACCATGTCTGACCCTGTTGACCATAAGTCACTTGTTTAGGAGCAGTGTAGAACTTGCTGATGTGATCGAGTTCACCACAGTTATAACAGACTATATTTGGTTAGAAGATGTGCTTGGGTGCCTTGCAGTCTCGAGCCAAATGACCAGGGTTACCACAGTTAAAACATTTCCCAAAACTACTCCCATCTCCCTACTCGGGGCTAAGTCGGATAGGTGATAGCTTGGGGAGCGAACCGAGATAGTCTTTTAAACTGGGTAGTGTATTCCTGCACAGATTTAGTCCCCTGAGTCAGATCCATAAATTCCCTCTCCCTCCTGCGCCTCTCAATAGACGGGAAATACTTTTTCAAAAATCTTCCTTTGAATATAGTCCAAGTCATCCCCATAGCAGCTTCATTTTTTATGGTGGCTATTACTGAGTCCCACCAGTCTACCGTAGCATCGGTTAGTTGAAATGTAGCTAACCTCTTCTTTTCCAATTCATTACACTAAACTGCATCGAACATGCAGTCCATCTGTCTCAACCACTGTTCAGTTTTTTAGGGTTTTGCGATTCCTGTAAACTATTCGGGCCTTAATGCACAGAATCTCTATAGCAGTTTATCCCTCGTTTGGCGATCATGTCAATTTTGATTCGGATTTCCAATCCTCTCGAGACGTCTGAAAAATGCCTCAAACATTCCCATGGGATCAGCAGCTAAAGGTGCCTCCTCAATTTCTCCTTGGTCTCCCAGCCATTCTATACACATCATGATGATAAAAAATGACAATTACAATAATTACAACAATGCAATAAACAGTTTAGGCAACAACAACATCAAAAAGTGTATTTCTATATGTATAACTTATCGTCAAGTAGATACAAAAAGATCTGATCAGTCCAATGCGTACCCTATCTATATGGGTTAGGACGTACATCGTCTATGCAAGAGTTAATGCCAAAAATGGGGTCATTGACCTACACTCAGATGCATGTAATTACAGTTGCAAAAAGAGATAGGGTTATGAGTCAATATAGTTAATATGTAAAAAGTAGATAGGGTTATGAGTCAATATAGTTAATATGTACAAAGTATATCTCGATCATTAGTCATCTCAATAAGCGGCCATCAACAAATCCAGTGAGTCAACGGGATGAAATCACTGAACTTGGAATGGCCCTACCACATCAAAATCACCACTCTATGAGGCGGGTGATGGAGCATGCCCCGGAGCATCTGCCTTGACCAACATCTCCCTGGGTAGATCTAGTATAAGTGCCAGCCCCTTCTCGAGGTCAGCAACAAAGTCATCTAGACCCATACCATTCTCCTCCTCATCATCATCATCAGCATCCATAATAAAAGGAGCCAAATGAACAACTCCTCCATCAATATCCTCAGCGAAAGAAACTACCGACTGTTCCTCGGGAACAACCAGTGGGGGCATATCTAGTTGTACAAGGTGAGTATGCACAATCAGAATCTATAGAGAGATGTAAAAGGCATCGCAATTAATCAGTCGAACCGTATCTAACAATACCAGTCGCTGAGCCTCTATGAAGTACAAAAGCTCCAAACGAATGCGAGGCAAATCAACCAACCCTACTATATAAACCTGGTGCCAGAACTTTAGCTCCACTGCTGTCGTCGCCCTCTGCTCGATCACAACATGGTATAGTCGAGCAGAATCCGAAACTACCGCACCCTGGGTAACCCAATGTCCTCCAAATGAGTCTGGTATGAAAAGTGGCAGAACTGGATCCATCAAAAGGCACTAAATTATATCAGGACTAATCTTAAAAAAGATAATCTTTCCGGGTTTGTCCTCCTGTCGTATCATCGGGTGTACAAAACTTAAGATAACAGAATGTGGAATCAGGTCTATACTGGTAAACCCTAACTTGGCTAAACTGTTATAAGATAACCTGGCTCTGATACCACTAAATCCTGTCATGCCCCGACGTAGCATAAATAGGGAAAGCGTTTAATTTCCTTTATGGACCTGTAGGTCGCGACAGTTTGAAGGATCGATTCCGTCCTAAACGTCAAATAATATGATCATTTAAAATCAGAGTAAGAGAAATCAAGGTTTACAAAATTTTTCCAAGTTAATAGTTATTACAGCACCCGATCATCTAAAGGTACAACCCGCCTTGTAACAAAATTGTTGGCCCAAATATGGAAACCTTAGAGGGAGGGTGAATAAGGTTTTAGCGGAAAATAAACCTTTTAAAATTTAATTGCAAACTAAACACAATCACAAACAATAAAGTAAAGAGAGAAGGGAAGAGACACTTGCAAACAGAGTTTTCAAGTGGTTCGGCAATCTGCACACCATGACCTACATCCACCCCTCAAGAACACCTTTTGAGGATTCCTTTATCAACCTACTTACAGGTGTAGATTAAACCATTACAAGGGCCTTCAATCTCTCCCAAAGAAGAATACCTCTTCTATGCACACAAGGGTTACTAACCCTCACTCTTTACAAATGATGATTTGGGTACAAATGATAACTCTCTCTCTAGAGTGGATAATACAATTAAAAGCTCTTACAACTACTCCTTAATGAGTAGATAATACAATTGAAAGCTCACTACAATTTACTCTCTCAAAAATTACAATTGAAATCTAGAGCAAATTGATTTTTCACTTAAACTAGGACTCAAATGGGAATGATAATTAAATAAGATGTTTTAATGATTTGGTTAATGTTCCCTCTTGTTTATAACCCTTAAAAACATCCCTATATATAGCTTTTGAAATATTATAGCCGTTGGGAGTGGTTGGGGTGTAAAAACAATTTTTGGAGAGTTAAAAAACTAGCCGTTAGTGCATTCTATGCAGTCCAATCGACTGCATCGAAGATTCAGTCGACTGGGAATTTTATATCAGAAAAAAGACATTCTGTATGAAATCCAATCAACTGAACAGTGTTTCAAGTCGACTAATTTTACAATCCAGTCGATTGGACATGAAATTTTTCAGTTGACTGGATTCTGCTGGTTTTTGGCAGACTGACACCTCTTCACTAAAACGGCCATAACTCCCTCTACAAAACTCGTTTTTGCGATCCGTTTGAAGATTCAGAAACTAGTTTCAAATAGCTTTCCAACCATATAAAATCAACATCTAGTTCCTTACCAATTAGATCAAGTTTGGCTTTAAGGTTGACCTATCTGTGCAATGGTCTTTGTTTTTTACTTAGCCACTTGAAAACTTTTGTGAAATGAATTTAATTGAGTGGTCAAGTATGTTTAGGTCCTTGAAAGTATTTTAAAGTGTAATAGAAAGGATCCTAAAGTATAATTAAAGTTATTGATTAAAATGCTTACAAGTAAATCCTAGTCTTCAACCAAGAATAGAAAAATCTTCAAGTCTTCAAGCCTTCAAGCTTGATCCTTGTTGAGCTCCATCACTCTTGGGCATCACCATATGCTATCTTATAATCTCAAACACATTTAGAACATTTAAGAATATAATTCAAGAGATTAGCACAAATGAAAATGACCAGATAATAGTTTAGAATAGAACAATTACCAACATGCTATTATCAATAGATTTGTCATCATCAAAACAAATATAAATAATGCCTTAAATAAATTCAAGGCTAACAAAAATATTATCTATTGCAGTAATCCTTATTACAAATTTAGTTCATAATATAAAGCAGTAATGACGAATTTCCTCTTTTTAGGTAGTTGTATTCAATTTGCATAATCGTACTGTCCTGCCTGGTCATAACCTGAAAAGCCAAGACACGAATGTCCAGGGTGCATCAACGCAATCAGCTTCATGAAGCTGGTGAGTATTAAAAATGCGTACTTATAATGTGAGACATACTCACTTACCATTTTCATTTACAGGATTTACTCATTCAATAGTAAAGAAATATAGAAATGAATTCAAATTATAAAACAGTACAGATAAAGTCATGATCTTCAATAAAATATGTGTCCGTGCATGGAATGATGCAACCATCTCATCCAACTCTTTTCTCTCAACCACACATCATCCAACTCTCTCACTCCAGTATCTTGAAAGACTAAGGTGACCACACTATAGTACATAGGTACCAGGGAGTGTCCAATTTACCTCACAGAGTACACGGGTACCAGGGAGTGTCCAATTAGTCTCACACTTTAGCCATACCACAGATGCCAGAGAGTGTCCAGTAGGCTACACACTTTAGCGCTACCACGGGCGCCAGGGAGTATCCAAGTCAGCATCACACACTTTAGCACTACCACAGGTGTCAGGGAGTGTCCAATTTTGTCACCGTCGCATTTCACAGGTACTCTGAACCATAACCTCAACATAACACATTATAGTACACAAATACCAGGGAGTGTCCAAAACACAATCTTATCCACTTGCTCTTTCCACTGACCATCACTCACCATGCATGTAAACTTGGCTCACATGTATGTCATATAATTGTATACAAAATGCAAATTACTGGGAAAGTAATAACCACGTACGTGCAAGAATAATCAAGTATTTAGTCCTTACTCTTTAACATAGTATTACAATTATGATTCTGCTCTAGCATATTTACCAAACAGTACTTTAAAAATCCTTAAAACTTCTTCCAAATAGTTCCTTATAAGAAAACAGACACAAGACAGAAAAGGCTAGGTCGCTCGCGTGATATGCCATTTTTTGAATTTTTTTTTAAATTTTCCAAACTGTTAGAATTTACACAGGTCGCGCGTGCGGGCCGCTTATGCAAAGGGTCGCTCACGCGGGCTGCTTTCGTGAGGCTCGTGCACACAGGTCACGCGCGCGAGTTAGTGCAGAAACTTCATATTTTTTGTTTTTCTCCCCTGTTTTAGTTTTGGGGTCTGTTTTTGACCCATTTCAATTTCGAATGTAAACATAGCATATAATATATGGTTCTCTTAATTAATGTAAATCGAACCATAGCTCTCGAATTCTACAAAAAATTGAGAGGTGACGAAACTTCATTTGTAATATACGTCGCGATATGAATGAATTAGGCTCTAATACTTTAACCGAACCTCTATGATATGTAATCTTTCATAATCATCTCTAAAAATAAATTTTGGTTAAGTTTGGAAAAATCATGCTTTCAAACTTGAACTTCCATAGACAAATTTAACAATGGTGATTTCAAATTAAGCTAATACAACAGTAAATAAGCATGAAATTACATTTTAAGTGAGTTGATAATACTCACTGAGATAAGAGGTAAGAGAAATTGTTGAGAAAGAACTTCAAATTAAGAAACCCAATTCAAGCTATGGCTATGGAGTTGAGAAGCTTTATCTCTCTATAAAATTTCTGTAAATTCTATATCTCTCTGAACTCTCCCTTTTCTCTCTACATATTTAGTCTAAAATGAACTGAATGTGTGTTATGTGAGAGTGTATGTGAGTTTATATAACACAATTCCAACTTTGAGCCCAAGCACCTTAAACTTCACACTATAAATTGAATTGTTTCAATTTTCTTAAATACATAATATACATATACATACATAATTACAGTATACTTATACGTATATGATCTGTGAATAGGCGTAGGAGTCATTTAGGTCCATAGGGGTCAAATTAGAGTGTTTGGGTAAATAGCTTATGGCACAAAGTTAACTCATACAAAATTGCATTATCCAAGCAAGCTTAACTAATCATTTGTTGCATTTAATGAACTAAAAGCAAGTGTCACGTATGATTGGATGGGGAATCCCAATCTATGGGAGTCCAACGCAGCGCGAACAGTTTTCGAACCTAAACTAGTATTTTCACAGTGCAGTGATCACCACAAAAAAATAGAAAAATTATATTAACGTAAAAAATAATTTTCTGGTTTCATAAAAATACAGTTTGAGTCAAAAGATAATATTTTTACCGTTTTGAAAATACAGATTAACTCAGTTGTGAGTATTCTTGAAATGCGGTTAGGAACCATAACAGTAATTGTTCAAATTATGAAAATTACTGTTTGACCATAATTAAAGAATTTTCATTGAAATGAAATAGGTAATACAAATAATGACATGGAAATTACATTTAATAAACAAATGAAAATGTAGGTTGTTACAATTGTTGATACAGCCGCCTCCTACCATGCTACTCCTAGGAGATAGTTCTTTACTTCGTACAAAGTCGATGACTTTGGTACTATGAAGATGGGTTATACCAGCTATTCTAAGATTGAGGGGATATGTGACGTGTGAATTCGGAATAGCCTAGTTGCACTTTGACATTAAAGGATGTTTAACATATTCTTGATTTACGGTTAAATTTGACTTCTGGTGTTGCACTAGATAAAATGGGTTATGATAACTATTTTGGAAGTCGAAAGTGGAAACTCACCAAAGGGCCCCTAGTTGTTACAAAATGGGAACTTTGTTGTACTATGTACAATTTTCATGTGAAGGTCTGTTCAAGCAGGCTCAATGCAATTGAGGATAAGTCTTCACTAAATTTATGGCATAGATGGTGGGCACACATGAGTGAGAAAGGGTTGCAAATTCTGGCAAAGAAGTCCTTCATTCCCTTTGCCAAAGTTACAGTTCTTAACCCTTTATTGCTTATTTGGTAAGCACCATAGAGTTTCCTTTCATGCTTCTAGTATAAAAAAAAAAAAAACCAAGTTGCTTGATATGGTTTATTTTGATGTTTGTGGTCCCATTGAGGTAGAGTCTTTGGACGAAAATAAGTATTTTCTTACTTTTATTGATGATGCTTCACGTAAAGTGTGGGTGTATTTTTTGAAAACAAAAGACCAGGTCTTTCAGCATTTTCAGAGGTTCGATGCCATGGTGGAAAGAGAGACAGGAAAACCTTTGAAGTGCCTTCGTACTAATAACGGGGGAGAGTACACATCAAAAGAGTTTGAGGCATATTGTGCAAGTCACGGTATACGGCATGAGAGGACAGTTCCATATACCCTACAGCACAATGGTGTGGCCGAGAGGATGAACCGCACTAGAGAGAGTCAGATGCATGTTACGAATGGCTAAGCTGCCTAAGTCATTTAGGGGTGAAGCAGTTTGCACAGCTTGTTACTTGTTTAACAGGTCTCCTTCAGTTCTTTTAGATTTTGAGATTCCAGAGAAGGTATGGACTGGTGGTGATATTTCATTCTCTTATTTGAGGGTGTTTGGGTGCAAGGCATTTGCACATGTTGCTAAGGAGCAGAGATCTAAGCTTGATGATAAAGCTACTCTATGTATCTTTGTTGTTATGGAGATGCAGAGTTCGAGTACAGGTTGTGGGATCCAGAAAATAAGAAGGTGATCAGAAGCAGGGATGTGATTTTTCACGAGCATTAGACTTTGGCAGATTTTGAGAAACCTACACAGCCTAGAGCGAGTAGTGCTCCAGACCTCACAATAGTTCTTTCCACATCACAGGGTACCACAAATGGGGGAGAAGTACAGGATGAGCCAGTTATAGATGTTCCAGAATTTGGGGATGATGATGATGTGCCAGATACAGAGGGTTTTCACCAAATATTGCAATACCTCAAGTCAGGAGATCGACTAGAGAGCATAGACCATTAGTCAGGTATTCCAGTTCTGAGTATATTTTGTTTATAGATAAGGGGGAGCCAGAGAGTTTTTAGGAAGTTCAGACTCACAAAGATAGAGGCAGTTAGGTATAGGCTATGCAACATTAGATGAATTCCCTGCATAAGAACAATACTTATGAGTTGGTTGATCTTCCTAAGGGCAGAAAAGTGTTGAGAAATAGATGGGTGTTCAAGTTGAAGAAGGATGGTGACAAACTACTAAAGTATAAGGCTCGTTTAGTTGTCAAGGGCTTCGGGTAGAAGTATGGTGTTGACTTTGATGAGATTTTCTCACTGATGGTAAAGATGAGTTCTATTCGAGTGGCTTTGGGTTTAGTGGCTAGCATAGATCTTGAACTTGAGCAGCTAGATGTGAAGACTGCCTTCCTTCATGGTGATTTGGAGGAAGAGATTTACATGGTACAGCCAGAGGGATTTGAAGTTAAGGGGAAAGAGCACCAAGTTTCCAAATTGAAGAAGAGTCTCTACAGCCGTAAGCAAGCTCCGAGACAGTGGTACAAGAAATTTGATTCATTTATGGTGGGTCATGGGTTCAAGAGAACCGCTACAGATCAGTGTGTTTATATCCAGAAGTTTCCCGATGGTAATTTTGTTATGCTTTTGTTTTATGTTAATGATATGCTTATTATTAGGCAAGATGCTAATATGATTCGCAAGCTCAAAGGAGAGTTGTCCAAGTCCTTTGATATGAAGGACTTAGGCCCAACATGACAGATTTTGGGTATGAATATTGTTCATGATAGGAAAGCCAAGAAGATATGGTTGCCACAGGAGAAATATGTTGAATGGGTGCCTGAAAAGTTCAACATAAGAGATGCTAAGCCAGTTAGCACTCCTCTTGCGAGTCATTTTAAGCTAAGTAAAAGCTTGTGTCCCTCTACCCAAGAAGGAAGAGAAGAAATGGAAATTGTTCCTTACTCCTCGGTAGTAGGGAGTTTATGTATGCGATGGTCTGTACACGGCCAGATATTGCTCATGCAGTGGGTAGTGTGAGTAGATTTCTTTCCAATCCCGGAAGAGAGCATTGGGAAGCAGTCAAGTGGATTCTTCATTACTTGAAGGGTACTTCAAGTTTGTGTTTATGTTTTAGGGGTTCAAAACTAGTCTTAGATGGGTTTACAGATTCATGTATGGTGAGGGACATTGATGACCGAAAGTCTATTTCGGATTTCTTGTTTTCTTTTGCAAGGGGGAGCTATCTCGTGGCAATCCAAGTTGCAAAAATGTGTCGCCTTATCTATCACTGAAGTTGAGTATATTGCTGCTACTGAAGCAGGTAAAGAGATGTTATGGATGAAACGGTTTCTCCAAGAGTTGGATTTGAAGCAAGATGAATATGTGGTTCATTGCAATAGTCAAAGTGCTATGGACTTGAGCAAGAATGCTATGTATCACTCCCGCACAAAATGAATTGATGTCCGTTACCACTGGATTCGTGAGGTGATGGAAAAATAGGAAATGAAGTTGAAGAAAATTCATACAGAGAAGAATCTGTCTGACATGATGACTAAGGGTGTTACAAGAGAGAATCTTGAGCTCTGTAAAGAGCTAGCTGGAATGAACTCCGACTGAGGGGTCAACATTGGTGTACCCTCCTGCCATGTGTATGGAGGGGGAGATTTGTTGGGTATACCATATGTATGGTAAATTCCAAACATATGAGAGCAACGCCAATAATATAGGGTTATTGGACTTATTCTATATTAAGTCTTGCAAGTGGGCCATGTGGGCCTAGCTCTTTTTAATGTTTTTTTTTTGGGCAGTGTCTCAGAACTCTAATCGACTCTGTGACATGGACGGGGTTAGTAGCCTATATGTTAGTAACACACGCACACACAAGGCGGGGCTAGACCCCACTTTAAAGAAATTGTCTACCTCGATCACCTCCTTAGGAGGAGGCTCGAACCCACAACCTCCCCATTAGGGAGTATGGGTCTTGGCCAACTTGGCTAACCGAGCTGGTTGCTCTTTTTAATGTCAATCCTATTTGTATTAGGATGATAGATATCTGTAGCCTCGGTTTGATGACTCTCATGCACAAAACTGAGAAGGCAATTGCAAGGGGTTTTGTGTTCTGCGTGAATCACAAAAGCAGAGAGTGTTTTGTGTGTGTGTGGCGTGGCAACCAAGAAGGAGGGTGAGTTGTTTGTGGTTTCTTCTTGGGAATTGTTTGTGTACCAAGATCTAGGGGATTTTGAAGAAGTAGCTTATACTTGTATTCCTTTGGATTTGTAATCCTAAGAGGTAACCCTTGTACTCACTCTCATAAATTTGCACAAAAGCAGAGAGTGTTTTGTGTGTGTGCGCGGCAATCAAGAAGGAGGGTGAGTTGGTCGTGGGTTCTTGTGTACCAAGATCTAGGGGATTTTGAAGAAGTAGCTTATACTTGTATTCCTTTGGGTTTGTAATCCTCAGAGGTAACCCTTGTACTCACTCTCACAAATTTGGATACCTCAAGTTTTGGGGTAAAAATTTTGAGAGAACATTTATATTCCTTATTTTACATAGTAAAATTACTCGGAATTGCCATGTGGTATTTTCCCTCTTCATTGGAGGGTTTTTCCACATAAATTTTGATGTCATTTAATTCTTGCTTCTACTGCTTGTGGTTGATTATGGTGAAATTAATTATTATATTTTGGTGGCTTGGATGGTTGTGCTTATTTAATTTACACTTGACAAGGTTAGGAAGTGTTACCCCTAATTAATATTGGGGATTCCGATTTTCCCCCTACAAATCATGGTATTGTGTGGCCAGGTTCCATGCATATATCGATTTTGACATTCATGTTCACGTACTTGAGGTATTTTAGCATCATTGCCTAAAAGTGAGTGTTATTTTTTTGGTGCTTTTGAAAGGAAAAATGTGAACTGATCTTTGGATAGCAAACCAGAAGCACCCTTTTAAACCATGAAATTCTTAGCTTTGGATATAAAAATATCTCTAGATTACTGCTACACATCTTGATTCCTGTGAAAGTTCAGTTAGACCCTTTTGGATTTGGTACTAATCTCTTATAAGTCGATTTTTGAGGTTGTGTGGTTCTAACGTCTTGCTATGAAGCCTTTAAGGTAGTGTAGTTTTAGATCCAAATCTGCACATTAGTTGTATAGATGAGGATGGAAAGGAACATGACATAAAATTAAGTAGCTATACTACACATTAAATTCTTTTCTGTGAAAGCCTTTAACGTCTTGCTATTTTTTTTTTTTTTTTGGTTATAGTTTTCTATCTTTTGTGTTTATTTTGTTTGGATTGTTTATTTTTACACATTATATATTCAGAAATGAGAAAGGACAAATAAGGAGACGTTCTAATAAAAAAATGCAGCAGATGTCAAATTCTTATGTTACCACATTTTTTTCTTCATATTAGTTATATTGTGGTTTACTAATTAAATATGTTATTGTAAAAATTCCAACCACATTTTGGTTTAATTTAGAAAATCACAATCAATGAATTGCAAAAGATATTGATCCGTGCGCTTGGAATCAATGTCTTGATTTAAATAGCATGTCGCTTCTTGAATGACATGGACAATTTTACATAATTAAATAATTTCGGTTATGCCTGTATTTCCTTCTTGTTTTCTTTTTTGTTTCGTGCCCATCGACACGGGCTATTACAAGTAACTAGGTGATAACCCGTGCTATGCACGGGCTGTTTTCTCCGAGACATGAATTAAAAAAAAAATTAAATATCTACATTATAAGAGACCTATACTAATGAAATATGATTGTCAACGACATTAATCAATAATTGTAGGGTAAATAATAATAATAATTATTATTATTATTATTTTAAGAGACCTCTACTGATGAAATATTAAAAAATAACAATTATTATTATTATTATTATTTAATTTTAGAGGGCCTAAAATAATAATAATAATAATAATAATAATAATAAATTACTATTATTTTAGGCCCTCTAAAATTAAATAATAATAATAATCATAATTGTTATTTTTTAAATGCAGGGTAGCAAAAGTGTTTTTTGCCTTTACAATTTATTTTAGGGTAAATTACACAAACCTCCCCTGAGGTTTGCCTTAATTACACGGACCTCCCCTCTTGTTTCAAAAATTACACAGACCTCCCTCGATGTTTGAATTAGGTAACAAAACGCCCCCTCCCCTAATGGTCCGTTAGTTTTTTTTACATTAGCCTCCCCTGAAAATTACAATTAGCCCCCCTAATATTATTAAATTGTCATACTAAAGCCCCCTTTCTCTTATATTTTTGTGCTAATTATAAAATCCCTCCTCCCTCCTATGTTTTTGGGTTAATTTTTTTAGCATTAATTTATATCTACACAAAATATACACAAAACATATATAAATAGGTCCAAATTTTTTTCCCCCGAACAAACCTCTATCAAGCCCCCCCTGTATTAATTTTCTAGATCCGCCCCTGTCCCTATGCTTCAAAAGTGGACACTTAACCCCCTGTGATTGTGGACTAAAATAGAACTGTTATGATTTCACTCAAAACTGACAAAAATTCTAAAATTGGTTAAAAATATAAACACTTAATCCATTTTGTGATGTTAATTTTGGGATTAACGCTCTTTGAGTGAAATCATAACAGTTCTATTTTAGTTCACAATCACAGGGGGTTAAGTGTCCACTTTTGAAGCATAGGGACAGGGGCGGATCTAGAAAATTAATACAGGAGGGGCTTGATAGAGGTTTGTTCGGGGGAAAAAAAATTTGGACCTATTTATATATGTTGTGTATATTTTGTGTAGATATAAATTAACGTTAAAAAAATTAACCCAAAAACATAGGAGGGAAGAGGGATTTTATAATTAGCACAAAAATATAAGAGAAAGGGGGCTTTAGTATGACAATTTAATAATATTAGGGGGGCTAATTGTAATTTTTAGGGGAGGCTAATGTAAAAAAACTAACGGACCATTAGAGGAGAGAGCGTTTTGTTACCTAATTCAAACCTCGAGGGAGGTCTGTGTAATTTTTGAAACAAGAGGGGAGGTCCGTGTAATTAAGACAAACCTCAGGGGAGGTTTGTGTAATTTACCCTTTATTTTATCAACGAAATCATATATCTATTCTTAATAATGTAGAAACCAAATAATTGGGAACGTGTTAAATGTCAGCACCTAATGGTGATTGACACTATTTCTAAGGGTTTTTCTCTGTCTCTTTGTTTTTTTTTTTTTTTTTTTTTCATTTATAGAAGTTGGGATGCTTTTTATAATATACAGAGCAAGATCCTTCAAATCAGCAAAGGCAATGTAGAATATGTAGAATCTTATGTAAACATTTCTTTTGCAATAGGCTAAAAAAAATTCCGAACCTTGTATTTTTCCAAAATTTTTATTTTGGGCCATCTAAATTAATTTTTTCTCGTAAGGCCTTTGATTCTCACGTTGATTTCAGTTGAGGATAACTAAAAGTCTAAAACCATGGTTTTCGTTGAGGGCAATTATTGAAAAGGCCTTTAATTAATGGTTATATCTGGCCTTAATTGTCCTCAACTGAAATTGATGTAAAAATTAATTGTTTTAAATGAAATAATTAACATTAATGAGCCTAAAATGAAATTTAAAATTATAGAGTAGCAAAATATTTTTTAAGGCCTTCATAGTTCATAAGATCAACGAAATCATATTTATTTTTAATAACATAAAACACAACAATTGTGTTGTGAACATATTAAAATAGTCAAGAAGCTCGTGCATAGCATGTGGCTGTATACCCAATTAATAGTTTGTGCGCTTTGTTACTTTCTCATGAGTGTGGTTTAAAAAAAAAAAAAAAAAAAAAAACGAAAAGGAAAAAACTGTTATACTACATCACAACAATATAAAAAATATGTTGCAGTGGCAAAAATTATACAACTCAAGCATAATTATAGAATTCAGGATAACAAAATCAAGTAGGGTGATGCTATTGTCACTCATCACTAAACCAAGGCACTTCATGGTATCACTCTTAAAGTATGTGGTACTATATGTCATGTCCCGACGTAGCATAAATAGGAAAAACACTTAATTTCCTTTATGGACCCGTACGTCGACGCGACAGTTTGAAGGATCGATTCAATCCCAAACGTCGAACAGTAATAATTTAAATCAGAGTATGACCAAGGCTTACAAAAACTTTTCCAATTTAATCATTATTACAACACGTGATCATCTAAAGGCACAACCCGTTTTGTAACAAAATAATACATATTACATTAATCCATATAACAAGTTCAGTTCATCAACTAAAGCAGTATTTAAAATAGTTTCTCTTTATAAATAGCTGTCCTCAATTTGCATAGTCATATTGCACAGCCTAGTCATAACCTGAAAAGCCTAGACACGAATGTCCAGGGTGCATCAACACCGTCAGCTTCATGAAGCTGGTGAGTATTAAAAATATATGCTCGTAATGTATATCATACTCACTTACTATTCCCGTTTCACAGATTTACTTACTCAACAGATTAGAAATACAACAATGGGTTCGAAAATTATAAAACAGCTGTGACACCCACTCCCGCGGTTTATATTTAATATTGATTTTGCATGCATAATCATGAGTTGATATTAATTATAGTGTTATGTGACACTTATTAGAGATGGGTTTAAACCCACTTAGTTGATTATGGGTGTCCAGTTGGGAACCCAGTTTTGGCCAGTATGGCAATCCCAAATTGGGATATGTGTTGATGAGTCCCAGTTGAAATGGGACAGTAATATGTGGAATACCCTTATGTGCCTAAATATTATTAAGGCTTAAATGATTTATTATTTTATTGCTAATAATATTATGTTATTAGGTGGTGGCCACTTTTGGGGTCAATTAGGGGTACCTTTGTGAGCACGAATTAAACACGTTACATAATTAATAGGTTAATTAGCAACTTCATATAATTATATGGGGCCACTTATGAGACTCATGCGAGATATAGACAAATACCGATTTAGGTTTGGGATAATTTTAATAAGTTTCATAATATGCAGGGGTATAATTATAAACTAGTAAAGCTTGTGGGGTTGTAATAATGAAAATGAAAAGTGATATATATGAAACACATGGAGATTACTCATCATCTCTAGTCTCATTACTGGGTCAATATATAGGGATACATACGGAGATATACGAGATACATATATCGACGGAACGACAACGACGTTCTCGACACCGATTGACGCGCTTAATAACGTTGGTTTTTAAAATAGGCTATCTATTCGAACTCCTGGAGGTGAGTCTAATCTATTGGTACTAATTTTATTAAGTTCTGTGATAGTTTTTCCGCGACCCATTTTGAAGTTTAAGCTCATAACTTGTAATTTATGTATAGGGTTTGTACCTGGATCATAATAGGACTCTAATCTTGTGATTATAAGCGAAATCCAAGAGGTGGGTGATGTTAATTTTGATAATTGGATGATTTCTAAGTTGGGTTCAATTGTGATGCCAAAGCATGCCTAATTTGCTTAATTTAGCTTACTTATTTTATTATTGGGCAAAATTCATGTATCTAAATTAGGCCCAATTTATTTGTGAAAGTACGGTGTAATGATTAAATGAGCATGTTGAGTTGCCTACGTGGGTCAATGAAAATTGCTAGTTCTATACCACCATGAGGTAATCTTTGTGGTGACGACCATGACCGCCAGAGGCCTATGGGACCGCACGTGTGAGGGCGTGGGTCATGACTAGTCACGTGGGCTTGAGGAGTAGAGCCGCAGGTTAGCCGGTAGTGGTTGGAGTGAACTAGTAATTGCCAGAGACTATAACTCTTTGTAATATGTTGAATTGAGCGTGTTTATTATCCATGTTCATGATTGGCATTGCTCACAAGCATATAACTTATATTGTAGTGGTTATTGAATAACCATCATAGGTGATTGCGACGAGGATTCGGAGAAGTGAGCTGGGAAGTGACTTGGCTAGCTTATGGGTTTGGGGAGTTGTTGTAACCTTGTTAATAGCTACTTACCTTTTTAATATTAAACTTGCAATATAGTTGTAATCGGCCGAATTGTAATACGAATTATACTTTAGTTAGTTCAAGACTTATGTAATATTTCTTGTTTTAACTTCTTGTTGTAAGTGAATTCTTAACTCGTGCAATATTCCAACTAAATAACCTAGCTCTTGCTTTATAAGAGTTGTAGTCATCTCAGGTGTTGAATTGTTTGGCTGTAAATGATTATAATTAGTACTTTTCTTAAAGTATTTTTAAACTCTTGCTTGGACTTTGGGAGCTCATGACTATAATTTGGTAATGTTATATGAGAATTTACTACTTGATAAAAACAGGATTTTTGGCTGATTACAAAGGCAGAGTTTTGTCATTTGTTAGTTGAGCTTCTTTCATTTAAGCGTATTTTAAACTTATTTTAGAATTTTAATCACTTGAGTTAAGCCTTGGTGGCGTGCCACGTGCCCTAGGATCATCTGGGTGGTTCCGGGACGTGACAACAGTACAGGTAATAAAACTTGTGACCGTGTAACACCCGTACCCGGAGAACGGGTTAATTACTATGTTAATATGCATTAATTAATATAATTAGTGTATAAAATGAATTAAGGGGAGGCTTGGACTCGCCCGTGAAAAAGGTGTTCAGAGAAAAGGACACCAATTGGAAAAGTCCCCAGTGAGGAGGGACATGTTTGGAAGTGGGACCCAGTGAAGGGCCCGAATAAAAATATGTGAATTTTATGTGATTAAATGCATTTATATGATTACATGATTATTTGTTTAAATGCTTTCATATTATATGATGATATATGTTTAGCATTTGGTATTAGTTTGGACACCCAAATAAGGGTGTAATTGAAAAAGATTTAAATTGGTAGGTACGATAGCAACTTCACAAAATATATGGGACCCACGTTGGGACCCATACGAAACTTAGACAAACACTCATTAGATAATTGGGTAGTTAATGGAATGTTTGGGGGATTTCATAATAAGAACTTAGAAAGTTCCGGGGGTGCAATTGAAAGAAAAACCAAAATTTGATGACAACTCAAAGCATGAGTTGCTATGTGTCATAGGGAGGAGCTTTGTCTCCAAAACTCCACAGAAACTAAAAGAAGAAAAGAGAAGAGAGCTCGGAGAGAGAAACGGAGACGGACCGTCACCGACGACGTTTTTCGCCGTACTGTCGCCGCCGTTCGCCGGATTTACGATCCGAGACCACCTTTGGACTCGTGGAGGTAAGAGGATCATATGCACGTAATTTGTTTTCATTTTCGGCAACGTTTTTCCGATAACCGTTCTTGATACATGATAATTGTTGAATCAAAACCATGTAGGATTTACTTTGGGTAAGAATTGAGCAAGATTTGTGAAGGAATTCTTCATTTCTAGCTTGAATTTGGGTAAATCTTGCTAAGGTGAGTTTTCTAGCCTAAAGAATGGTTGTGTTTAACTATGTTCAAGGCATCAATGATGTAGAGATATATAGAATGATCTTATTGTGTTGATTATTCATGTTTAGAAAGCATGTAGTTGCTAAATTGTGAATTGCATGTTAGCTTTGTGAAGAATTTATGTGCCTACATGTTTATGTGCTTATATGTTTATGTGGTATTCAATGAGCACCGGGAAAATGATTCATGGTTGGGAGTAATAAGGGTGGTGAAGAGGAAGAATCCGAGAAAGACGGAAGTCCAAGGAATAGAAGTGGCCACGGGACCAAGGGAGGTCCCGGGTCTGAATGAATCATTGAACCGGTGACTCAGCGATTACAAAAATATGATTCATGTGTTTATTGTTGCATTGTACATGTTTAAACATTCAGTCATGTTTAGAATTCTCACTAAGCGAAATGCTTAAGAAAACCGTTTTCTGTTTCTGTTGTGGTAAATAACAACCACCACAGGTACGGAGCAATATCCGAAGAGGAAATAGCGTGCTCGGGAGTGGGGGAGTGATTTGGGTCTTGTAAATATGTTTATAATG
The DNA here is from genome assembly GCA_033977485.1 of Hydrangea macrophylla. Classification (NCBI taxonomy): domain Eukaryota; kingdom Viridiplantae; phylum Streptophyta; class Magnoliopsida; order Cornales; family Hydrangeaceae; genus Hydrangea; species Hydrangea macrophylla. The sequence goes on from CM066987.1 coordinate 14,856,458, forward strand.
TGTAATATAGTTTAACTTGTGGGTTAGTCTCCTTGCCTCGTGAATTGAGGCTTTGACTCATATGTTTAATGTAATTCTGAAAGAACCTATGTAAGTTTCTATGTAATCGGTTGGTTTATGTGTTAGTCGTGCGTTTGGATCATTCTGGCAAGTTTGGATACATGGGTTATAGACTTTAGTCAAGTTCCTTTTTGGTATCCAAGTGTTTTGTAAAGTTTGACCCTCTTGTGGGAAGGCTTTATGTAAATGTTTAACTTGATTCAAGAAAGTTGGAGTTCATGATTTAGATGCTTGGTGATATTTCAGAATGTTTGGAAATAGTTTTGCTATGGTTCCTTAATGTTCTATGAGTGGGTTATAACTTGGTTTCATTTCTAACAAAGTTTCATGAAGTATTAGTTTTTTACTAAAAGTTGAGCTTCAAGGCTTGTTTTGATGCAAATGAAATAGAATTCATGGGTAACAAATGTTTGGGAATGCTTAAATATGTTGGTTGGCTTGTTTATAAAAGGTTTGAATACTTGGGAGTGCTTTCAATATGTTTTTGGAGGTGATCATAAGGTTTAATGTGGTGTTGGTGAGGTTTAGAACTGATAAAACAGGGGTTTTCTGCTAAAAATCAAGTTCTGCAGAAACCGGATCGATCCGGATCTTAAGCGGATCGATCCGGAGCATCTGGGGGAGCCAAAGTGGACAATCTGTCAAAACCGGATCGATCCGGTTTTGGGCGGATCGATCCGCTGGTCCAGGTTCAGCACTGTCGCCTTTTACGGAAACGGACATAACTCTCTCTAGAAAACTCAGATTCGCGCGCCGTTTTTTGCGTTGGAACCGGAACTCAAAGACCTATCTTTTGGTATAAAATTTGCTATATCTTATTAATTACCATTTTACCCTTGAGGCCTATTTTGTAACAATAGAGTTGTTTAATGTGGTTAAATACATGCGTTTCTTAGTAATTCGTATGTTTCTTTGCAAATTAATGTAATTGGGAACTTGTAGCATTGTTACACGTGTCCTAATCTGCACAAGGCGGGTTGGGGTATGACAGACCGTGTATGAAATGATGCAACCATCTCATTCGACTCTTTTCTCTCAACCATATATCACCAACTCTCTCGCTCTAGAATCTTGAAATACTAAGGTGACCACACTATAGTACAGGTGTACCAAGGAGTGTCCAGTTTGCCTCATACTATAGTACACGGGTACTAGGGAGTGTCCAATTTGCCTCACACTTTAGCTATACCACAGATACCAGGGAATGTCCAGTAGGCCACACACGCACTTTAGCGCTACCATGAGAGCCAGGGAGTGTCCAAGTCGGCGTCACACACTTTAGCACTACCACGAGTTCCAGGGAGTGTCCAATTTTGTCACCATCGCATTTCACAGATACTCTAAACCATAACCTCAACGTATCACACTATAGTACACAAGTACCAGGGAGTGTCCAAAACACAAACTCATCCACTTGGTCTTTTCACACTGACCACCACTCACCATGCATGCAAACTTGATTCACATGTATGTCATGTAACTTATACAAAAAATGTAAATTACAGTAAAACAAGCACAGCGTACGTACTGAAGGAAAAATAGGTTTAAAATTAAATTTAAACGCGCGGCGGAAAAGGTTAAGTTACAAAAACTTATTGGTAGCCCAAGATCTATTACCCGTTAATTCTATAGATGCATAATAACAAGAGGGAGAAGAAATATACCTCAGGTCTTGAACCCAATTCTGAAATCTTCAACCTTGGTGATGTAGCAGCCTCCACTAGGTTGTCTTCACTCTTATGACTCATGCGGATGTTTCCCAAAGAGACTAGAGATGGTGGGATCTCTAACAAGGAGGATAGGACGGTTTGGGAAGCCCTAAACAGGTTCTGCAGCTTTCGAATAGGAAAAACGACGATCATCAAACCCTGTATGCAGCTGCCCTATTTATAGATTTTCAAAACTAACTTTAACCTTCGACTGATCGAAGTGGCTTTGATCGATCGAACCTTCGATCGATCGAACCACTTTCAATCGATCGAACATGTCTAGACTTCAATCGATCGAGACTAGTTCGATCGATCGAACTTGTCTTGACATGATCCTCTTATGCCTTTTCAAACATCCTAGCGGAGCTAAGAGTGGGACCTCCTAGGCTCTTATTGCTGGCTCAGATCAGTTTGTTAATTCCCATGACCAAACTCTTTGATCAGCAAATTAACCAACTGATCAGTTAACGTTTACTCCACTATAAAACGATAACTGAATTCCAACGTAAAAGAACATATCCGAAGCGATAACTAGACTTGTATGGTGTACTAATGTCCCTTTACTGTCAGCATTCATAATCATATTCAGGTAGTCGGATAACTGTTAATGTCAACCTGAATCATGATTACTACTTGTATTCATTGAGTCCCATTCATCACTCATGATTACCAAACATGTTGATAACTACTTATCAACAAGACTGCAGTTCTCAGTAATCAACTTGGTGACATTCTCAAGGGAATGCTTACTCTAAATTAGAGGGTAGATTCTATCTTGACAATATATGTTCACAACCCTATGAACATGACTTACCCAAGATACCCAGGTGTTGATCTTCAATAGACCTCACTGATTGGTAAGTCAAAGTAGCCATATCCACAGTCTGTGTTCATAATCGTCTCAAGATTGAGAACACGTACCTTATACAAGTTATAAGTTCCTATCGACTGTTTGACAGCCTTAAGTGTCAATAGGAAAGCTCAGGTCCGTCAATGCACTATAAGCACTAGCATATTAACTAAGAGCTACACTCTAGTGATTGAGATTCATCACTCCATCCAATGGTAGTTAATCATGCTACAGTGTATACCTGATGAGATATCTAGTCTCAACATCCATTGTGACAAGTTCTAAGTATTAAAGAATAGTAATTCATATCTCACTTATATATATCTCATATACACACGAATTACTTACTATGATACTTAAGGATCAACAATCATCTCATAAAAGAAACATACATTATGAAATGTAAAGCTGATATCCATATATTATAATGTCAATGTCTCATACATAAAGTAATGGTTTGAGGGCACAAACCCAACACGTACGAGGACGATCACGCCTTTAATCATCCCTTTTTAACAAAACATTACAAACCAGATTCTATTTTAGTCTAATTCCCAATCAGTACTTTAAAAATCCTTAAAACTTCTTCCAAACAGTTCCTTATAAGAAAACAGACAAAAACACAAACAGTCCAAGTCGCTCGCGCGGGACTCTTGCGCGATAGGTCGCTCGCGTGATATGCCATTTTTCTGATTTTCTTTCAAATATTTCTAAACTGTCAAAAATTACACAGGCCATTCTCGCGATTCTCGCTCGAGCGGGTCGCTCGCGATAGTCGTCACATAGTCTTCATTTTCTTCGTTTTTCTCCCCTATTTAATTTTATGGCATGTTTTTACCCATTTTGTATTCCGAATGTAAACATGACATATAGTGTATGGTTCTCTTCATTTTTCCGCACGTATTACGAATATACGATCGAATTAACGTGAATCAAAATGTGGCTCTCGAATTTTACGTAAAAACCGAGAGGCGTCAAAACTTAATTCCTAATATACTTTCTCATATGAAAGAACTAGGCTCTAATACTTTAAACATGGCTTTTAGGGACTGTCATCTTCCATCATTATCTAACAAAACTCATTTTGGTTAAGTTTGGAAAATCACCATTTTCAAGCTTCAAGCTCCATGGATGAAATTAACCATGGTGGTTTACAATTCTACATATACAAACAGTAATTAAGCAATGAAATACATTCCAAGTGAGTTTAAAATACTCACAGTGATAGGGGTTTGAGTAAGTGTTGAGAAAGAAAGATAAAATAAGCAAACACACTTGTGAGCTATGGAGAACTTCAAGCTCTCTCTCTCTCTCTCTAGAAAATAATTTCTGTAAATACTCTCTATATAACTCTCCCCTTTCTCTGTATTTTTAGTCTTCAATAGCAGAAATGTTATCAAGCTTGTATATATATAGAAAATCTCAATTGAACTACTTGGAGCCCAAGCTCCTTAAGCTTAACTCCACAAATTTTAATTGTTTTAAGTATCTAAACACATAATATACTGATATACATATACAATATTGTAAGACCCGTACCCGTGAAAGGGGCTAATTATCATTTTATATGCATTAATTACTATAATTAGTGTATAAAATGGATTAAGGGAAGGCTTGGACTCGCCCGTATGAAAAGTGTTCAGAAAAGGACACTAGTTGAAAAAGTCCCCAGTGAGGAGGGACTGGTTTGGAAGTGGAACCCAGTGAAGGGCCTGAATAAAAATATGTGCATTTTATGTGATTAAATGCATTTATATGATTACATGATTATTTGTTTAAATACTTTCATATTATATGATGATATATGTTTAGCATTTGGTATTAGTTTGGACACCCAAATAAGGGTATAATTGAAAAATATTAATAATTAGTAGGTGCAATAGCAACTTCATAAAATATATGGGACCCACGTTGGGACCCATGTGGAACTTAGACAAATACTCATTAGATAATTGGGTAGTTAATGGAATGTTTGAGGGATTTCATAATAAGAACTTTAGAAATTCTGGGGGTGTAAACGAAAAGTGAGAAAAATTGTGTGTTTGACAACACAACATGTATTGCATGAGTGTGTCAATAGGAGAAGGCTCTCCAAACTAAAATTACAGAAATTAAAACAAAACAAGAGAGAGAGCTCGTGAGAGAAGACGGAGACGAGATGCCGACGTCGTTTTTCCGCCGTTCCGTCGCTGTTGTTCGCCGGATTTAAAATTCGAGACCACTTTCGGACTCGTGAAGATGAGACGATCGTCCCTATACCTTTAATTTACGTTTTGATTGTCGGATTTTGGTATCTCACACTAATCGGTGAGACGCCATCTACCGAAATCTTGTAGGATTCACTTTGGAAGAGAAATTGAGCTAGGATTTGGTAAATTTAGCACTTCTCTAGCTTGAATTTGGGTAGATCTTGCTAAGGTGAGTTTTCTACACTAAAGAATGGTTGTATTTAACTATGTTCAAGACTTCAATGATGTTAGAGATGATAGTTTGTGCTTAGAAACCAAGAGATTATTCTTACTGTGTTGATTGTTTATGTTTAGAAAACATGTAGTTACTAAATTGTGAATTGCATGTCAATTTTATGAAGATTATATGTGCCTACATGTTTATGTGCTTATATGGTTATGTGGTAATCAATGAGCACCGAGAAAATGATTCATTGTTGGGAGTAATAAGGGTGGTAAAGAGGAAGAATCCGAGAAATACGGAAGTCCAAGGAATAGAAGTGGCCACGGGACCAAGGGAGGTCTTCGGGTCTGAATGAATCATTGAACTGGTGACTCGGCGATTATAAATATGGTTTATGTGTTAACTGTTTCATTGCACATGTTAAACATTCAACCATGTTTAGATTACTTACAAAGCGTAATGCTTAAAAAAACCGTTTTCTGTTTCTGTTGTGGTAAATAACAACCACCGCAGGTACGGAGCAATACCCGGAGAAAAGGTGACGCGTTCGGGAATGGGGGAGATAATTAAAACTTGTAAATATGTTTTAAACTTGTGGCTTGGGATCCCTAACTTGTGGATTGAAACCTTGACTCATGTGTTTAATGTCAACATAAAGGAACTTATGTAATTTTCTATGTTAATGTTAATATTGGGTAAGTTGTATGCTTTGGTTATTCCGGCAAGTCCGAACACGTATGTGGTAGTTTTTGGGTATGTTCCACTTTGTAACTAAATGTTTGGAATGGTTGTAACCGTATCCGGGGAAGTTGTGTAAATGGTTGTTTTTGGAGTTAACTTGGCTTTGATTACTTGCTTAACTCATTTGAAGTTGTAACATTTGGTTTTGAATGAAAAAGGAAACTTATATAAGTATTTGATATGTTTCTCAAAGTTTTGTAAAGTTTGGAGAAGGATTGATTTGGTTTTAAATCACTTCTTAGCAAGTTCATGAAAGGAATTTGGTTGGAGAGGAACTTGTTTTGATTCCATTGAAGTTATGTTTTAAATGTGTGGAGGAGCTTAACTTGTGTTTGAAAATATTTCAATGTGTTTGTGGATGGTTTAGAATGGTTTCTCAAAGTTTCATTTGGTTTGATTTGGTTTTGGGTATGTTTAGACTGATATAGCAGGAGTTTTTTGTCAACAATTGGGTTCTGCAGGAATCGGATCGATTCGGAGCTTCTGGAGGAACCAAGAAATGACAATCTGCTAGGTTTTGGGCGGATCGATCTGCTGGTCAAGATTTAGCACCGACGGCTTTTACGGAAACAGACATAACTCACTCTAGAAAACTCGTATTCGCGTGTTATTTTTTGCGTTGGAACCGGGACTCAAAGACCTACATTTTGGTATAAAACTTGCTATATCTTATTAATTACCATTTTACCCTTGGGGGCTATTTTGTAACAATAGAGTTGTTTAATGTTGCTAAACACATGCGATTCTCAGTAATTCGCATGTTTCTTTGCAAATTAATGTACTTGGACTCTTGTAGCATTGTTAAACATGTCCTAATCCGCATAAGGCGGGTTGGGGTAAGACAATTTTTGGTATCAAAGCCTTAAGCTAGAGCCTTTGGGGACGAGAGACGTATACGACGCGTAGTATGCACACAACGACACGTAGTTGCATAAACATGCATACACTTTTACTTAGCATGCTTTTAAATGTTGATTAACATGTCATGTGTTTCTTAAAAGTAACGTGCATGTGTGTATTACATGTGGGTGCCAGGCATAATGTCTGGAGGTGACACCTCAAACCGAATGGAACGGGTTAAAAGAGCAATCGAAGGGTTGGTACGAGTCACCGAAACTCATGTGGTCGAAGAGAGACCGGTACAACCGAATCCAAATCCGAGGGAAGAAGTTGTAACCATCTCAAAATTTCATAAACAAAAGTCGACTATATTTCGTGGGGAAGCCGATCCGATGAAAGCGAATTTTTGGATCTTTGATATGGAGAAAATCTTCAGGGTGCTACCATGTACAGAGGAACAAAAAGTGTTGTTTGCAGCCGATATACTGAAGGATGAAGCACAATATTGGTGGCGTACTAAGTTGGGACCCGGTCAACCGACTACTTGGGATCAATTCCTTGAAATCTTTAATGAACAATACTTTCCGGAATCATTTGGGGATCAAAAAGCTCAAGAGTTTATGGAATTAGTACAAGGGGAAAAGTCAGTTCGGGAATACTCAAAACAATTTACCAGTTTGGCAAGGTTTGCTGGGGATATTGTAACAACTGAAAAAGTAAAGGCAAAGAAGTTTGTATTGGGACTCCGAGGAGATATCCGGGGGTAAGTGACTGTATTCCGGCCAGAGACCTATGCTAAGGCATTGGACATTGCTTCTATTGTTGAGAGAGACCTTGGGTATACTTCAAACATGCCACCACCACCGAGTCAACAAAGTAAACGACCGGGATTAAGTCAGTTTAGTAGTCAAGGGAGTGCAAAAAGACAGTGTTCAGGAGAATCATCAGCTAGTATTGGTAGTGGTTCCGGTGGAAATAAATTGAGGTGTCAGACTTGTCAGAAATTTCATTGGGGCCGATGCAATTGACTTCCAAATCCAATCATTTGTAATATTTGCCGACAACCGGGACACATCGCCAGGAACTGTCAAAATCAGAATTTAGATATGAGGGGTCAATGCTTCACTTGTAAGGAATTGGGACAGCAAGTTAAGGATTGTCCAACCAAGTATCAGGGAGCTTCCGGTTCTGGTTCATACGCGTCTAGTGCTATTACACCAAGGACCACCCAACAACCTCCGAGGAGGGAGCAGCGGGAGGCAAGGTCATATCAGCTCAGGCCGGGGGAGACCGCTTCAGCTGACACTGTGGTTTCAAGTATGGTTCTCATTTGCTCACACCTAGCAAATGTACTTATAGATTTGGGATCCATACACTCGTTCGTATCACATCACTTTGCTAAGTGTCTAGATAAACCATTAGAGTTTCTGAATTATGATTTATCTGGTGCAACACCATTGGGGGTTCCGTTGATTAGTCCAGGGGTGTTTAGAAACTGTGAGATAAATATAGGTGGTAAAAGTTTAACAGTCAATTTAGTACCATTAATCGTTCAGCACTTTGATGTTATATTGGGTATGGATTGGCTAGCGGCAAACTATGCAAATATCGATTGTAACAACAAAGGGGTCGTATTCCGTATTCCGAATCAAGATATGTTCTATTTTTCTAAGGCAAGGGTGTTGTGTCACCGCCGTATATAGTTTCAGCTATTAAAGCATGTCGTTTGTTGAAGAAAGGTTGTCGAGGGTTCTTGTGTAGTATTCTGGATACTAGGGGTAATGATTTGAAACTTGAAGATATTCCGATAGTTAGAGAATTTCATGATGTGTTTCCAGACGAATTACATAGTGTGTTAATTGATCGAGAAATTGAGTTTGGTATTGATGTTATGCTGGGAACTCAACCAATTTTACGAGCACCATATCAAATGGCACCGGTTGAGTTGAAAGAGTTAAAGATTCAGTTGCAAGAGTTGCTAGACAAGGGTTTTATCCGCCCGAGTGTATCCCCGTGGGGTGCACTGATATTATTTGTGAAAAAGAAGGACGGTACAATACGGATGTGCAATGACTACCGGGAGATCAACAAGGTAACCATCAAGAACAAATACCCGTTGCCGCGTATTGACGACTTATTCGATCAACTTCAAGGGGCTCAAGTATTTTCAAAGATTGACTTGAGGTCAGGGTATCATCAATTGAAAGTCAAAGCAGAGGATGTGGAAAAGACTGCCTTTAGGACTCGCTACGGGCACTATGAATTTCTAGTGATGCCGTTTGGGGTCGCTAATGCGCCTGTCGCCTTTATGGATTTGATGAACCGTGTGTTCAAATCATACTTGGATGAGTTCGTGATAGTATTCATTGATGACATTCTCAATTACTCGAAGAGTTCGGAGGAGCATGAACAACACTTGAGATTGGTTTTACAGCGACTTCGAGAAAAACAATTATTTGGGAAATTGAAGAAGAGTGAATTTTGGTTGACAAGTATCACTTTCCTAGGACACGTGATTTCTAAAGAAGGTATTTCTGTGGACCCACAGAAGATTGAAGCCGTTATGAATTGGGCAAGACCGAATAATGTATCTGAAATTCGAAGTTTCTTGGGGTTTGCCGAACTATAGAAGATTCGTCAAAGATTTCTCCAGAATTGCGACTCCGATGACAAGGTTAATGAGAAAAGACGTACTGTTTGAATGGAATAAGGAGTATGAAGATTGCTTCATAGCGTTGAAGGAGAAGTTAACAATGGCACCGATACTTACAATTCCAACAAGTACCAAAATTTTCAAAATTTACAGTGATGCTTCTCACTAAGGCTTGGGATGCGTTTTTACGCAAAATGACAAAGTGATAGCTTATGCTTCATGCCAATTGAGATCTCACGAAAAAAATTACCCGACACATGACTTGGAGTTAGCGGCGGTAATCTTCGCCTTAAAAATTTGGAGACATTATCTATACGGGGAAATTTGTGAAATCTTCACTGATCATAAGAGCTTAAAATACTTATTCACTCAAAGGGACCTTAACATGCGACAAAGAAGATGGTTGGAACTCATGAAAGACTATGATTTGAAGATTCAATATCACCCGAAAAAAGCAAATGTGGTCGCCGATGCCTTAAGCCGGAAGTCGTCGGAAAACTTAGCTTATGCCTTAACTGGACAGGAAAGGTTGGTGAAAGAATTTAAACAATTAAAACTTGAAGTGGTTCCCAGAATTGAAGGTGGGTTGATGGCTGCGATTGTTGCACAACCGAGTCTTATTGATGAGATAAAATCTAATCAACTTCTAGATCCAGAATTCAAGAAAATAGTGGATGAACTACCTGAAGGTAGAAGGCCGAAATTTAGCTTTCAAGATGGAGTACTAAGGTATATCAATCGCTTATGTGTACCTAAAGTTGGAGATTTGAGAAATAAAGTTATAGAGGAAGCTCACAACACCATATATTCGATACATCCGGGAAGTACCAAAATGTACCGAGACTTGCGAGAAATTTACTGGTGGAGTGGTATGAAGCGAGAAGTCGCAGAATTTGTGTCTAAATGTATGACTTGTCAAAAGGTGAAACTGGAACATCAACAACCCAGGGGAGAACTACACCCGTTAGAGATACCAGAGTGGAAATAGGAACATACTACGATGGATTTCGTATCGGGGTTTCCAAAATCTACAAAGTTAAATGATAGTATTTGGGTTATTGTTGATCGGTTGACTAAATCAGCCCATTTCTTACCTATCAAGACCAAAAATCCATCAAAACTTGCGGAGATTTATATTAGAGAGATTGTTCGGCTTCATGGAGCACCGGTTTCGATAGTGTCGGACCGTGATGCTCGATTTGTATCAAGATTTTGGGAGAGCTTACAAAGAGCTATGGGAACATCTTTACATTTTAGTACCGCGTTTCATCCCCAGACTGATGGTCAATCCGATAGGGTGATTCAGATTTTGGAGGATATGTTGAGAGTATGTGTTATGGATTTTAGAGCTGATTGGGAAACTTATTTGCCATTGATTGAATTTTCTTACAACAACAGTTTTCAAACTAGTATTGGAATGGCACCTTACGAAGCACTGTATGGTAGGAAGTGTAGATCGCCTGTTTGTTGGACAGAAGTTGGAGAGAAACAGCTTTTGGGGCCAGAGATAGTTCAAATTACTACCGACAAGATTCGATTGATAAAGCAACGATTACAAATGGCTCAGAGTCGTTATAAAAGTTATGCGGATATGGGTAGAAGACCGTTAGAGTTTGAAGTGGGTGGCTATGTGTTTTTGAAGGTATCGCCTTCAAAAGGCATAGCACGGTTTGGTAAGCGAGGTAAACTCAGTCCGAGGTATGTTGGCCCATATTTGATTCTTAACCGGGTGGGTGATGAGGGCTGATATTTGTAGAATATTGGTCCGATAAAGAGGAAAATTGGATAAACTTAACCCCATATCTCTAGTATTACCTGAATTTGTGTCTGAACTTATCTTTTTACACAATGATGTGTTTTTCGTGGTATATTGCTGTGTTTTGTCCTTTAAATGCAGGTTTTGAAGTTGGAATGAAATAAACGTTCAAAGGGGATAGATCAAGAAACAAGAAAAAAAATCTCAAAGATGAAGTTTAAATATCAATCGATTGCCATAAATCCAATCGATTGGCATCCATTCAGAACCAATCGATTGTTGTAGTTAACAATCGATTGGTATTTATAACCAATCGATTGGTATTATTGTCAATCGATTGGTGAAAGCTGGGAGTCAAAGTTCTTTAATGGTGCAAGATCTCAGCAAATCAGTGGTAATGACAGCGACCAGCCATTACAGAATGAACCTAGACATCTTCAGCTCGTGGATATCACATTATAAATAGAGGAGAGTGAGAGGGGTCAAGGGTTGGTTCATTTTTCCCTTGTTTTGTAGGAATTTTCTCTCTTTTGTATTGGTTTGAACAAGTTCAAGTTGGAGGATATTACATTTCGAATTCAGTACTAAGTACAGGTTTAGTCCTTTTGTCTTACTGCTTTAGAACCTATTTGATTGTAAACTGATTTTAGTTTTAGTTTAATTTGGATTTGATTTTGAAATTTCTAGTTTTAGAATTCAATCCATGTCTAGTTATGATTACATTCTTCAGTATAGTTATGTCCACACAATCTTAAATATGCTAGCTTAGAGTTCTAGTTGGGAATAATGTGAAGAAACATTGTTCCCAGCCACTGCCATGATTCTGTTTGAGAATCAATGGCAATCGATTGGAAACAGTCAACCAATCGATTGCCATAGATTCCAAGCCAATCGATTGGTACTTTTACCAATTGATTGGAATGTTCATGACTCAGGCAGAATCCTTTTAGTATCCCAGTAACTTCTATTTCAGAAACTAAGTCCAAATTGATCTTTTAAGTTCAAATTGCAAATTGATTTTGAAATATAAGCTCTCTTGGCTAATTAACTCGATGAGTATATATGACGAACACATTGGATATCTTATATTCAATTTGTATATCATAACTCATAGTTTTAATTAGTGTTATTTCAGTTCTCTATAGTAAGTGTGGTAGTTTAATCACTAGTTATGTGAAATTCACATACTTAGTGTCTAGGTTGCTAAACTTAATCATTTTTGAAATAAGGGATATTAGAAAGATGAAACCTTAGTTGGATGTTAATGTTAAATCATGGTAGTGGTTGGCACTTTGTGGATGCACATGTTCCCAACACTTTTTCATTTATAGTTTAATAATCACATTACTCATTTTTGATAGCTCAGTTATCCTTTACCTTAATTTACTTAATTGTTTTTAAATTTAGTAGCATCAATAGAACCTCTTTCTTTAAAGAAATCATCTTTTTATTTTCTTTAGGACTCAATCTAGATCCTTCTGTCCTTATCCTCCGTCCTTTGGGATACGATCCGGTCTTACCGGATATAACTCGACGCGACCGTCTACACTTGGACGTACTCTTCAGGAGACCACATTTCCAGTCGTGTCAGTGGGACCGTTAGCTTATCGGTTGGAATTTCCATAAGAATTAGCGAATGTTCATAACGTATTCCTCGTATCTATGCTTCGACGTTATATAGCGAATTCGAGACATGTTATTATTCCAAAGCCGTTGGAGATTCGAGAGGATTTGACCTATGTAGAGCATCCGGTACAAATTCTTGACAAGAAGAATCAAGTTTTGAGAACCAAGGTAATTCCACTTGTGATGGTGCAATGGCAAAGCCATTCAGTTGAGGAAGCTACTTGGGAACGAGAGGATGAGATTCGAGCAAAGTACCCGCACTTATTCAATTTTTGAGGTACGAGTAAGTTTGGGGACCAAACTCCCTTTTAGGGAGGGAGAAATGTAACACCCATACCCGGGAAAGGGGCTAATTATCATTTTATATGCATTAATTACTATAATTACTGTATAAAATGTATTAAGGGGAGGCTTGGACTCGCCCGTATAAAAAGTGTTCAGAAAAGGACACTAGTTGGAAAAGTCCCTAGTGAGGAGGGACAAGTTTGGAAGTGGGACCTAGTGAAGGGCCTGAATAAAAATATGTGCATTTTATGTGATTAAATGCATTTATATGATTACATGATTATTTGTTTAAATGCTTTCATATTATATGATGATATATGTTTAGCATTTGGTATTAGTTTGGACACACAAATAAGAGTATAATTGAAAAAGATTAATAATTAGTAGGTGCAATAGCAACTTCATAAAATATATGGGACCCACGTTGGAACCCATGCGGAACTTAGAAAAATACTCATTAGATAATTGGGTAGTTAATGGAATGTTTGAGGGATTTCATAATAAGAACTTTAGAAATTCCGGGGGTGTAAACAAAAAGTGAGGAAAATTGTGTGTTTGACAACACAACATGCATTGCATGAGTGTATCAATAGGAGAAGACTCTCCAAACTAAAATTACAGAAATTAAAACAAAACAAGAGAGAGAGCTCGGGAGAGAAGACGGAGACGAGACACCGACTTCGTTTTTCCGTCGTTCTGTCGCCGTCGTTCACCGGATTTACGATCCGAGACCACTTTCGGGCTCGTGAAGGTGAGACGATCGTCCCTATACCTTTAATTTACGTTTTAATTGTCGGATTTTGGTAGCTCACACTAATCGGTGAGACACCGTCTACCGAAATCTTGTAGGATTGATCTGGGCCTTGAGCGGATCGATCCGGAGCTTCTAGAGGAACCAAAAATGACAATCTGCTAGATCCGGATCGATCCGGTTTTGGGCGGATCAATCCGCTGGTCCAGATTCAGCACCGACGGCTTTTACGGAAATGGACATAACTCACTTTAGAAAACTCGGATTCGCGCGCCATTTTTTGCGTTGGAACCGGGACTCAAAGAATTATATTTTGGTATAAAACTTGCTATATCTTATTAATTACCATTTTACCCTTGGGGGCTGTTTTGTAACAATAGAGTTGTTTAATGTTGCTAAACACATGCGATTCTCAGTAATTCGCATGTTTCTTTGCAAATTAATGTACTTGGACTCTTGTAGCATTGTTACACGTGTTCTAATCCGCACGAGGCAGGTTGGGGTGTGACAAATATGTATATGATTAACCAAAAGAAAACAGTTTGTAAGAGTGTGTAGGGGTCAAATAGGTTCATAGGGGTCAATATGAAGATGTTTGGCAAATCTAGCTTTTAGGCACAAGCTAACACACACTACAATAACACTCCCAAATAAGGTATAACCAAGTTGTCTAGGAATCTCTTAGTGTGTTTGGGAAAACAACTAATGGTACTAGAATTTAACACACACAAAATGTATATCCAAACAAGCCTAGGCAATGATTTTTTGCATTTAATGAACTAAAAACAAGTGTCACATATGATTGGACGGGGAATCCCAATCTGTGGGAGTCCAACGTGGCGCGAACAGTTTCGAACATAAACTAGTATTTTTGTGGTGCGGAGATCACCACAAAAATACAGAAAATTTATATTAGCTTAGGAAATAATTTCCCGGTTATATAAAAATACAGTTTGAGTAAAAAAAAATATTTTCACCATTTTGAAAATACAGTTTTGAAATTCATCTCGGGTATTTCTAACCTTATGAAACTCAGTTGTGAAAACACAACACATGTGTTCTTAAATTGTGGTTAGAAACCATAACAGGTATAGCTCAATTAATGAAAATTACCGTTTGACCCCAATTAAAGAATTGCTAATAAAAATAAAACCAGGAATGCAATTTAAAATATGGAAATTGAAATTAGAATTTAAATGAATTACAGGTTGTTACACTATACATGTCATGCATTGCATACATAGTACAACATGCTCTGAGAGAATGGTACCATGGAATACCTTGGTTCAATGATGGAGTGACAATAGCAATTCCCAAGTACCAAGTATTCCCCCTAAATGAATAACATAAAAATAAAATTTGGAATATCACTTCTTCCAAAGTGAGATGAGGAATTGTAACAAATGACCTCTCAGTATCGGAGTGAAGACCTTTCACCAATTTTTTTTTTTTTTTGCCAAGTAGTGAGAAAGATAGATAGAGTTAGAGATAAAGAAAGATGAAGAGATGGAGTTTGTTGGTTCTATCTCCTAAGCAGGAAAGGAATAGACAATGAGAATCAATATATATATATATACATATATTTTATTGTAGCCAGTACGTTTCACAAAAAATTTAATTCTTTGAGAATTTAATCATTTTTAAGGAATGCCAAATTTTAATTTCCAATTGAAGTACGAGTTTAGTTTCAAGGCATGTACATAATCATACTTAACAGTTAACATACATTGCTCCATAGTGTGTGTGTGTGTGTATGCACGCGCCCATATTAAATTTCTTGAATATCGGAGAAGAGTTTGATCGACCATATATATTTGGATTTGTATTTGTACATATTTGGATTTGTCTCTTCAGAGTATAGAAAATAACAACCAAACAAAAAGGGAAGGAAAGAAGTTCAATAGAGATAGATACATTGGATGGAGATAGAGATATAACTTATATAAGGAGTTATTATTGTTATAGATTCATTGGATAGAGAGACTCATTGAACCTGAAGTGAGAGAAAAACAAAAAGAAAAAAAATAATAAGAAAATGAAGGGTACCACGTGACATATTAGAGGAAAGAGGGGTGTCATATGGCAAAATAGAGGTTAGAGGACAGTGCCACATGGATAGCCTTAGGAAGGCCTTTTGGTCCAGTAATAGTATATTTCATAGATAGATGTTAGCTTTTAAACGTGGTTGATAAATAAGCTACTTATTGGTAGGTGAATGATCACAGATGGATTCGTAAAATTGTATGCTTAACTATCTAAAAGGACTTATCATGCATAATTGGTTTTCATACATCCCTTTCATGAATTTCGTGAGGGATCGAAAAGATAAAGGTAAAGAAAAACAAGATAGAAAAGTACTAGTCTCACCCATAAAGTAAAATGAATTAGTTTTTCATTTGTATTCCTTTCCTCTTTTTTTTTTTTTTCCTCATGAAATTCATCAACCAAACAAAGCCTTAGAAAATGGTCTTAGACCATCTCTAACCCATGTAACAAAAACTTGTTATTTACTACACCAATGACATATTTGTTACGTCAATGTTTATTTCCCCAACACTAAGTTTCAAATTTTCATTTATTAATCATTCCGTCAGAAAATAAGTGTCCACCTTTTTTTTTTGGATGTCCCAAAAAAAGTGTCCAATTTTAAAAGTCAACTATAAATAGTACATAGACTTCTATAATACCGTATTACCGTTTTAATAAAGACAAGTAACATGTATGTGTGGTCTAGAATAATACAATAAATGATTAATAAGTAGGAAAGTCTAACATCCATTACATCTGAGACTAAAATAGGAAAGTAGTATGTAATAGATAAAAAATAAATAAATATACTAATACATCTTTCTTTAATAACGTTTAAATTTATTGAGATGGAGGGAGCACTAGTTATATGGCTTTACCAAGGCAAGATAAAAGTGTGTTGGATCGAGTTAGTTCTTGTACTTGAACTAAATGAGATTATGTAAACAAAGATGTGATGTGTGAGAGACAAAATTTGACATCAAGATATACAGTTGTGTGGGTTGGATTACTCCAATAAGTGGCATATGATCAGATTTGATATAAGATCAAATTTGATGTAGAGATTTGAGATGGTGTGAGGACACTGTTTTTAAAAGGACAATACTTAAAAGTACATTCTATTGTGTCACATAAATATGTGTGTATATATATATATACACATTAACTTTCAAAACAGTAGAAAAATGACCTAAAGGAATGTGTTGAGAAGTGTTGTTCTTTCTAGAATTTGTCTTGAAAGGCACAATGGTATGCCTTAATGTTCTTATGATTAAACTTATGGTTTTGTGATTTTTCTAGATATTCTATTGATTAAACATTGAAAGGCCTATAAAACAAGTGAGATTATGTGATACGAAATTAGTTCGGTCGCATCATACATACAAGAAAAATCATAACTTTTGCATTCACTTGATTATTGACTTCAACTTGAATAAAAAAATAAAAAATAAAAAAAGCTCTCTTGCACTTCCCTCTCGTTCTCTTTCTCTTTCTCTCTCTTCAATTCTGATCCCCTCCAAGCATACCATTACAAAAAGGGCCCCGGGGTTCTTTTCCCACCATAATTGTTGGTCCACATCCTGACATACAATAAACAATTTGTAGGTATTGAGTCACTTCAACTGTAAAGATAAGAATAGTTTGGGCAAAATGTATTTTGTACCTCAAATTATACTTTGTTTGACACTTTTGTCCTTGATTAAATTTTTTTTTGTATTTTGGTCTCTCAACTAATATTTTGTGGCAGTGTTCCCCCTCCGTCACTTTTATTTAAGAAAAAAAGTCACTTTTAGTGATACCAAAAGTGACGCTAAAAGTGACGGAGGGAGAAATCTGCCACAAAATGTTAATTGAGGGACCAAAATACCAAAAAAAAATTTGTTAAGGAACCAAAATACCAAATAAAGTATAATTTGAAAGTGCAAAATGTATTTATCCCGAATAGTTTTGTTTGTTTCTCCACCTCATGCTAGACCTTCTCAAACTTTATTACTTACTACAGTATGGAAATATTGATTTAATTATTAGTTGAGAATTAAATTTGGAGTGCAGTTTTGCTCACCTTAAAATTGTTTATTATTGGCTCATTCTCCTTTTATATTAGCTAATACAGTATAGGGCCCAGTATTTTACAACATTAATTAATTCTCATTTAATACTGAGTCACACTGTATTTGCTAATGGAAAAGGAGGGTGAGCAAAGAGTGAACAATTTTGGGGTGACCAAAATTTATTCTTAAATGTGAAGTGACTAGCATTGCATAGATTTTAGCAACCAATACATCATGGCCTCGTTTGGCAGGCCGTATAAAACTGTTGGATAGGACATGATAATACATTATCGGATAGGATAGTAACTCTGTAGGATAAGCTGTTATATGCTGTCCTATGTTTGGAACATGCTAGATAAAAGTCATAAAACTGTCAGATGAGCTGTTATATCAATCGTGTGTTGGTCGTGACCAGATATAAGTTCCGGATAAAAACTAAATTATTGCTTTTTAACACCCAGAGAGAGAGAGAGAGAGAGAGAGAGATCAAAGAAAAGAGAGAGATTTGATTATTATTTTTTTTAATTTTTAAAAGCAAATCTAAAAAGAAGATCAAGAGAGATTTGGAAAGAAAAAAAAAATTGCAAATTTGAAAGGGACCAAAAAAAAATGAGAGTTTTCTGAGGGGGGGGGGGGGGGGGGGGGGGGGGGGGGGGGGGGGGGGGGAATTTGTCCCAAGAGTTATCCCAAACTCCCTTATCTATCCTCCTCCCCCCCCAATTACGGGATGGAGTTATCTCAAACTCAACGAGATAAAAATCCACTTTGGGATAAAATAATTCATAAAATAATAGCAGTACCAAACATGGGATAGGATAAAAGTTATCCTATTCCGAACTCTTATCCTACCTGAGCCTCGTTAATACATATTAGTATATATTTAGTTTAGTCATTGTCATGCAAAGAAATGACATCTAGAATGCCACTTTGTTTTGTTGTTCTTATTAGGGTTTTAATCATCATATTCATTTTTGGAAACGCTTGGTTTAAGGTCCCTAAGGTTGATTCAATTTGGATTAAAGGACAAGTCATAAATCAAAAATCACACAAGAACACACTCTAAAAAACTTTCACTCCTAAAGTTCCTTAGAATTTTAACTTTCCCTCCTAAAGTCCCCTAAGAGACAAAATTGTCCCTGGAAAAATTCATGCAACTACACCCTAACAAATCCTATCTCTCTTCTCTCTCTCTCTCTATCCCTCTCTCTCTCTCTCACTCTCTCTCTGTAACGATCTCTCGGTAAGATCTCCTCCACTCCAGCCATGGCCTCCACCGTAGGCAACCACCACCACCACGGCCACCAACACCAATGCCATAGCCGTCGCCACTACCATGCGTAGCACCACTACCGTCGCACACTCTACCATCGCGCACGAGCACCAATGTCACGAGCACCACCTTTGGCCACCACCACCGATCTGCTACCACCACCACCACCACCAATGGTTCATCACTTCCATCGTCTTCTTCATCTTCGACAACATGTAACCTCGTGATTGAGATCTAGATCTACATCTAGATATTGATCTAGATGTTACCACCATAATGAACTCTGATGACTACCATGCAAGGCCTCCATGTATGAGGTATGTTGCAGAATATACAATCTTAAGTGAAATTTCACTTTATATTTTTGAAGTGCAAATTTTATATTTTTTTAGTGAAGTTTCAATTATTTTCTTAAGTAAAAATTTAATCTTCAGTGAATTTGCAAACTTAAGAGAATTTTATAAATTAAGTTAAAGTCAAATCTCATTTAACTTCATTACAAAATAATATATCTTCAGTGAAATTTCACTTAATATTTTTTAAGTGGGGGAAGTCGCCTGAATTCAGACGAGATTCTGGGTGGTGGTCACCGGAGGTTAGGCTAGGCAGAGGTGGTTGTCACCGGAGGTTAGGTGAGGCATGGGGTAATCGTCAGAGATGGCAAGAGTGGTGGATGCCGGAGATGGCAGTGGTCACAGGCGAGGGTGGTGGCTGGAGGTGGTAGGGTGTTAGAAAACTGGATCCAGTGCGCAGCAAAATATGAATAGATGCAGTTCAAAACTTTTAGATCTACTTCTCGTTATGTTACATACAATATAAAACATATATATAGTATTACTTATATACAGAAATCTCACTCCTATCGAGAACTCTTCTCTCCGGTTGTGTTGTTGAGGAAGATCCTGCTCTCCAAACTCCAGAAATCTTCACTCCTATGGCTTCCGAATGCTACCGAATACTAGGGTTTTGTATAAAACCCCTAAGGAATTATATGGGAATGTCTCTAGGGCTTAGAGATTGATATGAAACTCCTAGGGCTTAGAATTTGTGTCACATTGATTCTGCCCATAGGTTTTCTATTTATAGATTTTCTAAACCGACATTCCACAAACCGGTTTATGAAACCTGTCCCCAATATAAACCGATTTCTGGAACCTGTTACCAGTAACTACAAACCGATTTCTGGTGCCTTGTACCTAGTAACCGGTTTGTCAGACAAACCGGTTTCTGGTACCCTTTTCCTGTATTGTTCCTTTCAGCATTCAAACACCCAATGAGCTAGGAGTGGGACTTCCAGGATTTTAATTACTGGCTCCGATTAATTATTAACTTCTTCCAGTTAAACTCTTAATTTAGGAATTGATTATTAACCAATCATTATTAACTCCACTATATAACAATAATTGCACTCCAGTGCATAAGAAGCTAACCACACATATATTAGTAGTACCTAGACTTGTACTGACACTAATGCCCCTCTACCAATAGTATCCGTAATTATAATCAGGATATAATCTATATATTATCACCTCGATTATAATCACCTATTGTAATCTCCTTGAGTCTCATTCACTTACTCATAGATTTATGAACATGTCATCAACATTCTTGAGGACATGACTGTAGTTCTCAGTAATCAAGCAAATGACATTCTCAAGGTAATACTTTACTCTTTAAAGTGAATTACTTCACACCAGAGGGTAGATTCCATCTTGACGATAGTGTTCCCAATACTATAAACTTGGCTTCCTAAGTAACCCAGGTGTTGATCTAGAAGACCTCACTGATTGGTAACTCAAATCAACCTAAGCTTATAGCTTGCGTCCACTATCATCTTAGGATTAAGGACAAGTGTCTCACACAAGTTTGAGTGTCTATTAACTAATGAACAGTACATATTGTGTTAATAGAACATACTCAAGTCCGTCAATGTATCAAATACACTACCACATTAAACTTGGAATCAAACATTCCAATAAATGAGACTCTTCATTCTATCATATATAAGTTAATGTGATACAGTCTAAACCTGGTAAGCAATCTAATCTTGTCATCGACTGTGACTATTCTAAATAGCCATCTAGAATACTCAAATATTTTCATACACAAATGATTGTTCTAACTCATTCATCTAGAATGAGTTCCATGAACTGTTTAAGGATTCAAACCTGCTAACCATTCATCTTATGAAAACATACATAACTAAATGTAAATGATATCCAGAAATAAACTAATCAATTGTCTATAAATAGTAATTGTAAGCTAACTGGTTTGAGGGCATATATACCCTTGAAAACCTAACATAGGGGTGGTGGTCGGAGGTGGTGTGGGTGGTGGTAATGTTTGGTTAGGGTTAAAAGATGAAAATGAGGGTATTTGGGCTATGGACATTGGAAACTTATTCCCAATATTTACTTTAAGTTGTCATTAATCCCAATAAAACATATCTTAACAACATTTTCACCGATTTTCCCTTCATTTTGTTGGATATTAGGCCGCGTTTTAGCCGGGACCCATGACATGTTAGTTATAAACATGGGTCAAGTGTAGATTAAATGAGACTAAGACTTAGTTTAGCCGCCATTCATTCGGTGCTTCTCATTTTTTAAAGCACAATTTCATGTTAATTAGTTCATTTAGTAACTAGTTTATGAGTTTTGCAAAAAATGAACTTAGGTCTTTTTTTTTTTTTTTTTTTGGTGTGGGGGGTGGGGGAGCTTTTAGAAGCTATAGAATGGAGTTTTTAAAAATTCAAGGTTGATTTTTGGTTTCACGATTTTTTTTAAAGAATAATGTGTTACTTGTACAAAATTATCAAACTTAATAATAATTTTTATAAGTTACTTTTAAAAAATCACGTGACACCAAACTAAACCTTAGTCTTATGTAATTACATTACGAGTCTTGTTCCTAATTGGGGAAAAAAAAAAGACTTCTATTTCTATGTAACTAATATCCAATATCAAATACTTCGTATCAAATAGTAATAAAATGTTTGAAATGTAATTCCAGAGTTTCTATCTAGAGCTACAAATCAAAGACTCTTAACAATCATGGATTGTGTAAGCTTTGTAAATGACTCTAGTCACAGTAGCTTCTCTATTTAACGAAAAGGATCCCATCGCGAGTCAATATATATATATATATATATATGGACCTATAAACATGAAAATATTTTTGCTCACTCAAAATATGGTTCTTTAATGTTCACCCAAGTATCCCATTTGAGTCTCACTGTATTGGTTAATGGGATGCTTGAAAAAATAGGTCCTACTGCATTGACTAATGAGATGCTAATTGGGTGAGCAATAAAAAACCATTTTTTAATGAGCAAAAAATGCACTCTATAAACATAACAAAGTAAAATTACAAAGCTATGTGATCTTCTCGCTGGAAGTGGAAGATCAACAAAAGTGAATAATTTTTTAGGGTAACGGTCATTTAACCGGCAATGGTTCTATATAGAATCATAGATCAATACAAAGACGTAGTACGACGGTTACCCTAAAAATTATTCCATACCAATGGTTCTTTATCCCAATAAATCAACAATCTATCTAAAAATAAAAGAGAAAAAGGAAATCAGTAGTGACAAATAGTTTGTTAATCATTTTCAAAATATTTTTAGTATTTGATAGTTGATGTAGTTAGGCTGTAAATCGGTCGGTCTGTTTTTTTTTTTCTATTTTTTTGGTATGTAAAAATAGATCAATAAGGGTGTAAATTAGTCAGTCGGTCGATTTTTTAGGGGTTCGGTCGATTTTGCAGTCGATTTTAACTTATACGTACATTTAGAAAATCGATCGATCAATTTTTGAGTTGGTCAATTTGCGCGGCTTTGTCTTACACCCCTAGATATAGTCCTAGCTAAAATCTTTTAGGGAAAATTGGTGAAAGGTTATTAAAAGGAGGTTTATTGGGGTTAAAGACAATTTAAAATGCACATTGAAAACAAGTCCTGCCAGAAAAAGACAAGAGAAACAAATTTAAAAAAACCGCATTTACCCTCGCCACACGCGCCACATGCACATGATCACAGCCTGCACAAGCGCGCCTCATGCGCCTCACGCCCATGGCTGTCTTCCCAAACTGCTTGTACCATGCAAGTATTGTACCATAGAAATTTTAATTTCGAAAAAATATTTTTAAACTTTAAACCTCCGTAACTTTTGTTCTACAACTCTATTTTTTGTAAATTTTGTACCGTTAGAATCGTGTCGACGAGATCTACAAAACTAGTACCATTGTTGATATGTTTTGAGCAAAAAAAAAAATTAAGTTTTTACATATATGAATAATAAGTGAAATTTCACTTATGAACTGAAATTTCACTAAATATATAAAATGTTAAGTGAAATTTCACTTGACTGGAAATAAAGTCCTGCTCTTTACTGCATATTATGTCAAACTTCCTAATTTCGAATTTATGAGTACAATAGAACTCAGAAGTACATTTTCCTCACTTGAACAATGACGGGATGATCTCAATGTCCATAATAGCATTGTAAAAACTAAAAAGTTTATCATTTTATAGTTCAAAAATGAGTGGTGCTTATGAATTGTGGCCAAATTAACATTTTAATACAAGAAATTTGAGTCATACTTTGTATTAACGACCGATGAACTAACTACCAACTTAATCTTACTCAAGTCGATCTTATGTTTCTTCTTTCTTGTGATCATAACATCTGATGGTTCAGTTCAAGTTTACTACATAAATATTAAGTGAAATTTCACTTAATATTTCAACCTCCATAAATATTAAGTGATCATAGCATCTGCTGGTCGAGTTCAAGTTTACTAAATAAATATTAAGTGCATGACCAGTTCAACCTCCATAAATATTAAGTGAAATTTCACTTAATATTTCATGTACTCTGTGAAATTTCACTTATTATTCATATATGTAAAAACTTGAATTTTTTTTTACACATATGAATAATTTCAATTAATAAGTGAAATTTCATTTGTTATTCATATATGTAAAATTTGAAATTTCACTTATTATTCATATATGTAAAAATTGAACTTAGGGCTTTTTGGGAGGAGCTTTTAAAACTCTAGAATGGAGCTTTTAAAAGCTCAAGGTTGCTTTTTGCCTTCATGATATTTTTTTGAAGAGTAATGTGCTACTTGTACAAAATTATCAAACAACTTAATAATAAATTTCATTAGTGACTTTTAAAAACCGCGTAGGGGCCAAATTAAGCCCTAATCTATACTTAAAGCATTTGCGACCCCTCTCAATTTGCCCCTTTTTAAACTAAGAAATCTTACAATAGAGAAAATTTCAACCTCCATTAAGTGAAATTTCACTTAATATTTCATGTACTTAGTGAAATTTCACTTATTATTCACATATGTAAAATTTTGAATTTTTTTTTTTGCTCAAAACATATCAACAATGGTACTAGTTTTGTAGATCTCGTCGACACGATTCCAACGGTATAAAATTTACAAAAAATGGAGTTGTAGAACAAAAGTTATGGAGGTTTAAAGTTTAAAAACATTTTTTTGAAATTAGAAATTATACGGTACTATACTCACACCATGTGAGTGGCTTAGGAGACATTTCCCCAGGTTTAGCGCGCGTGTTGGGGCAAGTTAGCGCGTGCGTTGGTGCTTGGGGAATAATTTCTTGCGCGTTGTGCGCGCTTGACTTGGATATTTAACAATTCCCTTAGGCCCCGTTTGGTTGGCTTGGAAAGTAGGAAAGAAAAGGAACCTCATTCCTTGGAATAGTTTTTTTGTGTTTGGTGTGTTTAAATGTTATTGGAATGTATTTCCAAAAAGAATTAGATTCCCACGAAATAAAGGAAACACAATCCTGATTAAGAAGAGGTAATCAGATTACTTTCCTTGGGAAAGACCATGCATGTATATATCAACCTTAACAACCATTATCTGACTTCATTTTCAAAAAAAAAATTTGCTTGACAACTTCATGTTCAAATTTTTTAACTTATGTTATGACTAATAAACCATCCTTATCATCTTAAATTTGAAATTACACATTTGAAATTTCAAATTTTAAAGTACCCATTATATACATAACTATAAGATAGAATCTAATATTTTAAGAAGATAAACGAACATTTATCAGGATTACATTCCTATTGATGTCCAAACAATATAATATAAAGTGGTAAGAATCATTTTCTGTGGATTCTGATTCCTTAGAAATACTTTCCATTTCATTGTTTCCGTTCCCACGAACCAAACGGGGCCTTAAGGATAGTTTGGTCTGATGAAAAGAGTAAAATGGATTTGAAAAGTGATATTTTAATATTGTGGATATAGGTTAAAAATGGGCCTGGACTTTTATCCTTAGTGAGTTTGTTGTTAATGGGCTGTCTTTTAATCCAATTATGCCCAACTTTAAGGACGTTAAGCCAAGCCTCCCAATCTTTTATTACTTTATAAGCACACTATAATTTATTTCATTATTAAATAGGGAAAAAGTTTGTTTTTTTTTTTGACAAATTTAAATAATTAAATTACATATATATATATATATATTTATATTTATAGAGAGAGAGAGAGAGAGAGGGAGAGAGAGAGATAAATTGAAAAATAGAAAAATATGAGGATTAAAAAATGATAAGATAAGTGATCTTCTCGCTAGAAGTGGAAGATGATGGTGATCCACAAATCATAAACTATTAGCCTTATCAATAAGACAATAAATCTTACTCATCTCAAACTTTGAAAAGTAAAGCCACTCGGCCCACTCACTAGAATTTGCTTTATTAGAGAATTAACTTACGCTATGTTTGGGAGTTTAGGGGAGAAAAGAAAAGAAGAGAAAGTCGTATGTAAGGAGAGAAAAGAAAAGAAGAGAAATGATAGTAGTTTCTTTCATTTTTGTTTGGGAATTTAGGAGAGAAAAGAAAGTTAGTTTCTTTCCTTTTGTTTGGGAGTTGAGAAGAAAAGAAGAGAAAAGAAAGAAATTTACTATTTTACCCATTAGTGACTTAAACTAATGAAGTATCTAACATCTCTTCTTTTCATTTTCTATTCACACCAAATAGCATCCAGGTTTACTTGGTACGTAAGTTTTTTGCTTTGTTAGGAGAGAGAATAAACGCATATAGTGTATTTGGAGCCGAGGACTTAGATGGAATTAAAATTAGTTAAGAATTAAATAAAGGGTATTGTGGGTATTAAGAAAAATTCATTAAACCACACTTTCTTTTCTCTCCATTTCTTCTCAATTTGGAGAGAAAGAAATTGAGAGAAAGTGAGGATTAGTTTTCTCTCCCTTTCTCTCTTTTTCTCTCCTCGCTTAAACTTCCAAACGAGAGAAAGCGAAAGAAAGTGAGGTACTTTCTCTCCTTTTCTCTTCTTTTCTCTCGTTTTTTAAACTCCCAAACATAGTGTTAAAGTTGTAATCCCTGCTAAGTAGAAAAGTGGACAGAATATTCTTGGGATTATTTAAGTATTCGACAAAATGATTATCCTAGCTTGATATGACATCTCTCTCAATAATGCACTATTAACTGTTAATTCAAACAGAAACAAGCGAATACTTTTGCTCACCCAAGCATTATGGTACCTCGATGCTCAACCAAGTATTGGGTGAGTATTGAGGTATTTGGCGGTGCTTGGGTGAGCATTGAGATGCTTGGGTGAGCATTGATGTATTATAATTTGGGTGAGCAAAAATGCTCTCCAGAAACAATATGAATTAACATGTTAGTATGTAAGGGCTGTTTGGTAATGATGAAAATTTGTTGGTGTCAAGTCTCACTTATATTGATTTTTATAAAGATTAGTGTTACCTTGGTTTAACAAAGAACCATTTTGTTGGTTACTATTTTTAAGTCAGAGATGGACTCCTCTATACCTAAAGACAACTGCTACACAAATACGAAACTATTTAGAACTAGTTATTCTCTAACCACAACCGAGTTTTGGTGCTACCCTAGCAGCCTCAATTTTCTTTCGATACACAAAATGACTTATAGATGCATGGTAAAAGCCTATTTTACAACTTTTGTTTAGTACATTTTTGTGTGATTGAATTGGAGAAGTTGAGCTTGCTTTATAGAGCTTGTTTGGCTCTGCCTATGGAGGCCCAAAACGTGTTTCAACTTACAACTGAACGTTTGGCAAAATCCCAATTGTAGTTGCAATTGCAAAAATTTGCAATTGACAAAAAGAAACCAAGGATGCTTTTGGACTATATATAGTCAATACAAGAGTTGTATAAATGATGTAGTATCACAATCCAATTGGACGCTTTAGTTTATCCATTTGTTCCCTATTCTTTAGTAGGGAAAAAATCCATCCCAACTCAGCAGAACTTTTATCTGTATTAGTACGTTATGCATTTATACTAAATGGCATGATATCATGGGCGGACGCACGTACGGACAGAGGGTGCCCCCCTCAACTTTTGAAAATTACTATTTTACCTTATAAATTTTATACATTATTCATTTTTACCCTTTAATTGCCCCCCTCCCTCAAGTTTTCAAAATCACTATTTTATCTTATATATTTCATACATTAGTCATTTTTGCCCCTTAATTGTCCCCCAACTTTTTGAAATAATTTTTTTACCTTATATATTTCATATGTTATTCATTTTTGCCCCCTCAACTTTTCAAAATAATTCTTTCACCTTACATATTTCATACTTTATTCATTTTTGCCCCTTAATTGCCTCTCAACTTTTCACAGAAACGCTTTCAAGCTTAAAAAAATCGGGTCAGGGGCAGCCCCCGAACTCCTGCATAAATTTCTATTCCTTGGACAAAACTCCTGGATCCGCCCCTGCATGGCATCCCCGTTGCATCCCAACATTTACTCACATTTTCTCACGATTGCATTTGCAATTGCCACAATAGTTTTCCCCAAATGGGCAGCATATATGTCAGTAATAGTTTTTGGAGTTCTATAATCACTTATAATATCGAAAAGCTATTGCCAAACGGGGCCTTAGTGCACCTACCAAGGAATTTTCAGAATCACCTGGTCTCCGCTGTGGTCGTACAAAACTGTCCCACTATATTGCTGCAACTGACACGTTTCACTATACTATTGGTAGATTTGTATGGTAAAAATATCAGCCTGTCATTCTATATATTACCAGAATCAACAGAAACCCATTCCCTACTCTCTCTCTCTCTCTAATTTTCTCTCTCCTCATTTCCACTTCTCTTCTCTCTCTCTCTCTCTCTCTCTCTCTCTCCCCAAACTCCATTAACGCCCCCCTCACTCACTCTCTCTCTCTCTCTACAATTTTCTCTCTTCTCATTTCCACTTCTCTTCTCTCTCTTTCTCTCTACAATGACGGACACGACGGATGACATAGCAGAGGAGATTTCGTTCCAGAGCTTCGACGATGACTGTAGGCTACTCGTTAGCCTCTTCAACGATGTTATACAGCGAGAAGTCGGAAGCGACTTCATGGAAAAAGTCGAACGAAATCGAATCCTCGCTCAGGTCTGCCTCCATTAATTTTTCAATTTTCTGATTTTATTCGAGTTCTCACTTTTTTTTTTTTTTGGCTCAAAGTTCTCACTTTTACTCGTTCTGTAATTAGTCTCCGATTCATCACAGTGATTTCGATTATTCTGGATTTTGCATATATGTCGCATACATACAGATTATATATAGCCATATAGCTTACATATACTGTGCTTGGTTAAGGATCAATTTGTGTGTTACGTTATACTCTGTTGGAACATTTTGGTTGCGATGCTCTGCTTTAGCTGCTTTTTTTTTTCTTTTTTTTTTTTTTTTTTTGCGATTTCTGGTGGATATGGTGGATTTGATCTAGTTTTTGCTTTCATGCATGTCCATAAATTTGGTTGTGCAATCTGTTTGTGTAGTCTGTGTAGATATATAGGCATTTTTTTCTTTTTCTTTTTCTTTTTTTTTTTAGGATGGATCGGAGGTGATTTCGTTTGTTTTGCTTTTGTGTATAGTAGTTATAGCCATATGACATAAATGCCGTACCTATACGTACAGATACTTGTTTTATTGATATTACGATCTGTTGGAACATTTTGGTGACCATTCGGTCCATTCTCTGCTTATTTGTCAATTTTGCTACATTTTGATTCAATTTCTGGGGGACATGGTGGTTTGAACTGGTTATGTAGACATTCGTGTCCATAACTATGTTTATGCAATCTGTTTGTGTTAGTGTGTGTGTACATATGGATAGGCAATTTTTTTTAATTTCAAGGAGTCTGATTAAACATTTCTGGTTGGGGGTTTGGGTTTCAGAGTGCATGTAATATGAGGATGGCTGGGATTGAAGATATGGCTGAGCTTCTCGAGAAGCAACTTGCATCAGAGTTGTCAAAAATGTCACTGGAAGAAGCATTGACTCTCGCTCGGGCATTCAATCATTATCTCAATTTGATGGGTATTGCTGAAACTCATCACAGGTGGTGATTCGAATCCTTCGGTATAAGAATCTAATCGAATCATATGAATCGAATCATGATTATTGGATTCTAGCAACCATGGTTAGATGGTTGAATAATTCCTAATGGCCACTGTTTACAATACACTTATTTTTTTGTTGATCTCAATGTGATTTGCTTTATTTCTTGCAAAGTTTGTGTCAGTCTTTTGTCAAAATTGTTACCTTTTTTTCCAGTTTGCTAGCGGATGAACCGAATTCCATTGATTCTGAATAATTTCAAACTCCAAATTATCTCATTAATTGTTCAAAAGGCTGAACAATTGGCTTGATCAATTTAGGCTCCATTTGGTTCATGGGTTTAGGGAAGGAAAAAAAAATAAGGGAAAGGAAAACAAGAATGAAAAATATTTCCTTAGTGTTTTCTCTATTGCTCTGTGCTTAAATAACATTAAGAAGTAGAACTTTTCAAAATCTCATAGAAACTTAAGAAGAGAGGAAGGGAAGTGACAAAATTCAAAATTTCTAGTTCTACTTATATGCTATTTTTCTATCCCTTCCTATTTTCCTCATTGTTTTTCTGTATTAACCAAAAAAAAAAATGTTTTCCTCTGTTTTCTTTTCCTTCTCCACACTAATCCATGAACACAGACTAACATTCCCTTATGCAGAGTACGCAAGACACGCACCGTGGAACACCTATCAAGATCTTGCCATGATGTTTTCAATCAGCTAGTGCAAGGTGGAATTTCTCGGGACGAGCTTTACAACACTGTTTGCAAGCAGGTCTCTTCTTGCCATTACTTTTATGTAGTTTTCTTCATTTGGATTAGCATTTATAGTGCTGGTGTCTTACTATTTTCTTAGATTTTTTGTATGTTGTTTTTGTAATATTGGCATGGTTCTTAGAATTTGTTGATTCACAAGTTGATTTGTACGAGTTGATTCAAGTTTCATACAACCCAACCCATAATTTTGAACTTTGAAGCTTTAAATTTTAGGTGGAAAACTCTCAACATTTTAATTGCTGGTATCTTATTATTTTCAAAGTCTCTGTATATGTTGTTTTTGTAATGCCAGCACGGTTGTTAGAAACGGTCGACTCCAGAGTTGATTCATATGAGTTGATTCGAGTTTCATACCTGTCACAATTCACGACTTCCATACCACTCATGGTTCATAATTTGGATATTTTATTTATTTATTTTAAGTGGAAAACTTTCAACGTTTTGAGCCCTCATCTCGGAGCACAATTTTGGTAAATTGCTATTTTGTTCATTTGGAGCATTGTAATTATGACTTTAAATTGTAATTTTGGCAAATGGATTCACAATTTGACAACAATGAAAGCTGGCATATTGTTGTTGCAGGAGGTCGAGATTGTTCTCACTGCACATCCTACTCAAATTAACCGACGTACCTTACAATACAAACACATTAGAATTGCTGTAAGTGTTCAACATTTCATTCGGAATTTTAAAATTATCATGAATACTAACAGTAAGTGATATTTAGCCTCTTCTTACAGCATCTTTTGGAGTATAATGATCGTCCTGATCTTGGCCGTGAAGATCGTGATTTGCTGATAGAAGATCTGGTGCTCATCTTCAAAACTCCTTTTAAACAAGCTTTATTCTGTTAAATGTTCCATAGATATGTAAAAGTTTTGGATTTTTAGGTGAGAGAGGTAACTTCAATATGGGAAACAGATGAGCTGAGGCGCCACAAGCCTACACCAGTAGATGAAGCTAGGGCGGGTAAGCTAGAGGTTGCGATTGTTAAATGCTCTATTTGGTTAGCCATTTAGAGAAGGAAAAAAAAGAAGAAAAAAAATAAGGAAAATTATTTCCCTTATAAGAAAACTATTTTTAACTGACAAAAAAAAAATGCAAGAAATAATAGTAAATCAAGAAAAGAGGAAGGGACCTGACTTGCAAGATTCGAGAATAATAACTTTTTTGTCACTTGTATGTTCTTTTCCTTCCTATTTTCCTCGTTGTTTTCTTTATTAACTAAACAAAGAAAAGTGTTTCTCCTTATGTTTTCTTTTCTTTTCTTTTCCCTTGCATAATCCATGAACCAAATAGAGCCTAAATTTTCATGTTTCTTTTATCCGAAAAGAACCACATTTATTGTTCTGGCAGGCTTAAACATTGTGGAGCAGTCCCTTTGGAAAGCTGTACCTCACTATTTACGCCGTGTCAGCACTGCTCTTAAGAAGGTTGTCATTTTCTTTTAATATGGTTGTCCCAAATGCTTTTATGAGGGTGCTTTATCCTTTTTTTTTTTTTGCTTCTTTTCAATGATTGTCGCCATATTTCTTTCTTTCAGCACACCGGGAGGCCACTTCCATTGACATGCACACCAATAAAATTTGGATCTTGGATGGGAGGTGACAGAGACGGAAATCCAAATGTAACAGCGAAGGTGAGGCTTCTAATATGTGTGTACATATATATATATATACATTTTCACGTCTGTATTGTTATTGCTAAGACAGGTCCTCTTGTAATCTTATTGTTCTTTCTTGTATGCGATGAAATCTCCCTTGCAGTTTATGGATATGATTATTTAAAGTTGATATCTCATGGTTTGGGGAATGGATTTTATGGGATAGCATATTCATCTGACACAAAATCGTACTGTCTTCTTAAGAGTCTTGTATAAGTAGTTGTCAACACGTCACGTGTCAGATATGGAGTAGAAGAATCCACTTTGAAAATTTTACTTTCCAGCATTCTAGTTTGGATCTTTGTTGGTCAAATAGGAGGAAAAAGAAAATAGAATATAATGTGAGATGTGGATAATGCAGGAAACTTATTGTGGAAAACTTAAAAATAATATTTTCTTTGTGACACAATTCCAACCTCCGCAAACCAACCAAAAGAGAAAATTTTGACCAACCCTGTCATGGACTTGCTTAATATTTAGATGGTGCCGAGTGGAGGGGCTGATTTATTTCTTTTTTGGCAGAAGTATCAGATCTTGAGTTCTTACAATCTTCTATTGATGATCTTCTCATTAGGGACGTTCCTCACTACTACAATCTATAGGTTAATTAGACATTTTAGTTTTGAATTCCTAGCATGATGCTTCTAAGACTGCATTAGAAATCCTCTTACACTGATAATGAACGACTTGTGTTTATACTGCCTTCGAACAATTTTAAGTGATTGTTGTCTTGTACATTTCTCTTCTCAGACTTAAGATGTGCTTGGGTTCCTATTGAGACCTTAGTACTTGTATGCTCAGCATGGTTAAGAGCCCATTTGCAATAGCTTTTTCAGGGCCAACAATCTTTTACATGTGATTGTTTAAAAAGCTGTGATTGTTTGGATTAGCTTTTTCACAGTTTTTAAAAAATCTGATTCCTTTTTAAAGCTTGTTGAGATTGTCACTTATAACCTAGCTACTCAATATATAAGTTCAAGGGGCTACTCCACCCATTGCCAATTGGTTTTGGGTTGGATGCTCCAATTTAACATGGTATTGGAGCAGGTTTATTTTTGGCCCAATTTGTCCACATGTGCTCCACGTCACCCTATCTCAGTAATCCACGTGTTTGGCTCTCAGTTATGCCACACGTGCGGGGGCGTGTTGAAATTGTCCCACATTGAGGACTTATAACTTAGCTACTCAATATATAAGTTTAAGGGGCTACTCCACATTGCCAATTGGTTTTGGATTGGATGCTCCAATTTAACAAAACTAAAAAACTTCTTTTAAAAAGCTCCAATTTCTCGATTTTTAAAATATCTCTTAAAAAAAAGTGATTATTTTAAAAGCTAACCCATGCGGACTAGTATTGGTTTTCCCTGGAAACTTATTTTGTAGCAAAATCACTTCTTTCTGCTACAGGTTTTGCTTTACATGCACACCTTTTCTGATAAACGGTTTATCCATATTTAAACCCCTCCCCCCCCCCCCCCCCCCTAAAAATAAAAAAAATCTTGTTGCGATTAGCCTTTATGTCCACTGTTGTAAACCCTGGTTGAGATTTGAGTGGAAGTAGTTTAATTTTCATTAGTTCCACACAATCAAGTGACTTACTCTTCAATTATTTCAGGTCACAAGAGATGTCTCTCTTTTATCTAGGTGGATGGCTATTGATCTCTACATCCGGGAAGTCGATCATCTTAAATTTGAACTTTCCATGAATCGGTGTAATAATAGATTGTCAAGACTGGCGCATGAGATTCTAGATAAAGGTGTGGAATGTTCAACAGCTTTTGAACCTTGCAAGGACAGCTTTTAGATATAGCTCTCTCCTCTTTTTTTGTATTCTCAACTTAAGTAATTCATCCACATAGTTCGCTTATGTTTTAGCTCCATGGACCCTGGATGACAAACTTTCTTTTGCACAAGCACTTGGGCAACTGGCAAGATGTGAATTAACTAAGTTGGGCTATAAAAAATGGTTTTGAATATAATTTAATTAGAGTAATGCTAAGGTTCTCGAATTTGATTCCCAACACATGGCAGTGGGACCACCTAAACCAAGATCCAATGTAAATTAGATGGTTCCGTTATTATTGAATATGGCCTCCTGCCACATGTGTTGGTAACTGTTGGATTATCCCACATCGCTCGGGGATAGCCCCCGCCTGTGCTTATTATAAGCCCGGGTATTCCTCCCCACATAAGGTGTCTTTTGAGGGTGAGTCAGGCCCATTGGTCTTTCTATTTGATATCAAAGCTCTCATGCCGTGTATCCTGGCGTTGAGGGGGAGTGTGACAGTGTCCCACATCGCCCGGGCATAGACCCCGTCTGTGCTTCTTTTAAGCCTGGGTACACCTCCCTTCATAAGGAATCTTTTGAGGGTGAGTCAGGCTAGTGGTCTTTCGATTTGGTATCAGAGCTCAGTTTGGCTCCCTTCCCTTGTTGGGCTTTCCCTGTTGCTTCTTATAAGCCGGGGTAATCCTCTCCACATAAGGTGTCTTTTGAGGGTAAGTTAGGCCCATTGGTCTTTTTATTGCAACCAAATATGAGGCACAAATTTGGGAACCATAGTATTATTCAAATATACGTGTATAATTATTACATGTAATTCTACTGAAATGAGTTGAAGTCTTGTTCCAAAAATTTGGGGCTAGGTACATGAATCCTCTTTGCCACTTTTCTTTGTTTGTGGTCATAGTTTGAGTCACACTATATACTAGCACGTTTTAATTGTCATCTTAACCCATACTATGTTTGGTTTTCTATGGTATGATGGTGCTTCAAAATTTTCTCCAGAAATTTCAGTGGAGGATCAGCATGAGATTTGGAACAAACCACTAAACAGGAGTCAATTGGAGCATCACAGCCAACAAGCTTCTACCCTTCCTACGCAACTTCCGGCTGGTGCTGGCCTGCCCTCTTGCACAGGTGAAAATTGGTGATGGCATTCTTCTAGTTATTCACGTATGGTCCACCAATTAACACATATAACAACTTTCCACATTAAAAGTCCTTTTGAATTAGCTTATGTGGGACCAGCGATCACTTATATCCAATTATTGGAAGATTTGAGTCCATTTGGGCAAAACTTTCTCAGCTTCTTCAATGCTCGAATCCACTTTAAAGCTGAATAAACATCTTAATCAGAAGCAACAAGTTGCTACTTTTCAAAAATCTCTTATTCTAACCCGCAATACCAAGTAGGCTCTAAATATTTATTTCTTGGTTTTTGTATCGTATGAGGAACCCCTGAATCGTATTTTTATGTATGCTGCATTTACCAACTTGTCCCAGTCCACTATGTAAGACTTCTTGATATATTATTTCGGAGATGGCGTATTCCCTTTACTGCATCTGAATTCACAATTGCCATTTGGAATTGACATTATTTGTAGCTTGAATAATGTCTCTGCTACATATGTGCTATTTTATTTTCTCCAATTGTTCCATTGCTCACATAGCCTTTGAATTTGTGATTATCGTCTATTATTGGAGTAAAGCTGATGTAGAACAACAATTGAATTTCGTTGTTTAGAGACAGGTTTTGACTAGAATCTATTTGGTTGGCGTACATCCGTTGCTATCAGAGATAGACAACTGTTCACTTTTGACAAATGTTTGAAAAAGTTTGCATAATTGGGAAAAAAAAATTTAACTTCTCAAAATTCTGACATTTCAAAATTTTGGACCATTGTGTTACACAACCCGGACACATCCATCTCAAACCAGAGATCAAATGTTATTTCTCTGTGCAAGCGGGCTTAGTGGATCAAAACATGATTGGTTGATTCACGAGTCAATTCGAGTTTCATAAAACCCGATATGATTCGCAATTCAAGGTTCATGAATTTGAACTTTGGAGTTCTAAGGTGAAAACTTTTGACATTTTGAGCGTTGATTGTATATGACACTTGTGATAAATTGTTTTTTTGTTCATTTTAAGCATTGAACATGTGCTTTTATATTTATTCAAATGTAGATCTTGTGACTCATGATTTGATTCATGATTTGACAACAATGGCTCAGAATTCCTTAGTAATTTCTCCCACACATCAGCTGCTAACAGTTTTCATGTGTAATATACTGCCGTATTTATCATGCCCTCTTTAACATCATGGCATTTTTTTTACAAAAAATTATCTGTAAGTTCTTCATAAATATGTGTTTGTGTAGAAGGCAAGGATGGGGAATCTCAATATCCTAGACTTGAGCCTCCCAGGACAGATTACTTGCAACTAAATCGTAAGGTGAAGCAGGTTTTAGGACAGCCAAATATAGTTGTTCCTTGTTTGTCTTCACCACATTGATGGTTCTTATTTTTACTTTTCCTACATATTCCCTGTGTGTGCTTATTTCTTTTTACTGTCTATAGGATGGTCAGGGTTCTTCAAAAATGGGATCTCCATCCCATGATTTTGGGGAAAATGTCCAGAAAGCATTTGGGAATGGAAACACAGCTGTTATCAATTCTGCATCAGCATCAGCGGCACGTTCAGCTTCTTTCAGCTCTAATCAACTCATTTCTCAGAGGAAACTATTTGCCGAATCTCAGATAGGAAGGACTAGCTTCCAGAAGCTTCTAGAGCCAAGCCTGCCTCAGAGACATGGAATTCCTCCTTACAGAGTTGTCCTTGGGAACGTTAAAGACATGGTACTTGTTTTTTGTTGCAGCTGCATTTAATGATGACAAATATGCACAAGAGGGCTGCATGGAAATTAATAGTTTACACATTTTTTGCTCGAATGGCGTAGTCATGGGCTGGGCTGGCTAGGCCGAACCATCACTACATTTTTTGCCTGAGCCGGCCCGACCTCTGCTAAAGAGTAGTAGCCAAGTCCGGCCCTAAAAATTATTATGTGCCCCGGTCCGCCAGTACTATTTATCTTTCTTAAGTGATTATAATTTTCGATATTGAATAGATAAAGTTAAAAAGATCAATATCATTTCTTGAAAGATTAAGCGGTATTTGAGTGAGATTAACTTTTAAATTAAGTCTCATTAGTGTAGTCACTATATTATTCTTTACGTTTTAGATGAAAACTACAATGTAATGTATGCTATTGCAAGGCCCAGTCCATTCAACTCCTTAAAACCCAGGTGTTAAGGAGAGGGCAACTATAACCTTATAGAAAGCATAGAGGGGCATAAATGGGTTATGTGGGACAACATTCCAACATATACATATTACAACTAAATATCAGGGCCAGATCGGCATAAATCATGCCTCACTATTGATCCCAAGCTCAGTCCAATGAGCCTATACGCTGAGCCCGAGCCTCATGTTTGAACGGGTGGGCAATGGGGCAATGTCCACCCCCTAGGCAACAGCACTACCTGTGACTAGCAATATAGCCCCCATTTCTTAAGAAAACTGCCCCATCATTTGCCTTGGGGTAACGACTTCCTCGAATCCAATGGTAGATTATTCACTACCGTTGTTGGGTCCTCCGTACAAAAGTAAAATCTAGATGGTTACTATTCAGTCCCACGTGTCGGATGAAGCCTTTTACCCATTCTTTAAAGACAGAGCTTTGACTGGAACGAAATGTTGTAAAGATGTTTTTTATTAAGTTTTAACCATTCTTTGAATTGTTGTTGTGTTGTTTTTTACACCTGTTTCTCATTTTTTGTGAAACAATATAAATGTGTTTATTTATCTGGGAATCAGTTAATGAAGACGCGAAGGCGGCTGGAGCTTCTTCTTGAGGATCTGCCTTGTGAATATGATCCTTGGGATTACTATGAAACATCTGATCAACTTTTGGAACCGCTGCTTCTATGCTATGAGTCCCTGGTATTTAAATCAATCAACTCCCCCACCACCACACTCATAAGAATACTTTCAATGTAACAGTGATATGACGTCATCTATATCACCTTACTAATACACAAAGGCATGGTGCTGATGAGTAAGCATGTTTTTCATTAATTTAGGGTAGACATGTGTGAATATAGTGAGACATTTGATTGGTTCATACCATATAATCAAATGAATATTTTCTTCATGCACAGAATGAAGTGAGAGAAAGGAACACGTTTATTGTTTTAGGGCGTGTTGAGTTGGGTGAATTTTGTTGATGATGTAAAGCCATCAATGTTGCAGCAATCATGTGGCTCTGGGGTGCTAGCTGATGGTCGACTTGCGGATCTAATCCGAAGAGTTGCTACCTTTGGAATGGTTTTAATGAAGCTTGACTTGCGTCAGGTTGTGTTTTGTTTTGGATTATATTTTTTTTTTTAACTGTAAAATGCATTATGCACCCCTGCACTATACACTGATTTGCAGTGTGGTCATTCATCTTTCGATTGTAGCAATGTGGTCCCTTAAATATCAACATTTTGTTAGCTTCTATTTGAAAAAATGACAAAATCTCATCATACAGAAGGTTGACATTGCACCACGTTGCAAGTTTCCATCGCTTTTTCCAACACAGAAGCTCATAAGGTTGACACTGCAATTGACCTCAAAGTTCACGGACTAATTGCATCAATTAAATTCTGAGTGACCAAAATTGCACATTGGTGTGTACTTCGTGGGTGTAAAATACATTTTATCCTTTTTTGAAAATCTTGTCGACATATTCTTTTCCTTGTATCAGGAATCCAATAGACATTCTGAGACTCTGGATGCAATCACCAAATACTTGGATATGGGTACATATAGTGAGTGGGATGAAGAAAGAAAATTGGATTTTCTAACCAGAGAACTAAAAGGGAAGCGGCCTTTAGTTCCCCCAACTATAGAGGTAAATCTATTTGATGTAGTTAGACTGACCAATAATTCAGAAATATAGAGCTCTTAGATCCTATGTAGAATTAACGATTCTATAGATCTTTCTTCTGATTGAAAATAGTGATAACACTTGAAGAGTTGTGGGCTTCACTACTAATATCTCTCGCCATACTCATTACTAATTAAACGAGTACATAGTTCCACATAATTTGCCAGTCAAGTTGTTTTATTTTCTTACATTAATTCACATCGAAGTGTTCATAATTCATACAGTTTTTTGAGTCAAGAAACTGTTGGTTCAATCATTATTTTTAGCAAAGGTTTGTTGTAGGCATGCATGACTGAGGTGGAGGCTTTGTGCCTAATTTTCACGAGATGTTCACCAACCTTTATATGGTAGATAAAAACAATATCATATTAAGTGTTGCTTTAAGAGGTTATTAAGGGATTTAAAGTCCTATTCTTCTTCTTTTTCGGCTGCGAGGCCTGCAAATAGATTTCCCATATGATTTTTTGCTCTTTGAAATTTACAAATGTGTCTCTTAGTTGGGAAATACAAAGATTGATTGCAAAACTAATCCTGAAATTGTATTTTAACCTTCTATAACATCTTTCTAGAATTTGATTGTGTAGTATGTCCAATATATTCTTAGAAAATTAAACCTTACATAAAATTACTCCCTTCGCCTTGAGGCTCCTTATGAAATGACATAAGGCTTAGTTACTGTTCTTTCCTTGTGAAGTGAACAGGTTTAAAGCTTTCTGATCAATTTTTAATATTTGAAAATTGGTAATATCACTATTCCTTAGGCCTTATGCCTTGATGTTTAAGCTTCCCTAAGCAATGGTGAAAGTGGTTTCCATTTGATAATATCAATGGTAAGTATACTAAGATGACACGTGACATCTAATGCTTCCATTTGATAATATCAACATTGTGGAAACTAACTTTGATTCCATGGACAAGTTTAAATATTGAAGTTCGCAGAATAATTATTTTCATGGAGACGGTACAAAGAAATGTTTTATTACAGGCTGCGCATCTCCTTTCAAAACTGCAGTTTTGTGGTCGTGATAAATGAATTTCCCCACCAAAGAAATTCTTTAAATATAAACTTGATAGAAATTATGTGCTTTTGCATGTTGTTTCGCCTTCTTCGTTCTTTGTTGTCCACAACCAATTAACACTCATGTTTGCAGTATTTATAACCCGTTTGGTATAAGCTTTTTCTAGGCCAACAATTATTTTTAAGTTATAAGTGATTCTTAGTAACCAGTTAGGTTAACTTTTTCACAGCTTTTTGAAAAACCTGTTTACTTTTTAAAGCTAAAGTATAGTGTTTTTTTTTTCTTTCTTTTTTTTTTTTTCATTTAAGCCCTAATTTGTAGCTTTTTAAAAAAATCTTTTGTTCCAGGCAATGATTATTTCCAAAGCTAACCAAAATGAGCTCTTAATTATTTATTCATAAAGATTTCTTGAATGGGTTAAGTGCTCAATAAGTGATTAATGATTATATTGTCTGTACATTTTTTTCTGAATTTTGTACAAGTTAAATTGTGGTAGAATTGTACCAGACACATCCCGACTACATTGTATCACGAAGATCGGTAGCATTCAGTTTCTTCTCCTAATCTTTTTTTTGGGCTTTCATAGGTTGCTGCTGATGTTAAAGAGGTGTTGGACACCTTTCGCGTCGCTGCTGAGTTGGGAGGCGATTCACTTGGAGCATATGTGATTTCCATGGCCTCGAATGTATGGCTAACTGAAAGTACATTACCTAGTGAAATGTGTGGTTAATTGTTTGTAGTAAATTACATATTTGTTAGAATTCGTTGTTTTACAAGTCGATTTCAGCCTCACACAACCAGATACAATTCACGATTCATAATTTTGATCTTTGAAGTTTTAAGTGGAAAACTTTCAAAAAAAAAATTGAGACTAGATATTGCATGACACTTGCATTAATTTTTTTAATTTTTTTTTGTTTTGCTCATTTTAAGCACTGGGCATGTGTTGTATACGTGAATATATATATATATATGTGTGTGTTGGAATTAAGGGATTTAATTCCTGATTTTAGTCTGTTATTTATGGTCATGTTGACCACATTTAAGTTATTTTTATTTATTTCCTTTTCTTATTTATTTACTTTCCTTCATTATTCCAATGTAACATTATATAAACTTTGGGATGTATAGTAATAATATTATCACTTTCCCATATCTCTTTTATATGCATACGATGTATTACGTTATTATTAATTTTTCTTGATATGGGTGGACCTTATATTGGATGATTCAATCGGATTCACAACTCATAACTTTGGAAAACGGTTCACAATTGGATCTTATGATTTGACAAGAATGGCATATTGCATGCTTTCATTTGGAAACAGCACAAATTGATATCGAGTTTGTCCATCTTCTCAAATATATTTGTGATCTATTTTTCGTACATTTGTTTTATCGTTTGTGATATGCAATAAATGATGATGTTAATGATGATGTTCTCATGTAATTTCTATCTTGCAGGCAAGTGATGTACTTGCAGTTGAGCTTTTGCAAAAAGATGCCCGTCTTGCCGTTTCTGGGGAGCTTGGCAGACCATGTCCAGGTGGAACGTAAGGCCGCATCTTTCTAGCAGTTGTAGTGAACTTTAATCAAATTTTATGTGCTTTTATCTCTGTCCTATATTATTTATAGTGACATTTGGAATGAGTCTATATGACTCTACAGTAACAGAGTTCTGCTTTCCTTTACATGGCATTTGGAATCCGTTAAAACGTTTTTTTGTTTTTTTCGAAATGACTTTGTCTTGTACCACGAATGGATCATATATATTATTTCAGAAGAAAGACATCATTTCCAACTCTAATAGAGGTATTAGTCAAGACTCCTCTTGGGGCGACCTTTACCCATTAGGTTCTACTAACGATTTCTTATTTAACGATAGAAGGAGAGAATTGAAAATCATTGTTCATTATTTTTCTATTTAACAATAGGAATAGGGATTGAATACTTCAAATTAATTACAAATATGAAATTCTTAGCAAAAAAAAAAATTACAAATATGAAATGTATACATTCATTGATATCATTTCATTAGTGCACATTTACAATTGACCAGGACGAGTTTTAACATGTTGAAACCGTGCATTCTCACAGTAACCAATAAAACTGTCATTTTTAGAATCTTGTAGCCGGTGGAGACTGAAAATGAAAAGTTTTGGGGCATTCAAACAAGGAGTTTTAAGTTTATATATAGGTATTCCCATATAAGTGCAAATTCAAGACCGAGTGCGGTCAACTGCCCCATTATGGTCTTATGTAGATCCTCACATGTTTGTGAGGGCATAATGAAATCACATTTCCCAAATGAGTAAGGATAATGCCATCGTTTTGGTTAGAAAGCTATTAGCCCTGATGGCAGAACCACTCAGCTGGGAATTTCTTGTTTTAAGTGTCATTAGCATTACATCATTGGAAATGAGCCAGAAGTCCATATAGTGTGTGAGAACAGCATCTTTTGTTGCTGACATGCCATAACCAGTTCAATTGAAAACTTTGTGAGTTCGAGCATGTCCTTACAACAATCCACAAATCCCTGTGTACAAAAACAAGATATTCTCACAGTGACGGTTAGACGAGAAAATTCACCAGTCAATTCGAGTTTCATACAACCTGGCATGTGTCAATACAATTCATGATTGATTCTGAACTTTGAAGTTTTAAATGGAAAACTTTCAACATTTTGAGGTTTGATGTTTCATGAAACTTGTATTATGGTTATTTTGTTCATATTAAGAACTGTACATGTCTTTCTACATGTATATGGCATATATATATATATATATGCAAAGATTCTCTAAAGAGGGCCACCTCTCTTTATTAAAGAGAGGACCCATGTTTTGGCCGTTAGATTGTGTTAAAAAACTGTGAAATGACAAAACTGCCATTAATGAAAACACGATCCGACGGCTAAAACAGAAGTCCTCTCTTTAATAAAAAGAGGGCGCCCTCTTTATAGCCTGACTGTATATATATATATATATATACGTATGTTCTAAAAGAAGTGAATCTTATGACTCACGATTTGATATGTTTGGCAATTCATAATTCTGGCAAACCGATGCACAACTCCGACGACCATGAATTTCTCACCAAAATATACGCTTGTTGGAATAGGCTGCGGGTGGTTCCTCTGTTTGAAACCGTAAAGGACTTGAGAGGAGCTGGCTTAGCGATACGGAAGTTACTATCAATTGATTGGTACCGGGAACACATCTTAACAAACCATAATGCACACCAAGAGGTAATCAGAAACAGAAATAAATATATATAAGTATTGGTTTCTAGTAGTTTCTATGAGATTTCTGGATCTTATGTTGTTGTGGACAGGTAATGGTTGGTTATTCCGATTCGGGTAAAGATGCCGGGCGCTTCACTGCAGCGTGGGAACTTTACAAAGCTCAAGAGGATGTTGTTGCTGCATGTAATGAGTATGGTATCAAAATAACTCTCTTCCACGGGCGTGGAGGGAGTATTGGCCGTGGTGGCGGCCCCACATATCTGGCTATTCAATCTCAACCGCCCGGTTCGGTAATGGTGAGTTATCTATTAAATTTCAGAAGTAGAAATTTAAATTTCCAATTTTTCTGCATTTAAATTTTTAATAAGTATGCGTTGGGGGAAAAGGTCGAGAAAAAGGGACGAAGATGACATTGAGGAAAGGAATCTCCACTTCCCTATGTTATTTTGACAGAGCAAGAAGGAAAGGAGGAGGAATCCCCCTATGTTATTTTGACAGAGCAAGAAGGGAAGGAGGAAGAATCCCCGAGGAAAGAAGCTGCTACATGAAGAAAAGACACTCAGGCTATGTTTGGTTAATAGATATAGCAAGAAAACAGAAATGAAAACACAAG
This sequence comes from Hydrangea macrophylla, assembly GCA_033977485.1. Taxonomy (NCBI): domain Eukaryota; kingdom Viridiplantae; phylum Streptophyta; class Magnoliopsida; order Cornales; family Hydrangeaceae; genus Hydrangea; species Hydrangea macrophylla. The sequence continues at coordinate 14,899,967 of CM066987.1, forward strand.
GAAAGCACTTACTTTTTGTTTGGTTAATCAACAAAATGAGGAAAATAAGAAAGTAAAGAAATTAATGTGGTGAGAAATATTTTAAAATTTTGAATTTTGTGAGTCACTTCTCTCTCTCTCTCTCTTTTCTTTCTCAAGTTATTTTAAATTTTAAATTTATTATGTTATTTAAGCATATGGAGGAAAACACAAGAGAACTAGTTTTCATTCTTGTTTTCCTTTCCTTTTTCTTTTCTTTCTCTAAATCCGCGAACCAAACACTAGGCTTAATGTTCTCATTTTATATGTGAGATGGAAAACTAAATTGGAGTGAATGTACGAGGAACTTAGTGCCTGGGTAAAGCAAATGGGTTTATGGAGCAGGAAGAAAGAAAAAACTGACATTTAGGCTCTGTTTGGTTTGCAAATTTAGAGAAGGGGAAAGAAAACAATAAGGAAAACTAGTTCCTTTGTGCTTTCCATCATGCTCAGATAACATTAAAATTTAAAACTTTCCAACAGGTAATTGTAACGTTAGCAAAAATGACTGGAAATGTCTTTACAACATTCAAAATGTTTAATTTATTTCTCAACTTATTTTCTTTCTCTTCCTAATTTCCTCACCCTTTTTCCTTATTAACCAAACAAAAGGAAATGGGTTTACGATCACGACGCATAGCTCTAGCAAACGGATTCAGGTTTCGACAATAATGCTCTAACCCATGATTTGATGACATTATATTTTATTTGAATCGGCAGGGTACCCTACGGTCAACGGAGCAAGGTGAAATGGTGCAGGCCAAGTTTGGGCTGCCACAGATAGCCGTTCGGCAACTAGAAATATACACAACAGCTGTTTTGCTCGCTACTCTTCACCCTCCACAACCACCGAGAGAACAAAAGTGGCGTAATCTCATGGAAGATATCTCCAAAATCAGCTGCCAAAGCTATAGAAGCACGGTCTACGAAAACCCCGAATTTCTTGCTTACTTCCACGAAGCCACCCCACAAGCCGAGCTCGGCTTCCTCAACATAGGAAGCCGACCAACTCGAAGAAAAAGTTCAGTTGGGATCGGACATCTCCGTGCAATTCCGTGGGTATTCGCTTGGACTCAAACAAGATTTGTCCTTCCCGCTTGGCTCGGAGTCGGGGCCGGACTGAAAGGCGTTTGCGAAAAGGGACACACCGAAGATCTACGAGCTATGTACAAAGAATGGCCTTTCTTTCAATGTACATTAGACCTTATCGAGATGGTTGTAGGGAAAGCGGATATTCCTATAGCCAAACACTATGATGAAGTTCTCGTGTCTCCGAGTCGGAGAGAGCTCGGGAGTGAATTAAGGAGAGAGTTATTGACAACAGAAAAATATGTCTTGGTGGTTAGTCGCCACGAGAAGCTCTCTGAGAACAATCGGAGCTTGAGAAAGTTGATCGAGAGTAGGCTTCCGTATCTAAATCCGATGAACATGTTACAAGTCGAGATATTGAAGAGATTGAGACGCGACAATGATAATCATAAACTTAGAGATGCTTTGCTTATTACCATAAATGGAATAGCTGCAGGGATGAGGAACACAGGTTAAATATATATATCACATGCACTATTTTCATATTGATATCAAACTTCTTCCAATATATGTGGAAAAGCATATATTATATGTATTATATGTTTGGGATTATGCTAAACTTAGAGAGTTTTGCTTAACTGCAACAATGGAAGCAATTGTAATTACGAACAGATATTGTGTAGTTATGAAAGGATTTTTTTTTGTCATATGAACTATTATGCAGGATTAGCAATCTCTATGGTCTGTTTAGATTCAATCCTTAACTGAAAGAATCTCGTATCATCAATCACTATCACAGCATGTAGTACAAGTGTTAAACCATTTGGGATGTCAAATTTGGGATTTTTAGGAAGCAAGCATAGTATTACGCTTACTTGAAACTGCAGTGTCTTCCAGCTACTTCAAAATAAGGTAAAAATTCGAACACACAATAAGATTACGAGTAATGTTATTAGGCTTACTAAAGTTTGAATCCCAAATACATTTGGCAGTGGGTGTATTGGATTTTTTGATTGGAGGATGTTGACGTGGTCCACTATTATTGACAGCGATCCCACTGCCATAAGTATTTGGAAAGTATGTGGGATACAAAATTTGGGAAGCATAACAATACTTTTAGTATTGGATTAGAAACTCCAAACTCGAATATAGAAGAAATTATCTCATGTGACCGTCACACCGCGTCACGGCCACAGTGATCTATTCATAACTGTAGGACTCATGGGGGACCATTGCAACACGTGTTACAGTCACACTAAATAATCTCTTCCAACAGAGATATGCCCAAAAAGTTTAAAACATCCTCTTGGAACCTAATCTGGCCTTAGTTAACATTTATATGCGAGGGAAAATATTAAGTAAAATAACTTGAAAAGATTTCAGGTAAACATCCTCTTAGCGTGCGGAGAAGGTTGCGTACATTTAATTTAACCCTTTCAAGACCGTATTGATTACCAAATATATAAAAAGAAAAGAATTAGGCAGTGTTAAAGCAACAACCCTACACAAATCTCATAGTCCCCATCGAGTTGTGTCCTAAACTCTTTGGATTTATAGAAGGAAAATGAATGAAAGGAAACAAGAAATAAAACTATTTTCCCAACGCCTTCCTCCACACGTTAAGAATATTAGAAATACAGAAAGATTCAAAATATAATAAAACTCGGAAAATTACACACTGAACACAAAATTTTTAATTTTAATTTTATTTTCGTTCTACTTTTTTTTTTCTTCTTCTTAGTTTGGCCATCAAACAAGGAAAAGTTTTACTTGACATTTTCTTTTCCTTTCCCTCAGTAAATCCACGAGGCAAACAATGCCAAAAGGATTGAGAAATGAAAATTTTATAATTTTAACCTTCTCTGTTGAAAATAAAAAATAAACAATAATCTATCCCTACTTCAGCATCAACCTCATATAATGTCCTCCAAATATGCCACAGCATCAGATTCAGCTTCTTCCCCAAGGGGCCTCCATTTCAATTATTCCATTCTCTTGAACAGGCCATCTGTCTATTCAATCTAGTGAAAGCAATTTCTCCCAATAGACCTCCATTTCCATTATTCCATTCCCTTGAATAGTCCATCTGTCTATTCAATCTAGTGAAAGCAATTATTTAGCACTAAGAGTGCGTTTGGACGTTCACAGAATTGCAAATTAAACTATATTTGCAATGAGCTTATTCTGAATTAGCTTATTTAGTGGTTTTTGGTCGTCAAAATAAAAATAAAAAATAAAAAATAAAATAAATAAGTAATTTCACTTTATTATCATAGAAAACTGTAAATAAGATAATTTCTCCAAGAAGTTGAGGTAAAGTTGCTAACCGACCAAACAGTACATAAATTTAACACAAGTCATCTACAAATTTACAATTTTTGAATCAATTTGTGCAACCAAACGCAACCGAATTTCCTAACTTCAACTATAAATATGTGTGCTTCAATGAAGGCAATACTTGAGGCCACCAAGGTAGACAAGCTTCAAGTCCCTTAGTAGTACTATCAGAAGATGGCATCACTCAAAGCTGAAAAACCTGTTGGCCCTCAAGGGCCTCAACCAACCAAGAAAGAGCCTGCAAAAGCTCCGGCCTCCAAACAGGCCCCTAAGAAGGCTGAGCCTAAGCCTCGGGAGGGGCCTAAAAAGAAGGTACATGCACGTGCACATTATATACATCTGTATATGCAATCATATATGCTTGGGCTTTTATTGCATTTTAAGCAGCTGCTCTCGTGAGTCGTGACACTCGCGGTAGGCCTATCAATGGATTGGATTTATATTTTGAATCCGTCCGTATTTAGACAGATTTGAATTGTTGTTTTATAATCTGAATCCCGTATCCATTAGAGTTAAACGGACAGACAATATAATATATAACATGTATCAGACAATATATTATTTCATTTTGATGCTAGGTATAGATCGTTTCAATCCGGTGGTAAGGATTCTATTTCTTCCTATTATCATATGGTTCGAGTATGAGAAAAATTCCATAAAAGATTGAATTGATTAGCGTTAAGAGGTAATAATTTTACTAGACAATAGACTGTTTATTACATTTTACGTGTATCGGAAGAAACTCCCTATAATTTTTAAAAATGAGACTGACCTCCGAATCCAATAGAAATAGAAGATTTTCTTAACAAATCAGATTTGGATTTACTGATCTAGTGTGAATCCAATCTATTTACAGGTCTGCTGCCTTGGGGCAAATACACTTTACTATTCGTATATGTTTTGAAACATAGTTAAATCTCTTGATTTTAAAATAACCAAATGAGAACAATTTTTGTAGGGTGCTAATAAAGGATTTAAAAATCAAGAGTCTTAGATCGTTGCAATCGGAATTACAGGAACCCAAAATGAAAATTTGGAAATATAGTGGTTATTGAAATGTATTCGACCTAAAAAAAAAAAAGAAGTCCTTAAATGGTATGATTTTAAAAATTACGCTCATTAATTGTTGAAATTGAAAATACAAAGCTAGGCTACTGTAAGTGCATTTGACTCTAACGCACACAAAAAAAATATTTTTCGAGGAACACCGAAAACGTTAATTTTATATAGGACAAATTACACGGACCTCCCCTGACAGGGGAGATCTGTGTAATTTTACAATATACAAGAGAGGTCCATGTAATTTCGTCAAACCTCAGGGGAGGTCCATGTAATTTACCCTTTCATATATTATATTTCTTTTTTAAAGCCCAAATATTAGATTACTATTTACTATATGGGACCAACTCACTTCGTGAGTGAGGAAAAACTAAAAGGCCAGAGAGTGGGAGATAGTTATTTGAGTGAAGTGAGAGAGGTGATAAAGATAAGCAAAATCATTAGTTACTTTGTTTTTACGAAGTTAAGATTTGTATTTTAGAGAGAAAAAATAAATAAATAAATAAAGCATTGGTTTTGATGTAAATATAGCTACTAGTTAAATTTTTTTTTTTTTGGTACCCTTTCATTTTCTATAAAAGTATAGATAAATAATTCATTCAATTAGTCTTTAAATTGTGTTTCAAACTTTCAGGTATTAGGTAGCAAGTCATCAGCAAAGAAATAAGAAGAATAAGGACGATTTGTGGAGAGTGATGAAACAGTAGAGTATGTTTACCGATAGTGTAAAAGCAATGGCTTGTAACCTATATATATAAGCCTGACCTAAATATAAATATATAGTAATAAACTATACAGACATTTAAAAGATGATTTGTCATTTCCTATTACAGTTATTGCTTTGTGAGCCTCCTTGTAACACTTGGGCTGCCTTAGTTTTCCAGAAAAAACGAAAATCCATAATATCAACTGTCAAGAGTTTAAAATTCAATTTAATTCTTAATTTGTTAAAAGTCAGAAAATTTTCACTTAAAACGGTCCAGTGATGGAGGGCCCTATTTTTATTTTCCTTAAAAGTCCTTATTGACGACCTATGGCTGAAGAGCCCTATTTTTTATTTACTTCACCAAATACATGATCCAAACACAGCCTTGAACTATTTAGTCAAATGATATTTGAGATATTCCAATCAAAGTGATACAAACGTACAGAAGACAGAAATTGGCTCTTACCAACAAATCCCAAGGAATGAGTTTTGTCATTACAGTTACAAAATTCATTTGCTACACAAACTTTTACACATCTCAATGAAAATACAGAAAGCAAAGGCAGATACACTTATCTGTACATTATGCAACCTCACAGAAAAATTATCGCAAGTTAAAAAAAAAAAATAAGAAAAAAAAATTAATAAGAAAAAGGAAACCTAAATAAAACAACGAATACAAGTCAAGCTTTCTCGAGGGAATCGAACCAGTGAACCCAAATTCCCAATGCCAGAATGGGATTTCAAACCCCTCAAATGATACAAATTATATCTAAGAACCAGTTTTTTTTTTTTTTTTTTTATCCCGACTTTTTATCAGATCCTTTCAGGTTGAGATTGAACCATTTCTTCTTCGTAGATTTATCCTTTCCATCTGAGCTTCCATCTTCTCCGGGACTCTCAGCCTTAAAATCTTCACTAGGAAATTTACTACTGCTTCCATTACTAAAACTACCACTTCCACTAATACTGACGAGTGACCTAACTACCGTAAATGAAGAATGGATAGTGTCTCGCTCTTTGAGCAGTTCATCAACCTGTTTTCCAAAAGCACAAAAATGACACTCGGTAAATGGGATATTGGTTGATATAAGATCGAGAGGATATAACTCGGACTAAATCATTAATGAAGATTTATGCTTGGTTTGGATTGAGAGAAAAGAAGAGAAGAGAAACGAAGAGAAAGTATGGTTCGCTCCACCATGTTTGAATAGAAAGGGAACGTAAAAACAAGAAAAAGAGAAATATAAATTTCTCTCGTTTAGTTAGCTTGCATAAGAGAGAAGAAAGTTAAAGCATTTAGAACCAATCTACTCTTGTACTTCAGCTAAATAATGATACTTCATAAGTTCGACATATTCAACGGGTCTTTTCTTCAACATTGTATTTTCAGTTCTTCTCTTCTCTCCAATAACAAACAAAAATGAACACTTTTCCCCATTACTTTCTCCCGACTTCTCTCCATTACCCTTCTCTTCCCCCCAATTTAATGTAACAACCAAGAGAAATGGGAAGAAAGGGGTTTCGTTTCTCTACTCTTCTCCCACTTCTCTCAATCCAAGCAGTGTTGAGAAGAGAAGAAAAAGAAAGGCTTTAAGCTGTTTTAGTGAGTTATCTTTCCGATAAACATGAAACATATTTCTAATAAAGATACACAAAGCATACTGTTAATAACACATGACAGGACATAAAATGGCGACTCTAAACATGAGCTCGTCATAGTGGTAGTCTCTGAATATCAGAATCAAGAGGATTACGAGCAAACAGAACTTACAGATTGTTTTTCCTGGCTGTATCTGTTGGTAACTTCTTGAAAGCGTGCCAGTGCCTACAAAGCATCGCAAGGAATTAAACAAACACGGTAGATATTTACACAAATTATGTGTGAGTGTGTATATGTAGCAGCTATCACTACAAAAATAGGTGCCTTACCTTTCTGTATTCAGTCTCAAATTGGCGTAATTCATTTCTCTTCCTCAAAATCTGCGCCTCAATGTCCTTAAGCTTATGAGTTGTATCCTCGTATGTTTTTGCACAAAGAGCCTCAATGGTATAAGTAGCAGTTTTGAAGAAGTTGTCTCCTGTAAGTTAAGGGAAGAGGTCAGTTATACAGAATTTTGGGTCAAACACTCTTCGGCAGCCTCTCATCTCCCCAAATTTCATTTTAGGTCTTGCATTATAAATTTATAAATTGTATAACTTTTCAATTGAAGATAGTCCTGAACAGATATGACAATCAAGGCCCTTAAATGTAATTGTCCTCGATTGATATCGACTGTCAGCTTAGTTAGTGGAGACAATGTGAGAAGAAAACAAAATCCTGGGTAAAATATACTTTGGTACCCGCTATTTTCTATTTTTTAGACCAAGGGACCAGAGACCAAAAGGGTAGATCTGTAAGAAAAATCGAAATAAGCAGCTTCAGTACAGTTCCGACCATATACAGCGAATATGTGAGTGCCAGCTCTTAGTTCTGAGACCTCACAAGGTTGAAGGCCTTCCAACTTTTTGAAGAAAGCAGCCTCAGGGTCCTTTGCCATTGCTAACTGCAACACCATGAAGGATAAATTTACCACGTAGGCTTTGTTTGGTTCATGGATTTAGAGACAGGAAAGAAAAAGAAAACATTGAGGAAAATAGGAGGGAAAAGAAAATAAGGTAAGAATAAAATTAAAATTTATGAATTTTGTGAGCCAATTCCCTTGCTTTTTTCCTCAGTTCCTATAATATTTTGGAAATTTAATATCAAATGTTATTAATGCTGAAGGAAAACACAATGGAATTAGTTTTCTGATTCCTTTTCCTTCCCCAAACCAGCAAATCAAACGGAGCGTTAATAAGCAGATGAAAATGCAAATAGACAATGGAATTCACGTACCGCGTTCACAGTTGAATCCATTCTGTACACTTGAAAATGCAAGAAGTACATCCCTGCAGATGTCACCTTACCGGTCTTTTCACTACCTTCCTGTGTGTAGAGACAATATAGCACTTGTATAAGTTCAACAGTAAATTGCGAAGTACAAATACTGAACTCATATGATATGAAATGCTTTGAATGATAATAAGCGGAATGCATTGGCTCATACGTATAATAGCATTTTCAATAGAGAGAGGTGCCTGAGAAAGCATAAGAGGCCAGCCACTATGCCGTGTTCACTCCTGTGTCGGACACGTGTCGGCATGTGCACATACCTTGTTAAATATTTAAGACACGCGAACGGCACGTGTCTGACAAGTGTTGGTGACCGTAGACATGGCACCCAAATTGTAAGTGTCCAGGCTACATAAAACTCTGATCTTCACCTTTTTAACTAACTAAAAATCTAACTACCAACGGAAAATTTCATTCTCGTGCGGTCAGCACATAATATGTTACAATTACATTTTATTTGATTGAAGTTACGTGTGAAATATAATCATACTTATTAATTCTTCCTTCCTAACCCGAATAATACTTTATGAACAAGAGATAAGAAACTTCAACCAATACCTATCAAAGCCTTTCCAAAAATTACTTTCACTATATACCAGTGCGCGTCTTTTTGGTTCCTTTCATTCTTCGTTCACGTTGCAAAGCCTTTCCAATTTATACTTAAATTATCCATCGTGTTTACCAATATTTTTCCAATAAAATGTTTATCTTATTTATGCTTAAAACATCAATGCCAATACATAAAAACAGAATCTAAAACATGGGTGCGTACAATTTATTTATATTTTTTTTCCACATATTACTGGTTTATTCCACAACTTACAGCAGCTAAACCAAGGTTTAGGAAAAAAGAAGAAAAGAAAAATATAAATACCGGGGAGAAGTGATAAATGTATAATACCTGTAAAGCCAAACCATATCCACCATTGACATCTTGTTCAAAATAAAGTAGCTGTTAATGCATAAATGTAATACAAACTTAGTACAACAGTTGGCAAGCACAACATCAACCTAAAAAGAGTAAAAGGAGGGACAATGCCGCAACACATAATTCACAAAAGATTAGGCTTGTAAACCGGGCAGATCAGGGCCGGATCCACCAGGTCCAGACCCAATCTCATCAAATCACTTTATTATCATACCAGATTTAATTCAATAGCTAAAGTTTTAATAAGATCCTGGGCATCAACTAGCAATCCCTAACATTAGTATGACTTACAGTAACATTTTAAATATTATGGAAAACACCTACCCTTAAATCAGAAAATTTGCACAACAGGGGTTAAAATTATAAAATATAGTGCATGATATATATTTAATTATATTTATTATGTAATAGTAATCGGACCGGAAGTCTTTCGGAATGGATTTAACAAATCCATATCCGGACTGCTAGTAAAATTTTATAAACCAGTGCGGATCGACGAATCCCAAAATTGCAAATCAGATCCATTGACAGGACTAGACGAGATAATTCAGTCAAACGTCCAGGATGTGAAAATACCTTAAATTTGCTTTGTGCACCAGAAGTAACTCTAATTACAACCCCTGCCTCAGCTTGCTCCTCACTTATAGTTACTCCAAAGAAGTGAGCACATTGCTTTTCCACCTGCAATAAAACTTTGGCTCAGTTTGATTTGTGGATTTTGAGAAGGAAAAGGGAAAGCAAAACTATTTCCCAAAGTGTTCTCCTAGCATTTTCCTCCTTTCTTAAACAACATTAGAACTCAAAACAAAAGGGAAAAAAAAAAACATATAATAGGAAGTCAAGAAAAGAGGAAGGGAAATGACTCAAAATTCAAAAATTTTCATTTATTTTCTTTTATTCCTAGTTTCCTTGGTGCTTTCCTTATTAGCCAAACAAAGAAAAGTATCCTCCCCAGTGTTATCTTCTGTTTTTCCTCGTGAAATCTAGGAACCAACAAAGCTTTAAATGTGAGACAATTGCAATCGAGAATGACTTTATCCTTATCCTAAAAAGTACACACCTTTCCACTAACTGATGTTCCAATAGGTAGTGGTCTGACTGTGACAGTTCCATTTAAAGCTTCTTCAAGAACGTTGGCAGAAATAGTAGTCTTGATAGGGACACCCAACTTGCTACGGCCAAAAAGAAATAGTAATTAAAGTCACTGTTGTTAGATCGGGAATCGAATCATGAATGCCTTTGTCAAATTACAAATCATGAATCGTATTGAATCTTCACGTAAGGTTCGCTTCATTTAGAGAACAAATAAAAAAAATATGTACTGGTATAAATATTAAAACACATGTACAGTGCTTCAAATGAACAAATAACAAGTTAACACAAGTTTCAAGATCCCATATAAAGACCCAAAATGTTGAGTATTTCCATTTAAAACTCAAAAGTTCAATATTAGGTACTGGGAAGTCGTATTGAATTGGAAATCTTATCAGATTGTATGAAACTCGAATCATCGACTCGTGAATCGCCTGAATCTGACAACCACGATTAAAGTACAGCACTAATAAGACTAAAAAGCTTCTGATCTAAAAAAGATAAATACCTGAATAATGCGGCGAACATTGTATTGACAGTTCCAAGGTTAGAAAGATCAATTTCCATATCCATGCCATCAGCATCCAGAGCCTGTTTATTTGATTTTATAGTCAAATGTCTAAATCATTAGACTATACATAAGAAATATGAAAATCCTTTGTTTCGAACAAATTAAATAACATTAGATAATGTAAATGAATTGAAAAAGTACAAAGTAAACGATTTATAAATGAAATTATATCAATTCTTACCAAATAAATTATCTACATAAAAGAGCTAATAAAAGTTCACAAGCAGAATGTTCGACAAATATAATCGTAGCATTTTTCTAGAGAAAGCTCTTACTTTATGCTGCATTCAGAACAGAAGGTACATCTTTTCTGAAACATGTGTCAATAGTAATATTCTTGTGTGTGTGTGTGTGTGTGTGTGAGAGAGAGAGAGAGAGAGGTACATTTGGAGATAACAATATGATAAAGTGAGAGTTTTTTGTCATTTGAGAAACATGGGTTCCGTCAACCCCCAAATCATGTTCTTGTATGCAAAAAAAAAAAAAAAAAACATTTCCAACTTATAAGCAGAAGCAAGTAAGACTTGCTTTTTGAAAAGTAAAAATTGTATTAGCATGCATCTATAAAATAAGTCGAAACGAAGAGGGATAAATAATTACAGCAGGTAAAAAATGCATTGCAAAGATGTCATTCCAAGCACACCCTTACACACAAGCAAACCCAGAAGGGCAGAAATATGGAACCACATACCCATGCACTCACGTAGGAGTTAAAAAACATAGGTACTCAACAAAACACAAGACTTAAGATAAAAATTGATCCCATCACCAAATCAAGTCTAAACATAATAATTGAACAAAATCTGCATGCATTCACAAAAAATGTTGACATCATCTAACTAAGCTAATTGGAAACTGGATCAAATCTTTTTATGCCTTCATTTGCAAGATAAACAAGGTACCATGAGGTTGTTTGGGTAACATAAGAACCGGTTCTCAACCATCATAGAAGAACCAGTTCTGAATCGGATCAAGGTACAAACGAGCCAGTGGCTTAAAGTATCCCAAGAACTGGTTCTTTATGAAATCAACACAATATTGGTTTCATAAAAATCAGATTAAAGTGAGACTTGGTCTAAACCTGGTCCTATTTTTAGTATTCCCAAGCAAGCAAGTTACATACTGGAACCCAACGATATCTTAATTAATGAAAGAAGGAACTGACAAACCAATCTATCTCTCTCTCTCAACACGTTTTCCGACTTACCATCATCTTTTCCATGTTATCTACTACCATTATGTCCTAGTTCACGGAGTTTTTCTTGTCCGACTATGTGCAGTACCAGCTTTAGGAATAATTTCTTCATCATTTTCAACCTATAATTTCTCAACGAACACAAACATTCTTATAAGATGTTTATACATAAGTACAACCATCAGAGTAAAACAATAGATAAGAAAGCTCAATATAATAAAGAAATGGAAGGAGATAATAACTATAATGATTATAAAAGAATAAAAAGCTCATGATAGTTAGACTAAAAACAAACTCCTAAGCAAGAGAATAAGTAGCAATTAGAGAAGAATGAAGAACACCTCAAACCCTGAATTATCATACTGCCTTCTTTTCTCTGGGTCAGATAGAATGTTATAAGAATATGCAACCTCCTTGAAAAGTTCTGAAGCTTCAGGATTATTAGCATTCTTATCGGGATGGTACCTGCCCATTGCTTGGATTAATAGCTAATAAAGTTCTAAATAGATGTTTCTAACTACAGTTTCCCAAAAATAAAATAAATAAAATATGTATCAGCTTGAATTTGCCCTCATCACACATCTTCCTTGTCAATTGTTGTCATCATCATCATCACATAAAACTACTGAACATGCAAATACCATTTTGATGGATAAATAAAATCAAATGAAACTTTGTTCCGCATTTGGATTGACTTGGGCTCTTTTAGGTTTACGGATCGGAGAAAAAAAAAAAAAAGGAAGCTCCCTTGTGTTTTTCTCCATGCTTAAAAAAAACACAAAACAAAATAAAACAAAACAAAACTTCCAAACTTCAATTGTAAATTAAGAGAAAATGGAGGGAAGTGTAGTGACTCACAAAATTCATAAATTCTATTTCTCATCATATTTGCTTTTCCTTCCTATTTTCCTTATTAACCAAACAAAGAAAAGTGCTTTTTCGTATTGTCTTCCTTTCCTTTCCGTCACTATATCCATGAACCAAACAGAGTCTAAGGTGACCAGCGTCACATACAAAAGGACACATGAAAAGTACATTTCCATAATCTCATTTTGCACTTACTATCACCCATAATTCCGATACAACCAACAAACTAATTGAGCAATAACTGAGATTAAGTTGAATCAAAGCGCACTTAAATTAACAATCACAAGCACCAAAAGAATACACCGACCAAAATTCAAACGCGTAAGAGCATACAAGGGTACAAATAATGTAAACCGACACACACACACATATCTACTATACTATAAGAATGAGTTGCAATGCAGGCATGTCGAAATATATGTACCCTTCACATTATAGTATAGTAGATACTATATGTACCCACACACACACACACGCATATCTACTTTACTATAATGTGTGTTTCTCTTCTTGATTCTTCCCATTTTTTCGTCGACTTCTCGCTATCGTTTGCTCTCTGTGATTGGGTGTTGGTGGCGGCTGGTGGAGAAAGTGGTAGGGATGATAAATCTAACCCTTCATGCTCCGATTCATCTTGTTTTTTTCTCAATTTCTTGACCTCTCTCTGTCTCTAAGGTTGGTTCCTTGTTTTTTCCCCCCTTTGAATTGGTATTAAATCAGATATGTAATGGTAGATATTGTTTTTTTGGATTCATCATTTTGGGTTTATGGCATCACAGATTGCTGAATGAGCAGTTAAAAATGATAACAAAATTCGACTCTTGGATTTGAGGTAAGTTGTTGGTCTGATTTGAAATTAGGGTTCTATCAATTGAATTATTTAATCTTGTTGCCTTCATTCTTCTTTGTTGAGTCTTGGTTTCTTGGTGTGATTTTCATTATCGCAAAATCCTCATATTGTCTGTTGTGGGTTTTTTTTCCTATATATGATGATCTCTATGCATTATTGACAAAATGGAATTGGCTCCTTGACTTAAAGTTGCTGATTGTGCTTCAAGGTTGTTCATGCTCTCAAGGTGTTTGTAGAAATGTCTAAGAGAAAATAATTGAGTGTAAAGTTTGGAGCTTTCATTCTATGGAAATTTAGATTAGTTAAATGATCTCTCTACATATAAGATCATATACTTCGAATATTAGCATCCTTTCATAGGCCATGGACTTGGATCTACGAAATAATGTTTGTTTTAATGTCCTCAATTGACATTATTAAAAGGAAAAAAAAAAATCGAAGACTTTAATTTTTGCAATTGAAAATATAGTCAAAGTGAAAATCCGAAATTCTAAAAAAAGGAAAAGAACAAAGTAAAAAGACAGAGACATTGAATTAAAACGATAATGGCAACAAAGACATTGAATTCAAGATTTGATGGGCAAATGGAAAACCAGGAATCAACAAATTGTGATCATAGATTGGAATCTCAAAACTCACTTTTTTTTTACACCTCTCTCTTCTACTTTGGTTGTGGGCCTACATCAAAATATTCATCTCCTCAATAAAATGATTGTTCATGTGACACACACATCCATAGGATTATTTCGATGCAAACCATGATGTTTTGGTGGAAGCAAATGAAACGATGTGGAATCATATGTGTGCTTCGATGAAAACAAAAGAAATGAAGTTGTTTAGATGGAATCCATGGAATTTCGAGATTCCGTCGTCGTTCCGTTTTCCATGACTAGGAAACAGAAAAATTTCGGTCCTGCTGATGGAAACAAGAGGAAATTTTGATCCATATTTGAGATAAATTATTTTCTAGAGAGCAATAAAGGTTGTTCTATACCTTATATTTACTTATTATGTGATGCTCCATCTGGAATTGGGGTAAAATCGGGTGGGTGTTCTTATGCTTATTTTTATTTACTTGTTTTCTGGTGTTTCAGCCTTTCGTCGTGATTGGCTTGGGTATAGATTCTCAACGAGTGTGATATTTAGCTTGTAAAACGGTAAGGACAGTTCTTAGTTTATTGACGTTGTTAACACTTACATCCTGATCATAATTGCCCCGCAAGTTACATTAAATTTCCGACTCCTTTTGTTCCTTACTGTGAATAAGATACTAAATGTGCTGGATGAAATTTTCTGCTAATGGTTCAATGATTTTGAAAGGGTGTTTGGTTATTATGTTTTTGTGCCTTCCTCCGGTTTCAGAATAATTTGTTGGATGTAGTTTGTGGAATAGTGTTCAACTAACCACCAAATGGAATGACCAATTGATGCAACGGAAGTAATGAAAATGGAGAATATAGTTGTCTTGAATATGTTGCCATAAAATCCACAAGGGCCCTCATATCCACAAGGAAAATAAGCAACACTGTCAAAATAAAATTTAATCTAAATAAGCAAAACTTAAATTCATTTTTTTACCTTCGTGTCTTATAGGGCCTATTTAACTTGTAAAACAAGTACTGATATTCCAAAAACTGATGTAACCTAGCTCTTCAAATAATTTCAACAAACACGTGGCGGGCGAAATAGTTGAGGGGCCTTGAGGCAGAAGTTCAATTAGAGAAGAGAGGGAGAAAAATAGATAAATAGAGGAGAATATGTTCCAATCCAGGAACTAAAGAGATAGGACAGAAGAAAATGTTCCAATCCAAGAACTAGAGAGCAGAACAAGAAAAGAAATTTCTCAAAGAGAATTATGTATTTCATTCATCAAAAGCCTCCTTCTCAAATGGAGATTACAATTACTTATAGGACTAGGAAACTTGTCCACCAAATAAAACAAAACTAGGAAACTAATAATAATGCTAAAATCTAATCCTATCCTATAAGGAAATAAGTAGAAATTCGTTTTTCCCTTTCAATGTCTAATTAGCTCCCTATATGACTTGAAAATAAAATCTAATACTTCCCAAAACAAACCTAACCTATAAGGTAACATATTAGAAGTCCAATTCCATCATTAAAGGCCTAAAGCTAGCTAAAAGATAGAAAATAAAGCCTATGAAACTAAAAAACGAAAATTACAACTAAACAAAAACACATAAGAAATTTGTAATTTACAGTCCTCTTGTCCTACATCAAAAACCCCCTCAAGGAATAGTCGAATGTAATAACTTGTGAATGGTCAAAATCTACTAATATGTGCCAAAAACCACGGAGAAGTATGATAATAAACAATGAAGAACCTAGACATAACAAGGTAATAAAAGTACATAACTATAAACTTACATATTCTTAATTCACTTTCAAATATATAATTGTACCTTCTTTTATTTTCCCATGCATCGCACGGATATTAATTCTAGTCTATATATATATAAATAGAACCCTTGTAATGAGGGATCCCTCTTTTAATAAAGTGAGGACTTGTGTTGTGGCTTTTGGATTGTCATTTAATCCAGATCACACTAGTGAAATGACAAAAGTATTCTCAATGAAAACACAATCCAACGAGACCAAAAGTCCTCACTTTATTAAAATAGAATCTCTCATTAGAAGGGCCTATATATATATATATATATATATATAACTTAAAAAAGGAACAGAATGAATAGAATTGAACTTACTTGAGAGCAAGCTTTCTGTAAGCAGTTTTAATTTCCTGATCAGATGAATCCCTAGTAACGCTCAACACCTCATACGGGTCTCGGCGAACAGCTGGGGCCGAAGTCCCTTCCATCTTGGACCCAACCATCCCCTTCGTTCTCTCTCTCTCTCTCTCTCTCTCTCTCTCTCTCTCTCTCTCTCTCTCTCTCTCTCTCTCTCTCAAACACCCCCTTTCCCTTTCTCTCTCTAAATATCCATAACTGTCTAGAAACTACACGTCTATTTTCTCTGAGTCGCCAGCATAATCAACCAAAACTGGTAGTGATCTTAAAAACACCAAATCTGCAAATTGGCAATGAGACACAAATTGAAAGCAAATTACAAATAATTTCACAAATTACACACGAAATTGAACGCACTCGATCGATTTAGTTCGTGAGAGAAAATGCGAAATACAATTCAACAAACAGAACGCAAAAAATCGAAAAAACTAAGATCTAACCTATTAAGAGAGCTAGGGTTTTTGAAATTTACTTGAAGAGGAAGAGAGAGGGGTGTGTGTATATATATATATATATATATAACCAATACGAAACTCTTACTTTTTCTCTTCCACACCTTCTTCGTGAGAAAACGAAATTTTCAGCTAAACAAAATGATAGCTTAAATTTTTTTCCTACGTATTTACCAGGCTCTCTCGCCCCTGATATTCTCAACTAGATTTAAATGGCTTAATTACAAAATATAACTTTTAAATTTGATCTCTGTCTCATTTTAGTCCATATATAGTTTCGATTGTATCAATTTGGTTCCTGAAATTTTTAGATTGAAGCAATGTGGCTCAAATGTCCAATTCTGTGAGAAACGTTGATAAAGTTTACTCAAATATTATGCACTGTCATACTTTTTAGGGACAAAAAATGAAACACTACCAATTTTTCCTTCTACTTATTAGCGTATTGTGCATAGCAATGGGTGAATTCCGTCAAATTTTCCGACAAAATAGGACATTTGGACCATATTGCTTCTATTCAAAAACTCAGGGACCAAATTATTGCAATTGAAACTACATAGACTAAAATGAGACAGAGACCAAATTTAAAGGGTATATTTTTTAATCAAGCTTATTTAAATCCATGTGGTTCCCACGGAAATTTGAATTAAAGTAAAACTATTAAGATATTTTTAAAATAGCCCCATATAGAGATAAATGTTAAAATTAACCTCTCATAAAACAGTTTAAGTATCAAAATTAACCTCAAATACACTTAACTCCAAAATTAGCCCCACAAAAGGGTTAAGTTTTAAAAATTAGTCACTCATAGGTGGGTTAAATGGCAGCATTATCCCCTCATAGGTTAACCCCAAAATTAACCTCATAATGGAGGGTCAATGTTACTATTTTTGGCCAAAATTAAAATTTTCAATAATTTTAAGGGTAATCTTAAAAGTTACACTTTAGTCCAAAACTACAAGTGTCAAGTGTTTACTTTTGAAGCACAGGGGATAAAGTGAAAAGGGGCTTAACCGCTAGGGGTGTAATTAACCCCTTTAGATAGTCAATGGGTCTAACTGCAGGGGTAAAATGTAATTAACCCTATTTAGATAGTCAAATGACTCAAATACCCTTTCACTATTCAAAATGAGAGCATTTTTGCTCACCACCAAGTGTCATGTGTCACATTCTATTTCCATTTACACATGTATTATCAACATAATTATTACAATAGGACACATGTCACCTAATAGAGGCTTGGATGAACAAAAATGTTGTCACTCAAAATAGCTACTAAAGTACTGGGGTACCTAAAATGGCTCCTACTTATTGGAGATGATTTTAATGTTTATTTTTAAGTCACACCAATTGGAATAAGACTAATAATAAATTGTAATTGCAAAGTGAGGATGGCTAATTTGGCATAGAGCTGGGTCTTAGACTCGGGTAATTCTATTAGCACCCACATATTTTGCTCTATACACCCACCATTTAGATAAAACTTATTAAGACAATTATGCCTATAAACACAATTACATCTATAACCTAAACATAAATGATTTCTCTCTCCTCTCTCCTTTCTCTCTCTCTACAATAGAGCATTACCTTCATTACCAACACAAATTACACAATCACCTATTTGCGATTCTCATGACCAGATCAACTGGTGATCTACTTGGGTATGAGAAGAACATAATTAGAAGAGAGGGATGGACTTGTTAAGGAAATAGTTCCTATTTGCTTGAAACAAGTTCCAAGAAGTGAGGGTAATTTTAATCAATGGCAAGAGTGGGCAATCAAAGCCCACTGTGTTGAACAATTACAATTAGTTACAGAATAATGTAAATTCTTAACTTTCACTTTTACAACTTATAAATTTTTGCTATTAGGAAGAAAAGCCAAATGGGTTTGATCTTAGGCTTAGTTTGGCCCGCACGTGGCTTTTTAAAAGTAGCTTATGAAACTTATTATCAAGTTGTTAGATAATTTTGTACATTACTCTTCAAAAAAACAAAATGAAACTAAAACGCAACCTTAAGCTTTTAAAAGCTCCATTTTAGAGCTTTTAAAAGCTGCCACCAAAAAAGTCCTAAGTTTAATTTTTGCAAAGTTCATAAACTAATTACCAAATGAATTAACATGAAATTGTGCTTTAAAAAGGAAAAAAAACACCAAAATGAAGCCAAAGTAAGCCTTAGTCTGCTTGTGGATTGAATAGTGCGTTTCAGCCATTATTGAACGCGGCAACAAAAAAGGTGTCCATGGCTGTAGATTGTGTGGAATTAGAGTTACACTGAGAATTTGTTGATGGGAGGCAGTGGGTGTTGTGATCAGTTGGTGGGTGTAGAGAGATATGAAGGTTTGGGTAATTTTGAAATAAAAGGTAGATGTAGAGAGTAAAACTTTCTATTTTAAATTTAAGTGGTGTATTTAGAAAGTAAGTGGGTATAGAGAGAAAACTAGGAGTGTGTGAACATAATTACCCCTTGGCTCTTCTATTGCATTGGTGGAGTGCTCAACCCCTACCCCTTCCACTTTTAATTTTAAAAAAAAAAATAGATTGATGAATTTTCATTATAAAAGTTCTTTACAAATTGTCAGTGGACCCATATAAATTTGGGAGACCAAACAAACAGTTAGACCTTCTCCAATCGTACATCAAAATTAAATTTGATATGCCACATGATAATGCTCCAACCACAACATCAAATTTGCCTCTCACTTTAGATCAAATTTTGTGTCTCTAAAAAATTCAAATATACATCAAAATTTTATTTTATATAGGGAATTAAATTTTTTCTTTTTTGGATTATTATATTCATTATTCAAGTACAAAGCAAAAGAGTGAATTTAAAAAGTAACGCTATGCTTTCCAAATTATAATACCAAATCTTCATCTCAATGGTGTGACAGTAAGAATGATGAGACCTTTTTAATATTATCCAATAAAAATGTTGAAAGGGTCTCGTCATTATTGTCAATGGCCCCAATGCCACATCATTTGGGTTAAAAATCTAGGACTCACTGTCATATCATTTGGAATAAGCTTTGTGACATAGTAATTTGTAGTACCTTATATTTTATTAATTGTACTTAGCTTGTAATATTTCCTTTAGTTGTTATTTTGATTTAGTCACAAGCATGTAAAGATAATATAGGTTAAATAGGGTATAAATAGTTAAGGCTAAGGCTAGGTGAAAAGGAACTTTTGATTATATTATATTTGAAATTGATTTTATTCCAAATTGAGCCTAAAGCTCTTTTTTTTTTTTAGGATTTTGGATATTTTGGTCTACCAAACCCTAATTTGTTCTTAATCTCATCTCGTCAACTCTTGAATTGAGCATTCATATGCATTTGCATGCATCAATTTGAGATTAAGAATTAGGAAGCTTAACATTATTCAAATTTAAATATACATACCCAGAACTAGAAGAGACGAAATGGTTGATGAATGATAAAATAATAAAATGTTTTAAGACTTAATATATGGGTTGGAGAACCAAAACACATTTGATGAAGCAAATTTGAATTTGAATAGCAAAAGTATAAATTTGCTACATCAAATTTGATGCATAGTTGGAAATGTTCTTAACCAATGAATTTATCACTGTTTTCGCATACGTATATAGAATATTTTAAGAAGTGGACATCTTGCTTAGTAGTGGGGTACGAGGAAAGAATAAGAAATGTGATTTCGCTATATTTCTAACCAAGAATAGGGCCTATCACAAGAATATTTTTTTTTATCGGGGTGAGCTCTGAAAAGAGAGATTCCCTATTTTTACTTTCATCTCAGGAGAAATACGATGAGGAAGAGATGATTCAAATCCGTCGGGTAAAATAAGAACATGTTCTTGGTTGATTGAGAGATTAGGGCAACATAGATTGTATGGTTGAGTAGCCAAGGGACAATTCCACTACAAGTGGTTAAATTTGTGACTGTTTACTAATCAATTGTGTGGGTTTACTTTAGATTATAACAAATTTTAAAATTCTAAGTCCGTCAACCAACTTTTAATAGCTTTTTTTGAAAATCAAATTAACTTTGAAGTTGAAAAAAGAGAGAGTCGGACCAAAAGCCACCACTCCACCTAAAACGAATTCGTGTTAAGTTAGGCAAGCTTTAGTCTTTTACAGCATTCGACATCGAGCCCACATGACCTTATGAAAGCGGTCACAGAAAGCAGCATTGTGCACACCCAACAGAGATTAATTAAAAGCAGCAAAATTGAAGGGTTTTTTTTTTTTTTGGAAAAGATGAACCGATCCTTTAAAAAAATTCCAAACAAATAGTCATTCTACAAAATTCTTTAATTCTTATAGCAATACCTTTACAGAAAATATTCTTTTAGACATAAAAAACATTTCTTCTTCTCACAGCTATCCCGAATGGGCTCTTAATCTGAGAGAATGTACATGTGCTGCAAATCCCTCTGCTTGTACTTTGTCTAAAAGAAAATGGATTAACAATATCCTAAATCTTCATGACGAGGCATAACGAGGGAACCCCTTCAAAGCTGGGCACCAAATGACCCACCCTACGAGTAAACACCCGAATTCATGCAAAATCGACTATCCACATAAATCGGTAAGACCTGGACCAGTGGTGAACAAATGGATATTAAACAAAAAAACTACTGAAGAAACGACTTGGCTCCATTTCTTTCGGTACTTCTCCTACTTTTCTGAGGTCTGATTGGTCCATGTGTACAAGCGTGCTGTGTGGCACATACTCGAACCCCATAGCACCTTGGAATTGTACAAAAAGTAGCTCAGAAAATGTACAAAAGTATTGTCTGACTATAACTATACAAATAACAAGAAGATAGAGGAAATATAGACTTATTAAAATCCAACTTCCTGTGTAATAGTTGCAGCCGAAACTTCTCACCATCTTGTGTAATTATTTACTTTGGGGCCTGCCGTAATTTCTATTTTCTCTCAACAAGTAGAACTTCTCCGCAACCCAATGAACACTGTTCTTTTCTTTTTTCCTAATCCATAGAATTTTGCGCAATTGCACAAATCACGAACTACAAGCAAGGGATTCATGGTGTTTTTTAATAAGGATGGACAAAAGTTTGCGGAAAATTGGATTATTGTGATACACGAGACCATGTATAATGGTGGGTGCACCAAAATATTTACACACCTGAATCCCCCACGAAAAGACTAAATACCTTTGATTAAGCTTAGCTTGATGTCAAACAATTGGAATTCGAGTCGATTTTGATTACTTTGGTATTATATGATCTGCAAAACCCGCACTTATGGTAGAGCCAGTGAAAGCGTGCAGTCCCTTTCTTTTCGCAGTCATTGCAGAGTATGTCCTGGATAACCAACATTAAAATTATTCAATATGCAGCTTTTCAAAATCGGTTAGGTGCAGGGATATAGTGAGATAAAGGAAAAGATAACACCGAGGAAGAAAATTTTCTCTCTGGTTAATGAAGAAAAGAGCGAAAAAATAGGAAGAAAAAGAACATAGGGTGAAAATAAAATCCAAAATTTGAACTTTGTAACTTCCCTTCCTATTTTCTTCGTTTCCTATACCAGGTGGGTGGCACTCAGTAGGTAAGTGCAAGTAGGAGAGAGAGAGAGAGAGAGAGAGAGAGAGAGAGAGAGAGAGAGAGAGAGAGAGAGAGAGAGAGAAGTGGGAGAGGTGGTGGCCTAGGTGAGTTAGTTTTGTTTTGGTAATTACTTTTACTTACCCTTATAAATATTACTACATACAAAATGTATTATTTACCTATATATACTTTCCCTTTCGATTAGTTAGTACAGATACTTGGAGCTTTTTAAATTCTTAAAGATGGGGGGAAAAGCTCTAGAAAAACACGAGCTTGGAGCTTTTTAAATTCATTACGATGGAGGAAAAAGCTCTAGGAACACGAGTAATAGTTTTCTTTCCGTTTTCAATTCCTTCTCTAAATGCACAAACCAAATAGAGCCGGGAAGGAAAAAAACCTATAGAACAGCAATATATATATATATGGGCAATTTTACCTGACAGCGATCCCTGTATTCTTCTGGGAGCTCCTCAGAAGCCAATAAAGCATCAAGCATGCCGAAGTACACCTGAACAAAGGCAAAAGAACACAATCGTTTAACCACAGGAAATTGTTATTGCAGCCTGCGATTCAGTAGTTCTACTATCTAGTAGAAATAGGCAATAGTTGTAATTGTATGAAGTTGAAAACATACTATACATATGTACATGTAGACATGTAGTTCATTATATTTATATACACACACATACACACATTTATGGGAAATGCTAACTTACAACATATATAAAAATACACATACTTTCTCGAGAAAAATGCCCATGCCACCTCATTTATGTGACGATAAAGAATTAATTTTACAAATTACCTTTACTGTAAAATTACTCTACTACCCTTATTTTAATGAAGTGGCATGTGTTTTTTTGTCCATTTAAAATTTGAACATAAACTGCATCTCTGAAAACAAATACATGTTCTGCCAAGATGCAATGAAAATCTTCACATACATGCTAGATTTATTTGTTGAATTAGAGTTATACTCAGGGGGCATAAACCAAACCAAACCAAGCCTTGTGTCCCAATCAATTGGGGTCCGATGTATGAATCCGTTTTCTCCATTCTGCACGATCAAGAGCTATATGCTCATTTAAATTATATATAATCATATCTTGTTGCACTACATATTCCCAAGTCAGTCTAGGTCTGCCTCTCCCTCTAACCATTCCAGGCACTACAATCTTATCACTCTTTCGCACAAGTGCATCTATAGGTCTTCGTTGCACATGGCCGAACCATCTAAGCCTATTCTCCCTCAACTTATCCTCAATATGTGTCACTCCTACAATCTCTCGAATGTACTCATTTCTAATTCTATCTTTCCTAGTCTTACCACACATCCATCTTAGCATTCTCATCTCAGCTACACTCACTTTGCTAATGTGTTGTTTCTTAGTTGCCCAACACTCTGTCCCGTAGAGCATAACTGGCCTAATAGCTGTCCTATAAAATTTTACTTTCAATTTTGCTGGTATTCTCCGGTCACATAATACTCCAGAAGCACTCCTCCACTTAAGCCAGCCCACTTTAATTCACGTCATCACCAATCTCTCCGTCTGGGCATCTGAGCATTAAAGGGGAGGCAATAAGCGGAAATGGAATCAAAAGCAAAATCATCAGATCGATAGGTAAAACAGAAATGACCTTATCTTGATATGTTCAAGAAAAATACCTGCTCATCAAATTCTATGAACTTAAAATGATATACCCATCCTCATATACTAAAACAATAAATTTCAATAATATTTCATTAACGTGGACCCCAATGGGTTGTAATTAATCCAACAAAGCACGCAATATAAATAGAAACATCTTAAAGTATGGTCTACTTTTAAAAGGAAAAAGATCTTACCGCCATATCTCCCATAGATTTGCTACAAATTGGACAAATGTAGTGAGTGCAAGTGTATGCCTGACAAAATGGAAGACAAAAGTGGTTTCAATATCAAACACTTCACTGAAGATTCTTTCCTAGCACTAAAAGTATTTTTGGTGAAATCATCTGTTTGCTAGGATGGAAGAGATGAGGGAAAGGACGAAGGGAGGGATGCTTCTTCCTTCTGGGCCCACAAATTTTAATCCATCCAAAAGTGAACTGAGAGGGAGAGAGAAGCAGCTTCCCTCATCCTCTTTTGACTTTTCTGCCCTTCAACGAAAATAATATTCTTTTCTATATAAAGGTAAACATACAAAAATCTATTCTTTCCTTCCTCACTTCCTTTATTTTTCACCAAACATAAGGATGGAAGGCTCTCTTCCTTTCCCTAGGTATGCCTCTTCCAGCGCCCCCACCCAACTCCTTTCCTTCCAATTTTCCATCCTTCCTACCAAACATATCATAAGGGCTGAAACGGGTTATAACTTACATGTAAAGTGTAAACATGACAGTTACAAAAGCAGAATGAAAAGAACAGACCTGGAAGCAAGCCGAATGCATGAAATGACCACAAGGGAGAGCTCTAAAGGTTGTACTAGACGTAAACAAATCATCACAGCATATAGGGCAGTTCGTTTCCAGACCTTTCTCGCGGCACTTGTGGTCCACCATTTTTATCCCCAAGCAGCAATTGCAGGTCATGCAGTGCATGAAGTCAACACCGAGTCCCTTCCCAAGACGGCATAAATTACAAAATGGGCAGTGATAAACTGTCCTGCAGTGATAAAAGAGGACAAATCAGAAAAGGAAGGTTAAAAAACATCTCAACTACTGTTAGCTAGAAACAATATTTTGGACCAAAGTAATCAAAAACTGAACACCACAACTGAATATCTATGTTACATGGACTCGAGTATGAATGTCGGGCGAAAATGTGTCTAAGGGTCAGACTTCCCAAATTCACGAATCTAAGGATACGGGGGACATGGGGACACAACTACATGTCTATATTTTTCTCATATTTTCAAATAAAAACGGCAAGTTTACCATAAGCATTTCATCCATTTTGAAGAAAATTTATGCAAAAGGAACACACTTGGAGACTTTCGTATAGATTATACAACTAGCTAACATGCTTCTTGGTGTTTGTCCAACCAAAAGTGTCGGACACATAACCTTTACCCTTGTCCTAGTGTCAAGTATCCAACTGTACTTCAACCTATTAAAAGTGTCCATGTAAAAGAGCTGAAAATCAAAACTTTTCAGAATCTTCTCCATGGCCTAAAAATAAAGATGAGATGGAGGCTAGTTAGATGACACAGATGTCAGTCTTTTACAATGAGAGTCATAAATAATGCATTTCTAAAAGAATTGGCAGCGACACCACTAGTTCTCCTTTTACGTTCTTTATTTGGATTTTCTAATGTTACATTGCGCAGTGTAGTTCTGTCTCAAAATACAAGACACATCCTTAAGCCTTAAGGTTCTTAATTCATGTATTTAGCCTATTCCTTACAAGAAAATAAAAATAGGCGCCAAGAGCTATATTCCATTTGGTGATCACTATCATAATTCCGATATTCCCTCTTCATTAGAACAAATAACATGACAGTTTCATGTACACAAAATACTAAACCTATAAATATGACAGCAACTAGAAGGAGAAGCGTTGCATCATGAAGTATGGTCACAATCTAAGTCATGTAAGACTAATAGATAAAAACAAACATATTTCACAACTTTTCTCAAAGGTGCACATGTTTGGGGGAAAAAAAAAGTCCCATATATATATATATATTAATATTTCCTGATTTGCAAACAAAGTGCACGATGGCAAAATTCGCACGAAAAACATTTTCCGAAGTCATACAGGAATTTCGTGATATTACTGAGGCTCAAATCAATAAACTTGGAAGAGCCACCTGATTATCTTGTTCTATGAATTTACAGGTAGCAAAACCAAAGTTTGTACGTTAGGTGTATGCTACGCCCAAAGAATAGTAATTAATGAATCAACTTAGAAAACTAACTCTCTATAAACCATAAAATTGTACTTGTGTAGGACAACTCTTCCTCTCAACAGATCAGGTGACGGAATCTTGATAACAATATTTGTGTCCTAGTTTGAGCAATCAAATGTGAGAGCACCCTAATGACCTCAAGACTGTAAGAAGAATGCATAATGTGCCCGTTCTGATTCTTAAGCAAATTTATAGGAGCATTTTGTAGAATGTCGTACTGGTACATTTTGACTCGACTATGGAAATGAACTGGCACGATAATTACCTTTACATATACAAAAATTGTGGGCTCTGTGTATAAACACTCAGAGCGTACAGACAAGTACAGATCCAGAGAATCCCCCAAGATTTTCATCTTCAGCATTTTTGCTCTGGGGGATTTTAACAGAATTTTCTATCATGCTACAAACTTTCTGTATTGACAAACCAGGAGTGTAGACAAGAGGTTCTAATGAAAACTATATCACCTTTCATCATCAAAAAATTTGCACACACTGCAATAGTATTTTGCCATTGACAATCCGCTGCAAGAAAGCGTTGTGCAAGTTGGGCCAACAGCCTGGATTTTCAGGCAGCGCATACACATCATTTCAGTTGTAGCCTTCCTGCATTTATGTTTAAAAAAATCAAACATACATTAAAAAGAAAGAGATGAGAAAAAGTCAACAGGACTAAAGCAATACAAACACACGAAATTACCTATCCATCGAATGGTCACTGACTTTGTCATGGCAAAACCTGCATGTAAACAGCTTGCCACAGCAAGCGGCACGGAGTTTGCAGTTTCTTTTGTAATGCTCACACCCAAACACTCGTTTCTCTATATCACGAAATGATGGAGAGCATCCTAGTAGATCTTCATTGTTTGAAGCTTCACCTGTTCTTGCTTGAGGTAACTTCTGTTGAGCAGCTATCCAGCGACTAATATAACCCATATATTTATCAGTCTAAGCATAATGCTTAATAACGAAACTGAAAAGCTAGGAAGCACCGACACTTCTAAGAAGGTAACGTGTCGCATGTCATATCGTGTCCGACACATGGACACGACACTTCAAGAGTGTCGACGTGCAATTTTTTAAGAATTTTTCCGTGTTGGTATGTCCGTGTCGTGTCGTATCGTGTCGGTGTGTCCGTGTCCGTGCTTCATAGCTGAAAATAGTTACCCACTCAATTTTATAAGATTCGTGTAACAAGAACCTGGTCATAAGATTCTGAATAAGATATGCTTTTCTTCTTGGATCAAGAGTTGAATCCCGAGAAACTTTTCGTATCTCTGATTCGAGTTCATTTTGATTCATTCTGAAAATATCTTTCCATCCAGGCTTAAACGTTTGATCACTTTGGTCCAGGGCTTCATGAACATCGCTGGCTAGACGAACACAATTTTCAAAAATATTAGAAAGAGTTCCTTGCAATGAGCCAATGAGAGATGTTCAAAGTATATCATACTATACAACACAATAAATGAAGCAGTATCTTTGCATTTGTCTAAAATTGCAGTTCACATAGATACAAAATGGAACAATGCAAGTAAGCCTATAAATTATAGAGCGATAGCATATATGCAGCACGGACACTTCGGATGCGGTATCCATGTCGGACAACGACACGTGAAAAAACGTATTGATTATTTCTATAACGGACACATGTCAGACACGCCAGCAGGTACAGGCAAACAAAGCAGTGGACAAGGAAATGTGTCTCCTTTGAAAATGCTTTTTAACATTTTGAGGCAAAAGTATTAGTACAATTAAATGGAAGATACTATTATACAAATGGGTTTATCTTAAAATTTAGGAAACGGAAGTGGACGCAGCACAATATAAAGTATGACTCATTTAAAATATTTTAATTTTATATTCCCCGTGTCCGTATCCTATATTTTTAAATTTCAGTGTCGCTGTGTCCGTATCTGGTCGTAGACACGTGGCCATATCTGTGCTACATAGGACGGTACTAAGAAAAGCACGAACAACCTTGTGAAAGACTATTCTCTGATGTTGCAGTTGGTGAAAATGCAGCCGGAATTCCTTCCCACCATTCATTAAGCCACTCAGTGAACATTGTATTTTTGGTTGCTTGCTTCCACGTGTCCATCATCCTATTCTGCTCCTCTTGTGTAAGAGCAGATGTTACCCACGGCAACATACATTGGAGCACCTCTGCACCAGTTGTACCAATTATTCGACCAACTATTCTGTCCTGCTCTTCCACAGAAAAATGTCGATCGAACAATGGCCAGAGCTCAAGTTCTTCACGAAAAACATGCTGATCCAGCGTCACTCGCACGGATTTGCACATGCCCTGTATCTTCGTCGCAAGGCCATTGTATTGTCTCAAACTATCATCAAGATTACAAGAATCGAAGTTACTTCTACCCAAATCTCCAATCAAATTTATTTTCTTCAGTTTTTCATGTAATTGGGCAAACTCAGTAAGCGCGGATGAGATATCCTCAAATAGCTTTTCTTCCTGCTTGTGGTCCAAGGTGTAA
Organism: Hydrangea macrophylla; assembly: GCA_033977485.1. NCBI lineage: Eukaryota > Viridiplantae > Streptophyta > Magnoliopsida > Cornales > Hydrangeaceae > Hydrangea > Hydrangea macrophylla. Next base: position 14,928,717 of record CM066987.1, read on the forward strand.
GAGTGACTGACATTATGAAGATTTTCTTTTGATTCTAATGCTGGGAAAACTATATCATCCTCCGCATTGCTATGAGCTCTGTATAAGCCCCATAATAATCGAAATCGACCACTAAACTGCCTAAGGAAGGTCTCAGTACAATCACTAAGTTTTCCCGATTCGACGTCCAGATACTCTAAATCTTTGCGAATAGCTTTATGAAATTTAAATATGTTATCAATGGGTCGTGTTGTACACCCAGTATTATGCGAGTATATCTCTGATTCCCAGTTGAAAAGACTGGAGTTGAGAGAAGGAACACAAGGGCCAAATGATAAGGAGCGTAAAGATTTTATTGCAGCAAGAGAACTCATTCCCAGATTCTTACTAGTCACCCCTAACCCAGGAACACAACAACACTGATTATCACAAGCATTACTTTCTTCCTGTAACATCAAGTTTTTACGCTTGATTGGCCTTTTTTGATCATCCACGCAAACAAATATAGGGATTTTCTCAGTTGATAATAAAGATTTGCAACCACACGTTGATTTATCATTATCTTCTTTGTTTTCAGACAATATTTTTGCAGCACAACAGCCCATAACACCCGAAGGCAAACAAATATCTCTAAGACGCCCCTTGCATGCCCAACCAGAAAAGAGTGTGACTAATGCTGTGTCTGAAACAGGAGCTGCATAAGATAACTATATGTAAGTTAAAACACATGGAAAAGAAGAATACTTCATTCCCGATACCTTTTGACCAGAAGTTCAAATAGATTTAAAGCCGTTTGGGAGAGCTTTTCCTGGGCCAACAGTGCCTTGTAAGTGATTATTTAAATAGCTGTGACCGTTTCGATTAGCTTGGTCACAGCATTTAAAAAATCTGATTCCTTTTAAAGCTGAAAAGGATGCTTTTTAAAAAACCTCTACATGTAGCTTTTTAAAAGAACTGTTATCCCAGACTGTTCTAAAAGGTAACCCAAACTGGCTCTGAAACAAAAAAGAGTAGGAAGTTTTTTCTTAATTACATAACTAGGAACGTATTTAGACCTGCCATGTGCATGTTGTGAAGAAAAGCCTTCGCTTCTTCCTCAGTAAGTGATTCTACCAACCATGGTAACGCACACTCAATCAGTCTCAGGGGCATCACACATAAGCTCTGATACAGAAGTTCACGCTGTCGGTTGGGGCTAAAATGCTTCCGCGCGAGTGGAAGAACCTACAAATTCAATGAACATAGAAAATATACTTTAATGAAGGCAGAAGGAACATACGAGATAGTCAAGTGCATATGTGAAGTAAGATGGATCCAATATTGAAGAAGGCTTTTCATAAAGATGCTAGAAGACTGTGTGCCCATTGGCAAGCTGACTGGCTTTCCTGTGCCACCAAGCTAATGTTACATGCACCCATGTACACAGAGTGGGTGTAGGTGTGTTGTGTCTAGGTGTCGGACCTCTCTAAACCCCAAATCATAGGATAAGAGAACTCACTTGAATTTTTCCAAAAGTTAGAAACGGGTTTGGGGAGAATACTATTGTACTGTGCGATTTATAAAAATAAATAAATTTCCATATGAGAAATTTAATAAAGGAATTTTTATCCATTTCCCCACGTGAAAAGCTAGAAACTCTTCTTCGCCCTCAATTTTGAGCTTCTTCTTACTTTTCTAATTTTACATATGGAGGATTCAAGTGTCCGATTTAAATACGTGTTGGACCTTGCTAAACTCCAACTCTTAGGATTCGATAACTTTCTTGAAATGTCTAAAAAAGTTGGATACGAGTACCGAAAACTTACTAAACATGTCAAAGACATTATAATTCATACAAATGTGATTGGCAATGTTATTTTTTTAAGCAATATTCACAATTAGAAATTTAATTAAGGACTCTCCAGGAAAAAGCAAGAAACCCTACTTTGCTCTTAATTTTGAGCTTAAAGCTAGAAACTTTTCTTTGCTCTCAATGTTGACCTTATGCTTTACTTTTCTAAATTATACATATGGAGGATCCAAGTGTAAGATTCACATACTGTAACAACCTGCATTTGCATATTTAATCTGTATTCTCGGTGTTACTTTAATTTATAATTCTCATATTTTAAATCTTATTGCTTATTTCATTTCATATTGAACATTCTTTTGGGGTCAAGCTGCAAATTTTATAATTTAGTGATACCGGTGTTGGATTTCAAATCTGTACTTTCAAAACAGTGGAAATATTTTCTTTTAACTCAAACAGTATTTTTATAAAACTAGAAAATTATTTCTCATGTTAAAATGAATTTTCTGTATTTTTGTGGTAATCACCGCGCCGCGAAAATACCAGTTTATGTTCAAAACTGTCCGCGCCGCGTTGATCTCCCACAGTTTGGGAATCTCCACCAATCTAGATGTGACATGTGCTTTTCCATTTAAGGCAACTAATTATTGTCTATGCCTTGTTTGGATAATGCATGTGTGTGTGTTTAAACTTAATGCCGTAAGCTACTATACCCAAACAACTATCAAGTGACCCCTACTAGTCTAAATTACCTCTTCAAAGCTATGAAGGTGTGTATACGTATGTATTATCTGTGTAGAATCCATATATATGAGTTGTGTATTATCTGTATTTAGGATTTAAGTTAATCAACCAATTTGTTGAGTATAGGAGGTTATCCTTGGTGCCCAAGTTCTCAAAATTTATCATCTATATAACTCACAGACACTCCCACACAACTCACACTCTGCAGACTGAATTCAGAGAGAAAAGAGAGAGTTTGAAAGTTCATCTTACTCAAATTTTTAGAGAGAGGGAAAGAACTTCATCACTATAGTTTGCAAACTTCAATTGGATTCCTTTATTTTGCTTCTCTTTCTTAACACACACTTCATCCATATCTCAGTGAGTATTACTAACTCACTTGAAATATAATTTCATGCTTAATTACAGTTTATATTGCTTGAATTAGTATGTATTTATATGAAATTCGTTTAAACTTATTCATGGTGTAAAAATGGTGATTTTGTGAAACTCACCCAAAATTCGTTTTGATAGATAATAATGAAAGGTTTCAGTCCATGGAAGCTCTAGTTAAAATCTTAGAGCTTAATTCATTCGTATCGCGATGTATATTAAGATTGAAATTTCGTCACCTCTCAGTTTTTCGTAAAATCCGAGAGCTACGTTTCGAATTGGTTAAATCCAATCACATAATCATAATCCTTGCGGAAAAACAGAGAGAACCGTATATTACAAATCATGTTTGCATTCGGATTTCAAAATGGGTCAAAAAAAGGCTTTAAATTCGTAACAGGGGAGAAACTGCTGAAGAAGACGCAGTGGCAATCAAGTGGTATGTTTACTAATCGATTGGCATGTTTACCAATCAATTGGCATTTTTCAGCACTGACGACTTTTAGTAAAACGGTCATAATTTGCTCTAGAAAATTAAAAAACGCATACCGTTCGAAGTATTGGAAACTAGACTCAAAGACCTTTCTTTTGATATGTAATTCATCCACAAATATTATAACTCATTTTTAAGGGCATTGCTTCCAAGCAGACCCACTTGTGTTCAAGTAACTGTAAAAGCATATTAAGGTATTCTTTGATGAATTCACGGGTTGTTTCATATAAGATTTAATTTCTTCTCGTATATCCATGGTTATCGTTCCCAGTACTTTATATTTTCTGTATAAAGTTACATGACATACATGGGGAGTCAGTTTTACATGCACGGTGAGTGTGGGTCAGTGTGAAAAGAGTAAGTGGTTGAGATTGCGTATTGGACACTCCCTGGCAAGGAACAAAATATCGTGTCGTGTCGGCCGAAACCACCGAAACTTTTCGGTTTCGTGGCCCACCGACACGAATCATCGTGGGAATCTCGAAATTCCAGATAATCGACAGGTTTCGTGCGTTTCCATGTGTTTCGAACGAAACACGTTTGTTTCGAGCGAAACAGTAAAGTGATTCGACGCAGAGGCAGAGCAATGATTTAAGAGTAGAAATTCTTGCGGAAATAATTGAAGAAGAGAAATTTGGGGGAAAATCTGCTTATAAAACACTTACTCGAGTTCATTCAGGTCAGTTCTTCCTCATCTTCATCTCTTCTTCTTCTTCTTCTTCTTCTTCTTCTTCTTCTTCTTCTTCGCTGGTTGTCTGGTCCAGATCTGGTTTCCTCTTCTTCTTCTTCTTCTTCTTCTTCTTCTTCTTCTTCTTCGCTGGATTCATCTTCATCTTCGTCCTCCTCTTCTTCTTCTCGCTTCTTCTTCTTTCTTCTTTCTTCTTTCTTCTTCTTCTCTCTATCGTGTCTTCTGCCGCTAGAGCCGCTGGAGCTGCTGGGTTTATTTTCTCATTAGAGAAGCCCTAATCCTAAGGTAAGCTCCTGTGTATATATCTATATATGTAATACTTTATTTAGTTTATAACTTTAGTTTTATACTTAATACTAGTTATAACTTTAGTTTTATACTTAATACTACTTATATAAGTTTATAACATATGTTACTTATATAAGTTATTAAAAATATTTTTAGAAATATAAAGAGAGTATAGTTTTGCTCACCCTTTATTCACCCTCCTCTCTCATTGGTTAATACAGTAAGACCCAGTAATTTACTCTATTAACTAATTCTCATTTAATATTGTGCCCCCACTGCATTAACCAAAGGAGGTGAGCAATTTTGGGTGAGCAAAACTGTATTCATATAAAAATTAGTTGTCAATTACTAATTAGTGTATACAAATTGCAATTAATACTAATTAGTGTATACTCACATAATTGTTGTATACTAATTCCAATTTATAAATTATAATTTCTTATAATACTCATTGAAACTAATATTCTTAAAAATTTAATAAATTAGTTACAACTTATAACTTATTACTTATATAAGTTAAATAACTAATATTCTTAGATATATAAAATAAGTTGTAAAATTAATAAGTAGTGTATACTAATTGCAATTAATACTAATTAGTTCTTAGTCATATAATTGTGGTACACTATTTCTAGTTTATAAATATTAAAAAAAAAAATTAAAAATTAAATTAGTAATACTTATATAGCTTATATGAGTTATATAACTAATATTCTTAGAAATTTAATAAATTAGTTACAACTTATAACTTATTATTTATATAAGTTTTATAACTAATATTCTTAGAAATATAAAATAAGCTGTAAAATTAATAATTAGTGTATACTAATTGCAATTAATACTAATTAGTAATTAATCATATAATTGTGGTATACTAATTATAATTTATAAATATTCTATAAATATAAAAAAAATAATAATAATAAATTTTAAATTAGTAATACTTATATAACTTATATGAGTTATATAATTAATATTCTTATATATATAATTAGTTATACTAAATTTATTTCGTAGTCCTATAAGTGTACTAATTACAATTAATACTAATTAGTAGTCCTATAATTGTGGCACACTAATTCCAAAAAGAACAAAAAAAAAAAAATCATATATTATAGTATAATAGAATATACTATGCTATATGACTATATTCCAATCGAAATTAATTATCTATTATGTGTAGGAATGTCAGAAAAAAATATAGATGACAGTTCACAGCCAACTGAAAAAAAGAGACAGCAACGAGATATTGGTTGGAAGCATGGGACACAGATTGGAGATAATCGGCAACATGTGCAATGCAACTACTGTCACAAAATAATGAAAGGCGGTGGTGTGTCACGTTTGAAGCAACACGTGGCTGGAGGTAATTCAAATGAGGGACTACTTGAATCGTAATAAGAAAGAGAATGAGAAAGTGGTAGAACAAAGAGCTCAAATGAGGAGGAATTTGATCGGAACTGCTAGAAAGAGAAGTGGGATTGAAATCAATGATTCGGACGATTCGGATGATGATGATGGTATGACAAAGGAGGAGAGAGATGATTTAGAGTGCGCCAAACAACAATCTATTCACGATATTCATATGGCTGGTGAAATGTATAGAAGAGCAAAGGGGGAACCATCCACTCAAAAGGGAGGTGCAAATGCAATGCATAAACTAATGAGATCTCGTAGTGTGAAAGAAGCTTGGAATAAAATGTCTACCAAATCACAAAAAGATAAGAAGAAAGGACTTGACATTCACGAAATGACTCCTTCATTGCATCGAAATAAGGAAGTCCAACAAGCAAAGTTAACTCATTTGTGGAATCCAAAAAAGTGGGCAATGTCGGCAAAACATGCAATAGCAAAGTTCTTCATATACGAAAATATCCCACCATCCAAGGCTCAAGGCCATTTTTATCAATTGATGATAGATGAAATTGCATTAGCTGGTGCAGGTGTCGTGGGGCCAACACCCTACGAGATTGGAGGGCCATTATTAGATGATGAAATAGAAGAGCTAAGGGAATATATTGAGCTTTTCAAGAAGAAGTTTGACACTTATGGAGTCACTATCATGTGTGATGGGTGGTCTTCAACTACCAGATTAGCAATTATCAACTTCTTAGTTTATTGTGATGGAAATGTTATTTTTCACCGATCTTTTAATGCATCAAATAATGATAAGGATGCAACATTCATTTATGATCTAATGGATCAGACCATTCAACAAATTGGCGATAAACATGTGGTTCAGATCATCACAGACAATGGGAGTGCATACAAAAAGGCCGGTGAAATGTTGATGGAAGTGAATCCACACTTATATTGGACTCCTTGTGCAGCTCATTCCCTTGACTTAATCTTACATGATTTTGCTGGTATTGAGGCTGTGCGGAATGTCTTAGATAAGGCAAAGAGGGTCACAAACTTTATTTACAACCACAACAGAATATTGGCAATATATCGAACATACTGCAAGGGAGAATTGATTCGTCCAGGGCAAACACGATTTGGAACTAATTACATTGCTCTTCAAAGTATTTTAGAGCATAAAAGTGGTTTGCAAAGGATGTTCACATCAGATGACTGGGGTATGAGTGCTGGTAGCAAAGACGCAATAGGGAAGCGAGTACAAGCTACTATACTCGATGCTAAATTCTGGGAAAAAGCCAAGATTGTTGTCGACATTCATTCACCTATTGCAAAGGTTCTAAAGATGGTGGATGGGGAGAGAAGAGCTACAATGCCATATGTATATGATGCAATGATACGAGTAAGACATGCCATTACAGAGATTGCCCCTAAATCTTGCAAGAAGTATCTTGACATTGTTGATGCTCGATGGAAGAAGCAAATCATTCAGCCAATTCACATGGCAGGTATGGTAGTGAATATTTACTATGCTATATTTAGTCATTGCATATGTAGTGACTAATTCACGATATTCATGTGCTTCATTGTAGCTTACTATTTGAATCCCGCATACCAATACGAAGAAGGTGTAGGTGTGAAAGAAAGTTTGCTGAAAGCGCTTAGAGCCGTAGTATCTCGATTGGAGCCTGATGGTAATCGTGCTTCTCAAGCACTTGCAGAGGTTAAAATGTTTCGTGAGGCAATGTATGGGTTTTCAGACCAAGCGGCAATCAGGGGGAGAACTAGGACAGATCCAGGTGAATTTTGTGCCATATTTACCAGTTTGAAACTGTTTTCATTTTTAATTAACAATTATCTATTAATTACAGCTGAATGGTGGCTTTTGTATGGCACGGACGCTCCTAACTTAAAGAGGATTGCTATAAGAATTTTATCACAAACAGCGTCATCTAGTGGTTGTGAAAGAAATTGGAGCACGTTTGCTCTTATTCATACAAAAGTGCGCAATCGACTCCATTATGACAAGTTAGAAAAGTTGGTTTTCGCACAGTACAACATGCGGTTGAAGGTTAAACACATGTTTAAAGAACAAAGAAATCAAGAATTCCAACCAATTGACTTAAGTACTATATTTGACGAAGATGAAGAAAATATGGGACTTTCAGAATGGCTAGATGACCCCGGGGATGCTCTCCTAGATGAGATTGATGGAAACGGTAATCCGAATAGGCCAAATACATACGTAGCTACATGGGTAAATCACCCGAGAGATGGTGGTGGTATGGCTCAGGATAACAGTGAAAGGGGGTCAAAAGCACGTGGTAAGCAACCTATGGTTAGTAGCGATCATGACGATGATAGTGATAATGGAGATGGAAACAATGATGACGAAGACGATGATACTAGTCCTCCACAAGGTGGGAGTCCGGGTGGCAATGTTGGTTTTTCATCACCAATAGGGAGGGGTAGCCAAAGTCCTCCAGGGCCTATATTCACGGAAGAGCAAGGATTCACTCATGCTACACAAGATGAAGATCATGGCTCCCGTCGTGTGCTTCAGTATGAACGTGGTCAAGGTCGACATTGTAATCCACGTAATCAGAGAAATAATCCCGCACCAATTGATGCTATGGATATTGATATGATCGACACTAGCATGTCTAGTATGAGTATGAGTGGGGGTGATTTCTATAGGCAAGGATCATCATCTTCATATGCTTATGGCTCAAGATACGATTCACATACAGCTGGTCAAGTTTATACTTCTGGATACGACTCCCAAGTATCATCCTCACAAGGCTATGGACATGGCCATGGGTTTCAATTTGGATGTAGTCAAGTTGATTATGAGAGGTTTAGGGCTCAATATCAGGCATGGTTTCGTGCTTACATGGGTTGGACTGAGTATTGCCGATATATCCAGAACACGTATAATGTTCCTCTTGGTGAATACCCGGAGCCTGGACTAGTTTATGCTAGGGGTGTAAATCGGTCGGTCGGTCGGTTTTTTTCGGTTTTTTTGGTTTATAAAAACCGACCAATAGAGGTGTAAAGCGGTCGGTCGGTCGGTTTTTTAGGAGTTCGGTCGGTTTTGCGGTCGGTTTTAGCTTGAACATGTATTTAGAAAACCGACCTATCGGTTTTCGGTTTGGTCGGTTTGCGGTCGGTTTGCGGTCCGCGGTTTTTTCTTACACCCCTAGTTTATGCGCCTGCTCGACACTCTACAGCCGGTTGGATGTGAATTTGTTGGATGAACAACTATATATATATATTGTAGATGTCTCCAAGTTGGTCCTTATGTGCTTATATGTCACTTTTCTTTTCTATGAATGGTGTTTTATGTATTCTATGAACTGCTTGACAGTAGATTGACGCCTACATTATTAGGTATTTTCAATTTAAACTATATGCTATTGATATAACTACATATATAGACCTCTCAAAGGTTTAATTAATCAATTATAAGCTTTATATGTGCATACAGTTTAGTTTGAAGTTATGTTTCCACAAGTTTCTTTGTGTTTCCAGTTTTTTCCGGTGTTTCCACATGTTTCCGAAACGTTTCCGTTTCCGGGAACACCGAAACACTACACCGAAACGAAATTTTGATCCTTGCTCCCTGGTACGTGTGTACTAAAGTGTGATGTTTCGAGATTGCGGCTAGAGTATCTTTGAAATGCGACGGTGACAAAACTGGATACTCCCTGGCGCCCATGGAAGCGCTAAAGTGTGTGACGCCGACTTGGACATTCCCTGGCATCCATGGTAGTGCTAAAGTGTGGCCTACTGGACACTCCTTGGCATACGTGGTATGGCTAAAGTGTGAAGCAATTGGACACTCCCTGGTACCCCTTACTAAATTGTGAGGCAAACTGGACACTCCCTGGTACCCCTGCACTAAAGTGTGGTCACCTTAGTGTTTCAAGATACTGGAGTGTGAGAGTTGGATATTGTGTTGTCATGAGAAAAGAGTTGGTAAGATGAGAATAGTTGCATTGTTTCCATGCACGGTCACATGTTTCATGGATTGAAGATTATAATATCATTCTTAATGCTTTATAATTCGAACTCATTTATATATGTCTTACATTACAAGTACATGTTTTTAATACTCACCAGCTTCATGAAACTAACGACGTTAATGCGCCCTGGACATTCGTGTCTAGGCTTTTCAGGTTATAATCAAGCTGGACCTTTCGACTATGCGAATTGAGAAAAAACTACTGAGGGGGAAATTCTTGATTATTGCTTTATATTACGAAAACTGAACCTGTAATAGATAGTATTATTTTATTTGCAAGGCGGGTTGTGCCTTTAGTCGATCACGTGCTATAATAATTATTAATTTGGAAAAATTTTATAAGTCTTGATTGCTCTTACTCTGATTTAATTATTTGTTGTTCGACGTTTGGGACGGAATCGATCTTTCAAACTGTCGCGACCTACGGGTCCATAAAGGAAATTAAACGCTTTCTATATTTATGCTACGTCGAGGCGTGACACATATGGATTTCGTGACACATCTTATACACATACCCATGTCATATATGGTCAACACAGGTACTTTGGGGGGTAGTAGGAGAGTCCATGTCAAATAGCCATCTAGGGTGAGTTCCACTTTATGTAACTAAGAGCCTATTTGGGATTAGCTTTTCGAGGCCAACAAAAGCTATGACCGTTTGGATTAGCATTTTCACAGCTTTTTTAGAACTTCCATATGTAATTTTTTTAATAAATCTCTTATTCCAAAAAGTGATTATTTTAAAAGCTAACCCAAACAGAGTCTATGCCTCTAAGAGATGCACTTTCTAGGAACACCTAGAAAGAATTTTCAAACACAGCAAAAGGATTTCTTTCAACAAAGAGATTCACTCACTTGAACTTCCTCATTGTGGAAGTGTTTTTGTATGGTGTCCATTATATGATCGGCATGAGAGCACAACTTCGTGAAAAATTCCTCAGAAGATGAATTTGCTCCAGTGCTTTCAATACTTTCGATCAAGCACCTAAACTTATCGAATTCATTTTCTTCTTCCGCATGCTCCTGAGCAAAAGAGAGTTCTGCATCTAGAGCAGGAAATATAACTTTGTCCTCAGCAATACTGCAGTCAAAATGACAGAGAAGCTCGTCATACAGCATAGGAGGGGACATAATAAAGCTTTTCTATTATGGTAACACATGAACTCCCTTTCTTATTGAACATGAGAAATGAATCCTAGTACAATCTGTGATTTCTTCAATACGGATTAAGATAGGACTCAAGAAATGGACACTTCAATTTGAGTTCCGTGTCGGACACATACACACATCGGCCACTCGCAAACACATATCGGACATGCAAATAAAAGTGTCTTAATTGTTCTTACATTGTATATTCAGACGACACGATCGGATACAGGAATGGACATGGAACGGTGGCTACTTTGGAATGTCTTTAAAATTTTGAGCTAAAAATCTTAATGTAATAAATAGAAGGTAAGTAATTAGTTTATTTCAAAAGTTAGAAAACGGGGAGTGGACACTACACCTTATCTTGTATAATTATTTAAGAATTTATAATTATAAATCCGTCATGGCCGTATCCTACATTTTTTAGATTTTTCGCCATATCCATGTCCCATGTCCATTTCGGTGCTACATAGCTAAAGAGGTGACTAGGTGGACCAGCTGAATGGTCCTCCCAGTTCCTTAAGTGCCAAGCCATCGCAAGAGAGGAAAACCATGTTGAAAGATTAAACGTTTCTTTAATCAGATCCCCTCAATGTAGGCAATCACCAAATAAGAATGCTTTATTCCTATGAATTTCGCACAAGAGAGTTTTGTGTACTTGGTTATTACAAACTCACAAATGTAAAAGCTTCTGCTTTTGGCCCTCATCAGGCAGAGTGTTTAGCGGGTACCAGGCCTTCGGCTAGAAGGATCAATGAACATCATTTCACTAGGTGCATGTGCCAACCAAGTAACGATTCTAGCATTCTAACCCATCGCACTGTTTAAAGTTTTAAGTGGAAAACTTCCAACATTTTGAGCATTGATAATGCACAAAACTTGTGTTAAATTGTTATTTTATCCATTTTTTAAGCACTGTACATGTGCTTTTATATGTATAGAATATATGCATGCGTATAATATTATCCATTTAAAAAAAAAAAAATGAATCTAATGACTCATGACTTGATAGATTCACAATTAGATTCACAATATTACAACCACTCTTAACCATTGTATTCAAAGGAGATGGTCATACCCACAATAGGAAAAGAAAAATGGGAACTGGGAAGTTATGAATACAATACCTGTGAAATATGCAAACTTCGGCAATAAATTGCAGCCTCTTATTAAAAGCAGATAGATGAGAAAAATCCCCAGATAATTGTATTTTCCTAGCTGCGTCAGCAATATCATGCAATTCTCTTTTTATAGCCTTGTGCCAATGCAATATTTCATCTACTGGACAAGACAGCACAGAATCTGTAAGATCACAACTTAATTCAAAATATTTCCTTTTAGAGTTCCTTAAAGATTCACAAGCACAATGCCCATTCTCCGTATGATCAATTACGGTGCTCGCCCCTGAATCTGAAGAACCTGGCTGCTCAGTATCTTTTTTCGGTGAACGGAGATCAGAATCGTCTTTAGAACGTCTACTCTTGTTATTAGTGTTTACTCCATCCATCCAGGCAAATATGACCTTCAATCATAGAATTTAAAGGGGAAAAAAAAGTCAGCTAAAAGATAATTAGATTTTGGGTCGACTACACTTTACCTCACTGAGGTTAGGCTTGTTTTCACTTGCCCCTATGGTTCCAAAGCTGACACTTGAGCCCATGTGGTAGTGTGTTAAGTGCAAACTCCGGTTGAGTTCATTTTTTACTTCATATGACTCGTACATCCGTCCATTATTTTTAACTTTGTTTGGGTATCCTTTTCCACAATGAAAATCACTTCAATCATTTGTTTTATAAATTTAGTTTTGTATGATGGTTTGCCGTGGTTGGTAGTGAAGGGAGAGGTATGTGGCGGCGGTGAGAATGGTTGTTTGAGAAAGAAGAATATGGTGGAAGAAAGAAAATAAAGAACAAAAGTTTCGTATTCAAAGTTTAATTTAAATTTTTCCCACCAAAAATTATTGAACATTTCCATTGGTTTTAACATAAATTTTAATGATTTCAATTTAGTCACGGCCAAGGGGGTTTAAGTATCAACTTTTGAACCATAAGGGGTAGGGGTGCATACGAGCCGAGCTTTGTAGCTCGGCTCGAAGGATTAACTATTTGCTCAAGCTTGGCTCGAGCTCGCCAAATTCATAAACGAGCCAGCTCAAGCTCGGCTCGATAAAAAATCACTATGATCAAGCTCGGCTCGATTTATAAAAATTAAGCTCAAAAGTAAAGATAAGCTTGAGGCTCAGCTCAAAGACAATCTCTGCTAAAGCTAAGCATAAGGCTAACGGCTCCTTTTAAATACTCACTGGTCCACGCTTCAATCATTGGAGTGGTTATCATGTACTCACGTGGTCCAGGCTTCAATTTACCGCCACCATCACCTTGCCTTTATAGATAGTTTTTCTCTCACCTTGCTCCTTTTAAATACTCACTGGTCCACGCTTCAATCATTGGAGTGGTTATCATGTACTCACGTGGTCCAGGCTTCAATTTACCGCCACCATCACCTTGCCTTTATAGATAGTTTTTTTCTCACGCTTTTGTTTCCCATCCGATGTGGGACAAAATGAAACATGCTAGTATCACTTAAAGAACATCCTCTTCTTTGTTTTGCAATATTTTTAGTCTCTTTCTTTAGCAATTTTATTTGTTATAATTTTTGCATCCCAAATACATATAACATTGATATAACCTTCAATAATTATGTGACCATTCAAACATCCTCCTACCAAATGTTTCATATTTTTGGATATATGATATAAAAATTATTTTATTTGTTGCAATTTTTACATCCCAAATACATATGACATTGATAATTTCCAATTATTATGTGACCACTCAAACATCCTCCTACCAAATGTTTCATATTTTTGGATATATGATATAAAAATATTGATACACGTATACTAATGAAACATTGGGATGCAAAAGTATTTGGGAAGCATAGCAATTGGGTGGAATGGCCCCTTGAACTTATATATTGAGTAGCTAGGTTATAAGTCCCCGATGTGGAACAAACAATCTCAACACGTCCCCCGCACGTGTGGCATGACTGAGAGCCAAACATGTGGATTACTGAGATAGGGTGACGTAATACCATGTTGATTTTCTAGATAATCAAACTTATGATTAGTCACTATATGAAGAGCCTTTATATAGGCTTTGCATCCAACTAATTAAGGTATAAAAATAAAATAAAATCTTTCCTAATATAATCAAATCTCCCCAAATCTCTTCAAATCACATATATTCCCATATCTCAATATTATCTTCCCATATCTCTCAAACTTCCATATCTTCCAACAAGACAACTACCTCTATTTATGTGTCACACGATGGATTATTCTGTGGGCACATCTCACCTTTCTCCATGTGATCTTGGAGCTTTGGATACTTGTTTAACGAGACCACCTAAGAGGAGTCGTACGTGGACCACCCAAGAGGGGTCGCACGTGGACGAGAGACTACCTAAGAGGGGCCGTTGCATCAGTCTACAAGGTGGAGTTTTAGAGAGTATAGTTCGGTATAAGATTGTCTTCCATATTCGTGTGCAAGTTGGACACTTCAACGAGTCCGTGTGCCAACTTGAGGGGGAGTGTTGGAACTTGGAAGATATGGAAGATTGAGAGATATAGGAAGATAATATTGAGATATGGGAATATATGTGATTTGAAGAGATTTGGAGAGATTTGATAATATTAGGAGATTTTATTTTATTTTATTTTTATACCTTAATTAGTTGGATGTAAAGCCTATATAAAGGCTCTTCATATAGTGACTAATCATAAGTTTGATTATCTAGAAAATCAACAAGTACTACTCTTTACTTTTCTTTTCTTTTTTTTGAGGAATGTACTTTACTTAGTTTATAAGATACAATTTTAACAACTCAGGTTAATTAACACACACACACATATACACATATACTATTCACTAGGTTTTCACAAGCCTACTAACGAGCCTTAATCAAACGTGTTCACGAGCTTCCATGTGTGCTCAAGCTTAGCTCGTTTATTAAACGAGCTTGGTATTCGAGCTCGAGCTTGACTCGTTTATTAAACGAGCCGAGCCCAGAGCCCTTGTTGAGCGGCTCAGCTTGTATACACCTTAATAAGGGGGAAATGTGAAAACGGGCCGAACGACGGGGAGGTAGAATGTAATTAACCCAAATATTTTTTTTATGTGATTCACACTCAAACCACCCTCACCTCTTGAAGAAGTTTCTGTTCAGGGATTATTTTCCACAAGCATTTACGCATATCCTGACACTCCTCACTGGAAATAGATGAGGAAAGCCATGGCAGAAACTCTGCCATCATATTGACAGGAATGCTGCACAGAAATTGCCACACCAGTGATGCCTGCTCTTCAAATGAAAACGTCTCGGTGAGCAAGGGAATTACCTGTAGCAAAACAAAAGTAATTCACTTAACTTGGAATTTTCAAACCATGTGTGGATGATTCGAGACTATGAAAGGGAAGTTAAGAAGCATGAACATAACAGTATATCTACGGAGAGAGAGAGAGAGAGAGATCCCACACAAACTCAATTCTAAGTCATTCCATATCTGTCTTCCTTAAACGAAACAGCACATTGAATAAGCAAATGACTTGTGTAGATAAATAAATTGCTAAAATCAAGGAAATTTAAATCTTTTCAAATCTTGGTCTGGAATTGCTGCCCCCTTACCTCCTTATTTGGGAATATACTCAACAAGCGTATTGCAATCAACAGACTCAACCAAAAAGACTTTCAGCATGTTTTCACCTTTCAAATATCAAGAAATGTGAAATTCTTTCAGCAGCACCTTTTTTATTTTGGTGAACTATTGGAACTTAGAAATACATTTAATGTCAGAGAATATGATTAAAACATACACCTATATATTGTTTTCACACAAATATAATTTGACATCTACATGGAAACAAACCTGTTGACATTTTGCAGCAGAATTGGATGTTCAGTGTAACTGATTTTAACAAAACTTATAGTGTGTAATGACACTTGAAAAGTAATCATCCGTATCTCAAATATTAGCAATGCTCAATACTTGTGTTCCGCTTGGATTGAGAGAAGTGGAGAGAAGAGCAAAGAGAAAGTAAGACTTTATCCACCATGTTCGGATAGACAGGAGAGAAGAGACAGGAAATATAACCCGTATTGTTTGGTAATAGAGAAAAGAAAGGAAAGTATTTACAACTAATTCACTCTTTTATTCTCTGCAATAAATTCAGGGATATTTTAGTAGTTCCTAGACTGTTTATTTTTTAGTGTCTTCTCTTCTGTCCGAATCTTTCCACTGCATAGAGAATCAAAAATTGGCTCTTTTCCCCCATTACTTTATCTCCACTTCTCCCGTGAAATTGCTTTCTTACCTATCCACTATAGTGATGTAGTATTGGGCATGGTTGTTAGAATCGTACGATTCATGATTCGATTCATACGATTCGATTCGATTCGATTCGAATCGTGCCTATGAATCGAAAAATCGCATTGAATCGGTCTGAATCGTCCGATTCATGGACGATTCACGATTTGATTCATCCGATTCACACGATTCATCCGATTCATAAAAATAGAGTTTTGCTAAAAATCAAATTAAAATTAAAATTAAAAAAATAAAAATAAAAAGGTTTTATCTAAACATTCGCTCGTGTTACATGTCCTATTCTTTACTTTTTAGTAGTTTACAGGTTGTTAATTTGTGAAAAAATTTCTACATATAAAGCTTCTGCTTGTGTGGAAATAAAAGGGTGACTAATCGGAATGCCAAGCTTTTTATTAGCAAATCAGCAATACGATAATTTGTTTGTTCCTTTTTTCTATTCACATTCATGCATGTATATGAAGTGCTGGGCTTCACATCCTAAAAAAAGCATACATTGTTATAGGTATGTACATACAACTATGTATATACATGTTTTCATATACAACACAACTATATTATTAATTATGGTTAATTACACAAACCTCCCTTGAGGGTTGGCGAAATTACACGGACCTCCCCTTTATATTGTAAAATTACACAGACCTTCCTTGACGCTTGGATTTGCATTACACACACCTCCCCTCTAGATTGCAAAACTTACAGAGACCTCCATTCTTAATTTGTTAATGCCGAAAATACCATTTAGTCATAAAAAAAAAAAAAAAGCAAAAAAAAAAACCCTCCTCTCTCTCTCTACTATATATACATATATACATGCATACATACATGCACACCATATATACAGACCATGCATACATACACACACACCATTTATGCATACAAATTTGTATACTTATAGCCATTGAATACATATATATATAGACGCGTATACATCTTTGCGGTGGGTTTGATATTCTGGGTTTTGATCTTAGGTTTTTGGAACAAATTGATTTTGGGTTTAAATCTTAAAAAGAAATTAGTTTTTGGAATTAATTAATTTTTAAGTTTAAATTTTAGGAACAAATTAGTTTTTGGAACAAATTGATTTTGGGTTTAAATTTTTTATTTTTTGAACAAATTCATATTCATATATGTATATATATATGTGTCCATATATTATGGATGTACTTGTATATCTATAACTGTATGTATATACACACACAATAGAGAGAGAGAGAGAGAGAGAGAGAGAGAGAGTGTGTGTGTGTAGTTTAGTAAAATGGTAAACAAAGTAAGGGTAAAATAATAAATTCTTGCTAGAGGGGAGGTCTGTGTAATTTTGCAATATAGAGGAGAGGTCCGTGTAACTTTGCCAAACCTCAGGGGAGGTCCGTGTAACTAACCCTATAAATTACTATCTAAAAAAGTGAATCTTACTATTCACGATTCGATTCACGATTCATAATTTTGGCAAACTGATTCACGATTCGATTCACGATTTGACAACATTGGTATTGGGATTAAAGATAAAAGAATCATCAGATGAGAGAGACCAAATAGTACCTGTTCCTCTTCCTTCGACATGTGTTGGCTAATGGATGTTTGAAGGGCCCCCGTACAAGAGGCCAACTCTCTCCTATAGCTTTCTTCATTTTGCATGTTTGAGTTCGGCAGTGCAAATAATTGATCAAAAAGAACACTTTCACCTTCGTGCTCAAGAGAGTATGTTTGCGCAACATTCTTCACACGTATATCAAGAGCAGGAAAGATGACCTGCGGTTTCAAATGTCGAATAAGGCACATGGCAAACTCCAAGGATATACATGGATAGCAGAAAAGCAGTACATAAGCAGAAACATTTGGCAAATCAAGAACTCAAATTGACCAGTCCAGCAAGGTATGGATGCTTATGGATTCAATGGCCGGTTTGGATTGGATGTGGCTTTTGCAATTAGGCAAAAGCTTTGAGGCCCTAATCACAAGAATGCAATGGGAATTAAAAAATTCAACAAAACCCCAACTTGCTTTCCGTTGGGTGATACACCTCTGAACCTGCTCCAGCTCAAATATGCTTTTGGAGCTCTAAAGTGCTTCCTAAAATTAATCCAAACATGCTGATATGTGAGTTGGGTACCACCATTAACAACGAAACTAAACTTGGAAAAGTTAGCAGACAAGTGCGAGAGCTTGCAACATTAAACTATTGAGCCCATTCACTATCAAGATATTGGAATAAACTTCAAATCACCAGCAATCACTGAAGCAATTTCCCAGACAATGGAAATCATTGAAGACAACAGAAGGTAGAAACCCATCATTTCCATCAGCATCTGGAGAAGATTAAGGGTGTGTTTGATAACCAATTGAAGTACTAAAATTGAAACCTTTAGACGCCTATTTTTTTTCCTTGCGTTTGAAACACAAAACCTAACTTAAAAGGTGGCCGAAAATCTAATAAAAAAATTTAATGAAAACATAATTTTTATTATTGTGAATCCAGTAAATTAAATTTTCAGCACTATATTATTCTATAGTTTTTAAAATTTTCAGTTTTATCAAACCGGGACTAAGACACACATACACCAACAGTAAATAGGCCAGAAGGCTTTAAACTGTTAAATTTGTCAATTGATTAAATTTAAAAGATGCAGCTCGAAGCACTCAATTTGAACAGTACAACTCTACAGAAAACAATTTATACAACTCACAATCAAGTTCAATGGATCTCAAAAAATTTCAACTTTCGATCGATTCCGTTACACACCTCGTCCTCGGCATTGCAGTGGTGCTTATAGATTGACCGAAGGAAGTGATAACGATTCAACAAGGGCTCGATGTCACTGTTCAGATTGGTAGCGAACGCCATGGCAGCTCTGTGAAGATCATCGAGCTCGGAACGAATGGCCTTGTGGAAGAACAAAAAGATGAGAATTGGCGAATTTAGGGTTGAGTTCATCGAGCAAGGCGTTCTCGATGGCCCTAATGGATCGAGCTGGTTCACCGGAGGCCCAGCCATTATCGCTACACCTTCGACTCGGTGTTGAAGCTCCGTTAATGGCGTCGCCATTGTATGAAAATGCAAGAGAAAGATCGGTTTGTGATTGCTGATTCAGATTTCATAAAGGGCAATGCTATGGACACTAACAAAATTCACTAACACTTACTAACACACTCTATCTCTCTCCTAGTGGTACTGCGGGGTCCACTGCGGACCCCACGGTGCCACTAGGAGAGAGATAGAGTGTGTTAGTAAGTGTTAGTGAATTTTGTTAGTGTCCCAAATATTACTCTTTCATAAACCCTAGATGTTCCAAAATTCACCAGACATCGTCTCTCTGCTCTCTCTCTCTCTCTCTCTCTCTCTGTCTCTCACTTCAAAGGTAACGGACAAAGCAAAAGCAACTCTCTCTCTCTCTCTCATCTTATATATAACCTTAATTACAAAATATACCCTTAGAGTTTGGCTCTTTTTATTTAGTCCCAATATATGGGAATTGTTATTTCCACTCCATTATTGAACTAAATCACTCCTTAGTACCACTTTTAGAGCATATGGTACCATGTATGTAATGCATGGCATGCATGATACCACATAATTTAAGAGTGGTACCATGGAGTGCATTGGTTCAATAATGGAGTGGCAATAACATCACCCTAATTTTAATTGTATCAATTTGATCCTCAAATTTTTTCTTCTTTTATTTTTTTTAAAGAGAATGCATATGGTCCACATATGTGCCATTATGTGAGAAAAAATGATTGCACGTGGTCACACTTTCAGGGAAAAAATACAATACCATCAATCTTTTCGCCCTCTTTTCAGAATAAGTATGTGCAACACATGAATGATTTTCATCAATTGTTATCACAAAATTATATGGATCACGTTGCTTTTGTTTAAAAACTTCAGAGAATGACTTAATACGATTAAACTTATAGAGCCTAAATTAAGAAAAAGATCAAACTTTAAGGGTGCTTTTTGTAATTAAACCTATTAATATATTGTGTTTCTCTCTAGAAAGGGGACAGACAACGCACAATTAGTCTGTCATACCACATCAGTATGTTGAAGTGGTGTGATTATTTAATTCTAACCATCCACTTGTCCTTTACTTCTTGGGAGATTATGACAAGTGGTTAATAGAATTTTAAATTTTAAATCTAATAACCACTTGTCATGATCCCCTGAAAGGAGGGGGCAAGTTTATGGTTGGATTAAATGGCCACATTACGTCAGTATTCTGATGTGGAATGACAGGCTCAGTGAATAATTTCTCCAAGCGTGGGGGACAGTTTATTAGTTGACCACGTAGCAGAAAAGACGACACGGTGTAATCTGACGTGGAGACAATTCGTGTAGGGACATGTGGTAATGTGGGCCACATGTGACCTACGACGATTCTACTGTGATAAAATATTTTGAAATATTTTGGGGACTATTTTGGTCTGTCACAAAGACTTTTTCATTGTTCAAAGTTCAAAGTTCAAACTGTTTTTTTCTTCAAAATTTTCAAATTGAAAAATAGTACTCCAGTAACTGTTTCCAATTTTACTTTTTCAATTATGCATAACTAGTCATTTCAAATTGAAAATAGGCTTCATGTGAAAAAGACAAATATGGCCACCGATTTATTTTATTTTTTTCCCATTAATCATCACTTCTCAACCATTCTAGTGACTAGTGAGTATAGTCCTTTTTTTTTTAGGGCGACTCTTATTTTTCCCAGATATTCGCCAAAATCACAGTATTGACCTAAATACAAAATATACTCTTGAAATTTGATCTCTGTGTTACATTAGTCTTCATAGTTCGATTGTGTCAATTTGTCAGATTTCACCCACTACAGCTAATTACGCTAGTAAGTAGATGGAAAGATTGGTGGTGTTTCATTTATGCCCCTAAAAATTGTGACAGTGCATAGTATATGAGTAAATTCAGACAAAATTTATCACAGAACTAGATATTTGGACTAAATTGATTATCTTTGAAACTTCAGGGTCCAAATTAACACAATTAAAACTACAGAAACCAAAATAAAACAATGACCAAATTTCAGGATACATTTTGTATTTAACCCCACAATATTTTCATCCCTTTCCTTAGAGAAAATATTCATTAAATTTATTATTTTGATAATGTGGTATCACGAACTAATAAAATTTAAATATTTAAATATTTGTCTAATCTAGTTTTAGAATAAACATATATTTACAGTGGTGGAGGCAGCATAGGACCAGGGGGGCTCAGGCTCCCTGAGATTTTGAAAATTAAAATTATGCCCTAAATATTTTTAGTATTTTACGTTTAGGCCCCTCTCAACTTATGTTTAGGCCCCCCTCAACTTATGTTTCGGCCCCCCAAAGGGGTCCAAGGCCCAATTTAATGTCATCAACTATATATATTGATATACATGTATATACAACTCAAAAGGAAAGGTGCCTAAAATTTTAAAAATTATACTTTTAATGTGAGAATTTTATGCGTTTTAAAAATAGACCTCCTAAAAAAATGAGTAAATGACATGTGGCACTATTGATTCCGCTTTACACTATTGGTTCATATGTGTGGCATATAGACACATTGAGTATGATATGATGATATTACATACTATTGGTTCACATATAGACACATTTGTACGCGTAGATAAGTCAAAGTTTAAAACAGTTAGACAAATACATAAAGAAAACAGTAATACTATACTTCCCAAATTTGAATCCCAAATCTTTGTCAATTATTGTACGACACGTCATTGCATGTAGTCCCACCAATTACTGCCGCAATATGTAATACAATTGTTAAACAACTTGTGAATCAAATTCGAGAAACATGGCATTATTCCAAAGAAAATTACCTAAATCTTTTGAGCAATGCTATTATTTTTAAATTCGAGCCCCATATTTGGTTCCCAAAATATTTTAACGATTGTAGTGGTCCGTGGTACAACTGGTAAACATTTGAGTATAATTTGAGATTCAATTTTAGAAATTATAGTTCTCCATGATATAAACTATCTTGTGAAAATTTGAGAAGAGTGGAGGATAATAACGACATTTAACTTCAATATAACTCCTTGCACGAAAGAGCCACAGGTGAATGGAGATCTAGTGTGTGCCAATCGTTTGTTGGCATATGACACATTCATGGCCTTCACGAGCTCACCGCTCCATTGATTTTGGAGGTTCGAGGCCCACCAGGTGGGACCCACTTGCTCATTTTGATTTCTTGATTTGTGGCCCATGATGGAATGTTCACATGTATGATGTACCGGTGGTCCCTGTTTGGACCACGAGCTTTGATTAAAAGGGAAATTTCAATTTTTTTTTTATTTTTAAATAGAAAAGGGTAAGATTATGTTTTTAAAATTCACATCCCAAATTATGTGGAAATGGGATTACTGTAGATATACTTTAATATCCTGAAATCAGTGAACCCACCGTCACACTATTTCGATGTGGATTTAAGAAGCATAGCATAGACACAATGAAATGTGCCTCTAATTTAGGCAAAACTGCCCTAAAAGAAATTATCCAAAAGTCCCAGAAAAAGAAATTTTTGTTTATTATCTAGTGATATGTTACTTGATATTCATGTAAGAAGATTTTTTTTCTCTAATTAAGAATCCTAATTTCGTAACTCTAAAATAAATTAGATGGCACAATCAACTTATGCCATTTAAAAAAGAGTAATGCTATGCTTCCTAAATTTCTATCCTAAAAGTACTTTCTAAATGATGTGGCAGTGGAGCCATGTAAATAACTTCTAATCAAAAATCAACTAGTCCAACTATATTAGACTTGGCCCCACTGTCATAACCTTTGGGAGTACTTTTGAGATAAAAACTTGAGAAGCATAGCGCATTAGTCTTTAAAAAATGAGCAAGGTTATGATTCTTTTAAATTTGGAGAAACTACTTTTGGTGTGTTTGATAATCCAATTAAGTGTTGAAAATGAATTTTATTTTTATTTTTAGTGTGTTTGATAATGTACCACTTAGTTGAAAAACTAGCCAAAAACTCAGTGAAAACTTTAAATAAAAAAATTATACTAAAAATAACCATTCAATGCAGTCCATTACAGTACCTGAAACACTGTTTTCAAAATTGCAAACTCAATAACTTAAAAATGTTAGTACTTAAAATTTAGCACTTAATCATTAAGAGAACACTATTCAAGCACAGGACATTCATAATTTTAAGGAATAATTATGTCCATAGTAGGGGTGAACAAAAAAACCTACTGGTTGAATCGAGCAATTCGATTGATTTTCATAAAATTATTCACAGCTAAAAATTGAATCGACCCGAACCAATTGAAACAGACAAAACCGGTCGAATTAACCACTTCAGTCGATTTTTAAAACATGAAAAAAATTCAAAAACTGACTAAACTAACCAATGTACACCCACAGCTCACAAGAGTATTATACTTATGTGTATTGGTGATACTGATATCAATGACGTGATATTACCGTTGTATTGAATATTTACTCGTCCGAGACCACTATCTCACCCATATGATTTGGTGATCCCGACCATTGGGAGATAACTGTGTATCTGAAAAAGTTAATGATTGGCTTATTAGCACAAGAACCGAACGAAATAAATAATAAAAAATAAAAAATCAATCATTTTTTGTCTTTTTACACTTCACATGATTCTTTCTCATTAGTCCGGACCATCGCAGGTGAAGTGATCATTCTAAATCACAAGATATTATTTTATTTTTATTTTTAAAAATTTTAGTTTGTGATATACGTTTCAATGGAACCTTATTCAATGATAACAAGAACATCTAAGTTTTATTAGAAGTTGCTTCAAAACTGCATCAAAGTAATTTTGGGATACATTCATCAAAAAAAAATTTGGATAATACTTCACCCACAATTTTTACACAATTTTTTGTTCACAACCCACAGTGACACAGGAGTAAAATAGACATAATTTTATGGGTTGTGAGCAAAAAATTTTGTAAAAGTTTTGGATGAAAGTATTACTCAAAAAAATTTACCCCTGGTATACTTGGAATCTAAGTACAGTTTTTCTGTGTGCTGTGTGGTAATTGAGCTTTTAGTTGAAGTTTTGCGTTGCTTACTCCTGGCTCTTAACACACAATACTGAATAGTTATACATCTATGGGTTTTTTTTTTCTTTTCTTTTTTTGTGTGTGTTCCTCAGATGCAAGAATGTTAGCAACAATTCTGATTAAAAAAGGAAAAAGAAAAAAAAAAGAGTATTAGCAAGATATTATTTTCAACACTAACGTGATGGCAGGGCAGGCCCTGAGGCAAAGTGGTGAAGCTGTAGCATGGGGCCTCATTTTTAGGCCTATTTTCTTTTAATTTTTTCCTAATTTGTATGAAATTTATAATTTTTAGGCCTATTTTTTTCTAATTTCTTCATAATCTCTATGAAACTTAGTATAGAGACCTCATTTTTTAGGCCCCTTTAAAAATTCACTTGAAGCCTTTAACAATTTTTGTCATCTCTGAATCGGCCCTGCGTGATGATAACAATTGTCTCAACATTGTTATGTTCTTTGAAAAAATAAAAACAATGTTGTGTTGAAGCATTAGCGACCAATTGGTTACTGAAAGCTCCAAAAAAAATTCTTCTGATGTGCATATGCATTACTAAATTTTTTTATTTTTTTTTAATTATCTACCAACCCCTTCTTTAATGGCACATTGATGGTTGGTTGAATTACCTAATACTTTCAGTAGAAAATGGTAAATTGCACCTTTTACCCCTATAGTTTGTGATGTGTGACATTTTGATACATGCATTTTCAAATTCTACACAATAGACCCTAAAGTTTGACTAATGTGTTAATTTATTTGTCCAATCTTCACATTCCAATTCTAAAACTTAACGCAAAAAAAAAAAAAAGGAATTGGACAGAATGTGAAGATTCGACTAAATTAGCACACAAGTGAAATTTTAGGGTCTAATGTATCGAAATTAAAAATGCAAGATCCAAAGTGTCACACCTCCCAAATTATATGGGTAAAAAGTGCTATTTATCCAAAAATAGAGTGAAATCATTAAAATTTTGTAGAACGCAAAACATGAAAGAATGATGTCAAAAATGAGGGTACTCATAGTATGACCTCATTAACCTAATCTTAGGTGCGTTTGATAAAACTGTAAATTATTTGCTGAATTTAAGTACTGAAAGCTTTAAGTGATTGAATTTGCAGTACTGAAAACAGTTTTTCAAGTATTAAATAAACTGCATTGAATTATTATTTTCAGTAGAAATATTTCACTTATAGTTTTCAATGGTTTTTGACTGCTTTTTGATTCGTGTTCAATTGTTGTCTTGTTGACTTCATGATCTTACTCTTATTGAACGCGATTATCACCTAAATCGGGGGGCTTAATGGATAAATTGCACTTTTCTTTATTTTGTTGTTATTCTCTTTTAACTAATAAAAAAAATTTCTTGTAATATTTGGGAGCTTGTTCAAAATGGGAATCAACCCCGTTGGTTCTTGTCATATAAAAAGGAGAAGAAGCCCAATTCAGGAAAGGCGGATCGATCCGCATCTAGCCTTAAAACGTGGATCGATCTGCGTTTTTTGAAGGAAGCTACTGCCCAAAATCATCAAATCGGATCGATCTGGCCTCAAAGGGCAAATCAATCCGCGATCCTGGATGCGTATTCCAAGTGCCCAGATGAATAGCAGATTGATCTACCCAAGTCTGTGATCAATCCGCCCCTGCAGTTTAAGACTTCCACTTTTAATTACAAGTTTGCCACTTTATACTTTGAGTATAAATAGTTGGAGATTAGTTTGTTAGGGTTAGCTTTTATTTTATTTAATTTTTGTAAGGTGTAAACCTAGAAATTCAAACCCTACACCCAATTGAATGAATTTTTTTGAAGTTCAAGTGGGGTTTGCTTGAATGAATTTTTAAAATTCAAAGATACAATTGTTGAACAAAAAAAAAAAAAGAATATGCATCCAATTGAATACATGGGTATATAATTAGGCCCTTATTAAAAGTTGTTTTGATGTGATCCCATAATCACATGTATTGTGAATCAAACTAACATTAGCATTACTTTGTGTTACAACTGTCTCTCAGTATATATATATATATATATGTACGATTACGCTCTAGAGTGAACAGGGTTGAGTGAACATACCCAGTGAATAATTTATATATATATATATATATATATATATTTCTTATTTCGCATTCTTATGAATGTTGGTCACAAGGCTCCATGGTTCAACCTATCTATCATGACAACGTTAGAGTCAAACTCAGAGGATAAAATAATGCTATATCAAGGACTTAGCATCATTATTCAACAAAGTACTGCTTAATTATTTTACATTGAGCTACATGTTGTTAATTTATTTATTTATTTAGAAAATGCTATATATTGTTCATACTATGCAATTTTTTGGAATGTATATACCTTGTTGACTATTTCTAGATGTGTCATTGCCACATAATCTAGAATTGATATATTGATATCAAGTCATGAGACTCATGACTAATGCATTTTATATAATTATAAGGAGTAATGTTATACTTTCTAAATTTTTATCTTAAAAGTACTTCTTAAATGATGTGATAGTAGGGTCAAGTCTAATACAGTGGGACCAATTGAATTTTGATCGAAAGTTTTTTACTTGGTCTCACTGCCACATCATTTGGAAAGCAATTTTAAAAGTCTAATGGTTGTTGCTGTTTTTTGGGGCCAAGTTTTCATTTCATGGATAGCTTTGATAGTAATATTAATGACAGATATGGTTATGATATGTGTCACGCCCCGACGTAGCATAAATATGAAAAGCAATCAATTTTCTTTATGGACCCGTAGGTCGCGACAGTTTGAAGGATCGATTCCGTCACAAACGTCGAACAACACAATAATTAAATCAAAGTAAGAGCAATCAAGGCTTATAAATTTTTTTTCAAATTAATAATTATTACAACACATGATCTACTAAAGACACAACCCGCCTTGAAAATAAAATAATATCTACTATCTATTACAGTCATCCTTATTCAAATTTATTTTAAAAGCATAAGATAGTAATAAAACAGTTTCGTCTTCTCCAATAGTCATAATCAATTCGTGTAGTCATACTGCTCTGACTGGTTATAACCTGAAAAATCTAGACACAAATGTCCAAGGCGCATCAACGCCGTCAGCTTTAAGAAGCTGGTGAGTATTAAAAACATATGCTCGAATGTAAAACATACTTACTTACTGTTTTCCTTTTTCACGGTTCCATTATTCAACAAGTTAACAATATAGAAATGAGTTCTCATTATAAATAACAAGGATAACATTAATAAACTTTAATTTATAGCACATGTGACCGTGTATGAAAAATAATGCAACCAATCTCTTCTAACCGACTCTTTTCTCTCGACAACACATCAACCCACTCTCTCACTCCAGTATCTTTGAAACACTAAGATGACCACACTTTAGTACAGAGGTACCAGGGAGTGCCCAGTTTGCCTCACACTTTAGCACGGGGTACTAGGGAGTGTCCAATGCCTCACACTTTGACCATACCACGCATGTCAGGGAGTGTCCAGTAGGCCACACTTTAGCACTACCATGGGTGTCAGGGAATGTCCAAGTCGGCGTCATACACTTTAGCGCTACCATGGGCGCCATGGAGTGTCCAGTTTTGTCACCGTCGCATTTCAAAGATACTCTAGCCGCAATATCGTAACATCACACTTTGGTACACCAATACCAGGGAGTGTCCACACACAATCTCAACCACATACTCTTTTCCACACTAACCACCACTCACCATGCATGTACAACTGACTCCACATAAATGACATGTGACTTAATACGGAAATGTAAAGTACTGGGAACAATAACCATGGATATACGAGAAGAAATCAAATCTTATATGAAACAACCAGTGAATTTATCAAAAATTACTTTAATATGCTTTTATCGCTTACTAAAACACAAGTGGGTCTACTTTAAAAGCAATGACCTCAAAAATGAGGTATACTTTTTGTGGATGAATTACTCATCAAAAGAAAGGTCTTTGAGTCTAGTTTCCAACGCTTCAAACGGTGCGTGTTTTCGAGTTTTCTAGAGGAAGTTATGACTGTTTTACTAAAAGTCGTCAATGCTGAAACATACCAATCGATTGGTATACATGCCAATTGATTGGTAACCATCCCAATCGATTGGTTAACATACCAATCGATTGGTATCAGCAGTTTTTCTCCTGTTATGAATTTAAAGCATATTTATGACCTATTTTGAAATCCGAATGTAAACATGACTTGTAAAATATGGTTCTCTCCGTTTTTCCACAAGGATCGCTAATATGCGCTCGGTTTTAACTAATTTCAACCGTAGCTCTCGGATTTTACGAAAAACCGAGAGGTGACAAAACTTCAATTCTAATATACTTTCTTATTTGAACGAATTATGCTCTAAAACTTTGAATATAACTTCTATGAACTGTAATCTACCGTTATTATCTATCAAAATGAGTTTTGGTTAATGTTGAAAAATCATGTTTTTCAAGCTCAAGCTCCATAGTTAAAATTGACAATGGTGGTTCACAATTACAAACCATACAAGTAGTAAACAAGTAGGAAGTTACATTAGGATTGAGTTAATGATACTCACTGAGATTGAATATAGAGAAATTGTTGAGAAAGATGAGCACAATAAGAATCCAATTCCAAGCTTTGGCTATGGAGTACAAGGGCTCTCTCTCTCTCTCTAAGAAATTTTTTATAAACTACTATCACTCTCAACTCTCTCTGTGTTTTCAGTTGTAAATATCCCAAATTGTGAGAGAGTAGAGTACATATATAGAAGCTACTAAGGTGAACTTGGGCTCCAAGTCCCTTCACACACACACTACAAATTGATTTGTCTTTCAACTTAACTAATTGCAAAATATATACAGATATACATATGTATTACTCAGCTGTAGAAGGATCCAAGGGGTGTTTTTAGACCTATAGGGGTCAAGTTCAAAAAGTGTTTGGGAAATTTGGCTTATGGCACAACATTAACAAACACAATATACACATTGCCAAACAAGACCTATCCAATGATGAGTTTCCATAAATGGAAAAGCACATGTCATATCTTGATTGGTGGAGAATCCCATAATGTGGGAGATTAACGCGGCGCGGACAGTTTTGAACACAAACTGGTATTTTCACGGTGCGGTGATTACCACAAAATACAGTGAATTCATTCTAACGTAGGAAATAATTTTTTGGTTTTATAAAAATAATGACTGAATCAAAAGTAGATATTTCCACCGTTTTGAAATAAAGTTTTGAAATTCAACACAGGTATAACCAAACATATGAATTTCAGTTTTGAAAACATAATACTGTGCTCTTGATTTTAAAAATTATACCGTGACCCCAAATTAACGAATCTCTAATAAAATAAAAGCAAGTATTATAATAAAACATGGGAGTTGTAATTAAATGAAACCAGCAATACAGATAAACATGAAAAATGTAAATTTAATATTGAATGAAATGCAGGTTGTTACAATATGTTTTTCATTTGTTAGGATTCCAACGCTGTAAGGGTGCTTGGGGAATCTTAGGGTGGAGATGATATGTACTTCATTTGTATGGTGCTGGTGTTTCTTTCATAACATCTCTGGCGTTCATAACCTCTCTGGCGATCTAATAAATTTGATTTGCCGTTCAAAAAAAAAACTTCATCATCACCATTGATCTTCAAATAACCAACTTTGATATTTTCTTGTAAGGCCAAGTGACGTGGAAGTAACTTCCAAATAACTACCAACAAATTTGAATTGATTTTTCTTGTGATATATATTATAATAATATGACTTTATATAGTAATACATAAAAATATTATTTTAAGGTCCAAACATACCCTGTGGCTCTTTAAGAACAATGTTTTTGGAGAGTCGGAAGATTGTCACAACAATAACATTGTTCGATCTAATTAGTAGGTTCGAAATTGACCAAATTAATAATACAAAGTAGATCACAAAACAGATCTTTGAAGCCAACATAATAATATTGAACACAAAATACTAAAATGGCTTTAAACTTGCCTCGAAGCCGATACAATAGCTTCGAACACAAAATAAACTTTTTTAAACTTGTTTTGAAGCCAATATAATAGTCTTTTAATCTTGCTTTAAAACCAATATAATAGCCTCAAACACAAAATAAAGTGTTTTAAAATTGATTCGAAGTCCATATTATAGCTTTGAATCACAAAAAATGGCTTTAAACCTGTGTGATTTCTTTATGTGATGTGTATGAGATATATGGATGGATGTAACACGTTCTCATGTTAGTACAGGTGGAACAATAGATAAAATATGATAAAATAATACAGAAAGTGTAGTAAAATAATAATGTATAAAAATGCAGTAGAAAAAATGGGGGTTAAAGAGGACGTGACTCGAGTGAGAACCAAGGTAGTCCCAAATGAGAGAGAGAGAGAAAGTAGTAAGCGTTAGGCTCTTAGATGGAGGTGGTAATATGTGGTAAGTCTCTAGTGGAATCTTGAAGAGTTTAAGGTAGGCGGTGGAAGGTCTAAAGGCAGTTGCTGGAGACCAAGTGATGACTAAGGGTCTTTTCGAAGAGTTTAAAGACGGGAGTAAAATGTCTGAAGTGTAGATTCAGATTAAGTTATTGTTTAGTTGGACCAAGTTGGACTGGGCTAAGGCTTAAGATCCAGGTTGAACCAGGTTGTTGGATTTATTGAATGAGGTTGGTATTTATACAAGATTTGTGAGGTTCTTGGTACAGTTGGAAGTAGATGAGTTGGCATCTTCGAAGTGGTTTATCTATTTGAGGTATATGGGGACATAAAATGCGTATGTTTGAGGTAGTTAGGGGTCATTAAATGGGGATGTGGACAAGGCAGTGTATTGAGAAGGCACGTGATACGAAAGGAGGTGTTATCGTTTGATGGTGAACCAATACCATTGGATGGTCAAAGGGAGACAAAAGGGGAGGAATGCTATTGATGTAAAAGATTCAGCAAGGGATGGAATCAAGGTTCTTCTTTTATTGGTTCTAAGGTTTAAGCAAGAGGGAAATATCAAGGGGTTTCCTTGGTTTATCAAGAGGTATCATCGTTTGGAGTGACGATTCAGTATTGCATAGCGATTGTTTCTACTGGTGCAGAAGGTTGAGCATTAGGGTTCTTCGAGATCATGCTATTGGTTTGCAGAATACTCAGGGAACCTGAAGTGACTAGGCAGGGTGAGAGTCAAAGGTTTCAGCAGGTTATGTGGTCGTAGGCCTCTAATTGGTTATGAGGCTGGAGGGGCAGGGCATGTGACGCTGGTCATGTGTCTCTATTTCTCTTTGGGACTAAACCTAGCTTTGCCTATGAGGCTATTAGGTAGGGAGATGCCCTTGGTTCTAGACATCGAGCCATGAGCTCTCGAGTTCCCAGTGGACATGGCCACCCTTAGTACTGCTTCATGACCAAGGGTGGAGAATCCACGTGTAAGTGTGTGCTTGTGTTGTAATACAATGTTATGGCGAGTATCGAGGAGATATGTTGGAGCGTGTGAGGATGTCAGGCGAGTGGAGACCTAGTAGAGTGGGATCGTAAGCGACACAATTGAGAGCGGGTAATCATTCCCAACGATGGCAAATCCCTGCCAGTGGAATCCACGTGTCAAGCGAGTGGTGGTGGAGCAACTGGAGAGAGCAATAGGTAAGAATGGGGCCACTTTGCTTTGGGGTAGGCTCCTTGATAGTGGGCTTTGTTTGTGGGTATTCTGAAGTAGGTGTTCCGAGTGATTACTTTGAAGTGGGCTTCAGAGTGACTACTCTGAAGTGGGCTTCATAGTGGGTTGTTAAAACGTGTTCCTTTGCAGTGGACTTTGCTTGCAGGTATTCTGAATTAGGCCTCAGAGTTAGTACTCTGAGGTAGGTTTTGGAGTAAAAATTCTAAAATGGGCTTCGGAGTGAGCACTTTGAGGTGGGCTTCAGAGTGGGTTACTCCGAGGTGGGCTTCAGAGTGGGTACTCTAGAGTCGGTACTTTGGAATGTGCTTCGGAGTGGGTACTCTGGGGTGAGGCTTCGGAGTGGGCTCATTCGAAGTGAGGCTTCAGAGTGGGCTACTTGAGGTGGGCCTTGGGGCAAGTTTTTCAGTCGTGGAGTTTCATAGTAGGCTCCGTGGGGTGGGCCTTGTTTGTAGCGGTTGTTGTTGGTGGAGCGCATAATCAGTGGTGATATTGGCACACGTGGAGTCGTTGGTGCCGTGTACTGATCAAGCTGTATGAGTTGTCAACTACTATCTACAAAACCTTGCTTCGAAGCCAACGTAAAAAATTCGAACACCAAATAAATGGCTTGAAACTTGCCTCGAAGCCAATGCCAATATCCTAAAAATACCACCATTTACCATATCATTATTTGTATATCACCAATCAAATAAACTTTTGGTTTAAACATGTAACCAATCAAAGAACTAAACATGTACCAACACCAACTAGCTAACTTCTTAGAATGGAAAATGAGATCCACACTTTGTCCTTACAATCTTGGCCAGTAGAATAGATTTAGAGTTTAGGAACTTCTATGCCACTAATTAATTGCAGGCATTTAACAAACATTAAAATGGGTCCCACAATTTACAACTTCCTTGTAATCATGTGTCATGCACTTCGAGTCTTCGACACATAAATTTCAAGAGCCCTCTATGTATTGTCTTGGAACTTTATCACACTGACCACATTGGCTTCTACACCACTAAATCTAACTTGTTCTTGAGACCCATTTCCTTTATATACACTATAGTGTGTATAGTGTATATTACTTCAACATCTACAACACAATCTAGGATATGTTGCATGTAAATTAGGCTCGAGCAAAATTTAAACAAAACCAACTCGGTGCTCACTTTGATCTGTTAGTCTGATTACAATGGTAACCTAGATTATGGTTGTTATTTATTTATTTATTTTTAAATGTTGCCATAGAAAAAACCATATGGTCATGACTCATTATCCATTTTTGATGAGCACTACAAAACCAAAGTGGGTATTGACCAATTAAAGCCAAAATATAGCGTGACTTAAAAAATTCACAAGTTTTAACACTTTGTATAATGTTGAAAAACTCAAATCTATGATTCTCAACCATACTTGGTTGAATATACCCCTCGGGTATCCTTTCACCACAATTATTTGGTTGATTAACCAATATGTGTGATGAGAGTGTTGGTGATTTCTTTTGTTTCCACCATTAAAGGATCATAAAAATTCTTCATAATCAATTTATTTTCATCCATAGGCTCATAATTTTGAAGAAAATTCGACACCTCCGAGCCACTTTACAAAATTCATTTTCTAAACTAAATAATTGGTCTTTTAATTGTTCCAAGAATGGAACAAGATCATCATCATAAAATGGTGTTGATGGTTGAATATAAATATCCTTCGAACCATGTAAACATGGTTGGTGTCAAACACAAATCTAGGTATGGTTACTAGTGCCACGAAATTGGTTCTCAACCAAACGGAGCAATATTTAAAAATATGTTCAGTTCAATTCGAATATGTTTGACTGCTTGTGTGTGCAAAATATGTTATTTTAAATGCAAACATGCATAACCATGTTGTTAGCCACAATACTGTTCATAATGGACAATATCGTGCATAGCAAAAATATGCAATGGGGCTATGCAACCTTGTACTCTTGTTCAGGCCAAGATTACTGTTCACGATATTGTTCAATTTTGGCAACCATCCCCATAGCACCAAAAAATATGCTAAAAATATGTTTGGCCAAAATACAAAGTTGATTAAGCTATATGGTCATAACTCATTTTTTATGAGCTCCACAAATCCAAAGTTGGTATTCATGTTCAACTAAAGCCATGATTGGCTAAAATAAAGCATAAGTTCAACATGTTGTGTAATGTTGAAAAACACATAATTATGAACAACAATTTGTTCATGATTCTCAACCATACTTGGTTGAAAAATACACCTCCTGGGCATATTTTCACCACAATTACTTGGTTGATTAACCAATATGGATGATGAGGGTGATTGTGAATTTTTTATTTCCACCACTAAAAGATCTTGAAGTTTTTTCACAATCACTTTATTTTCTTCAATTGGCTCATAATTTTGAAGAAGAGTCGACATCACCCGAGCCATTTCATAAAATTTAATTTCCAAACTAAATGCTTGATCATTTAATTGTTCCAATAATGGAACAAATTTGTTTAACCATTCTTCATCACCAATAATTTGGTGTTGATGATCGTAAAACAAACACCGCCCAGAATTCATAACCAAATGGAGGATCATTACTCCAATACACTTGATTTTCATAAAATAACTATCACACCCGTTTCAAAAAAATTATAAGTTTTATCTTACATAATTATATTTATGATTTTTATCAATGTTAATTGATAATGAGGTTGAGGTTGACTGTGAGTCAACGGTAAGGTGTCAGTGAAGACACGAGAACATGATAGTGCATTTTGCATTGGCATATTTAAATGTTAGTTGACTTATCTGGTATTCCATGAATAGTGAATTTTACCTATGTAGAGTGGATTTCTGGTAATTTGATATTGTTATGTATCATTTTGAGAACTGTGGTGAGAACATGAGTGATACGTTATATAAAAGGTAGGTTGTGTAAAGATTCCACGAAATTTAGTTTTCGGACGTATTTTGGGACCCAAACGGGACTTAGTTGAAAACTTTTAAAATTTATAATTTTCACTCGTGAAGTCATTAAAATGGACTTGTGCGACGTTTCGGGAGTTAACTAGAAGTTTAAGAAACTCACGTGGAGGTAAACATAATTTCTGCGGAGTTTGTCTATATATAGGAATGGATGGTTTTGTCAGTTGATACAAAACCTATATAATATCTTGAGAGAGGAGAGAGAAAAGAGATTTGGTTGCTACGGGCTTTGCGACGACAAACGGCGATCTTTCGTCCGTCTGTTTTTCTCCAAATTCGAGATTGAACTCGTGGAGGTAAGACCTACGTTTTGATATATATTAGGCCATGTTTGGTTAGGTTTTTATAAATGTCGTAATGTAAAAATTTTGGGATAAATGCGTGCAAACTTGTAGGAATCGTTTGAAATTCGAAATCCGACGTTTAATCGATCTCCTAGTTCATCCTTCAAAGTTATAAAGAAATCGCACGATGTATGAATTCTAAGCCTATGAATTATAGGAAATTCTATGTTTTAACCATTGAACTTGATATTTTGGAACCGGGCGAAATTCATGTATTATGTATGCCCGTTAATTATGCGCACGAAAATGCGATGAATGCACGTACAAATGTTTATATGAGCATGTTTTGTGTTATGTGGGTTAAAGGGGGGTTTAGTGCAATTTCGTCCGGGGTAAGCTCCTCGAAGTTTGAAGATTGTAACATTGATTGTAGTTGTGTCTGGTATGGAGGAAGGCCCAACCAGGACACGGTACCTGGTATGGAGAAAGGCCCAACCAGTGTACGGGATGTGTGGAAGAGGTGTGCCTTCCACGACATCGGTTTCATTTACCGGATGGAAGCGTACTACTCACCCTAGCGACTATTTTGATGTGTTTTAAATGTTTAGAACATGAATTGTCATATAAGCATATGTTTAGAATTGTGCACTCAGCATATAGCTGAGCAGTGGAGTGTTACTCCATTGCAAGTGACAAGAAAGAAAGGAAAGAAGAAGCACGAAGAGTGAGACCGCGGGGACGACAGGGTTGAATCACTTTGTATATGTTTTTGTGTTCCATTCCTTTGTCGAAAATGTAACTTTGGAAGTTAGGACTTGAGACTACACTTTCAAGCTTTGGAAAGGATTTATAAGGTTGTAACATGTATTAAAATTCCTTTTGGTTTTGTTGTAATGACACCGAACTCATGGATTCGTGTTTTGAAAGCCTAACTTGTAAATTTAGCGTTTCGGAGGTATGTAATAGAACTTTTATGTTTTAAGCCAAACAAGCCTTAGCTTGTTCCGTTATTATTTTCTTTTTTATAGTTTATCACGTCTCAGTGATGTTCTTGAAAGTCTAGCATCAACGGTGAAGTTGGAAATAATGTAATCATGGTTGGAGGAATGGAAGAGTAGAGGTTGTTTGATGCCTTAGCAAAATTCTGCAGTTTTGGGCAGGATTCTGCTAAAGGGTCATTCGACCGGTCGAAGGGGGTCGTTTGACCGGTCGAGATACCCCCTGTCAGAAATTTTTTTTGATACCTTCCGGAAATATTTAAAATGTTTTGATTGGTTCTTAGGGTGCCTTTGGGACCACTTTTAACATAAAATCATTCGATTCAAAAGATAATTGTGTTTTCAATTTTACACGAATTTTACAACTCGGAGAGTAATGTTTCCAAAAGTTTTATATACTCAAGGTTGTTTTTAAGTTGTTTTCCACTGCGTATTGTTATTTGATACATTGGATGAGCCTTGGTGGCGTGCCACGTATCCGTTTCCGCACATTAGCGGGATGGGTCGTGACAATAACGTTCCATCATCTAATCGTTCATAAGTTTTTCTCACTTGGGCCTTCCTTTGAGTTTCAAAATTATGTTTGATTCAAAACACATAAATGACCCAAAATATCGCGAGCATATGTGGTGCAGGATCTATTACCTCATGAATTAAGAGGACTTTTTATCGTGTAATAACAAGAACAAAAGAGGAAAAGAAGAAGAAGATGAGATAGAAACTAGGAATAAACTAAACTTAATTTAAAGTAAATCACTTAGGTCCTATTATAGATTAATTCTACAACTAATGATCACTACCCATTTGAATTTGAATTACATTTGCACATGTGTTTCTTCCAAGAGAAGTTCCCTCCAAAATAACTATCAACTTCAACATTACCATTGATCTTCAAGTAACCTACTTTGATCTTCCCTTGTAAGGCCGAATGCCCAAGTGTTATGGAAGTAACTTTCAAATAACCACCTACCAATTTGAATTGATTTTCCATGTGATATATAATAATATAAAATAATATGACTTTATATAGTAATACATAAAAATATTATTTATGGTCCAAACAATTACCTAATTGTTTTTTGTTCCCATCTTAATGCAATTGAGGAGTTGTATATTGAACATCACTAATTATTTAGGTAGGTGTAGCAAATACGTAATTTGGTGGGCATATTTAGTAGCTTCCCTAGTAAGTATGCTTAGCGAGTTTCAACTAAGGGTGAGTTTGATAAATCAATTAAAACTGAAATTGAAAATTTTGAGCACCCTTTTTTTTTTTTTTTTTTTTTTGCGTTTCATGTGTTAAATAATGTATAAGGGCTCACCATTTAACTGAATGTAGCCAACAATCTACTAAAAACTTGAAGTAAAAAAAAAAATTACTGAAAAAAATCACTGAATGCGATCTGTTTTTATTTAAAATAATTTAATTATTAACTATTATTAAAATTCAATACTTAATTTTCAATTTTATTGAATGGGATGTACGTCAAATCTTGTCCATGGTTGTCTGATCCAAGAACTAATAATTTGTGTGGTATTCAAACTAAAATCTATTATAATAAATAAGATCATTTAGTAGATTCCATATTTTTTCTTACATGGCCATTTTGATGTTTTTTAAATAAGCAAACTTTTAAATGGAGTCATTCAAGTTCATTAATTATCTTTGTAGTGAAATGATATGTAACAGGCTCTCTCTCTTCTAATGGGTCTTCTTTCCATTTTGAAGCATTTAGTGGATAAAATAACTGCAATTAGAGTTTATAAATACAAAAATGTATATCCTAATTGTAAAAAAATTTACTTGTATGTCTAATGGTGATTGGGCTTGAAGTTCCATGTGGACTTGATAACCCATAAATACACACTGATAGGGAATGTGTAGCCTGACAACACTGTACAGTTGGGGCAATTTTTTTTGGAGAAGTCATTTGGTAAATTTTTTTTTTTTTTTTTTTTGCTTTTTTGGCCTATATTTCTAATTTTATGATATATTGATGTATTTGGTAATTTATCATTATGTCTTTTGTGTATAGTGAAAATATAAGCAGTTACGTGGAACTAGTCACTGGCGGATCGACTCACATATATTCTAGGGATGGCACAAGTTTTCTTTGAAGTTTTGAAATTTATAAAATTATATGTAATAATTTATAGATTTTAGAAATAGATCCTCTTAAAATTCACACAGTCCCCCTTAAATTTTTAAAAATTTCAAATTTACATATAATATTGTATAAGTTTTAGAGTCTTAGACACAAGTGCCTTGAACTTTTGAAATTTCTAGACCGATTTACCCCAAATTAGAGGTGTTAAACCAATTCTACATATAATTATACAATTTTACACATAATTATATGTAGATAAACCCAAAAAAATTTCACTTCGGGTGTGCTACCCCAACCCCCATATAGTCTAGGTTCCCCCTGAGAAAAAATCCTAAGCCCGCCCTTGGTTCTAGTTTTGATTTTGAGATGAACCAAGTAATTATTTCTGCGTTCTTGTGTAAGCTTTTGCGTTTCTGTTTGCACATTATATATATATATATATATATATATATATATATTATAATATAAAGTGGAATCAGACGCCTGCCACGTGGTCTGTGATTTTTCCCACTTTTCTTTGTGTTTCTTATTTTTTTTTCACTATTTTTTTCCCTATCTCTAGAATTAATATATATATATATGTATAATCTCTTTCTTTTTCCTTTTCTCTCTCTCTCTCTCTCTCTATATATATATATATATCTGATCTGTTTTAATACATATATATATACACATATATCCCCAAAGACACATACATGATACAAACTAAATTAATTAACTAAAATAAAATTTGGGGTACAACTGGTGCACGACCTTTTTGTACACAACTTGTACACAACCTTTTGTGTACAACTCCAAAAAAAATCTCACACTCTCTCTCCTCTCTCTTGTGATATCAGTACACCTCACAGTAATATGTGAGAAAGATAGACACATTTTTTAAAGTTATGCATAAAATGTTGTGCACAAATTGTGTCTATAAAATTGTTAAAATTACAATGGAATGGCTAGAAAGACGGAAAAAAAGGATCAAGTATATTGGTCACTATCTCTCGCTAGTCGCTACATACCTTGCCTAAGAATTTATTAGCAGGGGTCACTCATTTTGTGAGGGAGAAGTTTTAGGAGAAGTTAAAAGTAGAGGTTTTAGAGGAAGTTAAAAGTAGTTTTTTTGTTTTGTTTTGTTTTAAATTTTTTTTTTTGCGACATTTTAGTCCATTATATACATTTATTCAAAAAAATAAACTTAATGATTTTTGTGTAATTATTAATGGTAGAAAAAGTTATCATGGTACCTCTCCCTTAAATAGAAGTATCCTTAAATTGATTTCAAGGCTATTTTTTTTTTTAATTTTATATTTGTTTGAATGCGAGACTAGATGCTTGATTTGTAATATGTAATCTTACTACGTGTCGTGATGCAACTGGTTAGATGTTAAATATTATTATTCATATCATCAATTGCGGATTTAGAGAGGGACAAAGGGTGCTCAAGTCCCCTTAATTGTGCCCTCCTTAATTAGTGGGCGTGTGTCACGCTTTGTTTTACACACAATTCTTCCATATATAAATGTAGCTTGTATATATAATCCACCATAAACAAAAACCAGCAAAGATGCCAAAGAGAGTCACAAATGTAAATCCTCCACTTGAATAGCTCTGGAAATAAGAGAATTTTTTTTAATCAAGAGTTCTTTCTTTTTTCTTTTTTTGGTTAGAAATTTTTTAAAAGTTGTTTATATTGCAGTAGGAATTAGTATTTTTTTTAAAAAATAACAATTTCAATGAATTGTTTTTTAAAATACTATTACTGATCAACTTTTTTTGAAAGTATTGGTATGCTTCCTAATACATGTGACAGTTGGGTCCACTGGAATTTGGCTGGAGGATGTTGAAATGGTTCTAACATTATTGAAGGTGGCCCCCACTATCACATGTATTTGAAAAGCATCTGAGATTCAAAACTTGGGAAGCATAACACTACTCTTTTTGAAAGCTTTGATTTATTTCTTTTAAATTAATCTTTGTGTTTAGCTATATATAAGATTAGTTTGATCTTTGAAAAAAATTATAATTACAATTATTTCTTTTAAATTAATCTCAAATTATTTAATAATTATAATTATGATCTCAAAGAGTAATTAGGTATCAAATAGTTGTAAAGGGGGTGTTTTGAAAGCTAAAGAAGTGGTTGTGTGGTTCATAAGTAGATCAGTTCTCTATAATTATACGATTGGTAAATGCTTTTTTTTCCTTGCCTTGGAGTCCGTGTCTGATCTAAAATCACTCTAAAACTAGTTCTTTGTTAAACCAATATAAATTTGATTTATTATTTTTTTTTTATAAGAACCAGATAAAAATAAAACGAAGATAAAAATAAAATAATGATTGAACCTGATCCTATTTAATGCATGCTTTCCAAACATGCCACGCCCCAAGTATCTGGTTATCAAATAGTCACTAAGTTTTTATCTGACCAAAAATAAAACAATTGTCAATAACTATGTGGACCTGAAAACGCATACAAACACACACACACACACATTATTATAAATTTTTTTTTATGATGATGGATAAGGTCTTCAATGATCTATGAGTTTCTTAAGTGGGTGCTGCACCAATCTTTTTATTCCTTGAAAATGAGTGCCGATCGTGGGAGTGTGTAGTGCTGCTGTTTTACACACATAAATAATATATACATATATGTGATACAAATATTATATATATAATCATTCACTATACATGACAAAGTTACCACTATATAAATATACAAGTTAGATCGGCCAGCCATTACGTCCAGTTTCATATATTTAATTTGTTATGTGTCTAAAGTGTGTTCAGAATAGAAAGTTTGTGTTGTTTAGATAAATGAACTCGATCAATAGTTTAATTTTAATGAAGTGAATAAGTTATGCTCCTAATCAAATAAGTTAGAGAGCTTATTAGAAATGGAGGTTCAGAGATCCAAATGCTTTGACGATATATATTATAAAGTAAATGGTCAATAACTTGCTCATGTATTTATATGCAAGTGTACATATATATATATATATATATACAGTCCGGATTTTAAGCGGACTCTAAAAAACGGACCAAAAAGACGGACTGTGTAAAAAGTGAGAATTTCTCACAAAAAGTGAGAAATTCTCACATTTTCAAAAAAGTGAGAAATTTGAAAGTGTGAGAATTTCTCACAAAAAAGTGAGAAATTCTCACTTTTTACACAATTCGTCTTTTAGGTCCGTTTTTTAAGGTCCGCTTAAGATCCGGACTGTATATATATATGCACACGCTTACATGCTCAAACATAGAGAGTAAACAAAAAAAAAAAAAAAAAAAAAACAAAATAGAAGAAGAAAAAGATAAAAGAAAAAAAGTTAGCCTCCACCAACTAGAATGCAATTATTTGCAAATCCTCCAATGCCTTCCACGTCTATCTATTTTATCTCTACATGTTTGAGTCAAATCTATGGTTACTAGGACAATCTTTCAAGTGGCTAGCCCTTGCCTTCTCTGAAAAGCCATATATCATTTGGAACAGTATTTAAAAAGGAACTCGATAATAAAACAAGATCAGATTCAATCCAGTTCTCATGATATAACATTGATTTAACAAAGAAACTATTTTAAGGGTTCTTGGAGATCTTGTGTTATTCATTAGAACCCCAAGGAGTAGATCAAGTGGTTGGCACTTCATGGCAGGTCTCGTGAGGTCCCATGGTCGAAAATTGAGATCACTAATTTGGTGAGAAAATGAAACTCATAGCGGGCGTGCCTAGGTTTACGCAACCATGAGTAATAAATGGACTCGGTTGGTAGTGTCAGTTCCTAGATTCCCCACAAAAAAAAAAAAAAAAAAAAAAAGTGTTACTTATTGGATGATTGTTTCATACAAGAGCTCCATTGTGTCCATAAGGATTGTCCTTCAAAGGGCAATGCAAGTTTTCTGGTAATGGACAATTAAGTGATTAGAATAACCTTGCAAGTTGCAAGATTTTCCTTTTACTTGGGTCTTGTATTTTTATTTTATTTTTTAAATGATTATTTGCTTACTTCCAATTGAGGTTTAAAAAAAAACAAAAAAAGACTTTTCAAATCTGGCTATAGCTGGGATCTAGCACAAAAAATGAATAATGCAATGGTATCGAAATTTGTATTTTTGTTCTCATACGATTTAGGCTTAATTACCAAAAACTTTCCCCTGAAGTGTGGTCAGTGTCTTTTTTTAGTCTATGTAGTTTCAATTGCATCAATTTGGTCCGTAAAGGTTTTAAATAGAAGCAATGTGGTCCAAATGTCCAATTTTGTGAGAAAAGTTGACGGAATTTATTCACATGCTACGTACTATCACGCTTTTTACAGGCAAAAATGGAATATCATCAATCTCCCCACCTGCTTATTGGCATAATTGTGCACAGTAGTGGGTGGAATCTGTCAAACTTTATGACAGAATATGACATTTGGACCATATTGCTTCTATTTAAAAACTTCAGGGACTAAATTGATACAATTGAAATTACAGAGACTAAAATGAGACAAGGACTAAACTTCAAAAGTATATTTTGTATTCAAGCCAATTATTTAACATTGGGAGCACATTCAATTAGAAAATGGATCATTTTAATTTTTTTGGAAGTTGTTTTACCTCGTTCTACTATGATTATACTATCACATGCATTAGTAAATAACCACAGGATTCAAATCTCGTAACCATAGCACAACTCATCTAAAATAGCTATGCATTAATTAACTAGATCGATCATTTTAATTTTTATTGAAAGTTGTTTTACATAATTTTACAATGATTATACTGTCTTTTTTTTTTTTTTGGTAATCGAGGGTGTCCGGGCCAGCTTGCGCGCATCTCGACTAATCCCCCGAGGCCTGGAGGCGCCGGGTGAATACTCCAGTGACCACGCCCCCCATGACTCGAACACTAAATCTCTTGGGTAGTACACCCAAGAAACTTACCACTCGACCACAAGGGACTTGATTAATAATTATACTGTCGCATCAGTTAAAAGCTAAATTTAGAATGCAAATTCGCTAACTGTAGCACGTAGCACTACTCACTCATTTAAAATAGCTATCTAATTATTATTATTTTTTTTTGAATTGTGGCTAAAATTTCATATGTACTGTATTTTTTTTATTTTTAAATAGAATACATTTTTATTCACTCCAAAATCACTCATTTTTTGCTTACCATGTAATAGGGCCCAGTATTAAATGAGAAGTAATTAATAATCTAAAATATTGGACCCCTTTACATTAGCCAATGAGAAAGGATGGTGAGCAAAAATGAACTCTTTTAATTACTGAACTTTATTTTCTGGTGATCACATAGCTACTGAGCTTGATGAGTGGTCCTGATGTGGTAAATGGACCACCTCCTATTGGCATATGTATTCATCCTTGTCAAACTTTTTTGCCAGACCTACTGACTACTGAGGATGCTCTGTGTGTCTCACTGTGTGTGTGTGTGTGAGACACAGTCTTTCTGTTTGTTGTGAGATAGGTTTGGACCTGCATTAAAGCCATTAATCAGAAACATGTGATATGTTTGATAAGAGAGATGGAAAATGGAAAGGAAGAGAAGCAATGGTAAAGGGAAGAGGTACGCGCAGGGAAAGAAAGGTGGTCTTTCCTCATTTTATTTGGTTAAATAAGGATGTGTTTGATAACTTAATTAAGTGGTGAAAATGAAAATTTTCAACACGTATTTATTTTCAGTGCGTTTTATAACATACTACTTAATTAAAAAATTAACCAAAAATCTACAAAAAACTTTAAGTGAATTTTTTTACTGAAAATAATCACCGAAAGCATACCCAGTGGTGGACCCAGGATTTTATATTGGGTGGCCCAAGTTAAATGGATTTGAGTTCTCTAGTAAACAAGTTCTACGTAGGGGTTCGAGGGCATCACCTTCTAGGAGAATTTTTTTGGTCTATTTGTGGATAATTTTGGTGCCAGACAGAGTCGAAAGAGTAGTTTGGTCGATTAGATTTAGGTCATTTTTATCTCATGAGCTGGGTAGTTGAGTTTTATTCTTTCCCTTCTTTATTATGGGGGACAGTTAATGCCACAACCTTGGAGTAAATAGTCCTCCATATGAGAACTATTAAGTTGATATTGACAATTAATCTTGCACTGTTTAGCCTACCAAACAACGAACTGTTAAATTCAAAATGATTGTTATTCCAGTTTCTTGTGTCCTTAGATTAGTCCTGCAAAACAAACTGTGGCCTTGCGGCTTTTGATTTCAAATTGACTTTTTTAGATGGTTTATATTGTAAATGTTAAAAATTTGTGAGGGCCAATTTCTAAATTAATTTTCAAAATATTAAAACTATATTTATATCTCACAAATTTTCAAAATTTTGGGGGGCCTCGGCCATGGCCTCCTTTGGTCTCTTCTTGGGTCTGCCCCTAAGCATACCATATCAGTATTTGAAAAACTGTTTTCAGTATTGTAAATTCAATCGTTTAAAACTTTCAGTACTTAAAAATTAGCACTTAATTTTCAGTACTTAATTTTTAGTTTTATCAGACGGACGGAAGGAAAATACAAATAAGTTCAAATACATTTTTGTAGTTTCGATTTTTTTTTT
This sequence comes from Hydrangea macrophylla, assembly GCA_033977485.1. NCBI lineage: Eukaryota > Viridiplantae > Streptophyta > Magnoliopsida > Cornales > Hydrangeaceae > Hydrangea > Hydrangea macrophylla. The sequence goes on from CM066987.1 coordinate 14,973,606, forward strand.
TCAAAATTTTATTTTGATCCCACTGTTATAAATTGCATCACTTTAAACATTTTATTTTTAGATCCGTTTCGGTTGAGGACAATTGAGACCAATCAGTTTGAATTGAGGACAATCATTTAAGGCCTTCAATAGTAATATCTGTTAACGATTGTCCTCAACTGTACTCGATTTAGAAATAGAGGACCTTACAGTGATGCAATTGATAATAGAGACCAAAATAAAATTTGAAAATACTAGAGGTTACTGAAAAGTATTTGAGACTATAAAATACTAATTATTTTACAATTGTACCCTAAAATAAATAAAAGAAAAATACTTTTTTAAGGATAAAAAAGTCCCCAAAGAGAGAGAGAGAGAGAGAGAGAGAGAGAGAGAGAGAGAGAGAGAGAGAGAGGAGCTACTTCACCTTCTCACTTCAAATTCGTCTACTTTTGAATGAATGAGAATACTGTGTCCGGAACGATGTCAGTTTTCTCTCATCTAGTGTATATCTAAAATAATTTTTAATTAAAGTAGATAGCCGAAACGAATATCATTGTTAGAGTTGCTCAAGAGTTTTTATCATCTTGCCTTCCTCTTCTTCTTTCTTCCTTCATACCAAATATAGCATTAAAACAATAAAATTAGCTTGTGCCTCTTTGATCATAACATTGAGAATGTATCTCTTGATTCTTTTATTGTGTAGACTAGTGAAGGTGCACGTGCAAGGCACGTGCCCGTCGGAGGGAACATGTGAGTTTAAATGGGTTTTTTGGGAATAGGAATTGAATTTCTAACTGCTGCTGCAGACTGTATATTCTAGAGTCTGGTCAAAATACAATCTTGAGATTGCAATATTATGGGAAAGTTTAAATGGAATGTAGCTAGGGGAAAAAATAAATTTAGAACTATTAGCTGTATGTATGCCATATGATGTGAACCACCTTTGTAATTCTGAACATTGAATTTCCAACAAAGACACCATGAAGTTTTATTAATTCTTTTCTTGATAGTCCTATGGAAACCCAATACCCACAGAACAACTTGAAGGATTCCATCAGTTGACCTGGCAAACCTATTCATGCCTTACTATCACTCATAAATGTATATGCGAAAACTTCCAAAATTCAAAGATTAATTTCATTGAAATTGACATCCTTTTATTCTGAATAATTTGTTTGAAATTCGCAGCTATATATTTGTTTAAACAAACTCTAATTTGTTTAAATTCAATATCAAAGTGAATGTTCCCAACAAATAGGCAAGTGTCTACTCTGACCATAGACTTGTTTCCTAAGCTGTAGCATAACAATTTCTTATCCTTGAAAAAGGACTGGTTTTCTTATTCGTATATGGGTCGATTATTAAAGTTGCCAATTGTCATATCCGATTATGGAATAAGTATATGAACATTAGGATTGTAGTATGTATGACTAACTTAGGAAATAACCACAAACTCTCAAAATTGTTGGAATAGTTAGTAAACTTTAAATGGTTTAAAATTTGGAAGGTTGCTGGAGAAAAGATGCAGAATTGCAGTTCAGTGCAATTAGGTCCAACTCTATTCGAACATAGGATTCAAAATTCAAATCCCAGATTGAAGCGAAAGGGAAGGCAAAACACAAGCCTTTAGAAATTAATCTAATTGCCATGAAAACAACGGTTTTCCATGAACTTGCTTAGTGAAACAAACACCAACATGGAACTCAGTCGTTATATTCCCTTCTTCAGCTAGATAGCATTAACTGACCACAAAGACTGGTTTGTGGGTAAATTTCTCCAACTCAATTAACTCACTATACCAACCGAAAAGGAAAAAGAAAAAAAGGAAAACAAATTTACCAAGAAGGCTTCAAATTGGCAGCTATGAACAACCAATACCCAGTAGTTCCGAGAACAATGGCATTCTTCGAACCCAGAGCCCAAACCACCAATGAAGCAACTAAGGAAAAAAATACTGTATAGAGATAATATTACACACCATGTAAAGAGTAGCTTGAACCTTGTACTGGGCCTTTCGGGAGGTGGGGTTGATAATAGCAAGAGAGTTTGAATCAACAAAGGCAATCCATAGTGACATATGTCATAACTCATAACTTTTCTGCTATGTCTATGTTTGGGGGACAAAGTCAGTTAACGTTTGGTTACTCTGGAACTGCTCATCCCCGTGGAATTGGGTAATCTAGTAATTGCATTTATTTTTTATTGAGCTTAGAAGAATGACTGAATGAGTGAACCACTGCTTATATATCCTGACAGATTTTGTTTTTAGAAATTTCTTTCCATAGCCATGCCATTAACATTATATCTTCCACTTCCATTTATGTTTGTTGTCTTTTCACTATATCTTTGCTTCTATAAGTGCATTTGTTTGGGTTAATATGTCAGTCTCATCATCTTGTTGAACCTCAACTCTAACTTTTACAACATGTAAAAGTTTTTGTAAAACAGAATTTCTAAAAAGTAGGCACACTATCATTGAAGGTAAAATAAGGGAATAAGAGTAACTTTTTTATGTTAAGGAGCTTCAATTCCATTTGATGTGAACTCAAATATGGTCCTAAAGACAGGATGGGTGATCATCTAAGCTGATGTAAATATTGAACTTATTCAATGCCATGTATATTGTTGTATATGACTTTGGATACACCTATATCCATCCAATCAAACATGATCAGCAGAAAATTTGAGAGAATTTTTTTTTAGGAAATACTTGTAAAGAAACCATAACATGCAAATCATCAGCGCAAAAAAGAGTCATTTAGCAGAAAATGAGGAATTCAGTAATTCCTAACAATGGTGAGAAATTACCTCAACTTGGCAGATGTTCTTCAGCTCAAAACACTAAGGAGCACTCACTGAACCTTGGTCCGCAGTTTTCTTTGACGTGGTTCTTCTCTCTCTTTGCACCGCTTCAAATACTGTGGCCTTGAAGGGCTCGTTGTCTGTAATTCCTCTTCAATTTGGTGATTTGCAGCAGCTGGTGGAGGCAGGAGAAGAGATGGCAGAGTGTGTACCAGATGACGGAAGCGGTGGAAGATTTACTCAACGTTGACTACCAAATCTTCAATCTCTTCTCTCTAACTATGATGTTGCTCTCTCTGTCGATCGATCGATCTCGATCAGCCTTCACCTTCGCCTTATAGCCGACTGCTGAGTATTGGAAGCCCTCTCTTTGCTTCTTCACTTCATTAAATCAGGTATGTTATCAGGTATGCTAGGTTAGGGTTTGCTTTTTGGGAGTTATCATTTGGGGTTTATATCAAATCAGGTATGTAAGCTTAGGGTTTGGATTTTGGGAGTTGTGGTTTGCGTCTCCTGATAGAATAATTTGATGGTCTCTCTGTGTTGATACTCTTGGGGGCGCCGACCGCTTAGGAGGTGGGTCTGTTATCGTGCCGGTTTGTCGAGCAGCCGCAACACAGATCCAATTGATGAACACCACATCAGAGAGCCGGGGAGAGAGAGAGGGGCGTGGGAAGACGACGAAGAGAAGAAGAATCGAGGAAGGGAGTATTTCGGTAACTCACATGATCAAAGTGAGGGCAAAGAGGTAAGAAAAGATTCGACACCACCGACCACATATTCTCTTATAGTATAGTAGAAATATCAACACAGGCCCAAGGAATTGAGGTTGGTTTCGGACATGAAAGAGCATAAGGCCCTACTGCCACATAAACTGGATCAAGCCCAAGTACAAGCCCACCTATCGTTAACACAATGCTGGATTGGACAACAAACCCATGTGTCCTCCAACATTTTGGTCATTTTCGCCCCCTTTCATAAGGAACCTTTTTACCGTCTATTTGATTTTGGTTAGCATGAGAACCGGTTATGTAGTTCACAAAATAATTGGTTTGACATTGTTTGGTATTTGGTTAACTTATTTTTTTTTTATACTACAAATGAGTTTGTATCTGCCTTAAAAGCACATCAAGAACTGAAGTTGTACCTTTTTTTCCACCAAAAAAAAAAAAAAAAAACAATTAAATGTAAGAGTGGGGTTGAACAAGTATTTCTAAATAGGCCCTTAATTATTCATTACGACTTGGGATCCAGTCATGCATATAGAGTTTGTATGAGGCTACAACGGGTACAATGTTTGAGCTAAAAATCACAAGCTTGACTTGATTTCATATTGGACTCAACAGAGACATCAAGCAACAACGAAAACCCTAAGCATGAACTCGTATCCAATATGTATACAGTGTATAACTGTGTATGATAAGTTTAGATTGGGCTTTAGAGGTTGAACTCAAGTGGATTGGAGACACTCTGCTAAAGCTCCAGCCGTGTTAGTTTATTTACTCTAGTAGAAAAAACTATGTCATCTATAATAATACCAGATTATACACTGGTTGAATTATTTGCGTTATTTGTAGAGTTGCATTACAAAGCTAATTTTTATATTTTGTACAAAGTGATTGCTCTCATATATATGCACGCGATCTCTTGGCGGTAAATTAGTTGATTTTGTGTCTCAAATCTAAATTAACAAAACACTATGCTAAGTGCTGCTTGGAATTGCAACCTTCTGTAATCTACATACGAGGATGGTGACTTAATGGATTGTGCCCAACTCTCCTCTAAACTAGTGTACTCAAAGGCCTCGATTGTTTGTCGGATAGGATAAAGGGTATTGTATTAAAGTGTAGTTAGTTATCATGGGATAACTAACCATGGGATAAAACAGTGCAGTATTATTTTTATACCGTGTTTGGTGCGTACAAGATAATTAATACTGGGGATAAAATTCAGATAGTTCAATACTGTGTTTGGATGACCGTGGTATAAACCTGGATAAATCTAAAACTTTCCAAAAACACCCTTTTGTGAAAAAAATAACCAAATTTGCCAAATTACATTCAAATCAAGTATTTTCTATAACATCAACTACAAAAATTTATCTGTAAGTATTAAAACATCATAGAGCCAATTCCAAACATAAACAAAGTTTAATAAAATACAATCAACATTAGTGAATTACAACAAAAAAGCTTATCAAAGTACAACAAATGTCAATAAATTACAACCATCAAGTTTAATAAAATACAACTATTAAAAAAAACTCTCATAGAACAAGTATCAATGAGCTTGTCCTCTGTTTTCCATTTTCCAATTCGATCTCTCTCCCATGTTATATGTTTCAACGGCGTCAAAGTAACCATCACCAAGCTCAATGGGTAGTTATCTCCATGAATATTCTGCAATTCAAGTCATGAACAATTAATCAATTTCACTTGAATAGAAAAAAAAAAGGGATAAATACACTTTACCCCAAGTGTCTTAATTAGTTGTCAAGTGTTTTAATTACCAAACCTTTGACACCATTCTATCTTTAGTGGAAGTTTGAAATTCTCAATTTGTAACTTGCAAATTGCAATGTATAAACACTTGAAGTTGTCACAACATACTGAACACTCCTATAGGTAAACTTATTGATGTTGAATTTTGTGTATTTGTTGGAACCAAAGGTAGAGGCAATGGTATCCTGGTTGAAATGGAACTTGCTTAGGGCAATCCATGACAATTTTCAATTTGAAGTTCCTTTGTGGAGTGAGCGTATTAACTTTGTGGCGGCGGAGCACTGGGCAGCTCAGAAAAGCTTGGTCCCTCCTCCAAAGTCAGACCCGAGCATCTGGATTCCACCTCCACCTAACTGGATGAAAGTCAATTTTGACGTCGCAATTCGTTGCACGGCTGCATCGCTGGCTATTATTTTTCGCGACTTTTTGGGGAAGCCTCTCTTCGCTAGGGTCTGGAGGGAAACCGACTTGGACCCTATCGTTGCTGAAGCCAAGGCAACCGCTTGTGCAATCAAGGAAGCTGTTGATCTTGGCTGTGAAAATTTCATTGTGGAAGGAGATTCTTTCTTGGTTTGTTCCCCTCTCTCGGACTGGACTTCTTCCCCATGTTGGGTTATTGATTCCATCATCTCGGATTGTAGAAGATCGTTGTCTCTTTTTAATGGTTTTTGGAGTGTTTCAAAAATTCATCAATTCGCTAATTTTGTAGCTTACAATTTGGTCCAATGGGCCCACAATTGTAACCTTTTGGGCCCCATCTCCGTTGATGATATTCCTTCTTTTATTTTTGTCATTGAGGATGTCTATCAAAGGGGAATGGGGATTCCTTTTTCAGTTTAATGCAAATGGTTCCTTTCAAGCACAAAAAAAAAAAAAAAAATCTAGACCAGTCGCGGATTGAGTGGGACCAAGGGTGGCCATGGGCCATGGCACCTCCAAATCTTTTAATAAATATTAGGGTTAATTACACTCACCTCCCCTGAGGTTTGCCCTAATTACAAGGACCTCTCTCGTATTTTGAGAAATTACATAGACCTCCCTTCTCGCTAATGTAGGTCCTATTAGTTATTAAGTTTATAGATTTTAGTCCAAATTTCCCAATTTCTAATTTTCCAGTGATATATATATATATATGTATCAGATATATATATACATACACACATACATTATATATAAATGTATATGTTATATAGCCTATTTAAATGATAGAATATGATTTGGAATAATTCTAATGTAACCGAAATTAGTTACTCAAATCCCAAAATTTTAGGCTAGCTAAATTAGTTACTTAAATCTCTCTCTCTCTCTCTCTCTCTCTCTCTCTACACGCATTCAAATTTAAAATGCCAATATATACACATGTCATTATATTTGATAGGAGTTTGTTTTGGATAAACATGTCTTATATTTGTATAAAAGTTATATATGGAGATATTTAAATTAGTTTGAGGTAAATATGAGTGATGTCAGTGTAAATTTTTTGCACTTAGCATGTTCTTTGGAAATATCCATGCAGATTTTGTCAAGAATTCGGTTCATACCATAGTTATATATATATATACATAGGCATCAATTTAGGTGACGAAATGTTATTTCGTCGCCATAGACATCACTTTAGAACTCTCTTTGGGCGACGAATTAATATTTCGTCGCCATAGGCATCACTTTAGGTGACGAAATATTATTTCGTCGCCATAGACATCACTCTAGAGCTCACTTTAGGTGACGAAATATTAATTCGTTGCCATAGACATCACTTTAGAACTCACTTTAGGCGACGAATTAATATTTCGTCGCCATAGGCATCACTTTAGGCGACGAAATAACAATGTTATTTCGTTGCCATAGACATCACATTAGAACTCACTTTAGGTGATGAATTAATATTTCGTCGCCATAGGCATCACTTTAGGCAACGAATCAACATTTCGTCGCCATCGACATCATTTTAGGCGACGAAATTATATTTCGTCACCAAAATTGACACTTTAGATGACGAAACAGAATTTCGTCGCCAAATATATGGTTTTTTTTTTCCAGCCTCTTAGGCGACAAAATTTAATTTTGTCGCTAAAACTATACTTTTGGCGACAAAATTTAAATATTGTGGCCATGTTTCGTCGCTAAAGCCCAATTTTATTGTAGTGACATGTGCTATGTAAATTTATATATACACACATTTATAGTTAGTTTTTAATAAATTTCCATTGATTATGGAATAATATCAATGTACAAGAAGTATCACCAGTGTATAATTTTACACTACATTAGACCAAAAGAGTCGATGATTGTAATTTACAAGAACTAGTATCAGTGTATAATTTTACACTACATTAGATCAAAAGAGTCGATGATTGCCATTATTAATTTGTGATTGGTCCAACATAAGTTGAGGAATTACAATATACAAGTTCTAATATTTTTGGTTACACAAATTCAATATTTTAAAAAGACTAATAATATTAGTGTACAAGAACTAGCATCAGTGTAAAATTTTACACCGCATTAGACCAAAAGAGTCGATGATTGCCATTATAAATTTACAAGAACTAGCATCAGCGTATAATTTTACACTGCATTAGACAAAAAGAGTAATTTTGCTGTGTTGGGGGCTTTGATGCACAAGCAGTGTTGATAGCCATATTCGTTAGTGAACTCACTTAAGTGATTTGCAATGCGGTAGTGAAAAAGTTCTCACACGAGTGCCACTGCCACCATCTTTGTTCATATTAGTGAAACAAAGTTGAAACCACTGCCACCATCTTTGTCTTGAAAATGCATCCATGTGCTGGACCCAAAGGAAACAACCCTTTAATTGAAAACCATCATGCTACGAGAGCCCAAAGGAGCATCATGTGAAAGCAGCGTCAACCAAGTTTTCAAGGTAAGACAGAGCTACTCTCAACCACGCGCTTGCCAGCACATGCAACGCACATCACCATTTTCAATCTTCTCATCTTCTCCGAAAGTGTATAGAAAAAAATTGCAGGAGCCTTCATATCCAAAATCGACTGACAAGAAAAGAATGTGTTACCTTTCATTCCCATTTTGGGTGTGGATAGATTCAACGTTGATGATGGTGATGAACTTTAGAACTGTAACTCACAGCCTATTTGAAATCATTTCTTTCTACAAATCGAAACATTTCTCATGGATGTCAACTGAGATTTCCTGAAAATCTAGAGAGAGAGAGAGAGAGAGAGAGTTGGGGTTTGGAGACGAATGAGTTAGAGATGAAGACTTGTTTGATCACTGTGGAGACTTTTATAGAAGCCGCCATTGTTAGAGCTCAATGAAGGAGATGGAGTCTAGAGAGAGAGAGAGAGAGAGAGAGAGAGAGAGAGAGAGAGAGAGAGAGAGAGAAGGGGGGGGGAGATGAAAATTAGAGATTGTTCTCATGAATTGAAACTAACATATATGACTCAAATTCAAAGTTTGAATTTCAAAATTACATTAATGGCGCACATTGAAGGGGGAAGAGAGAGGATATAGTGTGTGTGTGTTTGTGTGTGTATATATATATATATATATTTATATGTATATTTGTGGGCATTTATATTCAGTTAACTTAATTATAGCAAGATTTTAATAGGGGTATTTTTGTTTATATATATTTGTGGACCTAACACGAAAAACTTTTTTGAGTTGGACCTATTTAAAAAAAGGTGCACTAAGATGGATATAATACTAGCTATCATATATAAAAGAATGAGAAAAAGTAAAAATGACTATTTAACAATGCCTTTCAAATGGTCAAAACAACACGATATATTTAAGCTGCATAATTTATTTGGGACACTATGGTCAGTTTTTTAGGACATCTTCTGACTTATGGGATGAACTACAACACAAATACTACACAAAAGAAGTAAGCCAGATTATTTGCGTTAAGGTAAATCTCATAAGAAGTCACTTATGTTTTTCTACACTTTAATAAAATAGTGGATACACATATATCATAAATAATATACACTTAATCAACATTGCAGAAATTGGTAATTTTCAGAATGTGAAATTGTTATAGGATTCACAAAACGACTAACAAATTTTGTTGCATCCAACAGTGAAAAAATCAACATAAATAAACACAATTAAAATGCCACATCATCCTTTTTTGTTTATTAAGTTATACATATCTATATTATATTAGAAGACTTTGTCTGACTAGGACAAGAAAATGTGATTTTGCTGACTAGGATTACTGACTAGGACTAGGGTAATCAAAATATGACTTAAGACAAATTGCTCTCTTTCTTTTCCCATGCGTAAATTGCTCTCTCTTTCTTTTCCCTAACGTTGACTGAGAGTTTGGTGAGTAAATTAATTTTCTTTCCCTCTCACTCTTCTCTATTCTCTCCCTCTATGCCCAAACCTAACACCTCTCACTTTCTCTCTCTACCCCACCGCTCCTCTCGGTCTCTTTCTCTCATTACCTGCCACCGCAGAGTAGTGCGCTTAGCGTCGGAAAGAGGTCCTTCAACAATCGAAAGGTGCTAATTTCAGCAAAATTCCACCCCAAAGAATTTTCTTTTTTAACAGCCCAAAGAAGTTAAACCACCATTTGTGCTACTGCTACCAAAGACATTAAGATGAATGGCATCATTTTTTTTTTCTACATATAAGAGGAGTTGGATCTATCCATTAGATTTGCAACAACTTTCAAACTTTCATATAAGAGGAGTTGGATCTATCCATACAATAGCTTTGTATTACAGTTCCTAACCATTTTCAAATTTTGGTGCCTCGTATTCAATTCCCAAAACTTTTTAGAACCATGCATATCATAATTTTATTGTTCCATGGTGGTATATGTGCTTTTAACTATATAACTCATTATGTAATGTCGAAGTACATTTGTCTTTTCTCTTTGTTTGGCTTTTGATTAAAGGTCATTCTTTATTCTCTATGTTTGATGTCCGAGAAAATATTTGGCTTCCGAATTAGAGGCCATGCATGTTTATACTTAATTATTTTTATCTTAATCAAAGCTAGTTTATATGTTCTTAAGTGTTTACCAGAGGCGTGTAATTATATATGTTGCCCATGCAAACTGATATTCGATTTTTCTTCCCTTTCTTTTGCCTTGCATTTCATGGTCAATTGGTCATACCTTGGTATAAATTACATTTACTAACTTGCACAGTTTGAAAGAAATTCCCTTGCCCAGTTGATGTTTTGCTTAATGTGATTGGACAATGTACTTGATGTGTGTGTAATTTTGTTTGTGTGCTTTCTAAAACATTCTTGCTTTTGCCCCCTTTTAGTCCTTAAGACCATTGTAAGTTCACATATTGACTACGTTTCTATATCCGCGAGCTATAGAATTAGAATACACAAAGAAGGAAAGAAATAGATAAACATTTGACGTGGGTAATTATTCACTTTATTTTTTGGGTGTAAGCAGTTCCTATATCACTTCCCTTAAGGACAAAATTTGGTATTTTAGTGAATAGTTAGTTTATTCTCCTTTAATGGATTTCTTAGATTGGTGTTCAAATTCCCCCCCAAATTGCTCCCAGTTTGTCATGGGATTCTCTTTTTCCTTATAAACCTTCGATCTCTGCCAGTACTCTATCACTCATTCTCTCCCTCTCTCTCTCTCTATAAATCTCTCTTAATTGTTTTCTAAATTTAATTGTGTGTTTAATTGTTTCCTAAATTTATTCGTTCCTAGAATGCCTTTTGACATTTTATATTATGTACTTAATTGTTTCCTAAGATTTATTGTTTTGAGTACTGCCTTTATCCATTTTAATTGTTGATTAATTGTTTTCTAAATTTAGTTTTTTCCTACATTTTACGTTGTGAATGTTGGTGTATATGTTATTTCCAAACCTAGCTAACTTAGATTATTTTCGGAAAGCATATCAATTTAATTGTGTCAATCACACCTTGAGAATTTATGTAATAATAATCTATTTAGCAATCAAATCTTAAATTATGTGACGTCTTTAAATACAATTGCTTTTACCTTTGTGAATATGTTTCCTTCGAATCTATTCAGCCCAAAATTTCTATATTTGTTTTCTTATGCATAAATACCTTTTTAATAGTAGCGTTAATACTATTTGTTTATCAAACCCTATTAAATGCATTAAAAATAGATATTAGAACTTGAATATATCATGAGATCAAATCCAATTTGATCTACTTTTATGATGATGGACATGCCTTCATGTATTTAATTAAGGCAAAATAAGACAGAAAATGGAAGGATACTACACCAAAAATGCTAAACTGGCATTGTTTTAAACAGTGCCTGACCAAATTTGGAACTGTTTTTTCAGTGCCAAATATGGGGGATCCAATTTTTTTGGCACTGTTCAAAACAGTGCCAGATTTTGGTCAAAGGGTACCAAATTTAGATATTTGGCACCCTTTTTTGGCACTATTTAAAAAAAATGCCAGAATATCAGAATAACTTGTCGACACGGGTAACTTTTGGTCTCGCCACATGTACATGTCGGGTACATTAATCTGGCATGCTTTTGGCACTGCCAAAAATAGTGCCAATTTTTAATTGAGTGTAAACAAAAATGATTAATTTATACATATGATACCTAATTTTTATTTGCACCTAATTTACATTTCACACCTACACCAACATTACAAGCATAATTAATTTCTAAGAAATACATGACATGTATATCAATAACTATACACAACACACAATCCAAATGAACTATTGCATTGCACAAGAATACAAATAATACACAACACACGTGGTGCATTGAATGAGTACTCATGCATCATCACAAGTGAAATGTACAACATATTTTTACTAACACTTTGTGGCATTAAGATGACAGAATAATAAGGAAGACGATGACCAATTGTGTCACACCCCAACCCGCCCCGGCGGATTAGGACACGTGTAACAATGCCACAAGTGATCATTTATACTAACTACCAAAGAAAACAAGTGAATTACTAAGAACCATGTGCTTAAAACGACATAAAAAGCCTTACTGTGACAAAACAGCCCCCAAGGGTAAAATGGTCATTAATAAGATATATCAAAATTTATACCAAAAGATAGGTCTTTGAGTCCCGGTTCCAACGCAAAAAACGGCGCGCGAATCCGAATTTTCTAGAGAGAGTTATGCCCGTTTCCGTAAAAGCCGACGGCTGAAAACAGAAAAGCGGATCGATCCGCCCCAAAATCGGATCGATCCGGATTTAGCAGAACCTCATTTTCTGCTCCCCTGGATGCCCCGGATCGATCCGCACGAGACCCGGATCGATCCGGATTTTGCAGATGTGTTTTCCTGCTGCTAAAACTCTGTTTAAACAGTTCAAAACATTTCCAAAAATCAAAACTTGATTCCAAACTTTCCAAAACTCTTGGGAACATCCTCCAAACACTCATAAATATGACAACAACATGTTCAAGCTCTCACAACCATTTTAAACTTAACTCAAACCTCAATTAAATGAAGAACTAATCACCACTTGCACAAAGTAGTAAAATATGGAAATCCCTTTGCCAAGATAAGTTCAAAAGCCCCACAACAACTTGATTTAATCAAAACTCATCCCAAACATTAGTTGAGGGTTCATAATTCACTTCTAAAATGATTGCAAGTTCACTTAATCAACAAAATCTATGAAAACCATTTGAAAGAACCAACTTCCATTCTCTTAACAATGCTTAACTTAACATGGAACCAAAGGCTCAAACACAATCTTATTTGTTACAACATGAGTTTAAGAGTTCAACAACTCAACTCAAGGAAAGAACACCCAACATATTAACAAGGTCCCAAACCACATTCTAAAGCATTAAAAATTGGTGCTTGACATTTTTACAACTTACAAAAGAAGTTTAAACTCAAGTACAACTTGTTTCCTCCAACAAAACCATTTACAACTACAATATTACAAACATGAGTTCCATCTCCACCAAGACCAACTTAATTACAACTTATGAACATATAAACAACACAACTCTTCCCCCAGATTCCCGATCACTTCCTTTCCTCGTCATGATCCGTACCTACGGTGGTTAATCAATAACCACACAGAAAATAATTTTGGTTTTTAAGCTTATGCTTAGTGAATACTATAACCGTGCCATGGAGTATGAAATGTACATATCCAATATATAAGCAACACAACAATAAAATGGTCGCCGGTATGTCAAGTATCTAACCACCATCGCATCGGACCCAATATTCCGGGCCTTTTCTCACTTCAACGTCGCATATAGCGAAACACACCTCTCACGTGACCGTAGTCAAATCGTTGTGGTCGTCACCACCGTCCCCTTTTTCTTGAGGAAAACATCGTCCCATTACTACGGGCTAAATAATGGTGATTAACACTTGACATCCATTGACCCAATTAATCACATAAGCACATAAAACATATCACATAACAATTTCTACAAAATTTGACATGTTAAGCTCTAATTAACCCATGCTTGAACTACAACTTCAAGAACTAAGCATTTTAGTCATACCCAATATCACATAAGCACCATTTAACACCCAAGTTAGGATTAGAGTACTCACCTCACAAATTGCTCTAATTAAAGCCTAAAATCCCCAAATTCCTTGCTAATTTTAGCTCTAATTAACTCTAATGATATTCTTACATATCAATTTCACATATACATATATATCGGCACGTCAAAGACGGTCGTGGAAAAATGTTAACGAAACTGAAAATAAAAGGTATAGAGACGATCCTCTCACCTCCACGAGTCCGAATACGGTCTCGGTTTGTGAAACGGTGTACCGACGGCGACGAAACGGCGAAGAAACGGCGGAGACGACGGAGACGGTGGAGCTCCTCTTTAATGGCCGAAATCTCTCTTCTTCTACATCTATATCTCATGTTTTGTATATAGGAGATGATGAGTCACTCAAGAGGTGTCAACCTCTTGAGCTTCTAACCACTTTTGGCTTAATTGCATTTGCACCCCCAACATTTCTTTGAACTTTATTATGAAATCCCCTAAGCAATTGTATTAACTACCCAATATCTAAGTGGGTGTTTGTCTATGTCACGCGTGGGTCCCAAATGTGGTCCCACATATTTTGTAAAAGTTGCTAGTTAACCTAATAGTTATGAATTTGATTCCTATTTATTCTCACACGGGTACTCAAACTAGCACCATAAAAATTACAGATATATTAAAGCAATTAAACAATTATTCATATAATCATATCAATGCAACTAAATGCAATTTATTTAATCCGGACCTCCCGTGGGTCCCACTTCATATCCATCCAACTGTGCCCTTTTATCAAGTACTTAACACGTCGGGGTAACCGGAACTTACCCAAATTATCATTCGCTATTAATTCTACTAATTAATACATATAATGCAGATATTATATTATTTCTCCGGGTACGGTTATTACATTTCTCCCTCCCTTTTGGAAGTTTGTCCTCAAACTTTTCTTACCTTAAAAGTCGAACAAGTGAGGATACTTTTCTCGGATCTCGTCTTCACGTTCCCAAGTCGCCTCCTCTACTGAGTGATTACGCCATAGCACCATAACAAGAGGAATGACTTTGGTTCTCAACACCTAATCTTTCCTGTCTAGGATTCGAACTGGATGTTCAACATAAGTCAAGTCTTCTCGTATCATCAACGGTTCTGGAGTAATACAGTGACTCGAATCTGATAAGCAACGTCGTAACATAGAAACGTGAAATACATTATGAACGTTAGCCAAATCTTGTGGCAATTCCAACCGATATGCAACAGGACCAACTCTATCCAAAATCAAATAAGGTCCTACGAACCTCGGATTCAACTTGCCCCGCTTTCCAAACTGTGTTATGCCCTTCGAAGGCGATACTTTCAAGAAAACATAATCATCTACCTCGAATTCCAACGGTCTTCTTCTAGTATCCGCGTAACTTTTATATCGACTCTGAGCTACTTGTAGCCGTTGTTTAACTAACTTGATTTTGTCGGTAGTGATTTGCACGATCTCGGGTCCTAAAAGTTGTTTTTCCCCAACTTCTGTCCAACACACCAGTGATCTACATTTCCGACCATATAATGCCTCATAAGGCGCCATCCCAATACTCGTTTGGAAGCTATTATTATAAGAGAATTCCACCAATGGTAAATGGGTTTCCCAATCTAACTTGAAATCCATTACACATCCTCGAAGCATATCTTCCAAATCTGAATAACGCGTTCAGATTGACCGTCTGTCTGAGGATGAAAAGCTGTGCTAAAGTGCAAGGTTGTCCCCATTGCCTTTTGTAAACTCTCCCAAAATCTAGACACAAATCGTGTATCCCGATCCGACACGATGGTTACCGGTGCCCCGTTTAATCTGATAACTTCTCTGACATAAAGCTCTGCTAACTTTGTTGGATCACGAGTTTTGATTGGCAAGAAATGGGCTGACTTAGTCAACCGGTCAACGATCACCCAAATGCTATCATTAGACTTAGGAGATCGCGGCAAACCTGTTATAAAATCCATAGTGATATGCTCCCATTTCCATTCTGGTATCTCTAACGGTTGTACTTCTCTGGCGGGTCGTTGATGTTCTATTTTCACTCGTTGACAAGTTATACACTTAGCCACAAATTTGGCAACTTCCCGTTTCATACCACTCCACCAATACACTTCTCGCAAATCTCTATACATCTTGGTACTACCCGGATGCACGGAATACCTCGTGTTGTGAGTTTCTTCCATAATCTTATGTTTCAACTCTTGGATATTAGGAACGCATAAACGATTAATATACCTCAACACATTATTCTAAAAACTGAACTCTGGCCGTCTACCCTCAGGTAACTCTTCAACTATTTTCTTGAAATTTGGATCCAAAAGTTGACTTACCTTGATTTCATCAATCAAACTCGGTTGTGCTATGATAGCTGCCATTAAACCATCTTGACTTCTGGGAATCGCTTCAAGTTCCAATTGTTCAAATTCTTGTACTAACTTTACTTGAGCTGTTAAAGAATAAACCAAATTTTCTGACGACTTTCGACTCAACGCATCGGCAACTACGTTAGCTTTACCCGGATGGTACTGAATCTTCAAGTCATAGTCTTTCATTAATTCAAGCCATCTTCTCTGTCTCATGTTTAACTCCCTCTGAGTAAACAAATATTTTAAACTCTTGTGATCGGTAAATATTTCACATGTTTCCCCGTACAAGTAGTGACGCCAAATTTTTAATGCGAAGATCACTGCCGCTAACTCCAAATCGTGGGTTGGATAGTTCTTCTCGTGTGTTCTCAACTGCCTTGAAGCATATGCTATCACTTTACCTTCCTGCATTAGTACACATCCTAAGCCTTGATGAGAAGCATCACTGTATATACTAAAACCTCCAGTACTTGACGGAATAGCCAATATCGGTGCTGAAGTCAACTTGTCCTTCAACTTTTGGAAACATTCTTCACATTTCTTATTCCACACAAAAGCCATATCCTTTTTCATTAACTGGGTCATTGGAGTCGCAATTCTAGAAAAATTTTGAACGAACTTTCTATAGTAACCGGCTAACCCCAAGAAGCTTCGAACTTCAGAAACATTTGTCGGTCTTGGCCAATTCTTTACAGCTTCTATCTTTTGTGGGTCTACGGAAACACCATCCTTAGAAATCACGTGTCCAAGAAATGTAACACTTGTTAACCAGAACTCACTTTTCTTTAACTTCCCAAATAACTGCTTTTCTCTAAGTCGTTGCAAAACCAACCTTAAGTGTCGCTCGTGATCTTCCCTACTTTTAGAATATATCAAAATATCATCAATAAATACAATCACAAATTTGTCTAGATATGTCTTGAACACCCGATTCATCAAATCCATAAAAGCGGCTGGTGCATTTGTGACCCCAAACGGCATAACAAGAAATTCATGGTGCCTGTACCGAGTTCTAAAAGCAGTCTTCTCAACATCTTCAGCTTTAACCTTTAACTGGTGATACCCGGATCTCAAGTCAATCTTAGAAAAGACTTGTGCCCCTTTTAACTGATCAAACAAATCATCAATACGCGGCAACGGATACTTGTTCTTTATGGTTACCTTATTGATCTCCCGGTAATCGATGCACATTCGCATTGTTCCGTCTTTCTTCTTCACAAATAAAACCGGTGCACCCCACGGTGATACACTTGGCCGAATAAACCCCTTATCAAGTAACTCTTGCAACTGAGTTTTCAACTCCTTTAACTCTATTGGAGCCATTCTATACGGTGCCCGTGAAATCGGTTGAGTCCCTGACATAACATCTATCCCAAACTCAATTTCCCTCTCAATCAACATACTAGACAACTCTTCTGGAAAAACATCTGGAAATTCCTTGACCACGGGTATATCTTCTAACTTTAATTCAGTACTTCTAACATCAAGTATGCTACACAAAAACCCTTGACATCCCTTTTTTAATAAACGACAAGCTTTGACAGCTGACACCAAATAAGGCGGTGATACTACACCTGTCCCTTGGAAACAGAATTCATCTTGATTTGGCAATCGAAATGTTACTCTCTTGTTCTCACAATCGATAATAGCATGATTTTCAGATAACCAGTCTATCCCCAAAATAACGTCGAAGTGTTGAATGACCAACGGTACTAAATCAACAAACAACCTTCTATCACTCACGTCAATCCCACAAGCTTTAAAGACACCCGAACTCACTAGTGGCGCTCCCGATGGAAGTGCAATAGATAAGTCAAAATCTAGTAATTCTAAGGGTTTGTCTAAATTTTTAGCAAATTGATGTGATACGAAAGAGTGAGTTGACCCCGAATCTAACAACACATTGGCAGGTTGTAAGCAAATAGAAAGTATACCTGAAACCACCGTGTCAGCCGTAGTGGTCTCCCCAGGCTTGAGCTGAAAATACCTTCCTTGTCGTTGCTCTCTCCCTTGGGATTGTTGTTGAGATGGTCTCTGTCTTGGTGCACTACCGACGGATGAGCTGGAACCTCCTTGTCTTCTCTTGGGACAATTACGTTCTCGATGCTCCAGGTCACCACATGAATAACACCTTATTCCACTGTCATCTGTACTTTGCCTCGGAGTAATACTTTGTCTTGGAGGATTCGGACAATCCCTTGCCATGTGCCCCGGTCATTGACAGATGTTGCAAATGATAGGAGACATATTACATACTCTCCAGTGATATTTACTACAAGTCTGACACCTGGGTTTGTTACCCCCACTTCCCAATGAACTGCCAGAACTTTGTCTTTTAGAATTGCCTTGTCCCTGGAATTGACTACCTCCCGGCCTCTTGAATGTTTGACCTTGCCCCGTTGGCAACACACCTCGTTCAGCAATCAAGGCTACATCTAGCACTTCTCAATATGTTGCTAGTCGATGTGTATCCACTTTTCCCCTGATTTCATCACGGAGCCCTTCCTCAAATCTTCTTGCCCGAGTGAACTCGTTTGGAAGCAAATCCATTGTAAATCTGGCCAAACTTGTGAATTTAGCGGCATAGTCTCTAACGGTCATATTACCTTGACTGAGATGAGAAAATTCTCGGGACTTTGATTCACTGAAAGACCGAGGAATGTATTGTTTTGAGAACTCTTCAATAAACCCGTTCTAGGTGGTCGGTGCTCGTTGCCTTAGTATTGACGTCCACCAATTCTGTGCTTCCTCTTTCAAGGTATTGGAGGCAAACAAGACTTTTTGTTCCTCTGTACATGGCAAAACACAAAAAATTCTTTTCATATCGGTCAACCAATGGTCAGCCTTCATTGAATCGGATTCCCCTTTGAACTGCCCTAGCTTTTGCTTATAGAACGTGACAATGGTTATCGGTTCCACCCTCTGTCCTGAATTTGACGAACCCGGTCCTTCCTCAACAACTTGAGTTTCGGCCACTCTTACCAATTTTTCCATAACCACCTCTATTCTATCCATACGAGCTGCAGACGGGGTTTCACCTCCAGACATCCTTGCCTGGCACCCACCACAAGATATATATACATGCACGTTACTTTTAAATAAATCACGGTGAATGCTAATAACATTTAAAGCATGCTAAGTAAGCGTGTATGCATATATCGTGTCAATATGTATCATTTTATTCAATTTACACGTCGTATTCGTCGTTTCTCGTCCCCAAAGGCTCTAACTATAGCTCTGAAACAAAAAATTGTCACACCCCAACCCGCCCCGGTGGATTAGGACATGTGTAACAATGCCACAAGTGATCATTTATACTAATTACCAAAGAAAACAAGTGAATTACTAAGAACCATGTGCTTAAAACGACATACAAGAACCTTACTGTGACAAAACAGCCCCCAAGGATAAAATGGTCATTAATAAGATATATCAAATTTTATACCAAATGATAGGTCTTTGAGTCCCGGTTCCAACGCAAAAAACGGCGCGCAAATCCGAATTTTCTAGAGAGAGTTATGCCCGTTTCCGTAAAAGCCGACGACTGAAAACAGAAAAGCGGATCGATCCGCCCCAAAACCGGATCGATCCGGATTTAGCAGAACCTCATTTTCTGCTCCCCTGGATGCCCCGGATCGATCCGCACGAGACCCGGATCGATCCGGATTTTGCAGATGTGTTTTCCTGCTGCTAAAACTCTGTTTAAACAGTTCAAAACATTTCCAAACATCAAAACTTGATTCCAAACTTTCCAAAACTCTTGGGAACATCCTCCAAACACTTATAAATATGACAACAACATGTTCAAGCTCTCACAACCATTTTAAACTTAACTCAAACCTCAATTAAATGAAGAACTAATCACCACTTGCACAAAGTAGTAAAATATGGAAATCCCTTTGCCAAGATAAGTTCAAAAGCCCCACAACAACTTGATTTAATCAAAACTCATCCCAAACATTAGTTGAGGGTTCACAATTCACTTCTAAAACGATTGCAAGTTCACTTAATCAACAAAATCTATGAAAACCATTTGAAAGAACCAACTTCCATTCTCTTAACAATGCTTAACTTAACATGGAACCAAAGGCTCAAACACAATCTTATTTGTTACAACATGAGTTTAAGAGTTCAACAACTCAACTCAAGGAAAGAACACCCAACATATTAACAAGGTCCCAAACCACATTCTAAAGCATTAAAAGTTGGTGCTTGACATTTTTACAACTTACAAAAGAAGTTTAAACTCAAGTACAACTTGTTTCCTCCAACAAAACCATTTACAACTACAATATTACAAACATGAGTTCCATCTCCACCAAGACCAACATAATTACAACTTATGAACATATAAACAACACAACTCTTCCCCCGGATTCCCGATCACTTCCTTTCCTCGTCATGATCCGTACCTGCGGTGGTTATTCAATAACCACACAGAAAACAGTTTTGGTTTTTAAGCTTACGCTTAGTGAATACTATAACCGTGCCATGGAGTATGAAATGTACATATCCAATATATAAGCAACACAACAATAAAATGGTCGCCGGTATGTCAAGTATCTAACCACCATCGCATCGGACCCAATATTCCGAGCCTTTTCTCACTTCAACGTCGCATATAGCGAAACACACCTCTCACGTGACCGTAGTCAAATCGTTGTGGTCGTCACCACCGTCCCCTTTTTCTTGAGGAAAACATCGTCCCGTTACTACGGGCTAAATAATGGTGATTAACACTTGACATCCATTGACCCAATTAATCACATAAGCACATAAAACATATCACATAACAATTTCTACAAAATTTGACATATTAAGCTCTAATTAACCCATGCTTGAACTACAACTTCAAGAACTAAGCATTTTAGTCATACCCAATATCACATAAGCACCATTTAACACCCAAGTTAGGATTAGAGTACTCACCTCACAAATTGCTCTAATTAAAGCCTAAAATCCCCAAATTCCTTGCTAATTTTAGCTCTAATTAACTCTAATGATATTCTTACATATCAATTTCACATATATATATATATATATATATATCGGCACGTCAAAGACGGTCGCGGAAAAATGTTAACGAAACTGAAAATAAAAGGTATAGAGACGATCCTCTCACCTCCACGAGTCCGAATACGGTCTCGGTTTGTGAAACGGTGTACCGACGACGACGAAACGGCGAAGAAACGGCGGAGACGGCGAAGACGGTGGAGCTCCTCTTTAATGGCCGAAATCTCTCTTCTTCTACATCTATATCTCATGTTTTGTATATAGGAGATGATGAGTCACTCAAGAGGTGTCAACCTCTTGAGCTTCTAACCACTTTTGGCTTAATTGCATTTGCACCCCCAACATTTCTTTGAACTTTATTATGAAATCCCCTAAGCAATTGTATTAACTACCCAATATCTAAGTGGGTGTTTGTCTATGTCACGCGTGGGTCCCAAATGTGGTCCCACATATTTTGTAAAAGTTGCTAGTTAACCTACTAGTTATGAATTTGATTCCTATTTATTCTCACACGGGTACTCAAACTAGCATCATAAAAATTACAGATAGCAATAAGATATTAAAGCAATTAAACAATTATTCATATAATCATATAAATGCAACTAAATGCAATTTATTTAATCCGGACCTCCCGTGAGTCCCACTTCATATCCGTCCAATTGTGCCCTTTTATCAAGCACTTAACACGTCGGGGTAACCGGAACTTACCCAAATTATCATACGCTATTAATTCTACTAATTAATACATATAATGCAGATATTATATTATTTCTCCGGGTACGGTTATTACAAATCGTGACTAGATTCCCTTGCCAAAATGGTCTAAATCTATCTTCATTTGGAATGCGTAATGCTGGCTTGCTCAAAGTTGCAACATCCAAATGCATTCCGTGCACCTGAAACACATGGGGGTGGAATATGTGACATAAGTACCACATGTAAGAGACAACTATAAAATCAAAACAGTGCCAAAGAGACAACTAATTAATTTGCTGAATCTACACAACAATGCCAAAGAAAAAGGGGCTCTTTGTTTGTTCTAATTAGAAAAACAAAAATCAAAACAACTAATGAATGAAATGGAGACACTCAAGTATTGGTTGGCAAGTAATTAACAAACACGAGAGTACTTTTGCTCAAAATCTAATTTCTAGGATACAAACAAAGAGCAATCAAAGCCTACTTTCATAAGTCCAGCAACAAATCAATATTTAATTACTGAAATCAGGGTTGTCGACAAGACGAAGAGCTTAGGAGATGTTTTGCGTCTGGCTGGAGCAAAAACCAAAAGAAACATTATGGGAACATTACAATCTGCAAATACCCAGAAAAAGAAAAAAAGAATAATCAAATGTTTCTACCTTCATTCAACAAATAACCAAAAGAAAGTGAATCTAAAAAGGAAATTGAATAAATGCCTTCAACAATACTAAGATCTCTAATAGAATAACTGTGAAGCAAATAATTAACCAAAGAACAAAGATCAAATCCTCCATTTGATCCCAACAACTTGATGAAGCAAATAACTAACAGATGGAAATTAGCGATACATGCATGCACTTAGTGAAAAGGGAAGAGCCTGCATAGTTAAAAGGATTAAAGACAGTTGATGCTCATTCTATTTTTGTGTCAATCTAGATATATATAAATATAAAGAAACAATTTAGTTGTTTTTCGAATTACAATAACGCATTGGAGCCCTTGTATATTTGCCAAAAAAATCTACACTAACGAATTGCCCAGTATATGTAATCCTCTATCACACCTAAGGCCGTAGTTAAAATTACCTTAGGCCCTTGCAATCTCTTCACTATAATAATTGAAAGAGTAGAGAGTGAGTTAAATTTAGGGGTGAGAACATAACAATTTCTAACATCAAAACTCAATCAACTACAATGTTGGAAGGAATCTGTACTCCATAGCTTTAACATCATTGTCCAACTTTTTAAAGTATGCTTTTACAAAACAATGCTAGCACATTGCTTGATTGAAGGTCACTACCTTGCCAAGAATGGTGTTATGTTGCTGTTATTTACAAAGTAGCAATTTCAAGAATAAGAGGGAAGGAGATGAATAATTTACTGAGAGTGAGCAAAGAATCGCACCAGCAACACCAAAAATGAAGATGTTGATGTCTTCCCCGCCGAAATAGAGCAATTCTATCACAGAGTAAAGCTTCTACAGGTTTCTATTGACAAATATCAAATGGAGAATTAAGCTCAACTTTGTCGTGAAAAGCTAAAGTACAAAAAAAAAATGTTTGCTTAAGTAAAAATTTGGTGATGATTTAAGTCTCAGATAAAGTGGCCCTATGAGAGGAAAAAAGAAGAAGAAAAAGAATGACAAAGAACCAAAGGAATAGTTGGACAAAAGCCTAGCATTATTAAAGTAAAAGGTCAATTGTTCTTTTAGTGTAGCTTGTTGGGCAGCCATAAGCTATCAAATTCTATTCAACCAAAACAACTATATAGCACACTCAAGTTCATATTCTGGGTGCCCCCCAAAAATAACTAATCTTAATCTCAGTTTCTAATAGAGACCCAAATGCTACATTGTGGTCAACAGTTCCTCAATTTGCCCTCAACCCAAACGTGCTATAGAGATTTTTTCACTCTCTTTTCCTACTTTTCATTTCTCAGTAACCAAACAAAAAAACAACTAAGGAAAAGCAGTTAAAAACCTGATGAATAGGCAATGAGTACTTGAGTCGCTTGTTCATCGTCCCATCAGCTTCTTCTAAAGAGTTATCGTTGTCTACCTTCACCAGAAACTTGTCAGAGAACGACTCCCGAGGTATTTTTGATGGGAAACACATAACATGAATTGGCTAATTGAACACACTTGTCAAGAGGCTAACCACAAATTTAGACACAATAGACATAAAATGCTCCACACTAAATTCACCTCTCATCATTCCATCATCCCAAACTAATTAATAGGAAATAATGACAATCAAGAAACATGGCTTTGGACTCTCATAAGCTAAAACCTTAGGCACCAATTAATTTAGCTTATTAATTCAAACCTTAACTTCTTTTCTAGAAAAAAAATAATAATTAAAAGAGATACAGAGAAATATCTAATCCACTATCAACCAAGACACTAGAAATTAAGGGGACAAATCCATGAAATTGACAAATAAAAATGGAGATGCAAAAGCAATCAACCTTTTTATGTCTTTGCTTTGAATACAACTTCATTTCCAATGGATTTTAGGACAAATTTCAGTAAATATTTACCACTAATTGACTTATTAAGTTACGTAAACTATCATAGTTGACAATTTTATAAGTCAAACAAACAAACATTTTAATAGGTACCATCACCCTTGCTGAAATCTAACCAGTTTAGGAAAGGCCCAAGTCAAAATTCTCACCTTGAAAACATAACAATGGACTTGACCATCAAACTTCTCTGAGACCTTTTCACCTTGGAAAGCCCTAAACCCCTCTATTCATTAGAATTCTCTGAGATTGGGAGCACCACAAAGAGAAAAATAAGTTTTAAGTCAGGAAAAAATGGAAATACAAATAAGGAAAAGTCATAGCATCTATGTTTGGTCACTGAGTAAATGTAGGGGGAAAATTTAGGGTGTTCAATCATTCAATGGAATCAATCATTTTGGACCATGACACTACATTAAGATCCAGCTGCATCTCAAGTGATAACAGTTACAACAGTGGGCTATATTGCTTGCATCAAAAAATAAAATGGAAAATGAAAAATGGCACAAAACACCAAACTAATGTGTCAAAAAACCAAAAAAAAACTAAACTAATGTAATCCCAACAAAGCACATAGATATGACAAATCTAATATGTATATATATATGAAAGCAGAAGCTTTTGCTTTTGCCATGTGTCATTTTCTAAGTATTTTGATTATTTAAATATAAATATATATATATACATATCTATATTTACATATTTGTGCTAATAATGATTGACCATTAAATAAATTTGATGACCAATTTAATATAGGTTGGATTTGATGATTTATTCACTATGTACCTTTGAATTTGTATTAAAGATAAATGTATCCTAACATTTTTGATACATCCTAACTAAATTAAGATAGCATTTATATAGTCAATAATTTTAGATTCAAAATTGAAAATTTGTTCACATTAGACATCTGACTGAGAGTATATAATATATATACATGTATATATATATATATAAAGCATCTGGTGTGGTAAAGAATTCGTGTTTTGTTTGATTTATCCATTTACATTGTATTCTGATCAAACAAAAAGCACCATAGCTTTTACATATGCAAGTGCAATTATATATGTAGACGTATGCTTCTACATATGGAAGTGTAGTAATATACATGTATATTTGCTTCTGCCACGTAGCAATCTTCTAGAATTTTGATCATTAAATTTTTTTTCTTTACATTTTTGTGTTAATATTAACAAGGATTGACCAATTTCTAATGTAAATTATTAAATTTGATGACTAATTTAATGTAGATTAATTTAGATATATAATTTAACATCTTCCTTTAATTTGAATTAATGAAATAAGTATCTTAACATATTTCAAATATCCTAACTAAATTTAGATAGCATTTATTTAGTCAACAATTTTAGTTTCAAAATTAAAAATTTGTTCACATTAGACATCTGACTGAGATTGTATACATATATACCTGTATATATATTCTTATTAGTCAAACAAAAAGCACCATGGTTTTTACATATGCAAATGTATATATATATATATACATTTACATATGCTTCTACACATGTATGGAAGTGTAGTAATATGCATGTTTATATCATCTACAGTTCTTTTGTATTCTACGCAGATGGTCAAAGTTTAGTTTAAGTTTGCTCATCCATATATTTGCTGACTTTTGGTTCTAATTTGAAGGAAATAAGAAGATTAAGCGTGTTACTTTAGAAGGTGACGAGACTATATTCTCTTGACCTTACATGTAGGTGTCATTTATGTAGTTTTGGTGTGTGGTTGAATATTGTTACTTTGTTTAACCAATGTTAAGTTTTAAAGAAGTAATCTTCAAACCATCAAGGACTAAAATATTGAAAGTCATTCAGTTATTGAGGGTTTTGAATTTACTATTGTTGGAATTTATGATTTAAATTTACATATAATTTATATACAACATTGTAGACACCCCAATTTTGACCAAACGTCGAATTAAGGGGAGTGTTACCTCCAAGTCCGATGATGACAATGTCCGAACAAAACTAAGGCTTCCAAGGTGATTCAAGCTCTTCCAAAGATTCTTCAATTCAAACAAAAAAGAAAGAAAAGAAAAAGAAAAGAAAAAGGAACAGAACGGCACATAGTGTGGGCTGCGGCAGTCACGCAGTGCCGCAGCGACACTCTATGTTTGCTGGACCGGCAGTCTGTAACTGCCGCAAAAACACATCAAGCGCCGCAAAAATTAGAATTTCAAAAGAGACGGCAGTCCATGGAGTTGTCCGCGACATTCATTGAGTGCCGTATTGGCATTCATTGAATGCCGCGCCGACAATCATTGAGTGTCGTTCCGGCACTCAATAAGTGCCGCTTCCATCTCCACTGAGTGCCGCGTTTTCCTACAGCCAGCTATAATATAGCACGTTTTGTACCTCCAAAAGTGCATCCGAAGTTAGGATTTTTGGCTTGAAAATACTGAAATACCCTTCAAAAAAATTGCCTATAAATAGAGGGTGAATGCTCCATTACAAGGGATTTTTTTTTGGGGAAAACTACTACACATTTTTAGGAGAGGGGAATTTTAAAGAGAAAAACAAAAAGAATTTTGGGGAAAAGAGAGTTTTTGAGAGCTTGAAGAAGAGCTTGGAAGATCTTCAAAATATAGAAGTTTGAGGATAGTTGGAGGTGAGACTCTACTCTTGTTAGTTTTATTTTATGGATTTAGAGCACTTGTTCTCTTAGTTTTCTTTATTTCATTCCTTCTTGTTGTTTTTGCTTTTCTCTTGAGGTTCTTGGAGATCTTCAATATCTCTCTTGAAAGCTCTTGAGTTTAATCTTTTGATTCCATGTAAGCTTATGCTTCATATGGAAGCCAAAGTTTGATCATCATTTGTAAACAAGTAGATGGATCCAAGTCCATATTTATGACTTGGATTCTCTAACTTGGAATTTTATGGGATCTTCTCTATTTTCTCTTTAAGTTCATGAGCTAGTTCTTTGATTCTTCTTTTCTTTTTCTTGTTTATTTTTTTCTCTTGAGACTCTTGTGGATCTTTCATATCTCACTTGAATCTCATGAGTTTGATATTTTAGTCTCATGTAAGCTTATGCTTCACATGGGAGTCAAACTTTGATCACCATCTCAATTAAGAACAAGTAGATGAATCCAAACCCCTACCATGGTTTGGATCCTCTAACTTGGAGTTTCCATGAGATCTTTTTTTATATTTCTTGAAAACTCATGAGTACTAGTCATGTATTGATCTCCAATGACCCTTAATGGAAAGGAGAATTAGGTTGAGGACAAGCCAATACCTATGGCTTTGTTGATAGATGTAACAAAATGGTGATAAGCCCAATTGTGGAGCAGTGAGTTCACAAACTGTTTTTGATCATAGATTTTTAGTTAATAATCTAACCGTTGGATTTAAGTGAAACCAACGGGAAAGTGTCTAGAACTCAAAGTTCTACCACTGTAATTTTTGTTTTAAGTAGATTTCATGTTTAAAGTGGTTTGGTCATGAGTTTTGTGAAGTCACTACAATCTGTCCAGAGTTTCAGAACAGTAACACTCTTTTGAAATAAGCAAATCAGAACCTTAATCAAGCTTTCTTGATCCAAAATAAATTTTTCTAGGTAGTTTAATATGTTAGGAAGCTACTCTAAAAAGACCAAAGTATTTTTGATTTTTTTTACTAGTTTTGAAAAATCGTACAAAATCTCGGACAGAGATTTGTAAATCTCTGAGTGACGTCTGGTTTTTGTCCATTTCCCAGAGATCTAACCGTTGAAACTTTGATTTTCTTTTAGGGATGAAAACTAGATACACAGAGGCATCTTGTGTCCAAACTTAACCGACATCAAACCATGGGAAGCATGCTTTTTATTTCCTTTAATTTCTGGTCTGCTCTCTGTAATTTTTAGAATTTTATGACAGATTTGACCAACTTTGTAAATAATGGTCCAAATGACTTTTCTATGACCTAGGGCTCAAACCATGTTTTAATAATGATCAACTAAACTTGAATTCAAAGTTTAAATGATCCAAATCAATGAATATTTCATAATTTACTCTTGTTCATGTATACATTCATCCATGTGGCTTGATGCTTGTAATTCGGACTTGTTCACTTTAGATTTAATTACACTTGATAAATTTAAGCTAGAAGTCTAGGATTGTTATGTTAAGATCCAACGTTATATCTTGTATATTATGTGCACTAACCCTTTGTTTTGTAGCGCTATTAAGATATGGTTTCTTGAACTCCTCTTTAGTTTATTTTAATTTCTTGATTTTATCGATTTTTCAACTTAATGCGCGGCACCTTAGAATTAGGTTTTGCCTTATGTGTATATGTGATTAGAGACCTTTTCTTAGGATCTTTCTATTCGTATGCATTGCACGTTTAATATTCGCGGCATGGATCCCGGGTAAGTTCTATAGTTCCCTATTTGTATATCATATTGCTTGCTACTTGAATTATGTGATTTTTGAATGATATTTTATCACTTGCAATCTTGCACCCTTTAGACATGCTTTTGTAATGTATATTTATACATATATTTTAGTTGATGACATGCTTAGATTATTAATTCGATTAAAAGGATGTTAAGTAGAGGCCTATCGCGAGATAGGATGAGAGGGGGTGTTTTAGTCCGACGGGCTCCTTCCCCTCTCATTCCATAATCCCCGGACCTAGAAAATCTCTGGTACTTAAAAGATCAGTTTGCTTTAAAATGGTTTCTTAATTTTCCTTTTAAAAATTAAGTGGCGACTTATTTGTTTTGAATTTGAAATTTTAAAAGAATTTTAAAAGAAAAGTTGTGGGTAAAGGAGAAAATTGCGATATCCACAATCTGGCGACTCTGCTGGGAATCGAACCCAGAATCTCTAGTTTCTCAGACCAGAATTCCTGATTTTGGGTTCACTCGAGGATTAGACTTGAAACATCCCTTTAATCGAATTAATCAATCTTTGTGTGCCTGTTTCATTTCACTTGCATGTCTAGCCAGTCGATTGCACGGAACTATGACCTTGGAGACTCGGGGCAACCCAGTCGGTCAAGTTATCATGGGACTATGTGATCACCCTTGATCTCGTACCATGATTTGGTATATGAAGCGTCCTATCGGATGCGTGTCAAGAGTCCCTTATTTGACCAAAATCCAGCCTTTGCATGATAGCTTCTATAGAGCCTTTCAATCTTAGGAAATCAATTCTTGATTAGGTTATGCGCTAGGAAGTTTTGTATGCCCGGAAGGATTACTTGAGATGATGACGATACTTGCTTGATGAAAGATGTATGAACTTTTTAATCACCTTTTAGCAATTTCTCCTCATGTTCCACAACATTTGGAGAATATGCCGAACCTTGATTATAAGATTATACTTCTTATATCATGTTAGCTAAGCATCATTGACCTTGTATGCATCCAAATTCACGAAAAGTACGGTGACAATCCGATCGTGTGATCCTTTTACCCAAAAGTTTTAAAATTCACTTTTGAGAGCAAACAAGATTTTGATAAACCACCATTCTTTATCCCAAAATGTTTTTCGGTCAAGCAAAGCTCCAAACTAACCTCTGTTAAGGTATATTTTCACATGATCATCTTCTAAGGAAAAATCTAAATATTTTGGGAATTGTTTTTGGAAGAAATGCTCTTCAAATGAATTTAAAAGCAAAATTTCAACCCAATTATCTTTATTGAGAAAAATCTTCACATCCTCATTTTTAAATAAAAGATTCAAAATCTTCGAGAATTGTTTTTGAAAGATCTCATCATTAAAAGAAATGCTTTTCAAATGATTTTTAAAAAATTTTGAATACCCGACCTTTGAAAGGGTAGTGAGGATCGCAATGAGAGGAGAAATTGGCGCATTTGGCATGAGTGAGGATTTTATATGCTTATGTGTCTATTTGTTAGGATTATAATTTCCCTTTCTTTTGCATATATGATAGGCACACACGCACACATGCATTACATCCGTGTGATATATGAACCAACGATTCTCAAGATTTTAAAGAGGAAAAGTAATAATGAGAAAGATAAGTTCTTTTGAAAAAACCAAATAAAAACCTTTTAAAAATGTGATTGTAGGGCAAAAATAGCATCCGAATTGGGCATTGTCTGGCTTAGGGGTCCTACAGAGATTGACTTCCAAATAAATGCAAAAGTAAATCAAAGAGATTGACTTACAAAGGAAAGGATTTGATCAAAAGTGACTTACAATACAGAGATTGGTAACCTTTAATCCTCTGGAAAGAAGAAAAAAAAAACAAAAAACAAAATGTCAGATAATCATTCAAAACACACATACAGAGACACACTCACAACTTTAAACGTACAATAAGAGATCGATCTAGAGTTTCTGTAAGAATATCCATAAAAAAAAACAAATCTAACTGAAAATAAATTAGTACCACAACACCTAGAGAGAGAGAGAGAGAGAGAGAGAGAGACAAAAAACCACACCCAAGCTTGAAATAAAACTCAAATTCCAGTTGAAATCTGGAGGGAGGGGGGAAGGGAGAGGAAGAGTGGCGCTGGAGAGTGTCGATGATGGTGGTGGCGATGCCCGATGATGGTGGGTGGAGGGGTTGTCGGATGGCAGTGGGACTCAGAAAAACGAAGAGAGAGAGAGAGAGAGAGAGAGAGAGAGAGAGAGAGTGTGTGGTGGTCGGTGTCGGCAAAGGGGTCAAATCTTGAGAGAGTGATATTTTGGGGTTAGGGTTTTCTGGGGAGAGAGTGAGGGAGAGATAGAGAGAGAAAAAGTTGACGATTTGGGTGTGAGGGATTTTTTTTAGTCAACGATTTGGGGGGGGGGGGGGGGGCGCTGTTTTGGAGGGAACATTTTGGGGTTTTTATTTGACACAATTAATTTTCTAATTGACACTGTTTGAAACAGCTCCAGATTTGGCATTGTTAGCAATGGAGTTTTTTTTTTTTCCTGGTTTTTTCTTTTCTGATCACTCATGTCTTTTATGTTTTTTTTTTTTTTTTAATTTTCAGTTTAGCCCTGTAATTTAGTCATTCTTATGGTTGAATGTTCATGTGATGGTTAGTGTCCTTGGTTGAATTTTTGGTTTGGTTAAATTCTGAAAAATTGGGTTCTTGGAAAATTTTACATTCACACTTTACATTCAGATTTCATACTCAATTTAAATTCTACACTCAAATTTGTTAGCATACCTATCATAGCAACACCCACATGACTGGTATAACAACTCTATATGAGTGTTAAAATTTATACATGAGTTGTAAATTCTATACTCAAATATTACACATGATTGGTAAATTTTATACATGATTGTTCACTGATTTCTTTTTTGATATGCAATGCATTGTAAAATTATACAGTGTAAAAATTCTACTCCTGTAGTCATTACTAATGCAGTGTAAATTTAAATTTTGTAGTCATTTATAATGCAGTGTTAAAATTATAATGGCAAATCATCGACTCTTTTGGACTAATGCAGTACAAAATTATACTGTGTAAAATTCTACTCTTGTAGTCATTATTTATAATGCTGTGTAAAATTCTACTCTTGTAATCATCGAGTTTTTTTAGTCATTTGTTTGTTTCAATATACTTTCATCTCAAATAAAGATGACAATAATAATCCTATCTGTTTCCCTATAGTTATGCGATTTATAATTAAAAAAAAAACAAGTTACCTAAAAAAGGGGGATTTAAATCACAAATTAAATGATTCAATCTTTGACTATACATCCAACTATCCGTATTTAATGGAGTGTATGCATGTGTGTGTGTGTGTATATATATATATATGCAGGGGTAAAATTGTACCATTATTCGCACTAATTTGGGGGTGGACTAATCACTAAATACTTTATGATTTTTTGGATCTAATAGTATAATTAAATGGTGAGTGGACCTAGACTAAAAAAGATTAATAAATAGGGATTTTTGGAGAGATTTCTATAAAAAATTATTGTATAGTTTATTATTATTATTATTATTATTATTATTATTATTATTATAAGCTATTTTGGATTGCCATGGAAGCCATTTGGAAATTACTAATAAGACACTTGGCATTGTAGGATTAATGCAAAGGTGGTTACTTGAAAATCAATGGTGGCTAGAGTGGAAGTCATTTTGGAGGGAGTTTCTCGTGGAAGAAACACATGTGTAAATGAATTTGAATTGGTAGTTAATATAAAAAGGAGGGAAGTATTCAGATTCAAATGGGTAGTTATAGGCTTTCTCTATAAATTGGGGTAATGCACTCCTTTGTAAGGGTCCTTGACCAATCTAAAATACAATGACTTGAATTATATTACTTTCTACAACTTCGTTCCTTTAGAAGTAGATATAGATGTTTTTAGCCATGGTTTTGAAAATCGGATTGGACCAGCCGATTCGACCGGTTGGACCGTTGACCGGTCAGTTTTCTGGTTTGATTTGACTCGGTAACCGTTATTGGCACTAAAACCGAACCGGTGAGAACCGTTCAAAACCGTTTTTTGACCAAAATCGCTCAAAACCGTTTTTTGCCTACAAAAGTTTTTTTATTATTTTATTTTATTTTATTTAAAATTTTATTTTATTTTTTTAATTAATTAATTATTTTTTTTTTATTTCCCCTACATTTTTTTGAATCTATTAATAATTTATACTTATGATAGGATAGTGTGAAAATTAGAGGTGTAAGAAAAAACCGCGGACCGCAAACCGACCAAACTGAAAACCGATTGGTCGGTTTTCTAAATACATGTACAAACTACAACCGACCGCAAAA
The DNA here is from genome assembly GCA_033977485.1 of Hydrangea macrophylla. NCBI lineage: Eukaryota > Viridiplantae > Streptophyta > Magnoliopsida > Cornales > Hydrangeaceae > Hydrangea > Hydrangea macrophylla. Next base: position 15,006,697 of record CM066987.1, read on the forward strand.
CCGACCGAACCCCTAAAAAATCGACCGACCGACTGATTTACACCCATATTGGTCGGTTTTTATACACCCAAAAAATTGAAAAAAAACCGACCGACCGATTTACACCCCTAGTAAAAATAAAATTTGAGTTTTTGTGTATTTTTGTATATTTTTTTGCTTATATTTAATTATTAAAACTTATGTATAAATATAAATAATTAAATATTACATAATTATGACATCACGGGTTGATTACGGTTCACCCGACGGTTGAACCTCTACCCCGTGACCCGGTCAATTTTCCAGTTCGACGAACGGTCCAGTTTTCAAAACACTGGTTTTTAGTTAGTTAGATTCCAGTAGCTTTTAATGTGGTTCATTATTTTAGTTCCTATGTGTAGCTTCAATTGTTCAAAAATGATAGGGATACATACCAAATGACACACTAAACGACACACAAGCTTTAAATATATGTACCCTGTGCTATGTAAGTGATGCACAGAAAAGTGTGAAAAATTCAAACAGCACAGGGTACATGCATTTAAAGCACAATATGTCGTTTAGTGTGTCGTTTGGTGTGTATCCCTATCATTGTTGTTAATTGTTTGTATGCAAACCATAGCATTAACAGTTGAGGTCATAACCTTCAAAATATTTTTCCATGGACCACATACGTGTCGTACCCGGAATCTAACAATCCAAGAGAAGTGTTTGTACAAGTGGAGTATGAGGACCCCTCCGCCTTACACAACCTGCCATAATCACAATAGCATTGAAATCATCTCACTACAACAAATCTGACCTTTAGTTACGAAACTTTTACCCATTAAATTTTTTGTCACTAATAGTTTAGTATTAGTGACGAAATTATCATTCGTCGGCAAAAGTGTTTACCTTTCCCGACGAAACCAATTTCGTGGGTAAAAGTTGAAAAATTGCCGAGGAAAATTCTTTTTGTCACTAAAGTTTGTCGCTAATAGTTGGCGGGAAATTTTCTCCGCCAAAAATTTGGTAGGAAAATTTTTAGCAACTAAACATTTGTAACATTTTGTGACGAACTATTTTTCGTCGGGAATTGTAACAATTGGTGATGAAATACTTTCGTCGGTAATTATTTTACGTTTGGTGACGAAATACATTGTCAGGAATTGTTTAACCTTTAGTGAAGAAATTTATTTCGTCGAGAATTGTTACGATTGGTGATGAAATACTTTTGTCAGGAATTGTTTTACTTTTAGTAACGAAATATTTCATCGGGAATTGTTTCACCTTTAGTGACGAAATATTTTCGTTGGGAATTGGCACCCGGAAAGCGGCGCTTGTCTAAACCATTGCCGCCGATAGTTGATGATCAGAGTAGATGTTGTGGAGGTGGGCAATCGGAGTTATCTTCACCCCATGATGCATCTGTCCACCATCACTTGGCAGGCGAGGCGAGTATACCATTAGAGTCTTCTGCTTCGCATACACCATCATCTGCTGGTAATGTTTATCATGTTATATATTTTGTCTTTAGCAATAATATAATGTCTAATACATACTCATTTGGTTTACAGTTATGCAAATTACGTATTAGTGATTATGTCTCTCTATTTGTTTATTATAGGTTCTACCGTGAGTGGTTGTGGGCCTAATAGAGGTAAGGGGCTAGATAAGCTGATACGAAGTCAAGGCCGAAAGCTAACGGTTGACATAGACCTTATTTTGGGTAGACCAACAGATGAAGTTTAGTATGCCAAGCTCTCTAATGAGATTGGTGTTCTTACTGGGGAGAACATTGTAAAGAAATACAACAAATGGAGTAAAGTGCCTGAACAGATCAGGAGGAGTTGTTCACCTATTTGAAAGTATATTAAATAGTGTTTGTTATTAAAGCTTTACATATTGATATTTGAAAATAATATGCTTTTTTTTTATTTTACATGTATGATTTTTTTTTTTTACTTGAAGATGAGGATGGATGTGGATACATCTATACCTCATGCTAAGCGAACCTGCACTGAGCTCGTAATGGCGCGCAGGAGGGGTAGCAACTACGAGTTGCATAAGTTATTTCAAAAGTACGGCTCAGTGGATGAGGCACATGCCCATTGCCCCATTGAGTTGAGTCAGCCTGATTGGGATAAAAAAAATGCGACTATTTCTCGTCAGAAGCCTTTAAGGTATAATTACAAGTTTAATCTTAAGATTTGAAGAAGGACATTTATATTTGTTCACTTACTTCAAATTATTTACTCTTGAAGAAACAGTCTGAGACAAGTAAGAAGAACAGAGCTAGCCAAACTATCGCTCATTGTATGGGATCACGATCATATGTGGCAGCCAAAGCAAAAGAGGTAAATATTGTTTATACAAATATTCACATTAATAATATTTCTTTGTGATTATATTTAGTTTTTTTTCAATTGTAGGAAAAGAACCGTGGGAGGCCTCTTGGCCATTGTGAATGGTGGAAATGCTCATGTCATACAGAAGTCAATGGTTGGTGTTGTGACCAGGCTAGGGTGATACATGTAAGTTACTAGTTATATCTTATTAAACTTGGTCAAAAGTGGTAATGACTACCCACAATGAGTGCTTATAATTTTCCACATGCTTTGTAGGAGAAAATGGAGGAGAGGTTGAATCTATAACACCCACATTTGTGTTATTTCATTTGCATTACATTGTCATGCATGATAATGTGATATGGCGTGTCTTATGACACATGATTGGGTGAGTTTTGACTCACGAGTTGATTTGGGTGTCTGTATTAGAGAACCCTTTGAAACTGTGTTGATTGAGGATTTGTTGTTGTGACGTCTCTCCGAGTATGAGACGGTTACTGTGGAACACTTTAAATGTTTATCTGAAAATAAATGTTTACCTGTGTATTTCAATATCTGTATTATTTTCTGTTTTAGAATTTATTTCTGTTGTTAGATTTAGTATCCTGGTGAGGACGAATGAACACGCTATTAATTTGGTAGGCTAATTAGCAACTTCGGAAAAGTCATGTAGAAATTCGCGTTTTAGCGACCAAACGAAACTTAGTCGAAAACTTTTATAATTTTGAGTTTTCACTCGTAAAGCTATGAATAAGCTGTATAGAAAGTTTCAGAGACTAATTAGGAGTTTGGAAAACTCGTGGGGAGGTAAACGTAATTCCCGAGAGTTTTGCCTATATATAGATAGAGATGGTTGAGATATTTTTTATAAGTCTTAACCTAAATTCCAAGAGGAGGCCAAAAGGGGGCTAGAGGGAGATTTTGTTGCTTCAAGCTTTGCGACGCCAAACGACGACCTTTTGCCAGTCTGTTTTCTCCCATATTTCATATTCGAGCTCCTCGAGGTAAGAGCTTCGTTTTGATATATGTTAGGACTTGTTTGGATAAGTTTTCCGAAAAGTTATTTTCTAAAATTTTTCATAAAAGTTGATAAATGGAATTCTGATCTATAGGAATTGTACTAGACGGACTTCTGCACGTTCTTTGTGCACGGGTTTTCTTTGGATCGTATTTTAAGCGCGTAAATCGGAGGTGAGTGATTCAACTATGTTATTGGAATGATTTCTTGACATGTATTCATGTTTTGTGTGAATAACATGTATTAATTCTTAGAGATATCTTGTGTAGTTCATATTGGACAATTATATTGATAAGTAGGCTCAATAGCACGGTGATATGTTTTGATTACTGCAAGTATAGTGATATGTATTTGAGCATGTTAAGTTGCTTATTTGGGTCAGAAGGAGCACGTGGTCACCGTGCCATTTTGTGGAGCCGATATAGGCATTAGGGTCGCACGATTGAAGAGAAGAATCGTGGGTCTTACCCTTTCGCGTGGACTTATTGGCGAGGAGTCGCGGATTGGGAGTATGGAAGGGCACGTGAGTCTCCGGCGACTAGTATGAAATGTAGAGATGTGAATGCGGACATGTTTATCATTCATGTACATATGTTGATTTATTCACTAAGCATTAGCTTAAACAAATCGAAATATGTGTGGTTATTCAAATAACCATTGCAGGTGTTAATGCTGGCGAGGAATCGCAGAAGTGAGCACGAGGGTTGGAAGTTCGCTTGGGAGACAACTTGAATGTTAATCTTGTAGTTTTGGGATAATAGGAATGTTGTAATAAGAATTTGGTTGTTTTAACCCATGTTTAATTTGGTATGTTAGAATGGATTTTAAACCGTTGTAATAGTTAGTGACATGTTGTAATCTTGCTTTAGAAATGTTTTAATACAGCTAGGATTACTTTGGATTGAGTTTGGATTGAGTGGTTGATCATTGGTGAAAGTTAGGAAGCTTTTAAAACTTGAAATTCTGCAGAATGGGCTGCTGCCAGGGGAGCAGTCGACGGGGCAGTCGACGGGACAGTACAGTTTAGCTACTGCTTCTTAATATGGTAAAAGCAGTCGACGGGGCAGTCGACGGGACAGTGCAGTTAACTATTTTTTTTCCTTATTTTGGCAAAAGCAGTCGACTGGGCACTGCCTCAGTCGACTGGACCTCTGAAGGTTAATGTGTTCATTTTGTTTCTGCTTGCTTCAGTCGACTGATGGTCCCGACCCAGTCGACTGAACCTCTGCTTTTGAAAATATGCTTTGTTTTTCCGCTGCGTGTGTTCTTCAAACCTAATTTTGGGAACGTTAATGAATTGGTTTAGCCTCGGTGGCGTGCCACGGGCTTCGGTTCCGCTACTGTGGGACCGGGCTGTGACAGAACCAGCCTGTATCTGAGGGAGGGACCCGCCCGACAGAGGATGATTTTGCTGATTGTGTGTTGGGAAAGAAGCTAGGTTATGTTAAAGGTCTTGGTCATGGGCCTAGGCCAACGTCGTGCGCATCTCAGACGATATCTAGTGAACCCGATCCAGATGTTATTTCCTTACGTGGTATTTTTGAGAGCCAACAAAATATGATAAGTCGGATGGCAACAGAACAACACAAATGAACAATTGCTAGACCAACTGGTGAGGCAGAATTCGCAACCATCTCTCGCTTCTTCTACATGGTTAGATAATTTTAAGTTTAAAAAGTTACTCTAAACTCTTTTGAAACCTTAACTCTTCCATTAAAGGACATAAAAAACAATGTTCCAAACTTGGGTTTTTTTTTTTTGACATTAATGTTTAAATTTTTGTATTGCAGATTTACGGGTACTCGACTACTGAATTCAACGCCGTATTTTGATCTTTTTGGGCTGAAGTAATATTTGTATTACGGGATTGACGTTCGATTTTTCGTTTTGAATTTGAATTTGAATTTGTATTTGCTATGTAGTTTGGATTTTAAATATACTATTTTGTTATGTTGGATTGAGTAGGTGACTTTATTAATGAATGAACATTTGATTATTTAATATGAATGTTGTAGATGTTTTTAGATTACTCAATTAGCAGGTGGACAAAAAAAAAAAATTTGGTCTGAAAATGCAATATATTCCCAAAAAGGGGATGCATCTTTAGTGACAAAATTTTCGTCACTATTGTTCATATTTCGTCACTAATGGTTCACATCTCATTTTTCTTCTAATAATTTATTAACAAAATATTTCATCACTAATAGTGACCTTTTACCCGTGAAATGATTTCGTCATTAATAGTATACTATTAGTGACGAATTATTATTTCGTCGATAATAGTATACTATTAGTGGTATACTATTAGTGACGAAATATTTCGTCACTAATAGTATATAATAGTAAATATTTTGTCACTAATAGTATACTATTAGTGACGAAATATTTCGTCGGTAATACTTATCTTTTAACTACGAAAAGAATTCGTAGACAAACAGTCATCTTTAGTGACGAAATAATTCGTCGGTAATAGTTATTCTTTATTGATGAATGTATTTCGTCGAGAATTAGTCAAGTTTAGTGACGAAATATTTCGTCAATAATAGTATACCTTTAGCAACGAAATATGTCGTCGTCAATATTTCTTTTTCCCGACGAAATTTCGTCACTAAAAGTAAGTGACATTTCTTGACAAAATATATTTCGTCGGGAAGTATTCTTTTTGTTGACGAAATATTTCGTCACTAAATAGCACTTTTAGCGACGAAAGTTCGTCGCTAAAAGTAGGTGATTTTTAGTGACGAAATATGTTTTAGTTGGGAAATATTTCGTCACTAAAGGGTACTTTTAGCGACGAAATTTTTGTCGTCACTAAGAGTCTTTTTTCTTGTAGTGTCTTTTTCCCTAGATTATGACATGTTGCCTCATCAAATCTATAACCAAAAACGACCTCAATCTGTGCAAAATCTCATAAATCTGCACCCACTGATAAATTCGCAGCACGTGAAAACCTTAGAAACCACCTCCGATTCAAATTTCAAACAACATAGTTTGTCCCACAAAGCTCCTTGAATTTCTAACCAATCAAAGTCCTTGGATTCATATCCTTGACACGCAGGAAACTTCCCATATCCATACACATAACCAAATCCAAATCATTCCACCGTGAATGAGTGCCCACGCCCCCACGCAAGGTCACATAACCATCTGTTGCATCATCAAATTCCTTTTTTTTTACCAATCTGATTATCTTGCTACTATGCTGCCAACACAATTGTTACCATGATCTCACTACCATAGCTTTGATACCATTTGTTAGGAATTTTAAAAATGCGAGATCAAATTCCCCCAATAAACACACAGAAATACATTAACAATAATAAACAAGCACACGAAAAAAAGTATAAATTTTTACGTTGTTCGGCCAAGCCTAGCCTACGTCCACACCCGAGAGAACTATTCTTTCACTATTGAGAATAAATCTGGTACAAGAAAACGTTGAATTAAAATCCCATAACCGAACGCTTAAACCCCTTGTACACCTTCTCTTAATAAACAAAGAACCCTCACTCTTTCACCCTAAACCATGCACCCCCATGAGGGGAGAACCCCAACTTGGTACACCAAAGGCTACTTAAATTCTTATACAACATCCCTATATATAGAGTTTATGACCAACTTGTTGGACAAGTAATACAATTCTATCAAGGAAACCAAACACAATAAGTTTCTAGCCAAATCATAATTCATAAATTAATGAGATTGTCCCACATGTTATAGAATCCCAACAAAAAAGTTATTGAAAGTTGAAATTTCACTTAATGTTATAAGCTAGTTTAGTAAAATTTTACTTAATATTAATAGACGAAGGACCTTTCCCGAATCATGAATTGTAATTGTCTTTAATTCTATAATAAGTTGACATAATGGACATATCACTACATTGGCCAAAAAAAAAAAAACCTGTTACTCTTGGTTTAAATTCCCAAAATATATGTACTTCCTAGTGCTTTTGCTTATTGTCTAACTGCTTTTTGGACCAGATCTGCTTATCCTTTTTGCGGAGACAACGGACTAAAAACAATTTGAGCCACCAAAATTGTTTAAAATGAACAAATAAGCAATGACTAAAAGGCACTTACTTGAATGTATGTTAGTATAAATTAGTTGGATGTATACAGTCTTAGACTTTGAATAATATTTAAAATAAAATAAAAGAATCCATTAACTTTAATACAGGCCAGGTATAAGAACCTAGAATAATAAAACGAAAACCACAAGTGAATTATTGATAAACATTTTTTATATAGCCTAAAAACTAGCACAAGCCAGTACAAAGGCTCCCTCTAAAAACTACCATCGATCCAAACTCATTTGAAAGGAAGAAACACCAATTGATGTCCATTGACCAACACACACTGGCAAGATTCAACAGAAAAGTAGAGTCACCCTAGACTTCAACCAAGCATCCCCAAGGCCGTTGGTTGAAACCAATGAAACCTAGATCCAGGAAAGCAAAAGACTTCATATCAATCTCAACACCCACCTCCACCTCTATTAGGGATATTTTCTAGTATTAGGGATATTTTTCTAGTTTGACCAAGTAATTGGTCAGTTATGTTAGTAGGCTAGTAAATAGGTTTGACTATTGTATTTTTGTTAATAGCTTTGCAATAGCTGTAAATAGTGTAACAAACTCCTTGATTAGTGGAGTCCTTTTTGTTTCCTCTGGCTATATTATGCCAACCCATCTAATGAGAAAAGTAAGTTTTCCTCACAATTATAATTTATGTTTATTATGGTATCAGAGCCTTAGGGCAAAATTTTTCTTCTTCGCTGCTTCTGCAAGTGCAGCGTGTCCAGTGCTCTTTTCTCCGCTGCTTCTGCAAGTGCAGTGTGTCCAGTGCTCGTCCGTCTCTCTCACGCTACGTCCTTGTCTGTTCGGTCATGGGTAGTGGATCAGAAACTTCAGGAGGTAAATCAGACCTCACCATTCCCACATCACCCTACTATCTACACCCATCCGCAAATCCAGGTTCAGTTCTAACCCAAATTAAATTAAAGGGTGAAAACTATTCGTCTTGGGAACAAGCTGTGAAATTAGCTTTAAAATCTCAGAATAAAATCGGTTTTATCGATGGGTCTATTTCTAAACCGAGTAAAAGTGATTCCCAATTTGTCGCATGGGAGATTGTCAATTCCATGTTGTGTTCCTGGATTGTTAATTCACTAGACGACCCAATTAGGGCTACCGTGTCTCGTCTCACTAATGTTAAACTTTTGTGGGATTGTCTCAAAACCCGATACTCTATTAAAAATGGTCCAAAAGTCTATAAATTATGGTCCGATCTCACCATCACAAAACAATACGGGTCGTCAATTATGTCCTATTACACTCAATTTCTTGGTATGTGGGAAGATCTTGTAACTGTGTCCCCACTCGAGTCTTGTAGTTGTGAAAATGGTTCTCCTATACTCACTTGGTTTAATAATCTCCAAACCTATCAATTTTTAATGGGTTTGGATGAGTCGTTTAATACCTTGCGAACCCAAATCATTAATATGGAGCCACTCCCTGAAATAGACCGGGTCTATGCAATGGTAAGCCAAGAGGAGAGTCATAAGTTGGCGCTCCAGCCCCGAGAATCTGTTCCAGCCGTGGGTTTTGTGGCACAAGCGCATTACCCACCGTCCAAACCGTCATCTCAGCCGGGTCAGCTATCCGCTTCGTCCCCTGGAAGACCATACTGTACTCACTGTCAACGATATGGTCATACATATGACCGCTACTGGAACCTCCTTGGCATTTCTTCCCCACCAGGCCGGGGCAGGGGCCGCGGCAGAAGCCGCCATTCTGTCACAGGACGCGGACAGTCAGCCCCTATTTTCGCCGCTGCTGCTCAGCATAGTACCTCAGCCCCCACAGAACCACAACCAGTGCGCTCCTCTTCACCAACCATTCCTGGTTTTTCCAGCGACCAGGTTCAACGTTTGTTGGCCTTGATCGAGTCTAGCCCCGAGGGTGATTCCATGTCTGGTAAGAGAAATAATGATCCCTATTGGTTAATTGATAGCGGAGCTTCTCATCACATGACCGGGGATATTTCTTTGTTGACTAATGTTCATGATATTGCCTCATCCCCGGTTGGTCTGCCTGACGGTGACCAAGCATCCGCAATCAAGGAAGGCGTTTGTATTCTTCACCCCGGGCTTGTCCTGCACCATCTGTTATTTGTGCCCAACTTAACAGTGAATTTGATTTTGGTTAACAAATTAATTTGTGATGCCAATTGTCTTGTCACATTTACTGACCGTATGTGTATCTTGCAGGACCGCACCACGAGGAGACCGATTGGTCTGGGTGAGTCACGAGGTGGGGTGTACCGCTACAAGCCTGTGTCGATCGCGACTGCTGCTGCAATACGGGCGACGGAATCTTATGATATGTGGCACCGTCGTTTGGGTCATCCATCATCCAAACCAATGTCATTTTTGAGAATTAATGGCAATACGGTGGATTTTTCTAATAAAGACTTTATTTGTGATATTTGTTGTAGAGCCAAACAAACTCGCTCTAGTTTTCCTTTAAGTACTCATTGTGCTACAGATATGTTTGAATTGATTCATTGTGATATTTGGGGTCCCTATCGCAAGTCCTCTAATTCTGGTGCAAAGTTTTTCCTTACGATTATTGATGATTTTAGTCGTGCGGTATGGGTCTATTTAATGCATGAAAAGAGCGAAGCAAGTCTCTTATTACAACAATTTTGTTCTATGGCCAAAACTCAATTCACCAAATCGGTTAAAATAATTCGGAGCGACAATGGTATGGAATTTGTATCTAGACCCATGCAATCATTTTATGCACAACATGGTCTTTTGCACCAAACAAGCATTGTTGATACCCCACAACAAAATGGCCGGGTCGAGAGAAAACATCGTCATATTTTAAATGTCGCCCGTGCTCTCATGTTTCAGGCGTTACTTCCAATTGAGTTTTGGGGGGAGTGTGTTCTTGCCGCTGCTCATCTTATTAATCGAACCCCGACTCCTCTTTTACATGGGCTCACCCCTCATGATAAGTTATTCTCTAAATCACCTTCCCTAAATCATCTTCGAGTCATTGGGTGTTTATGTTATGCTCATTACAAAGACCGGGCCAAAGATAAATTTGCTCCCCGGAGTCGTCGATGTATCTTCTTGGGATATCCTCTTGGTAAAAAGGGGTGGAAGGTTATGGATTTAGAAACCCAGAAAGTATTTGTGTCACGGGATGTTTGTTTTGATGAAAAAGTCTTTCCCTTTGCTCAAACTAATAATTCATCCAATTTAATACCTCAAAACTCTAATGGCGTCAATACTTGGTCATGGAACACTTCTATCTTTGAGGAGACTGCTGCTACCTGTGCCGAGTCAGGGGGAGCAGCTCCAACTGGTCTCCACTTGACCGATTCTGTTTCGGAACTCCAGGAGGACTTGGGACCATCTCCCGTCATGCCTATCAACGCACCTATGTCCACTCCTGCCGAGCCTCACCTCAGTCGTAGTCAGCGGTCTCATCACCCGCCCTCTTATCTTCGTGATTATGTGTGTCACACGGCTACTCTTGTACACCCCAAGTCGTCTCGCCCTTCCACCGGGTCCTCAGGTACGCGGTTCCCTTTAGCCAATTATGTTACTTGTGATAACTTCTCCGCATCTCATTCTAAGTTTTTGGCTGCCATAACTGCTGGGGTAGAACCCCGTCATTTTTCTGAGGCTATACAGGACCCGAATTGGCGACAGGCTATGCAAACCGAAATAGACGCATTAGAACGAAATGGCACCTGGACCATTTCTGATCTTCCTCCTGGTAAGAAGCCCATCGGGTGCAAATGGGTCTTCAAATTGAAATATAATGCCGATGGTTCTATTGAGCGTCATAAAGCTCGGGTTGTGGTTCGCGGTGATACCCAAGTTGAAGGTATCGATTACGAAGAAACTTTTGCTCCAGTTGCCAAAATAGTAAGTGTGCGCCTTTTTCTGGCCGTAGCGGTTATTAAAGACTGGGAAATACATCAATTAGATGTCAACAATGCCTTCCTCCATGGTGATTTACATGAGGAGGTATATATGCGACTTCCACCTGGGTATTCTTCTTCCCATCCCAACAAGGTATGTCGTCTTCGGAAATCTCTCTATGGCCTTCGTCAATCTCCACGCAACTGGTTTGCTAAGCTCAGGGCCGCTCTTCGCCATTATGGGTTCATTCAATCTCATGCTGATCATACTCTGTTTACTTATCGGAAACATGGCATTTTTCTTTCCGTACTCGTATATGTTGATGACCTTATTGTGGCAGGAAATAATTCTCAAGCATGTACCTCCTTCAAGCAATATTTGAACAAGTATTTTCAGCTCAAAGATCTTGGGCCTCTCAAGTATTTCCTTGGCATCGAGGCTGCTCGCAATTCTTCTGGTCTCTTCTTATGCCAACGAAAATATACACTTGATATATTGAAGGAAGCGGGACTAACTGGGGCCAAACCAACCGCAACTCCTATGGAGCAAAACCATCACCTGGCTCGTGCAACAGGCCGTGTACTGCGGGATCCAGACCGGTACCGCCGTCTAGTTGGCCGTTTGGTTTATTTATCCATTACCCGCCCGGACATTTGTTATGCAGTTCATATCTTGACTCAGTTCTTGCATGAGCCTCGGCAGGACCATCTGGATGCTGTCTTCCGTGTTTTGCGATACTTGAAAGGTTCTCCGGGCCAAGGAATATTTCTTCGCTCCGATAGCTCATTGCAACTGTATGCTTTCTGTGATTCTGACTGGGCTGCCTGTCCCCTTACTAGACGCTCCCTCACGGCGTACTTTGTTCAACTCGGTTCTTCTCCTATTTCTTGGAAGACCAAGAAACAGCCCACTGTGGCTCGATCATCCGCTGAAGCCGAGTACCGCGCAATGGCGGTCACAACATGTGAATTGACGTGGGTTAAGTCCTTCCTTTCTTCTTTGGGCGTTTTTCATGCGCAACCAATGCGCCTATTTTGTGACAACCAGGCTGCCCTTCATATTTCCTCGAATCCGGTTTTCCATGAGAGAACGAAGCACATAGAAGTTGATTGTCATTATGTGCGGGAACAATTACTTGCGGGCAACATTTCAACGTCCTATATTCAGTCATCCCAACAGCCGGCCGATATCTTCACTAAGGCCCTTGGTCAACAACAATTTCACTTGTTACTTGGCAAGTTGGGTGTTCGGAATCCTCACTTTCCAACTTGAGGGGGAGTATTAGGGATATTTTCTAGTATTAGGGATATTTTTCTAGTTTGACCAAGTAATTGGTCAGTTATGTTAGTAGGCTAGTAAATAGGTTTGACTATTGTATTTTTGTTAATAGCTTTGCAATAGCTGTAAATAGTGTAACAAACTCCTTGATTAGTGGAGTCCTTTTTGTTTCCTCTGGCTATATTATGCCAACCCATCTAATGAGAAAAGTAAGTTTTCCTCACAATTATAATTTATGTTTATTAACCTCCACCTCCACCTCCACCCCCACCCCCACCTCCACCCCCGCCTCCGTCCCCACCTCCACCCCCACCCCCACCCCCACCCCCACCTCCCCCGCCTCAACCCCCGTCCCCACCTCCGCCCCCGCCTCCGCCCCCGTCCCCACCTCCCCAACCGCCCCCGCCTCCGCCCCCGTCCCCGCCCCCGTCCCCGCCTCCGCCCCCGTCCCCGTCCCTGCCTCCGCCCCCGACCTTACCTCCCCCATACCCTCCTTCCATGTCCCGGTGAGGTCGTTGATTTCCTTCCCGTTTGCCGAAGAGACAAATACAAATAGTAAGTGCTACCATAATAGAACCAACAACTATTGGAATAGCCAAAAATGGGTCCATTTTTTTTTTTAATGTTTGCTTCAGATGCTTTGTTTTTTTTTTTTTTTTTAACATCTAAAGATTTTTTGTAGAATGGTATAGTGCAATTAAAGTTTTATAGTCCTAAGTTTACGCGTTATTTTCTTTAGCTTTGGAGGAATTATGGACCAAGGAATTTTCTTAATTAGTTGACTTGGTACTTTTTTTTTTTTTTTTTTTTGCTCAAAAACTAAAATACCATTAATGAAAATTTAAACCGTACAAAGAAAACAAAAACAAACAACAATGATAAAGAAAAACACAAGCAAAGGCAAAACAACTGTAGACACCCCATTTTGTCGGCTATCAGATTTAGGAGACCCATAGCTTGGTGGTTCACAATGATCGTAAAAGACTCGAAAGGACTCTCGGAAGTCAGCTCTATCTCTCAGAATGCTCAGAATGACCAAAATGCCCTTGAAAATCCGAAAAAATCCCAGATTTGGTCCCAAAGTTCTGAAAACATACTACGTCGTAAGAAAAGTGATAAAATGAGTTTTTGAATAAAACCGGGAGAAATCGTCAGCTCCCAGAGACCCCCGGAAGTCCCGGAAGTTCCCCGAAAGTCCCCGTTGACCGGTTTGACCAAGGTTTGACCAGGTTTGACCAGAGTTTGACCAAGTTTGACCAAGTTTGACCAAAATTATCTGAATTCACCAGAACCATTCTAAATCATGAGAAAAGTATTAAAACAAGTTCCAAAAGAAAATCGAGCGAAAACATCAGCTCCTGGGAGCTCCCAGAGGTTCCCAGAACTTCCCGGGAATCCCAGGTTTGACCAGTTTGACCAAGATTTGACTTTGGAATCGGGGCACCGAAACAATTTTCAAATATTTTTCATGGATACTAGAGGTCAATAGCTTTCCAACGGTATATCGCACATAATTTCTGGATTTAAAACGAGTTTATTATGAATTTCCAAAGGCGAAAAAGGCGATCAAATCGGCTTTTATCGCGAATACCGCAAAACTTTTCGAAGTGACCTATCCCCGAACTATTTTTTATGTAAAGTAGACTCCATTACCTTTCCAACGGTATATCACAACCTCAATTTGGAGTTCGTATGCATTTTCTGTGAATTTCGGACGAAATAGGGCCTTTTCGCGAATACCGGAACTTCGGGGGGCCTAAACAGCATTATCCAGACGAAGGGAGGAGCAGTGCCGCCGCGGCACTGGCCCACTGCCGCCGCGGCAGTGGCCCAGTGCCGCCGCGGCACTCCCCTCCAGAACAGTAAGTTTTTGTAAATATTCTTGTGGTCCCATTTTGATTAATTAAAATCCAAAACGACGTGGTTTCATGATTTCAGATGTTTGGAGCCAATGGGAACACTTTTAAAACCCCAAAACCACCCCAAGTTGGCCTATATAAACACCCCATTACTCCTCATTTTAGGGGAGTCAAATGTGAGTTTTGAAAAGTTTGGGAGAGAAAGTTGTAGAGATAAGGTTAGAGTAGAGAGAAAAAGAAGCATTCCTCTTTGATTTTCAAAACAAAAGTGAGTTCTAACTTTGTTTTTTACTTCATTACTTCCATTTATTTCAACATTCAATACTCCCAACCACCATTTTAGTGAGCATTCAAGAGAGTGGAAGCTTCTTCCATGTCTAAGTGTCATCACATATGAGTGAAACACCAACCTACAAGTTCATGCTTCATGAATATCATATATTGATCATCATCTATTTGCTTGTTTATTTATTGTTCATCTCTTCTTATCCCATTTCTTTTTGTTTTCTTTTTATTTACTTACTAGTTCATCATCATCTAAGTGATGACATGAAGTTTGGGGTGAGTGAATCCTTATGGATAGTAGCTCTTGACCTCAAAAACATGTTTGATAGATGATGATCATAACCTCAATACTTCCAAGGTATTCTTGGAATGTATTGAAGTTATGTTTAAAAGATAGAATAAATCCCTCCAACAATCTTGGAGATTCTTATGATGAGTTTGGTGTTAGTATTCTAAGTGGTCATAATCCTTATTGAGTGTTGAAAACATGTTTTCAAAACATCTATTTCAAAACCCCTCTCAATCCCTCTCATTTGATTTCAAGAAATAAAACTTTGTTTTCCTCAATATCTCCAAAACAATGACCCAAAACAGTGAGCTGTTCAGATTCAAAGATTTGTTTTGAATTAAATACTCAAGTTATTATGATGAGACCACTTGGAAAACCTTCCTAATACATCATAGTTTGTCCCTAATTTCTCTCATCAATTATTGAAATGTAAAAGTATTTGTTTTGGATGTGAGAAGTTCATATTCATAATCTGCCTCTGTTCTCACAGAATGTTTATCTAACTTCTTGCACTTATTCTGGACATTTTCATCACTGTACATATATCTTTTCTATTTTTTTTATAAAACTTGGGTGTCTTAGGAAACTTTTGGTATATAATGGGTCATCATAAACCTTTTCTTTGATTTATGAAAAATCATACAAAATCAGTCAACAGTGCAGTTTTTGTTTCTGAGTCATGTGTACATTCTGATTTCTTTCTTTTAATCTGTGATAGCTATTGATGTTTGGCTTTTTGGGTTATTTTCTAGACACAATAAGAATGATCTCAGATTTTTCTCACATTTTTCTAGGCACGTTTGACCTCCCATTATAATGTTGCAAAGTGCCATATGCAGTCTGTCCACTATTCACAGCAAGCACATTTCAACTTTTATTCTTTGATTTGATGCTCATATGCATTCCAAATTAGCTCACATCTTAGGAAGTAGTTCATACTACATTTGTATATATCCCATGTTGATTTAATCCATTCATTCATGCACACTTTAGACTACTAAGTCATTTTAGAAACCCATGAACACAAAACACACTACAACCTTTGCACATTTTTAGGTTCATACAATACATTCATGCAAGATTTGGGGTTTTTGTAACTCTTAATCTAAGAAGATTATAAGGAATGAACTTGATCACACGTTCATGCTTCCCCTCGATCTAATCATCCTTTCTCATCCGTCCCGGGGATTGAGAGATCTTCTTTTCTCAAAGAATAACATGCATCATACTAGCTTGCTAAGCATATTTTCGTTTCTTTTTACTTGTTTCAAGAACAAATTCATGTTCCCTTTAGATTAGGAAGTCTTGAATATTTGATACATGATTAGACGATTTTTCCTAGGTTTATTTGTGTGATCTTTCACCTCACATTGCATGATATTTGATTTAGATCTTATGAGTGATATTTTGTCTTTTGATCTTCCATTTTCAAGTTTCTTATGTGATGTAATATACTATCATAGTATTATTTGTCGAACCAAACATAGTATAAAATGATTATTTGGATGCTAATTGAGGCCCGTCGAAAGACGGGGCGAGTTGAGGGTGTTTTAGTCGTGACAAAGGCTCCTTCCTCTCTCGTACCAAAACCCCGAACCAAGTTCTTTGGTTATGAAGGGCCGGTGCCCTTATCCGCTTGGGTGAGTCAAAATTAGGTTTCTTGGTTCCTTAAAGACCAAGTGGCGACTCTGTATCTGTTTTCAACAGACCTTTCGTTTTCTTTCCTTGATTCAAATCAATTTCAAAACAATCTCGAACAAGAGAGAGAAGTGGTCCACTTCCGGTATCCACAATCTGGCGACTCTGCTGGGGATTTTTATTTTAAAACAAAAAAAATAATACAGAGGTTTGACTCATAAGAAGCATCCTTAAAATCATCTTTTTACTGTGTTTGGTTCACCGCATTGCACTTCTGCATTTCCCCTCCGACTGTGTCTGAAACGCGGCGCTGACATTGTTCAGGTCTTGCTGTGCCAGGGCACAAGTCACCGTTGATACTGTACCTTCCAAGGTATATCAAAAAGAGTAAAAACCTCCGTACTGTCTCTTTGACGGTATATTGGAACTCTCGTCAACGGACCTTCTTTGACTAAACCCAGCCTTTGCATATAGATTCCTGTAGAACCTTTCATAGGACTGTTCATTTATCTTTTCAGATAGGACAAAATGATATAACTGCTGTATGCCCTGACGGGATTACCCGCGCAGTGTAGACGCTTATGTGGCATAAAACAGAACATCTTTCTTATGATTCGCAAGGCAATCACTCACATGTAGTCACATTGAGTTGACCTGCCTAAGCATCATGACAAGGATGTCTGCCCCATGCTCACAAAAGATATACACCGCAAACCTTGTTTGTCGGTCCTGAGACATAGGAGTATGAAAACCTGCTAGAAAGTACGATCACTATAACCGTACTTACCAGTTTCTCCCAGAAACTCTGTCCATATATCCCACTATAACCGTACTTACCAGTTTCTCCCAGAAACTCTGTCCATATATCCCAGATATAACCGTACTTACCAGTTTTTCCCAGAAACTCTGTCCATATATCCCAGATATAACCGTACTTACCATTTTTTCCCAGAAACTCTGTCCATATATCCCAGATATAACCGTACTTACCAGTTTCTCCCAGAAACTCTGTCCATATATCCCAGATATAACCGTACTTACCAGTTTCTCCCAGAAACTCTGTCCATATATCCCAGATATAACCGTACTTACCAGTTTTTCCCAGAAACTCTGTCCATATATCCCAGATATAACCGTACTTACCAGTTTCTCCCAGAAACTCTGTCCATATATCCCAGATATAACCGTACTTACCAGTTTTTCCCAGAAACTCTGTCCATATATCCCAGATATAACTGTACTTACCAGTTTCTCCCAGAAACTTTGTCCATATCAACTGGAAATGCCCAATCCTCCTCTGAAGCCTCCATAAAATCCGGATACCCCTGTTACCCCTTGGTGATCGTACTGGAAAGTAAGATTGGCACACTCCATATGGTTAGGACCTTATTTGTTTAACCGCTATCTGTTAGAAATAGGGGCATCATATAAATTAAGGCTTACATCCGCGTGCTTGTCTCCCATGCATACACCATCCCAATCTCTCTGCACGCACTGTCCCGAGTCAGTCCACGTCACCGTCTTTGTCTGTCTAAAAGTCGTCACTGTCAGGATCTGATACACCCCTTCTCTCAAAATCTGTCAGGTCAGCATAGATTCCCAAGGTCAACAGCCGGAATCCTCGTTGTGGACCAGGAGTTCGGATAATCGTTTAGTCAGAATCAGTACGACGGCCCGTTTCAACATGAATAGAGAAGAATTGGAAAACAAGGTCACCGAGTTGGGAGCGACTATAAGCCAGCAATCCGACAGTCTAGCCCAAGTCCTGAAATTCATGGAAGAACTAAAGCAGCAACAGCCACAACCCCCGCCCGAGTTTCCGCCACCAAGGTTTGAACCTCCTCTACATGAGAATAATGGGGAGGAAAACTGGTTCCAAGGGGTCCCACCGCTCACATATGAAAAGAAGCTCCAGGAAAAGATGGACAAGGTCGACAAACTAGAGAGCGTGCTGAGAAAAAGCAAGGGAATCGATGATTACATGCTAGATCTGGAAGGCCTCTTTGAGCCTGTCAAGTTGAAACTGCCGGAGAACTTCAAAATGCCTGCCATCGATCGTTTTGATGGGACTGGGAACCCGAAAAGCCACGTGAAGCTATGTATGAGTATCTTCCAATCCATGGGTTGCACCCACGAGCACATCGCAATGCTGTTCCCACAAACTCTGGCAAAATCTGCACTATCATGGTTCTTAACCTTGGAAGCCTCCAAGACCCGGGCCTGGGAAGATATCGTTCGAGTTTTTGTCGATCATTACTCTTACAACCAGGAGCTGGATGTCACTATCAGGGATTTGGAAACAACCCGACAAAGCAACAATGAATCCTTCGCTGCGTTTCTGAGCAGGTGGAGGAACAAGGTAGCTCAAATGACCCACCGGCCGATTGAAAAGGAACAGGTAAGGATGCTCATCCGGAATCTGCAGCCACTTTACCATGAGAAGTTATTCTACCAGTCCATTTCCACATTTGAAGAGTTGTTTGAAGTCGGAACCCGAATTGAAGATGCTATCAGGGAAGGGAAGATCAAAAAGGAAGACCCTCCGAGTCAGCCAAGAAGGCCTAACTACTCTCGGAATCCCCCGGATGTCAATGCCCTTAGCAGCCAACCCATGGCATACCCTCCAAGACCATACCAACCCTCCAACCAGGCAAATCCCTCCAGCCGCCCTTTCCAGAAAAAGCCCCCTCGCAGTTTTGCCAAGCTAGAAATCTCCCTCTCCTCGGCCTTGGACCGCCTCCTCAAAAAGGGCCATCTCCAACTACTCCAGTCTCGAAATACCCCACCCCCGCCTAACTGCGATATGTCCAAACGATGCGCCTACCACCAAGCCCCCGGCCATAACACCGATGACTGCATGCGCCTTCGCCATGACATCCAAGACCTTATTGATCAGAATATCATCGAGCCGCCCCCAAAGCAGCCCCATATCACCCAAAATCCCCTACCAAACCACCAAAATGTCAACCTCATCGAGTCCAACCCTATACCCTTCAACCCTGCCGCTCATATCACCCCCCTAGGACAACCCTTACCCCTTATTGACATCCCGGATTCTGAGGGAATTCATCTGATCGGAGGGGAGAATGACGAATGGCAGCAGCAACTTAACGATGAGCAAGATTTATTCTTCCTGGAAGAGCATGACCTAGGGGTGGTAGACCTCAAATGGTATGATCCTAACAACGAGAGTGATGCTTCCATCTGGAACGAGCCAGAAAAGCCCTTTGTGGGAACGGATTGTGATTGGTTCAAGAAGGATGGGACTGTAGAAGGGCCTACTCCTGCCGAGATTGATCATCTGACCAGGTCAGGCCGTCATTATCAGCCTCCACAGCCTGCCACCGATGCAACCGAGAAAGGTCCAGTCAAGGACAAGGGGAAGGGTAAGATGGATGAGATCATCGAGGAAGATAATGAGTTGATAAAGCAGCTAAAGAAAACCCAAGCACATCTCTCAATGTGGGATATCATGGTGACCTCTTACAAGCATAGGCAAGCCGTGTTGAATGCCTTGGCTGGGATTGAAGTTCCTATCGATGCTGCACCGGAGGACATGGTGGCTTTCTTGGGCGCACTTACCCCCGACCCGATCATTACATTTTCCGATGAGGACTTGCCACCGGAAGGATCCGCGCATAACAGAGCATTATACATCACTGTTGGATGTAAGGGGCAACAGGTACCGTTTTGCCTGGTCGACACAGGTTCCGCTTTGAATGTTTGTGCCTTAAGAACTGCCACTGCTTTGGGGGTCAATATCCTTGACATCACGCCATCTGTGCAATCTGTGAGGGCCTATGATAACACCAGGAGGAATGTGATGGGGACTGTCTCTCTGCAAATCCGGGTAGGATCTTTGGCAAGTACTGAGATTTTTCAAGTCATGGACATACCTGCCTCCTTCAATCTGCTAATTGGAAGGCCCTGGCTTCACGCCAACAAAGCTGTATCATCCACTGTGCATCAAATGATCAAGTACATTCATGAGAAGGAAGTAAAAATCATCCTCGGTAACAGTTGGGGTAACGAAGCTTTCCCTAATTACGCTCCCATTTTTGAAGTCCAAATGCCCGAGCTAGAAGAAGGAGAAATCGGGGGATTTTTCATGGAAGAAATCCACGTGATCAATGACGAAGATAGGTTCCCTGAGGTCCACTCTGCAGTTGTCAATATTGTTCGCAAGATGAACTACTTCCCCGGGATGGGATTGGGTAGACGCCAGCAAGGAATTCGGGAGTTCCCACAGATCAAAGGGCAACAAGGCACTTTTGGATTAGGGTACAAGCCCACTAAAGAAGACGTTGAGCTACAGAGGCCATGGAAGAAAAGGGTGAAGGGTCTCCCCCCATACCGCAAGACTTTAAATGGACAATTCGTCAAGGAAGGGGATGATTTCCCTTACTTCGGGTTCCCTGAACCATGGATCCATCGAACCACCGGGAGAAGGCACCCTGGGCTTGAAATCTTCGCTGACTGCGAGAGGCCCCCATATCAAGACCCGTTCTACCCCGAAGAAGTTGGAAAGACCCCAGAGGAAGACTGGTTAAAATACCTTGACACTGAGGCGATCAAGAAGATGTGGGAAGAATCCGCTGAAGAGGAAGAGAAGAAGAGGGCCAAGAGCCAAGATGATCAGATCAAGCCTGCTGAGGAGGGTCTGAGCAACCAGGCTGTAGAGTCATCTGTCTGTGTCTCCCAATCCCCTATCCCCCCAAAGTCTGTACTACCAGTTATCGAGTCTGTACTGGAGTCGGCTGCTGTAAGCCCACCACTATCCAATGTAATCACTCCACCTGTCATGAATGAAATGAAAGACGATTCTGCTTACTCCTCTGTGTCTGACACTTGTGAATGCACAGATCCCTCCGAGGATCTCCCAATCGAACTAAAGCAACTAATTGAAAAACCACCTGCTTATGAAATAATCGAAGATACTTTATCAGTTAACCTAGGTGAAATAGATAATCCACAGATTGTGCAAATTGGCTCAACCCTTAATAAAGAAGAAAAAGAAAAATTAACCCTCTTGCTAATAGAATTCAAAGATGTTTTTGCTTGGTCTTACGAAGACATGCCTGGGGTCGATCCCGACATCGTCCAACATCATATTCCTCTCCTCCCCAATTCTAAACCTGTCAAGCAGAAACTGAGGCGCATGAGACCGGAATGGGCACTCAAAGTTAAAGAAGAGGTGGAGAAGCAGTTCAAGGCAGGGTTCATCATTGTCACCGAATACCCGGAATGGGTCGCCAATATCGTACCAGTCCCGAAGAAGGATGGAAAAGTTCGCGTGTGCGTTGACTTCCGTGATCTAAACAAAGCCAGTCCCAAGGATGACTTTCCACTTCCCCACATTGACGTCTTGGTGGATAACACCGCAGGGCATGAGCTACTTTCATTCATGGATGGTTTCTCAGGATATAATCAGATTCTAATGGCACCAGAAGATCGGGAAAAGACGACGTTCACCACCCCTTGGGGAACCTACTGTTATAGAGTAATGCCCTTTGGGCTCAAGAACGCGGGGGCGACTTACCAAAGAGCTGCCACCACTCTGCTGCATGATATGATTCACAAGGAGGTAGAAGTGTACGTAGACGACATGATTGTGAAATCCAAGGACAGAGAAGGTCACCTGGTAGCGCTGGAAAAGTTCTTCGAAAGGTTGCGCAAATACAAGATGAGGTTGAATCCAAAGAAATGCACTTTCGGTGTGACTTCCGGTAAACTCCTGGGTTTTCTCATCACACAAAGAGGGATAGAGGTGGATCCCTCCAAGATCAAGGCAGTTCTAGAAATGACACCGCCACGGAATGAAAAAGAAGTAAGGGGGTTCCTCGGAAGAATCCAATTCATTAGCCGTTTCATCTCCAAGCTCACGACCACGTGTGATCCTCTGTTCCGATTGTTGAGAAAAGGGGAGAAATTCCAATGGGATGACCAATGCCAAGCCGCTTTCGACAAAATAAAAGCCTACCTTCAGAACCCGCCTGTCCTTTCACCACCTATTCCTCATAAGCCCTTATTCCTTTACCTGTCTGTCTCCGAAAATGCCATGGGTTGCATGCTAGCCCAAGAAGGAAAAGAAAGCCACTCCGAAAAAGCCATATACTACCTTAGCAAGAGGATGACTGGGTATGAGCTCAACTACTCTACCCTTGAAAAAACATGTTGGGCCTTGGTTTGGTGTACTCGCCGACTGAGGCACTACATGCTGGCCTTCCCAGTTGTGCTCATATCCCGCATGGATCCTCTAAAATACCTCCTTGAAAAACCCGCCCTGACCGGTCGCATATCCCGTTGGTTACTTCTACTATCCGAATTCGATATCAAGTATGTTACAAGCAAGTCAGTAAAAGGGAGGACTGTAGCTGAGCATCTCGCAGAGCATGCCGTTGACTCCGAAGAAAGTGGGGACTTTCCGTTTCCGGACGAGAATATCATGGAAATCAAGGAAGAACAGTGGAAGTTGTACTTTGACGGAGCGGCCAACATGAAAGGATACGGAGTAGGGATGATTCTCGTATCACCAAGCGGGGATCATACTCCATTAGCGGTCAAGCTCAACTATAACTCCACCAACAACACCGCCGAATATGAAGCGTGCATTCTGGGGATGGAAGCAGCCTTAGAACTGAGGGTTCAGAAGTTAGACGTCTTCGGGGACTCAAACCTCATCATATCGCAAGCCAGAGGGGAATGGAAAGTAAAAGAAGAAAGGTTGAAGCCCTACCATGATCATCTCGACCAACTCAAAAGGCAATTCAAGAGTGTCACATTCCTCTACTTGCCCAGGGAAGAGAACCAGTTGGCAGATTCATTGGCTACCTTAGCCTCCATGATCAAGATTCCTGTGGGGGTCAAGATGATGCCTTTGGTAATAGAGCAGAGGTACGAGCCTTCGTTCAATATGATCGCCATAATCGAAGAAGAAGAGAATGAAATGCCGTGGTATCGGGATGTTTGGGATTTCATAGAAAAAGGGATATACCCCCAAGAATCCACCGAGAGAGACAAAAGGGCCATTAGAAGATTCGCCGCACAATTCGTCATTTGCGGTGGGAAATTGCTGAAGAAAGGATATAATGGTCACAACCTAACCTGCTTGTTTGGAAAGAGTTCCAAAAGAATGATGGAAGAAATACACGAGGGGGTATGCGGTCCACACATGAACGGTCACATGCTGGCTAAGAAAATCGTAAGACAAGGGTACTACTGGACAACATTGGAGAAAGATTGTTGTGAGTACGTGAGGAGGTGTCACAAGTGCCAGATTCACGCAAACATGATGCATACACCGCCATCCCTTCTGTACAGCATGACTTCGCCTTGGCCATTCTCGACCTGGGGAATCGACATCATTGGCGAAATCGTTCCGAAAGCCTCAAATGGAAATCGGTACATCCTGGTGGCCATAGACTACTTCACAAAATGGGTAGAAGCTGCGTCCTACACCAAGTTGGGGGCCAAAGAAGTGGCCAAGTTCATCAAAAGAAATCTCATCTGCCGTTATGGAGTTCCTCATGAGATTATTTCGGATAACGGAAGTCATTTCAAGGCAGAAGTCAGGGATCTGTTCGAGGAATACAAGATCACTTATCACAAGTCGTCGCCGTATAGGCCACAAACCAATGGGGCAGTCGAGGCTGCAAACAAGAATATCAAGGCCATACTGCAGAAATCGGCCGATACCTACAAAGACTGGCATGAAAAGCTACCGTTCGCGCTTTGGGGATACAGAACGTCGATAAGGACATCCACGGGAGCAACTCCTTACTCGCTGGTATATGGGATGGAAGCGGTACTCCCGGTCGAGATAGAACTGCCGTCTCTACGCGTGATGACAGAATGTGAAATTTCAGAATCAGATTGGTTGAGAGAAAGATACGAGGAATTGGCCCTCATAGATGAAAAGCGCCTAGCGGCGGTGGACCATGTCCGAATCTATCAAAAGAGAATAGCCCGTGCTTTCAATAAAAGGGTTCGTCCGAGAAAAATTGTCAAGGGTGACCTTGTCCTTAAGGAACTGCGAGCTCCGATCTTCGATCCCCGTGGAAAGTTCAAACCTAAGTGGGTCGGCCCTTATATCGTCAAAACAATCCTTTCTGGAGGAGCAACTTACCTCATGGACCTCGATGGTGTCGAATTCAAAGAACCAATCAACATGGATCGCCTCAAAAAGTACTATGCTTGACAAAAATAACCATTTCTTTCAAGCCTTGCCTTGAACTACGCTTGACCTGATTCCCACTCGGGGATACGTAGGCAACCACATCGGTTCGGTCACCTCACCAAAAATAACCATTTCTTTCGAGCCTTGCCTTGAACTACGCTTGACCTGATTCCCACTCGGGGATACGTAGGCAACCACATCGGTTCGGTCGCTCCACCCACAAAAATAACCTTTTCCTTCAAAACTCCGGCCCGAACTACGTTGGACCTGATCCCCGCTCGGGGGTACGTAGGCAGACTTTCAAAAAGAAAAGAAGGATGGCTCGCTAGGTCGAAAATCCGAAAGGACGCCTAGGCAAAAATTAGAGCTAAATCCAAGGTGAGCAATAACAAAAGAGAGAAAATAGCTCGCTAGGCCACCTCCTTGGCGCCTAGGCAAAAATTATGAGCATGTGAGAAATAAAGTCGCGGTCCTTACCATAACCCACATATCACCCTCCACACTAGGGGCAAACTTCGGCCACTCGCCTCGTTTGCCTGAACCTCTTCTAAACTAGGGGCAAACGTCGGTCATCTACCTCGTTTGCCTCACAACCATATATATCCCAAACTAGGGGCAAACTTCGGCTACCCGCCTCGTTTGCCTCTAACAACCCCAGCATGCTCAAGCAAGTACCAAAAGCAACAACTAATTGAAATCTCAAGTTACAACATGTTTTCAGAAAGCTAAAATGCATAAAATGAGATTCCCAAAATAACCAAGGTTCACCGATAAACAAACTTTGAATATTACATAAGCAGGAATAATCAAAGAAATAAAAGTCTTTCAAAAAGCAACCACATGTTCAAAGACACTTGGAGGAATGAGCAAAATCAGTCAGGAGTAGTTTCGTCTTAGTGTCTTTTATTTCTTCGAAGGACTTTAGAAGTAGGCCTTTACTCGGTCAGTCCAACCATCAATAAAAGCAGCAATAGTGGTAGCTCTGATCCTGGAAGCAAAGACCCTCCCAGCGAACCCCCGGGGAACCTCCTGAACCTGTCCATACTGTCGGGCCAAGCGGCGAGGATGATAGAAGGAAGTCTCTCTCAGACCCATCAACCACACTCTCTGGTGACCCCTGAGGCTCGTGGTGATAGCATAGAGGCCCCAACGCCTCACGATCCAGCAAATGTCAGCCTCAGATAAGGTGCTCATCATGCCCACCCAATCGGCAAAGGTATAGTGAGAATGAAGCACGGCTCGACGAAAGTAAATCGGTGGTATACGGCCCGTCCACAGCTGAAGGCGCTCGTAAAGCCAAGCCTGTAACACCAAAGGCGCCCCAGAAAGAAGAGGAGTCCCATGGTTGAAGGCATTATCCAAACAGTTCAGAGTTTCAGCTAGAACCATGGCCATGGGATTCCTGCTAAGTTTCAGCCCGAGGCACACATGCACCAAGTCAACGGAAGTGCTCGAGAACAGGAAGTGCGAAGTCATGCACAATATCAAAGCGGCCCCACGGGAAGCATCATACATGCTGGGATTCCCAGGACTGGCGTACCGGGCAATAATAGAAGCAATGTTGAGAACCTCACCTTGAATCAGCCGGCGGGAAATAGTGACAGAGCAATTCAGGTATTCAGCCAAGGCTCGCGTAGGGCTGAGGGTATCAACAGAAGGGAGAATCAAGTCCGAGTCAGAATCATAGCCGAGAATAGCGCAGAACTCCTCAAGCATGGGGCATATTTCCAGGCCGTTGAAGTTGAAGACATGGTTCACTGGGTCCCAGTAAGCAATGGCAGCACGCAAGAACTCAGTGTTCAGGGTCATCCGGCGAAGAGAGAATAGCTCGGTCAAGCCGTAGCTAAAGAGGTTGATCCGCTCCACACCATCCGTAATGTTCAGCCAGGCTGTGAGTTGAGCAGGATCATACAAAGCCATATCTTTCTGTCGCGGCTCTAGCAAAATTCGAAATTTCGGCAGCACCTCCCCGTTTCACGGACTATCCCACCTGCAAGGCAAAAAGCACTCACCATCACAAAACTGCCCATCGCAGTAGCATTCAACAGTCACAGTGTACATATATCAGCTAAAACAAGCACACCACTGCGCCTCTAAACCGGAAGATATCCGGCCTAGGAGGCAAAACATCATAATACTCTGTCAAAAGGTTACAAATTGTTCCATGCTTCGTCCTACACTGTCCAAATAATCATGTTCCCAGTACAACCCAATCGAAAACAGAAAATAAAATAATATTGCCCGCTTGGCATCAGTCTTCCTCTTCTTCGTCCTCTGTCGGACCGCCCGGAGTGTATGTCGGCGACGGCCTCCTCCTGCCACCTCTGCATCTTGGACCAGTCCTCGATGAGCCGGCCCCGCCTCCACGATACTGCACACACAAGAAAATGAAGGCAATCAGTAAAGAAAATAACAAAAAGAAAGAAA
Organism: Hydrangea macrophylla; assembly: GCA_033977485.1. Taxonomy (NCBI): domain Eukaryota; kingdom Viridiplantae; phylum Streptophyta; class Magnoliopsida; order Cornales; family Hydrangeaceae; genus Hydrangea; species Hydrangea macrophylla. Next base: position 15,033,914 of record CM066987.1, read on the forward strand.
TGCCAAAAAACAGAGTCGAGTCAGAGACTTACCAAGGATGCCATCTGGTTGGCGGCAAATTGCCGCATACCGTCCATCTGTCAAGAGTAAAATCTAGGGTTAGAACCTCATAACCAAAAGAAAGTGCAAAATTAGGGACGTACCCGGTGATCTCGTGTGAGGACCAAGGACCTTAAGCTAGCTGCCAAGGCGTGACCCTCCTCAGCGTAACTCCAAGGGACATTGAGGACGCCCGCTGGCTGAGTAGGGTACCCACATGTGACTCGCGGCACCTCCATCATTTGGGGAGTGCCATCAGCGCCTAGAACATTGACGGTCCAATCCCAAGGAGGGATAGGGTCGGGAGCCTGAGGAGCCTGTCTCCTGTACATCTCGCGAAGCTGTAGGCACAGAATAAGTTAAAGGCAAGTCAAAAACATAGGCAATAAATGAAAAGCAAAAATATAACAAGAAACTCACCTCCAGGAGTGGGAAGTTGGGCATCAAGAAGCCGCCACGGTAAGCCTCATACCCGGTCTCAGAGAGGAAATGATCCCAGACGTCGGTGCCAGCCAAGGCCGCCGACAGAGCATCACCAGAGAGGTCACTAGCATCCATCACAGGAGGATTATGGGGAACGCGATACCGGGAGCCACCGACCACCTGCCGAGACACCCGTTCCCCAAGGAACCACTGCCTACACTCGGTACTCTCCAGCAGAAGGCGACAAGAGGTAAGAGATTTAACCGCTTGTATCTCCTCTGGGGCGGCGTAAACAACGCCCTCCCAAGGCGTCCAATCAACATCAGAGGCCGTCAGCTCAGTCAGGAAGTTTCTAAGCAAAACAATCCGATGGGCCCCACTCTTCACCCCAACAACGTCCCTCCGCCACCTCAAACCTCGTGGGAATAAAGGCACAGGAGCCATGCCATCCTCATCCTCGCCTGATTCATCCGCCGGGGAAGGAGCCAACATCTTCAAGTATTCAAAACTCCAAAGCTGCACAGACAAAGGAGAAATCAGAACAGGTATGACAATCAAAGAGATGGAAAATAAAAGAAGAAGCAGTGCATACCTCCCAAGCTCGCCAGAATCCCCCAGTAGATTTAACATCGCCCCGAGAGACCTCCCCCATATGCTTGTAGAGATGGGCCAGGGCAGCACCGCCCCAGTTATAGGAGGGGATCTCATCAATGGTCGCCAGGCAAGAAAGGAGCCTCAAGCTCACCCGGTCGTTCCTTGTCGCAAAGATGGAGCACCCGAGGACATACAGAAGGTAAACCCTCAAAAGCTGGGAATTGTTCAGATTGTGATTACCTCTACCATAGGCCCGGTAAAGCCAGCCGCAGGGGAACCAATGCCTCTCCAAGTTAGGGGGAACAGCCCCAATCAACATCTCCACCGCCTCCGGGTCGATCTCGTAAAAGTAATCCAGAATCAGGCGCTTCCCGCCAACCCTCAAGCCCGTAATCATGGAGAAGTCGAAAGGCGTCATAGTCATCTCTCCGAACGGCAGGTGGAAGGTATTGGTAGTGTCCCACCACCTCTCGGCCAGTGCATAGAAGTGAGCCAGATCGTTGCTACTTTTCGAAACCAAGCGGACGAAGCCTCCGAACCCGGCATCATCAACCATCCTCTTAACGGTGGGCGAAAGCTGGGTATACCATAAGAAAGCATGGGCAAGGCTACCGTGGCCTTTCAAGGCCACTTCCGGCACCTGCACACAACAAAGGCGACAAAAGATGCACAAAATCACTATTCACAACCCGAGAGCAAAAATTCACAAAATCAACATTTGAGCACAAGTCAAGCTTCTAACGGTCTCTAAGTGCACACTACGGCTCACAAAACTAGCATAGTACATAAAAGTGGTCCTAAAATGGCGAAAGTTTTACATACCAAGCTCGCTAGAGCCGCGGCCGAAAGGTGGTGTTGGGGGTCTCGCAAAATCACGTCCGGGGTATGCATCTCGGCCTTCATTCGTCCTTTGGCCTTCTTAGACGGTCTCCTTGAGCTCGAAGCCATGGATCTACAAGAAAAATGGAAGTCACATTTTAACTTTCTTCTTGAAAATTTGGGCAAACCAAAACACCAATCAAAAATCCGACTACGGGGAAAGATTACTCACCTGAGCGCGCACAAGCTGCGTTTTGATGAATTTTGGCTTCAAAAACACCCCAAAATGACCAAGAATGAGCTCCAAAAGCTCAAAAACCCGAGATAAAAGAAGATGAAGTCCGGCCACCCAGTGCCGCCGCGGCACTGGCCAACTGCCGCCGCGGCAGTGGCCCAGTGCCGCCGCGGCACTACTCCTCGCGGGCCCCGCGTCGCTCCGTTTTGCTCCGTTTCGTCCCGTTTTGGCCCGTTTTGGCCTTTTTCAGCCCATTTTTGGCCCCGATCAGCCCCGATGGCCCGTTCCAGTCAAGATTTATGAGGTTTTACCCCAAGCAGACTAAAAGTTGTCAGAACTACCTCCAGCAGGCAAAAACTGGGAAAAATCGGCTCCCGAAGACCCGATTCGGTCGTTTCAGGACAACCGTCGCAAGATTCGATCAGTGGCGGGAATTCCTGTAACGGATCCTGGTTTCTAGCCAAGGCGCCAAATAAACAAGAAAAGAGATTCCCCGAGAACCCTGCATCATCCTCCGAGGACAACAGCAGACAAATACCAGCTCCCGGAGGCCCTGACCAGCTCTCTCGGATTGAGCGCCGAAAGATTTGATCAACCGTGAGAGGTTCAGAGATGGATCCTGGTTCCCGATCAAGAAAAGAGATTCCCCGTGAACCCTGCATCATCCTCCGAGGACAACAGCAGACAGATACCAGCTCCCGGAGGCCCTGACCGGCTCTCTCGGATTGAGCGCCGAAAGATTTGATCAACCGTGAGAGGTTCAGAGATGGATCCTGGTTCCCGATCAAGAAAAGAGATTCCCCGTGAACCCTGCATCATCCTCCGAGGACAACAGCAGACAGATACCAGCTCCCGGAGGCCCTGACCGGCTCTCTCGGATTGAGCGCCGAAAGATTTGATCAACCGTGAGAGGTTCAGAGATGGATCCTGGTTCCCGATCAAGAAAAGAGATTCCCCGTGAACCCTGCATCATATACCGGCTCCCAGAGACCCCGGCAAGCCCGAAAGATTCGATCAAAAGGAGATCCTAGAAGGTATCGCTTCATCCCCAGCAGATTCAAATTAATCCTCAGCGGGTTTATTACACCGTCAGTTAGTCCATTGTCGACTCGTCATCTCAATGCAAACATCGTCGGTCCATCGCTCTCATCACACCGTCGGTGCCTCCATGTTCATCACAGGACGTCCCAGGATTTCACATTCGTCCCGTGACTTCTATGTCAGTCTCTTAATTTCCGGAGCCCCTGTGTCCGTCGGTTATTTGCCAAAAGACATCTTCGGTCATAGTCCTCTGAGACCCCACGTCCGATCCCATTCGCTTGTAAAGCACACCTCCTATAATTCCAGAAGTTTGCCCCTAGACCCAGAGTCTTCTAAACCTTGCTGTCCTTATCCGAGTCATCCACCACATCACAGTCGCAAACACTAGCACAACACCAGCCACTCGGAGTGGCACACCCCACAACACTTGCTTATACTAGGGTCATAACACTAGACATGATAGGACCCATGACACAATTCATATCACATCCATGCATTGCATATCATCCTCATATAGCATAGCATCCGCCTGATTGTTGTGTATTGTGCATATGTGATTCATCCCTTTGTGCCCTGAACTACGTCCTGGTCTGATTCCCCTTGGGATACGTAGGCAGCTCACGCGGAGCACGACCAGCACTGACCTCAGCATCCTTGCATCTTTTGCAACGCTTTTTATCCTAAATCTATAGCCTCCAAAAAGTCCTGTCTCTTCAAAGCTTTGGCACTCGCTTGCGACATGCGTTGCCTCGTAAGTTCCTGCCAAAGAGGGGCAAACTGTAGACACCCCATTTTGTCGGCTATCAGATTTAGGAGACCCATAGCTTGGTGGTTCACAATGATCGTAAAAGACTCGAAAGGACTCTCGGAAGTCAGCTCTATCTCTCAGAATGCTCAGAATGACCAAAATGCCCTTGAAAATCCGAAAAAATCCCAGATTTGGTCCCAAAGTTCTGAAAACATACTACGTCGTAAGAAAAGTGATAAAATGAGTTTTTGAATAAAACCGGGAGAAATCGTCAGCTCCCAGAGACCCCCGGAAGTCCCGGAAGTTCCCCGAAAGTCCCCGTTGACCGGTTTGACCAAGGTTTGACCAGGTTTGACCAGAGTTTGACCAAGTTTGACCAAGTTTGACCAAAATTATCTGAATTCACCAGAACCATTCTAAATCATGAGAAAAGTATTAAAACAAGTTCCAAAAGAAAATCGAGCGAAAACATCAGCTCCTGGGAGCTCCCAGAGGTTCCCAGAACTTCCCGGGAATCCCAGGTTTGACCAGTTTGACCAAGATTTGACTTTGGAATCGGGGCACCGAAACAATTTTCAAATATTTTTCATGGATACTAGAGGTCAATAGCTTTCCAACGGTATATCGCACATAATTTCTGGATTTAAAACGAGTTTATTATGAATTTCCAAAGGCGAAAAAGGCGATCAAATCGGCTTTTATCGCGAATACCGCAAAACTTTTCGAAGTGACCTATCCCCGAACTATTTTTTATGTAAAGTAGACTCCATTACCTTTCCAACGGTATATCACAACCTCAATTTGGAGTTCGTATGCATTTTCTGTGAATTTCGGACGAAATAGGGCCTTTTCGCGAATACCGGAACTTCGGGGGGCCTAAACAGCATTATCCAGACGAAGGGAGGAGCAGTGCCGCCGCGGCACTGGCCCACTGCCGCCGCGGCAGTGGCCCAGTGCCGCCGCGGCACTCCCCTCCAGAACAGTAAGTTTTTGTAAATATTCTTGTGGTCCCATTTTGATTAATTAAAATCCAAAACGACGTGGTTTCATGATTTCAGATGTTTGGAGCCAATGGGAACACTTTTAAAACCCCAAAACCACCCCAAGTTGGCCTATATAAACACCCCATTACTCCTCATTTTAGGGGAGTCAAATGTGAGTTTTGAAAAGTTTGGGAGAGAAAGTTGTAGAGATAAGGTTAGAGTAGAGAGAAAAAGAAGCATTCCTCTTTGATTTTCAAAACAAAAGTGAGTTCTAACTTTGTTTTTTACTTCATTACTTCCATTTATTTCAACATTCAATACTCCCAACCACCATTTTAGTGAGCATTCAAGAGAGTGGAAGCTTCTTCCATGTCTAAGTGTCATCACATATGAGTGAAACACCAACCTACAAGTTCATGCTTCATGAATATCATATATTGATCATCATCTATTTGCTTGTTTATTTATTGTTCATCTCTTCTTATCCCATTTCTTTTTGTTTTCTTTTTATTTACTTACTAGTTCATCATCATCTAAGTGATGACATGAAGTTTGGGGTGAGTGAATCCTTATGGATAGTAGCTCTTGACCTCAAAAACATGTTTGATAGATGATGATCATAACCTCAATACTTCCAAGGTATTCTTGGAATGTATTGAAGTTATGTTTAAAAGATAGAATAAATCCCTCCAACAATCTTGGAGATTCTTATGATGAGTTTGGTGTTAGTATTCTAAGTGGTCATAATCCTTATTGAGTGTTGAAAACATGTTTTCAAAACATCTATTTCAAAACCCCTCTCAATCCCTCTCATTTGATTTCAAGAAATAAAACTTTGTTTTCCTCAATATCTCCAAAACAATGACCCAAAACAGTGAGCTGTTCAGATTCAAAGATTTGTTTTGAATTAAATACTCAAGTTATTATGATGAGACCACTTGGAAAACCTTCCTAATACATCATAGTTTGTCCCTAATTTCTCTCATCAATTATTGAAATGTAAAAGTATTTGTTTTGGATGTGAGAAGTTCATATTCATAATCTGCCTCTGTTCTCACAGAATGTTTATCTAACTTCTTGCACTTATTCTGGACATTTTCATCACTGTACATATATCTTTTCTATTTTTTTTATAAAACTTGGGTGTCTTAGGAAACTTTTGGTATATAATGGGTCATCATAAACCTTTTCTTTGATTTATGAAAAATCATACAAAATCAGTCAACAGTGCAGTTTTTGTTTCTGAGTCATGTGTACATTCTGATTTCTTTCTTTTAATCTGTGATAGCTATTGATGTTTGGCTTTTTGGGTTATTTTCTAGACACAATAAGAATGATCTCAGATTTTTCTCACATTTTTCTAGGCACGTTTGACCTCCCATTATAATGTTGCAAAGTGCCATATGCAGTCTGTCCACTATTCACAGCAAGCACATTTCAACTTTTATTCTTTGATTTGATGCTCATATGCATTCCAAATTAGCTCACATCTTAGGAAGTAGTTCATACTACATTTGTATATATCCCATGTTGATTTAATCCATTCATTCATGCACACTTTAGACTACTAAGTCATTTTAGAAACCCATGAACACAAAACACACTACAACCTTTGCACATTTTTAGGTTCATACAATACATTCATGCAAGATTTGGGGTTTTTGTAACTCTTAATCTAAGAAGATTATAAGGAATGAACTTGATCACACGTTCATGCTTCCCCTCGATCTAATCATCCTTTCTCATCCGTCCCGGGGATTGAGAGATCTTCTTTTCTCAAAGAATAACATGCATCATACTAGCTTGCTAAGCATATTTTCGTTTCTTTTTACTTGTTTCAAGAACAAATTCATGTTCCCTTTAGATTAGGAAGTCTTGAATATTTGATACATGATTAGACGATTTTTCCTAGGTTTATTTGTGTGATCTTTCACCTCACATTGCATGATATTTGATTTAGATCTTATGAGTGATATTTTGTCTTTTGATCTTCCATTTTCAAGTTTCTTATGTGATGTAATATACTATCATAGTATTATTTGTCGAACCAAACATAGTATAAGATGATTATTTGGATGCTAATTGAGGCCCGTCGAAAGACGGGGCGAGTTGAGGGTGTTTTAGTCGTGACAAAGGCTCTTTCCTCTCTCGTACCAAAACCCCGAACCAAGTTCTTTGGTTATGAAGGGCCGGTGCCCTTATCCGCTTGGGTGAGTCAAAATTAGGTTTCTTGGTTCCTTAAAGACCAAGTGGCGACTCTGTATCTGTTTTCAACAGACCTTTCGTTTTCTTTCCTTGATTCAAATCAATTTCAAAACAATCTCGAACAAGAGAGAGAAGTGGTCCACTTCCGGTATCCACAACAACCAAGAGAACAATAGAAAGGATAAGTTGACTTGGTACTTGTACGTAAAGAAGTTTCCTTTTCCTTGTAAAGAAGTTTTGGGGGAATTAAGGACCGTTGAACTATTAAACCTACGAACATGATTACGTGGGAAGATCTAATACGAATGGGTCTGGTTTAGCAAAAGCTCGAACCTTGGTGACGAGAAATTATCTTATTTGACTGTCACATTTTTCAGGATCGGAGTTATGTGTAGACCTGGAGGGTCCTCCCCTGCAAATATTTTTTAAAACTTTGATTATAAATATGTAATTTGTATAATTTTGGAATAATTTATGTATTGGTCTCTCCAAAATTTTAAGCTCTAAAAAACAACAATGATGTGCTTCTAGAATAGAAATCCCAAATTTTGTTCCAGAATGTTTTATCAGTTGCAGTGGCATGTAGTGGTACTATCAATCACTATCACAACATTTGATACAACTGTATGCCATATGAGAATCAACTTTGGGATTCAAATTTAGGAAGCACATCACTACTCTTTTGAAAAATGATCAAAGCCTACATATAATACAATCTTCATTCTGATAAACCATAAGCTAACGGATTTCAATACCTAGTAAAATATTGCAAATACCAAACCTCTCAACTGTCAAACAAGACAAAAAAAAAAAAAAAAACTTCATAGTAACATAGATGATGCAAAAAAAAAAAAAAATCATCATACCCAAAAGTATGTATAAATAGGTCTAAAAAAAAAAAAAATTTGCCTCGTGGCGCAAACCCGGACCCTGTGTGTCCCTATTAGATAGCCTACCCAATAACTCAGCCACCCAAGTATAAATTCCTGATTCCGCCCTAGACACCTTTGACTATCTCTGGAACCCACAATAATGGAGAAATCTCATAATAGCTCTTTCTAAGAGAGAGAGAGAGAGAGAGACGTCGAAGGTTTTGTAATTGAACAAGTCCATTTGCTATTTTGCTGAGAGAGAGAGAGAGAGAGAGAGAGAGAGAGACGGAGAAGATTTTGTAATTGAACAAGTCCATTTGCTATTTTGCTTAGCTTTAGCTATACAACTCAAAAGAAAAATTGAAAACGAAAAAGAAGACAAGAATATGATAATCCAATATTTGTAGCGGGAAATTATTAAGATTTCAGCCTTTGGCTGAAGAAAAATATTGTAGGCTGTAAATTAAAGTGAATTTTACAAAAGTTTAACCTTTTATTTCAATGTCATAATTAAAAAAAATATATGTTTTTTGATCAAATTTCAATAGTATAAAATACGAAAATTCTCGACAGAGGGCGCCCTCTCTTTATTAAAGAGAAAGAGACGGCCTCTGTTTTGACAGTCGGATCGTATTTAAAAACTGGATCTGACGGCCAAAACAGAGACCATATCTTTAATAAAGAGAAGGAGCCCTCTTTAGAGCCTGACTGATATAAATAGCATAATACATAAAGTATTTGGTCAACTTTGAAGGAGTTTAATAGGTTTAACTACATTTTACACTCATCTAGTGTGTTTTTTGTGTCAATTTGGTCCTTGTAGTTTAGTAAGTGTCATTTTAGTCCTTGTAGTTTCATAAGCGTGTCATTTTAGTCACTCGAATACTTTTTGTGACAAATTTTTTACTTCCAGTGACAAAATTGACACGGTTGACAACCCGAGTTTAATACATGATTCTAAACAATCTCTTGGAAATTGGCCGTGAGATATAAGAAGCAGAACGAGCAACTTTTAATAAAGAGTAATGATATGCTTTCTAAATTTTTTTCCCAAATATGTTTCCAAATAAATGTGGCAGTGAGTCTAGTAGATTTTGATTGGTTGATGTTGAAGTGATCCCACCATTATTAAAGAGGGGTCCTACAGCCATGTGTGTTTGAAAACACTTTTTGGAAGAATTTGTTTTTGGGAAGCATAGTATTACTCTTTTATAAACCTTAACTGCACAACAGAGTTGCTAGATGCAAGAGAAATAAACACATCAAAAATGATAGGCACACAAACACATTATACAACAGAGCTTTAAATGTGTTGTATTCTGTGCTGTTTGAATTTATCACACTTTTCGATGCACCACTTACACAACACATAGTACAACACATTTAAAGTATTGTTGTAAAATGTGTTGTAAAATATGTTGTGTGCCTAGCATTTCTTTAAACGCATATATGGTGGAGTAATGCTATGCTTCCCAAATCAAAATTCTAAATTTGAGATTAATTTGAATTTGGAAAACATAGCATTACTCTACAACATAATATTTTTTTTTTGCTGGAAGGTATAATGCAATAGTTGTTGGTTATTGACAAATCGCTCGATTGGAATCCATCGGGTTGAATTTGCTGTTTGGGACGCGTGAAAAATCGTGCCTAGCGATTGCGTTTTAACCGTGTTCTTATGAAGCTGGTCCCCACCAGCTTTTGGCTGAACGTGGTCAACATGTCAACCTTTCAAAGGCCGGTGATAAATGACTGGAGTGCCCTTCACCTTTCTTGATTATCCCACGCATGTCCCCTGATTTTCTTTGCAAAATGGATAAAACTATTATCATATTGTCTGTAGCCAGAGTCGAACACCGAACAACGAGCATCCCGAGCATTGAGTCACCGCACCAATACAACATCCCCCTTTTATTTTTAATAGAATTTTGGGGATAAGTCACTCGAATGGTATTAAATAAATCAACAATGATAGGATTACACATCAAATAATATACTGTGCTTTAAATGCATGTACTCTGTGCTATTTTAATTTTTCACACTTTTCTGTGCATCACTTACACAGCACATGGTACATGCATTTAAAGCTGATATGTCGTTCGGTGTGTATCCCTATCATTTTTGTAAATAATTTTGAAGGACAGGTCGGTTTTTATTTTTGTGATAACTCCCTCGTTGGTGGGACATTAATTGAGGTAAGGGTTTTGATCCCTTAAATTGTGCTGTTCTTAGACTAAAATACCACCCCTATTTGGATGGATATGCATAGGGGTGTATACGAGCCGAGCCGAGTTTGTTCGTGAGCTTTCTCACGAGCTCAAACGAGCAAAGCTTTCTCGCGAGTTTTTCAACGAGCTTTTTCGCACACCCTTTTAAACGATGTAGTTTAATAATAAAATAATCATTTATCAAGCCTATTTACGATATATGTCATATTTGTTATTCCTACTAGGTAATCTGTATAAACAATATAAACTGAAAGGAAAAAACATAAATTGAAAACAGAGATTGAATTAAACTCACTGTTATAGAATATAAAAATAATTATTTGAGACAGAATCCGAGCCCAGAGAACTGTTTCCTTAAGACGAATTTGCTCCCTCTCGGTGCACAAGGTGAATGAACAATCGTCTCCCAAGATAGAACGGATTTCCAATTCTGAAGAAGATGCACTTCAATCTTCAGAATACAGCGAACACAATACTGTATAATACTCGAACACAATGAAATGATGATATGCAGTGAGAGAGAGAGATTAATTTCGTGCTTATGAAATGTAATCAGAGGAGTATATATAAACAATGTAGTGACTGTTAGAATCAACACGTCCAAACAGAGCATTGCATCTGTTGGAGTGGTGACTTTACGAATCAACACATCCAAACAGAGCATTGCATCTGTTGGAGTGGCAGCACAAACCAAACAGGGCCTTATCACTGGAAGGACATGACTGTTAAAAAAAACTGGAGGGAAATTCAAATAAATTTTCTCCAAAAAGAATAGTCAACAAGCCCAGGACCACGGACTGCGCCCAAGCCCAGCCCAGCCGGTCGGAAGGCGACGCGCGCGTGTGTGTGTGTGCGCGCGCGCGCGTGGGATAAATCCCACAAATGCCTAGGTCCTTCCCCCTTAACAAAAGTGGGTACTCCAAAGGGGCATGCCCCTTAGTTGGCTTCCTTCTTAAATATACCCTTAAGCTCTTTGATGTTTTTCCTATGTGGGACAACCAAGGTTTCCCACATTTTTCCTCCTTCACCAATGTTTCACATGGGCCACTTTGGATGACAATTTCTCATTCATCCCTTATTGGATTTCAACATGTAAATATACGGCGTTCATCTCCTCACGGAGGAGAATGCATTCCAATGTGGTCCCGCCCCTAAAGACGTGTGGGACCCACCTTAAATTGGAGCCAAAGTTTAAAAAAAACTTGTTATTTGAAGTCCAATTTTCCAACAATCCCCCACATGAATGAAATTGGCGATCTAACAATGTAAATGAAAATGCTGACACAGTTCGAGTATCGACGAAGAATTGCTGCTTCAGACTAAGTAACCTAGTGACTTTGAACTTGCCCTAGTGTAAAACTATCGGATTTACTAACCAGTGAGTAGATGAGATTATCTTTGAACTCCTAGTCATTAATTTGTGTAAACCTAGACAATAGAATTCACACAGCAATTCTTCTTACAGATTTGGTTCTCACGTTTGTGTTCGTTTTGACCTTGAACACATCTTGGTTCCGTGAGTGTTTTAGAGAATTCAGCCTTTTAAATTCTCATAGAAGCGGCCCCTTCTTACTCACGTAGGTGGTATCTATGAAGAGTATCCTACAATACCCCACTTGGACGTTATCCAAAGTATAGAGACCATTAAAAGCATATCTTATCCTGTTTCTCGCGACAGATAAACACTGACTCATCTTTGAAATGGGAGAAAGAAGATATAATTCTTCTCAGTGTATTCCGAGTACTACATAGTTCGGTTTGCCCATTGAACCTAGATCTTGGGATCTCCAGTCAACTAGGTTGGGTTGCCACCATGACGACTCTTGTTTAATGCATAGGCTTTAAACCCATTCCCCTCGATGAACTTTCCACTTGCTCTCTCGTTAGGCCTTTTGTAAGTGGATCCGCTATGTTTTCCTTTGACTTTACATAGTCAATGGATATGATCCCATTTGAGAGCAACTGTCGAACGATATTATGTCGTCGACGAATATGACGAGACTTACCGTTATACATGTGACTCTGTGCTCTACCAATCGCAGATTGGCTATCACAATGTATACATATAGCAGGCACAAGTCTTGACCAATTTGGAATATCCTCTAGGAAGTTACGAAGCCATTCGGCCTCTTCCCCAGCTTTATCTAAGGCAATGAATTCTGATTCCATTATAGATCTTGCAATACACGTTTGTTTTGAGGATTTCCAAGATACGGCTGCACCTCCAAGTGTAAAGACATATCCACTTGTGGATTTTGAGTCTTTAGAATCAAATATCCAATTTGTATCACAGTAACCTTCGAGTACATGTGGATATCTGGTAAAGTGCAATCCATAGTTTTGAGTCTCCTTTAAAAATCCCAAAACTCTTAGTATAGCATTCCAGTGAGTTTCTCCAGGATTACTTGTAAATCGACTTAATTTACTCACTGAGTAAGCTATGTCTGGTCGAGTGCAGTTCATAATGTACATTAGACTGCCTATGATAAGTGAATATTCTAATTGAGAAATGCTTATTCCTTTATTCTTAGCTAAGTGAAGACTCATATCGATTGGAGTCTTCTTAGGTTTGATCTCATACTTCTTAAATTTTTCAAGTACTTTGTCAATGTAATGAGACTGAGACAATATTAGTCCTTAAGATGTTTTAGAAATTTTAATTCCTAATATAACATCTGCGACACCCATGTCTTTCATATCAAACCTATTAGATAAGAATTGTTTAGTAATTCTTATCATCTCGGAATTGCTACCTATAATAAGCATATCATCAACGTAAAGACATACAATGACATATCCTTTTGGAGTGCTCTTCACGTACACACATTTGTCACACTCATTGATTTTGAATCCATTTGATAATATTGCATTATCAAATTTCTCATGCCATTGTTTCGGTGCTTGTTTTAGGCCGTACAAAGACTTAACAAGCCTGCACACTTTATTCTCTTGTCCAGGAGCCACAAACCCTTCGGGTTGTTCCATATATATTTCTTCTTCTAATTCTCCGTTCAAGAATGCTGTCTTTACATCCATTTGATGGATTTCAAGATTATTCAGTGATGCTATAACAATGAGCATTCGAATAGACGTTATTCTTGTAACAGGAGAATAAGTATCGAAATAATCCAGTCCTTCTTTTTGCCTATAGCCCTTGACTACAAGTCTAGCTTTATACTTATCTATTGATCCATCTGCTTTCATCTTTCTTTTGAAGATCCATTTATAACCCAGAGGTTTTGAGCCAGATGGAAGATCCACCAATTCCCAAGTATGGTTTTGCAAAATAGATTCAATTTCACTATTGATAGCTTCTTTCCAATATGAAGCTTCCGGAGAGGACATTGCTTCCTTGAACGTTCGAGGTTCATCTTCTACCAGATTTGTCAGAAAATCAGGACCAAAGGACATTGCCAATCTCGCCCTCTTACTCCGTCTAGGTTCCACATCCGAAGGATCTAGATCTATAGGAGTATCATTCGTACTATCTAGAGGTCTTTTGTACATTCTCGACTCTGGTACATTCTTATAAGGGAATATATCCTCAAAGAATGTGGCATCCCTTGATTCTATAAACGTATTGACATGGATATCGGGAATGTCAGATTTGTACACCAAAAAGCGATATGCACTACTGTTATTGGCATAACCAATGAATACACAATCAATGGTTTTAGGTCCTATTTTCACCTTTTTAGGTTTAGGGACCGCCACTTTTGCTAAGCACCCCCACACTCTTAAGAATTTGTAACATGGTCTATGACCTTTCCATAATTCATAAGGTGTCTTCCGGGTTTTCTTGTGAAGCACTTTGTTGAGAATATAATTTGCGGAGAGTATTGCCTCCCCCCACAAATTCTGGGGTAGTCCAGAACTTAACAACATAGCATTCATCATTTCTTTCAATGTTCGGTTCTTGCGTTCAGCAATACCATTAGATTGAGGTGAATAAGGAGCGGTAGTTTGATGAATGATTCCATGTTCTCCACAGAACTCCTCAAATGGTGATTCATATTCACCACCTCTATCGCTTCTTATTGCCTTAATCTTTTTGCTTAGTTGATTCTCAACTTCATTTTTATAATGTTTAAACATTTCTATTGCTTCATCTTTGCTTCTTAACAAATATACATAACTATATCTAGTGCAATCATCCACAAAAGTTATAAAATACTTTTCCCCCCTCTAGTTTGTACAAACTTTAAATCACAAATGTCACTATGTATTAAATTTAAAGGTTCAGTATCACGATCAACAGATTTAAAAGGAGGTCTTGTCATTTTAGATTCAACACATATCTCACATTTATTCTTCTTATCAACATCAATTTTTGGCAGAAAATCTAGATTACTTAATCTACGCAAAGTATCATAATTAACATGACCTAATCTAGCATGCCAAATATTAGAAGACTCAAGCAAGTAAGAAGAAGCATTATTATTAATTGCATTAGGAACAATAGTCATTACATTCATCTTAAAGAGCCCATCACTAAGGTAGCCCTTTCCTACATACATCTCATTCTTAGTGAGTACAAACTTGTCGGAAACAAACACCAATTTAAAGCCATTCTTGCTAAGCAATGACCCCGAAACCAAATTCTTGCGAATGTCGGGCACATGAAGCACATCATTGAGAGTTAATTCTTTGCCCGAGGTCATTTTCAGAATCACTTTCCCATGTCCTTCCACCTTAGAGCTTGAAGCATTACCCATATAGAGTTGTTCTTCGTGAGTCACAGGCTTGTAAGTAGAGAACATCCATTTGTTTGAACAAATATGGCGCGTAGCCCCAGTATCCACCCACCATTCTTTGGTATTACCAACTAGATTGCATTCGGAAACAACCGCGGAGAGGTTGATGTCGGAAAATTGTTGGAAAGTGTCTCCACCTCGGCCACATTAGCTTGTTGATTTGGCTTCCTCTTTGGCTTACGACAGTCCTTTGCACGATGTCCATTTTTGCCACAGTTATAGCACTTGCCTTTAAACTTTTTGGGACCATGAGTTCCTTGACTTGGACCTCCGCCATCATGCTTCCTTTTCTTTGGACCATGTTCCACAACATTGGCCTTTGCTCCAAGAGAGGAACTTACATTCTTCTTTTCAGAACCACGATTATCTTCTTCAATCCTTAGTCTCACAATTAACTCTTCAAGATTCATCTCTTTGCGTTTGTGCTTGAGATAATTCTTGAAAAATTTCCGCTTCTTGAAGTCTTTCCAAGTAGGCGGAAATTTTTCAATAATCGCAGCCACTTGAAAAGAATCACTTAGAGACATCCTTTCGGCATGAATATCATGTAGGATTACTTGAAGATCTTGAATTTGGCTAATAACAGATTTTGAATCTATCATCTTATAGTCAAGAAATTTACCAACTACGAATTTCTTCATGCCGGCATCCTCAGTTTTATATTTCTTGTCTAAAGAGTCCCATAGTGCTTTTGCTGATTCCATTTTACAATATACATTGTAAAGAGTGTTGTCTAATCCATTTAAAATATAATTTCAACACAAGAAATCGGAATTTTTCCATGAATCAACAGCGGCACTATTGGTTCCTCCTTCTACGAGTTCCAGAGGGTTCTCGCGAAGAAACTTAGCCAAATGCAATGTGGTTAAATAAAAGAGCATCTTTTGCTGCCAACGTTTGAAATCGGTTCTATTGAACTTTTCTGGTTTTTCCCCATGAGACAGATTCACAGTAGGAACAGGAATAGATGAAGTAGTTGTCATTTTGAAATTTTTAACAAGATTTGTTTCTTTATTATCACAAAAGTAATGAACATTGATTTAATAACTAATTAGGAAACTGAAAACAATTTTCAGTTTATAAGATAGTTCTATTAAACAGTATATAACTTATAAAACAATTTTATAGACCAGATTTATAAAAAGCAGTTTTAATAACACAGCAGATTTAAATAAACAGTAAACAGATTACAGTTTTAATACATACTAATAAAACAGTTTAAACAAAATAGATTATATAACAGTTTTAAAAAAAAAACAGAAACAGATTTACTATTTCAGTTTTGTTCAGATTACCAAAAAATACAAATTCGTCTTAAGATTGTTATTCCTACTAGGTAATCTGTATAAACAATATAAACTGAAAGGAAAAAACAGTAATTGAAAACAGAGATTGAATTAAACTCACTGTTATAGAATATAAAAACAATTATTTGAGACAGAATCCGAGCCCAGAGAACTGTTTCCTTAAGACGAATTTGCTCCCTCTCGGTGCACAAGGTGAATGAACAATCGTCTCCCAAGATAGAACGGATTTCCAATTCTGAAGAAGATGCACTTCAATCTTCAGAAACAGCGAACACAATACTGTATAATACTCGAACACAATGAAATGATGATATGCAGTGAGAGAGAGAGATTAATTTCGTGCTTATGAAATGTAATCAGAGGAGTATATATAAACAATGTAGTGACTGTTAGAATCAACACGTCCAAACAGAGCATTGCATCTGTTGGAGTGGTGACTTTACGAATCAATACATCCAAACAGAGCATTGCATCTGTTGGAGTGGCAGCACAAACCAAACAGGGCCTTATCACTGGAAGGACATGACTGTTAAAAAAAACTGGAGGGAAGTTCAAATAAATTTTCTCCAAAAAGAATAGTCAACAAGCCCAGGACCACGGACTGCGCCCAAGCCCAGCCCAGCCGGTCGGACGGCGGCGCGCGCGTGTATGTGTGTGTGCGCGCGCGCGTGGGATAAATCCCACAAATGCCTAGGTCCTTCCCCCTTAACAAAAGTGGGTACCCCAAAGGGGCATGCCCCTTAGTTGGCATCCCTCTTAAATATACCCTTAAGCTCTTTGATGTTTTTCCTATGTGGGACAACCAAGGTTTCCCACATTTTTCCTCCTTCACCAATGTTTCACATGGGCCACTTTGGATGACAATTTCTCATTCATCCCTTATTGGATTTCAACATGTAAATATACGGCGTTCATCTCCTCACGGAGGAGAACGCATTCCAATGTGGTCCCGCCCCTAAAGACGTGTGGGACCTACCTTAAATCGGAGCCAAAGTTTACAAAAAACTTGTTATTTGAAGTCTAATTTTCCAACAATTTTTTCTCTATAATTAGTTTTATAATATATATATATATAAGTCACTATACAAGCGCTTTATCAAACTTATTAACGAGCTTGTTCACGAGCATGCTCACGAGCCTTAATCGATTGTACTTACGAGCTCAAATGAGCGAGCCGAACTTAGCCTTTATTGAGCCGCGCTTCGAGCCCTTGTTGAGCGGCTCAGCTCATATACACCCCTAGATATGCATATACACCAACTGAATATAATATACGTACATATAGATTCATACGTGGCTGTAGAGATGAGACAGAGGACCGTCGATGACTGCATCGCCACCACTGACGACAACCATGACCACCATCGATGATCGCTACCATTGCCGACGACTATTACCATCTGACATTGGGAAAAATTGGTGATAGGAGGAAGCTTACTAGTGGAGGTGATGATGGATTCTTGATGCAGCCAAGCATTAATTAATGGGAAGATAGAGCAGAATGTGTATGTTAATGAAATCCAGTACGTACCAAGTAGCATGTGATAGTATGAATATATGGATTGCCGTTATTTTGGGATTAGGTGCTTGTTGAGTTTCAGAATTTGATTTCTTTTGAATTGTTTTGTTTTTGGGGCTTCTTGTTTTTTTTGTTGTTGGTTAGTTTGTTGGGTTTACTGTTCTTTCTTGCACTGAAGGTGTTTGTATATTAAGCAAAATGTTGTTTGAAAAATGCATACACAATAGGTGCTACAACCTTATTTGCCATGTACAGGGTTGGTCTTGCTTGTTGAGGTTATAAGTTGTTTGGGTATTGTGGGGTTCCTCTTATTCCCAATTTTCAAATTTCATAAAACTAGGAGTAATACTATGCTTCCCAAATGCGGTTACACAATACATGTGATAGTGGGTCCCACTTAGGGGTGTCAACGGTTCAGTTGGGTCCAGTTTTTAAGTGGACCCATCAGTTTTGATTATTTCACTAGAAATTATTTCAACTTTAAAATAGTGGTTATGTGATTTTTTTTTTCATTATGCACTACAAGGGAAGATCGTGCTCTCTCAAGCCATAAATATCCCATCCCACATGAGACTCGAATCTACAAACACCTGCAGGTGGGATGGAATCCCTTACCACTAGTCCATTCCTTGGTCTCGCTATGTGAAATTTGAACTAATTTACATAACAAGGTATGTGAAATTTGGAAATGGATACTTTATACAAATTTCACATAACTTTTTTGATGTGGAATTTTAAACCAACGATGACACTTATTTGATAGATCTTGTTGAGTAGTACGTTAGAAGAGCTTTGAAAAATGCTCTTGTATATTTGACAGGGACATTATGTTACAAGGTTTTGAAAATTCACATAAATAATTATGTGAAATATCACATAACTTTTTTAATATGAAATTTCAGATGCTGAAGTGATTTCACATGACTTTTTCTTTACAAATTTTACATAACCAATTATGTACAATTTTAGATGCTCGGGTGAATTTCACAAATTTCACATAACTAATTTCACATAATAATTTCAAATTCCATATAATAGCAATGTGAAACTTGAAATTTCACATAATCATTCTTTGGATGGGGGTATTAATCAGAAGACTTTTGAAATTTTCTCAAAATAGAAAATTTGAAATTTAATTAGTTATGTGAAATTTCACATCATATAATGCTATGCTTCCCAATGTTGGGACTGTGTTTGACAATTTGTCTATGAGGGACTATGTTTCCTTGGGGGGTTTGGCTACCTTGTTTGGTTTGGATGTGAGACTTTTGTAGTGTGGGTGTGTACTTTTTCATCAATTAATTTGCTGTTAAAGAAAAAAATAAGTTGTGTGAAAGTTCACATAGCAAAATATGTGAAATTTCATATGCTACATCACTTTTTCTTTTCACATGACCTTTTTTTTTTCCCACAAATTTCACATAACCAATTATTGAAATATTTTAAGATCTTGGATTGAATTTCACATGACTTTTTCCCCCCAATCTTCACATAACCAGTTATGTGAATTTTTCAGACGTTGAAGTGAATTTCACAAGTCTTTTTCTGTTCATAAGTTTTACATAACTTTTTCTGTTCACAAATTTTACATTACCAGTTATGTGAAATTACATTGTGTGAAATTTGATTTGTATATGTCAAAAGGTTTTCAAACAAATTTGACTCAAAGCTAAACACATTAAACAGTGTGTGAAATTTCACATAAAAAAGTATGTGAAATTTTAATTCAAACAGATTTGTGAAATTGCATAAAATTTCACATATAACTAAGGGTGTGTTTGATAACCCAATTAAGTAGTGAAATGAAAACTTCAGCACTTATTTTTCTTTATTGCGTTTGATAGCATATCACTTAATTGAAAAAGTAGCCAAAAAATCACTGAAAACTTTAAGTAAATTCTACTAAAAATAATTACTGAATGCAGTCTATTTCAGTACTTGAAACACTGTTTTCAGTATTACAAATTAATAGCTTAAACTTTTCAGCACTTAAAATTCAGCATTTAATTTCCAGTACTTAATTTTGAGTTTTAACAAACGGACCCTAATTGTGTGAAATGTCACATAACTAGTTATGTGATTTCATTCTCTCTCTTACACACACTCTTTCTCTAGGATGAAATCTCACGCTGAAAAAAGTTAAGTGTAATTTTACGATGAAAAAAGTTGTGTGAAAGTAAAACAAAAATGGGTTAGTTTCGACTTTGTTTGAGTGGTATTTTTGTGCTTTACTTGTGTGAAATTTCACATTGAAAAAAGTTAAAATTTCACGTAATAAATTCTGGAGAAAGAGTGAGATTACTATTCTCTCTCTCTCTCTCTCTCTCTCTCTCTCTCTCTCTCACTCTCTCTGGAATGAAATTTCACACTGATAAAAGTACTTGTATGAAATTTCAAAATTTAAGGGGGATTGATTTCATATATTACATTTTTTTTTTCATGTAATTCTCCCCTCCCTACTCCCCCCCCCCCCCCCCACAAAAAAAAAAAAAGGAAAAAGAAAAAAAAGGACCCTAGTCCTTTCTTTCCCCTGCCCTTACCAAAAAATATAAATAAATAAATAATAAAAACAAATAAAGAAAAAAAAGTAATAAAAATGAAGTTGTGTATATTTTCGGAATACGACACTACAAAATTTTGCATGGAATCGGTAACTGTCTTTAAGTTTGGAAACATACATGTGAAATTTTTCACAGTACAACACTACGAAATTTCTCATTACATCAGTGAGAAATTTCCCACCACAGTGCTGCGGAGTTTTTCATCATGTTTCTTGACTTTTAGACATTGTCGATCAAATTCACACATGTACTTTAACCTATAAGAACAATTCTAACATTGATACTGTCAAATTTTGGTTATATGAAATTTCTCATTATGTTTTGCGAATTTTCTCACCATGAATTTCAAAATTTGATTTTTTTTTAAATTTTATAATTGTGGCTAAAATTGTAATTGGGGGTCACCTACTGTGTTTTTTTTTTTACTTTTAATTACTAAACTTTTTTCTGGATCTGACAGTGCTACGAAGGATGCTCTATGTGTTTGTCACTCTGTGTGTGTGTGTGTGTGAGACAGAGTCTTTCTGTGTGAGTTGAGATAGGTTTGGGCCTCCATTAAAGCCATTAATCGCATCTGATATGTTTGATAAGAGAGATGTAAAATGGAAAGGAAGAGAAGTAATGGTAAAGGGAGGAGGTACACCCAGGGAAAGGAAGATGGTCTTTCCTCATTTTGTTTGGTTAAATAAGAAGGAAAGAAGGCAGAAAAGTACAAATAAGTTTCAAATATATTTTTGTAGTTTCGAATTATTATTTTTTTCAATATTTTATTTTGATATTATAAATTGCATCACTTAAAACCTTTCATTTTACATTTTACATCCGTTTCGGTTGAGGACAATTGAGACCAATCAGTTTCAATTGAGGACAATTATTTAAGGCCTTCAATAGTCGTATCTGTTAATGATTGTCCTCAACTGTACTCGATTTAGAAATAGAGGACCTTATAGTGATGCAATTGATAATAGAGACACCAAAATAAATTTTGAAAACACTAGAGGTAACTGAAAAGTTATTTGAGACTATAAAATACTAATTATTTTACAATTGTACCCTAAAATAATAAAAGAAAAATACTTTTTTTAAGGATAAAAAAGTCCCAAAAGAGAGAGAGAAGCTTCTTGCCCACTTTCGGATGAATGAGAAATACTACGTCTGGAACAATGAGTTTTCTCTCATCTCTTCCCTATTCCAGTACTACTATACCTAACAAGAGTTTTTATCATCTTGCCTTCCTCTTCTTCTTTCTTCCTTCATACCAAATATAGCATTAAAACAATAAAATTAGCTTGTGCCTCTTTGATGCATATAACATTGAGAATGTATCTCTTGACTCTTTTGTTGTGTAGAAATATCAAACACAGGCCCAAGGAAATGAGGGTGGTTTTGGACATGAAAGGCCTAAGGCCTTACTGTCACATAAACTGGATCAAGCCCAAGGACAAGCCTACCTATCGTTAACACAATGTTGGATTGGACAACAAACCCAAATGTCTCCCACATTTTGGTCATTTTCGCCCCTTTCATATGGGACCTTTTTACCGTCCATTTGATTTTGGGTAACATGAGAACCGGTTATATAGTTCACAAAATAATTGGTTTGACATTGTTTGGTATTTGGTTAGCTTTTTGTTTTTTTATACTACAATTGGGTATGTATCTGCCTTAAAAGCACATCAAGAACTGAAGTTGTACCTTTTTTCCACCCAAAAAAAAAAAAAGTTAAATGTGTTTGCCTGTAATTTGCGCGGGCGTGCCAGAGCCAAACGGGCTCAGTGTATGTGTGCAAACTAATTTCCTAAGTGCTTGTGTGAGTGATACACAAGGTTTTACGAATCTGACTTCTAAACAGAGTGATTGTGTGCAGTGAGTAGGAAAGTACCATCACCATAAATTCCTTAGCAGTACTGAAGCGTACAAGCTAAACAGTGCAGAGTTTACCAAGTAAACAAATCACAAACGATTTAATAAAACGTATATTTTATTAAGTGTTTGAAAAATTAAACAAATCCAAAGAACAAACCAGAACAGACTCTGATTGTCCAAAAAAACAAAAGAAATAACAAAAGGAGCAAACCGATTTGCTATGAATGTTGAAAAACATAAAGGTTTGAATGCTTTGAATGCAATGAGTATGCTGTTTTTGAGATGATGCGGAGTCCTTTGCACGGTTGGCCTGCTTCCATATTTATAGCGGCCTCTAGGAATTATGATAAGGAAATGACTCCTTAGCTTGCGCCCTAAGCTGCGTGGTTGACTGGCTGATTGGCAGAAACCTTCCTAATCTCCAACTCTTTAATTTGTCTTAATCTTTATTGAACCACTCCCTTTATTCTAGGGATCAGCCTTCCAATCCAGCTGGACGTGATTAAATACCTTCCAAACTGAACTCTTGTTTCCTAAAAATCTGGGATGACATCGCCCTGACATCTATGAATAGCACCGCCTTCCCTTTTTAGGCCATCGGCCTTGTCTCTTCTTCTTTTGGCTGAATCGGGCTTCAGCTATTTTCAATACTGTCTTTCATGCCCGACTATCTTTTTACGAATGCCTATGGCCGATCGGACTCATACAGCCATCCTTAATTATATGGTGTCCGATTGGCCTCTGTGCTGCTTTGATCTACCATCGGGCTCACACTGTGTTAGGTTATGTTACTATTATGCCTGATGGTCCTTATTCATACCCACCCTTCCAATCGGGCTCCCATCACGAATATAGCTCGATCAGACTGTTCATCATTCATCTGGACTTCACCACCTTTAACCAACAGCTATAGGTCTTTAAGACCATGTAACATCGTCCTCTTGAGCCTGATCGATAAACTATTGCAACCCTTGGGCCGACCTCCCCTCCATCCAATTTCATGTTACTCGGGCTCAAAAACCTTTGGCGGTTTTTGGGTGCAAACAATTGCCCCCCAAAAGGTCATATCAAACATCCCGCCCTTGGTTGATGTGACGTTTTGAATTTTAAACTCTAAACTCATGCACGTGTCATCCATGCAGAGAACGTCAGATCATTGAGAATCCCACTAATCATTCCTCATTAAATGCTACGCGTATAAAGCAGAGATTTTCGAAAATCTCTTTACCTTCTTCATTTGCGTCTTCTGTTTTCTCTCTCTAGAATTTCAAACGTTCAGAGCTCCTCCCTCTAGACTCCATTATTTCCGGCGACGCAAACAAACACCTTTCTTACTGAAATGGCCCCTAAATCCGCTCCGGCCGCCGCCTCCAAAGGCAAAAAGACATTCGTGGATGCCCCGACAAAGAGGTCAGAACACTGGCCAAAGCCAATGATACCGACATCTCCACTGACTACTTCACCTATTACAGCTCCCCCAATGGTTCTCCAGTGGCACCACGTCATGGTGCGGTGTTCCGAGGCGATCCTCCAGCGGCCTTCCTCCCCTTGTACCCACCGGTGGATAACGAAGTATTCCTTCAACTCCCAGCCAACTGGAACAAAGTCTGGACTGCTACACATCCCATCAGGGGATGGCCTACCCCTGCAGCTGACTGGGACAAGTGGGTAGTGAGGGTATCGGCCTCTAAGGCCGATGTCTGGAAGCAAACGGGCATCTACGACGCCATCATGCTCAGCCATTCAAGGCTTGAAATAGACCGCCCACTCTTCTTCGCTGCCCTCCTATTCTGGTCGGCCTCCTGCAATGGGTTCCTCTTTCGGTGTGGCCCAATGGGACCGAATGTCAAAGATGTCAGCTATCTGCTCGGGCTGCATCCTCATGGTCAAGAGGTCATGCCGAACTTGGATGTTGGATCAGCCAGCTTCTCTTACCCCCAACAAGAATCCGTAAGAGACGGGGCCGTTTCCTACCGACCGATCACGGCCTTCGGCAATTTCTTGACAGCCTGCATGGATACTGACGAGACTGAAGTGTCCGATGCGGAACACACGGCCTTCTTGATATACTGGCTAAACAGATTCCTCTTCTGCTCAGCCAGTCAAGCCATCACCAAGGAGTATACTACTTTAGCCTTGGCCCTTGCTGCTGGGAAGCCACTCTTTCTGGCCACTCTAATTTAGGCTCACCTTGTTCGAGGCATAACGGACTTCGTGCATTCGGGCTTCAGCGCTGGAGGCAGCCCGATCTGGATTCTTCAGGTCTGGCTCTATTCTTACTTCAAACAATTCAGGACGGCCGACCGCCAACTATCGGCCGTTCCCATCTTCGCTATCCAATTCATGGATGTCGTTCCGTCCTCTCACTCCTTCGAGGAGTGCTTCTCATTTTTCTATGAGGGGTGTGCCAATCGGGCTGCCCCACTCTTTACTCCTTTCTCTTCTCTTGATTTTCCTTCGTTTCTCCAACTTCCTCACAACCCTGCTAACTGGGGATCGGGCACCCAGTCTACATACAATGAAATTTTCTCTAGCTACTTGGTGGCTAAAGATATAATTTTTAGCCCAAGTATCCCCTTAGCCAACAATAAATGTGGAGCGGAGTATTACTTTGCTCCCCTTTATGCCCGTCAGTTCGGGCTCACTCAACTTGTGCCCGTTCTCCCAAGCATCACTGTGAATGTTGACTGGGTGGAACGCGGCCTCATCGTCAACGATGGGCAGGTGAAGAAGATTAAAGAAAGGTCAGACAGACTAAAGGTCACTTTCAACTTCACCCCCTTCTCCGCCCGGCCAGTGGTTTCAGAGGAATTCACCAAGTGGTGGAGCGATCGGACAAGCCACATATTCAAAGATACTGCTACCGAGGCCCTTGTACAGTTTGTTATGTCATCGGCGACTGAGGCCGATGCTCCTGTTGCAATAACCGTACCAGCCCGGCACAAACAAGTGGCAAAAAGGCCGGCTCGCAAGCCAGCTCCGGGCCAAGGGCCTGCTCAGAAAAAGAAGAAATAAACAGCGGCCTCAACAACTCAGGTTAAATTTTCTTTATTTCTGACCTGTTAAGCCTGATTTCATCGTTGAATTCTAACCTTTCCCTTTTCCTTTCAGCTTGTTGATGAGGACTCTGGACAAGACTTACCACTGCCCGGAGGAGTCTCTCAACAGCCACCAATCCAAACTCCAACTCTTCCCGTCGATCTTCCTACATCTCCTGCATCAGCGGCGGCCTATCTCGAGCATGTCGCTGTGAGGGTTATGCCACTGCACATCATACCACCATTAACCCCTTCGGGCGATGACGAAGACGGTGATCCTACCGGAGGCATCATCCCCGAACAGGTCATTATTTCCTCCAACAGCGAGGATGTGCCTGAAAATGCTGCGAGGGAGGCAACTGGTGCAGAGGTAGAACAAGTGGCTCTGAATACGGCCAAGGCTCCTATCGGGCACGCTGATGCCAGTACTACCACGGCCTAGGCCCCTGAACCACCGGAGGGATCTGTTGTGGCCGACGCTCCTACCCCTGACAGTCCTTCCATCCCCAATGCTGAGGATAGTGCCGTGGCCGTTGCTGGTCCAATGGTGGAGATCACTACTATTTCCACTCCTGAGCTAAGTTAACAACAATCTCAAACCTCCACTTCTTAAGCAACAGGTGAGGCCAATCTTCGCCAGGAGATCTCAGCCTCATTATCTCCCCATGCCCAGGTAGCGTAGCCTCTTCCATTTTTTTATGCATACTTTCTATCTTTACTTTTTTAAACCCCTTTACTTTTTGCACAGGCCATTTCCATGGGTCCAGAGCCATACATCCCCTTTGATGACTTCTTCAGCGGCCTGGACCTAAATGCATTCGACCTGGGTCTTTTTGAGCCCAAGGTAGTCTCTCCTTCACGTCTTCAGTAATCAAAAGACATACTCCTTGGGCTTGCTGATCAGGACCTCTCCAATCTTCCTCCTGCTTCTGATGTTGAAGCAGCATTGAACAAACTGATGGACGATCCCTCTCTATCTGACGTGCAGCTGTCTCTGCTCCGTGAGACACAAGAAAGACTCCCCAACTGCCGTTTCCTGGAGCGATCGGCCTTGAAGGTTTAAGCCGATGCAGAAGCTCACTTTGGCTCTCGGTAGAAAGCAGTCAAATTCCTTGAGGGTGCCAAGGCCAAGTTTGAAGCGGGGAAGGCCTCTCGGGCTCAGGTGATAGCCAGAGACGCTTGGCTGCAGAACCGCATTGCTGCACTTAGAGCTCAGCTCGAACAATGCGAGGCCGAAGTTGCCACCAATAATGCGGCCTTGGTAATAATCGACGAGCTCCTGACCCATCTTGGTGTAGATGCCCAGAAGTGCAATGATCAGTTGCAGACCAGCATCCCGATATCCCGAGCATGGGCTCAAAAGCTTGACAAGGCAAAGCGGGATTGGGCTGGAGCTAACAAGGCTTGGGAAGATTTAAGGGCCAAACTTAGGAATTTCTGGTCGGCCTAGAGGCCGACTTCCATCTTTTGTACCTTGTACATTATTTATTCTATGGAATATTGTTGTAGGTAAGCTGTGCCCAACCATTTTTAATGCAAAATGATGTTTTCTTTAATCACTCGGGTTCAGGCTCATAATTAATAAGTTGCTCATATTCTAACCCTGGATTTGGATTATATTCAAGATTGATGGTCTCCCACAATGTAGGATAATAGGACTTTAAAAACTGACCATTAATCAACCTAGGATGAACCGTCCCATCAGTGTCCCTTAACCTATACGCTCCATCTTTCTTGACTTGATGAACGATGAAAGGTCCTTCCCAGTTGATCGACCATTTACCGTATCGGTTATCTTTGTCTCCGACAGGAAAAACGGCCTTCCAGACCAAGTCTTCTATATAAAAAGATCTCTCTTTCACCCTCTTGTTGTACGCTCGGGCTGCTCGTTGCTTCTGAACCTTCAACGAATCCAAGGCCGTAAGCCGCGCTTTATCAAGCGCCTCTAACTCAGCTATCATGGCCTCTGTGTACTCAGCTGGCTCTAGCTGATTTTGTAACGCCCTTCTGGCCGATCGGACAGTGACCTCTATAGGTAGCATAGCATCATGCCCATAAGTTAGCATAAACGGTGTTGCACCGGTGCTTGACCTTTTAGAAGTTCGATAAGCCCATAATGCCTTGGACAGTAGCTTGTCCCACTCCCTTGGATTTTCTCCTATCATTTTCTCAATGATCCCCTTGAGGATCTTGTTTGTTGACTCGGCCTGCCCGTTAGCTTGAGCGTAGTATGGGGTAGAGTTGAGGATTTTAATTCCCCTACTTTCTGCAAAAGTCATTGTCTTGATGCCCGTAAACATGGATCCTTGATCGACCGTAATTGTTTCTGGGAGGCCGAAACGGTGTATAACGTACTCCTTAATAAATTTAATCACTGTTGCCTGGGTCACCGTCCTGCAGGGTATAGCCTCGGCCCACTTAGTGAAGTAGTTCGTGGCCACTATGATGAAACAGTGCTGGCCCGATGGAGGTGGGAGAATCTTGCCAATCAAATCCATGGCCCATCCTCTAAACGACCATGGCTTGATAATTGGTTGGAGTTCTTTAGCTGGAACTCTTTGAATTGGGCCATGCTTTTGATAAGCTTGACACCCCTTTGTATAGCTAATACAATCTTTCAGCATGTCTGGCCAATAGTAGTTATACCTTCTCAGAAGCCACTTCATCTTGGTACCGCCCTGATGGGCTCCACAAATTCCTTCATGTACCTCGGCCATTACTTGCATTGCTTGCCTTTTTCCTAAGCACCTCAAAATCACATCGTCTCCAATAGGTTTCTTGAACAATTCTTTGTTAAGTACCACGAATCGGACTGCAAACAGCCTGACCTTTCATTCTACCCTCATATTTGGGTGATTTAGGTACTCGATGATGGGAGTTCTCCAATCATTGCCCTCCATTAAGACCGAATTGGCTGCCACATGCCAACCCCTCTTTGCGACTGAAGGTAATGATCGGATTTGGACCGTGATGGCCTGATCCTCTAAGTTTGTTCTAGCCGCAGAGGCCGATCCCCTTTTTGCTAACTTATTAGCCTCCGTATTCGTTGTCCTAGGGATATAGCTCACACTTACATCATCAAAAGAATCCATGAGTTGCGTAGCCACTGAGTGGAACGGGCATAACTCCCAACTCTTTATTTGGAATTCACCAGATATCTGACCGATTTCCAACCCTGAGTCTCCTTTAATATATACAGATGATGCCCCCATCTCGAGGAGTAACTCAAGTCCGATGATCAGAGATTCATATTCGGCCTGATTGTTTGTACATTTGAAATCGAGCCGAAACGACATCTTAGTCTTCTTGTATTTTGGTGACACAATGACCACCCCTGCCCCAGCACCTTCTGTATTCTTCGATCCATCAAAGATTAAAGTCCATGGAACTAGGGATGTACTTAGTACCTTTGGTGTTGGTGACAAATCCCCCAGATTGGTAGGATCTGGGTGATCGGCCAGGAAATTGGCTATGGCCTGTCCTTTAACCGATTGCTGTGAACGGTATTGAATGGCAAATTCCATCATGGCCAATGTCCATTTTCCAATTCGGCCTCTCATGATCGGTCTTGACAACATGTATTTTATCACATCAGTTTGACATATGATGTAGGTAGATACTGAAAGCATATATATTCTTAACTTTTGAGATGAAAAATACAGTGCCAAGCATAATTTCTCAATCGGCGCATAACGCGCATAACGCTGCTCGATTAGAGTTAATATTCTACTTAAATAATAAACGGCATGTTCGTTACCTTGCTCATTGTCTTGAGCTAACATACTTCATAAGGAACAGTCCGAGGCTGATATATACAATTTAAGGTACCTACCCTTCTTGGGTGGCATTAATACTGGAGAAGTTGACAAATATTGTTTAATTCCCTCGAAGGCTTGCTGATGGTTGTCTTCCCACTTGAATTCTTCATCGGTCTTGATCTTCAATAGTGGGGTCCATACTTGGGTCTTCCCTGTACAGTTGGATATAAACCTTCTCAGGAAATTGATCTGCCCGAGTAGCCTTTGAAGCTCTTTCTTATTGGCTAGTGGCTTTGCTGCCTGAATAGCTTGAGCCTTGTTCTTGTCAACCTCTATCCCTCTTTGGTGCACCAAGAATCCTAGGAAGTTCCTAGCCGAGACGTCGAAAGCACATTTGAGGGGGTTCATCTTAAGTTTATGAACCCGCATTCTTTCAAATGCTTTTTCCAAGTCCTTCAAATGATCAGCGTTATCTCCTGACTTTACCACCACATCATCAATATAGACCTCCATAAACCGTCCGATCATGTCATGGAAGATTGAATTCATTGCCCGTTGATAGGTGGCACCAGCATTCTTCAGACCGAAAGGCATGACAACCCATTCAAAGGTTCCAATTGCCCCCGGGCATCAAAAAGCAGTCTTCGGGACGTCCTCTTCGGCGATATAGATCTGGTTGTACCCCGAGTGCCCATCCATAAAGGACAAATTTTATGTTTGGTGACCGAATCAATTAACTGATCGACCATGGGCATGGGATACTCATCTTTTGGGGTAGTGAGGTTTAGGTTCCTGAAATCAATATAGACTCTCAATTTCCCATTTTTCTTCACCACTGGAACTACATTAGACACCCATTCCACATACCTGGCAGTCCGAATGAAACCAACCCCTAAAAGCCTCTCGATTTCTTCTTTCACCTTTTGTGTAACCTCTGGTGACATGCGCCAGGGAAGCTGTTTGAACGGCCTGAATCCCGACTTAATCGGTAACCGATGTTCCACAAAATCCCTGGATAGCCCGGGCATTTCATCGTAATCCCAAGCGAAGCAATCCTTGTATTTGTGTAAGAGGGTAATGATTTCGGCCTGAAACTGCTGCTCGAGCGCCTGACTTACATATATAGGCTTGTACGTTCCTTCCTCGCCCAGGTCGACCTCTAATAAAGGGTCTTATACATCAGCCTTCAAATCATCGAGCTTAGCTGTGGCCGTTTCCAGTTCATCCATTTGAATCTCTTTCTCCCTTGGCGTTTCCTCTTCAAAGATACAATCGGCCAGATTAATCATTTCGTCAACAGGACCGATCTTTAATCTTCTATCGGCCAGGTATGCACACCATCTGGCGATGCTGGCCTTTAGGGCCAGCTGTGTCTCAACCTCAATCGGAGTGGATCCATCGACGTCCTCTTTCTTGATGATCTCTACCGGCCTTGACTCTTTAGTCTGACTGAGGTTATGGTAACATGCCTTCATGTCCGATGGATTTCCTTTAAGGAAGGTAGCTGTATTTGGTCTTCCCATTTTGTCGCGACCCAGTAACTTGACTGGCCCGATATCATCTTCATACAAGACTGCATCGGCCGTTTGCACACGGGCTACAAATGGCTTTGTATCTGCTCCAACTACCTCAACCTCATCGCCCCGCCATAAAATCAGTAGCTGATAGAGTGTGGAGGGAATGCAATAATTTGGGTGTATCCAATCTCGACCCAGTAATGCATTATAGGTCGCCGAGGTTTCTACGATGAAGAAAGCAGTCATGACCGTTTTACTGCCAATGGTCAGCTCAAGGGGTAAGATACCCTTGGTTCTTGAGGGTGCCCCTATGAAGCTTTGAACGTTCATTTCGGTCGGGATCAGCTCTAACTCAGACTTCTGAAGGATTCTCAACATTATCTGAGGCATAATATTGATGGTAGATCCACCATCAACAAGGATTCTGTTTATTGGGACCCCCTCAATATGTCCTTTCACGTATAATGGCTTCAAATGCTGGGACATCTGATAAGTGGGTTTCTCGAAAACAACTTTGACTGGTCCACTAGGCTTCAGCCCTTCTTCAGTCTGAAGTCCCTTCAGCCTCAAAATAGTGATCTTAGGCCGATCCGTCTGCTCGTCGGTGGCATCTACATTCTTGCTTGTGGCCTCCACTACATTGGGTTTAACGGTCTCTCCCCCGTTCCAGAATATGTCTTCTATCATGGCTAAGTCTTTGGTCAGGCCTTCGATTACATCCCCTTCCATGGCCGCAGATTGGTCTGGCTTGGCCATGAAAGACATAGGCAAAGTAAACACCATGTTAGATGATAGACCTACCGGGATAGTCCCGAATTGAATTGGCGAGGTGCTGGAGTCTGACATATCACCATCGGACTCCACACTCATCTTGTCCGATGTGGGCTTACATCCTTCATGTGACTTTTCCCGTCTGAATCTTTCCTTTAGGTGCCCAGTATTACGCATCACTCCATCCTCTCTATCCCAAAACGGTTCCGCCTCAGCTGAGAGTTCTTGGGTATCGGGCTTAGGAGGGCTTCCAGCCTGATTTTTCCAGTACTGACATTCCTATTCGACCTGTCTCATGCGTTGATATCTCCATTTCTGAGACTTGCTATATTGTGGCTGCGCTGGGAATTTGGGATGTTCAGCCCTATGCCACCTCCTGTCTTCCATCCGAGGTGGTAACACCATCCTCGGGCTCATGTTTGAGGTCGATGACTTTGTTAACAGCCTAGGCTTTGGAACTGCTCGGGTACCCCTTGCCCCCAATTGGCCTAATTCACTTGGGCCGATCTGTGGAACAAAGGAAGGTTTTGCCTGCCATTCGGGCTTTGCCTGACTCTATCCAGGAAGTGACAATCTCTCATATATCGATCTTCTCGAGGTTGGCTCCCGATGTTCATTGACTCTGGGCCTCTTGCTCGGGCTAGAGATCTCTTTTTTGATTTCAACCTGGCATCTTGGGCAAAGGCCTTGTTCAATGAACTCCAATTATCGTCGCAGATCCGCTATCAAGTTATCAGTATTGGGCCTAGCCGTTTCTCCCTCGGCCTTGTGGCCCTTTTCTTTACGTTCCTGATAACTTCTTTGGAGCTCATGTATTGTCACCTTCGGCCTATCTATGGTCGAAGTAGCAATTTGTTTTCCTTCTCTCTGTCTTGGCAGCCCTTCTTTGTCAGTCAAGTCTATCTTCGACCTTGGCCTCGTCAGCTTGGTTAAATCGGGCATAACCACATTGGTGCCGGTGATTTGAGGAAACGGATTTGCATCAATCCCCATAGCTTTGTCCGAGAACTTGAAAACTCCTTTCTCCACATTTTCCTGTATAACATTATGAAAAACAACGCAATTATTAGTGGAGTGCTTCTAGGAATTGTGCCACTTACATTATTCTTTATTTTTTAGGTCATCGGCCTTGGGGATCTGATGGCCTTCACTCAGCTTGATCACTTTATCGGCCAATAAGGCATCGAATATTTGATTAGCCATGGTTATGTCAAAAGTATAATTTTTTCCCGCCTCAAATGCCATCTTCTTTGCAGCGGCATTATTGTTGATGGGCTTATTCAAGGCGTTACATATAATCAGCCATTTGCATATTAACTCGGCCATGTCACTCTCCGCTTCAAGGTCACAATCCGCTAAGTTGACCTCGTAATTAGGGTCTTTATAATACGTGCCTTTGGACGAGTTTTTCTTCTCCTGCTCATCCAAAAGTATGCGCTCATAATGAGCGGCCCGCATGGTCTCACGAAAGTCAGTTCCTTCAAAACTCTTGTGAAGTTCAAAGGACATGCCCCCCATGGTCATGTTAGCATACTCCTCCTCAGGCAAAATCGTCTTGCACCGATACTTTGCCTTATGGAAACGGGCTATGTAGGTTTCTATGGTTTCTCCTACTAATTGCATCATCCTGGACAAGTCTGCCAGCGATGTTCGGGCTCAGTCCTATAGAACTGGCCGTGAAATAGCTCTTCCATCCCCTGCCAAATTTGCACCGAATTGGCGGGGAGAATAACGTACCACAAAAACGCCATGCCCGTTATCGAATTCGAAAACAATCTCATTTTTAATAGATCACTACAACCCACGTGACCGCATTGAACGATGAAACGGCCAATATGTTCCACTAAAGATTGTTCACCCCTCCAGAAAATAACGTGAAGTTTGGTACTTTGTACCCCTGGGGAAATATAACTTGGTCAATTTCGGGGGGAAATGGCAGTCTGTACGTCGGCCTCTCCATTTTTCTCATGAAAGGACCATACTCTTCATGTATGACCACAACCAACTCCTTCCTATTAATGGGTTGTGGAGCTACAGGCTGAGCAGCCCTCAGTGGGGGCATCACCGGCGGTGGTAGTTGCTGGTGATTGTTATTGGTCTGATGGGTCCAAAACCCACCATTGTTTCTTTGCCCCCTAGTAGTGTGAATTGGAGGTTGTGTGTGGCCGGCTGAATTTTCAGTATGGCCTGTTGATCTAACAAAACCCGGTGTCGCCGATTGACAAACACTGAATATTGCACATTTATGTGCCAATATAATAGACATTGTGCTCATTTAATCCCCCAAATTCCTAGTTTTACATGCATATTTGAATTAATATAATTTATCGGTGATGTCACTCAAATGCATGTAATTATTTACTTTTATATATTTTATATGTTTAGGTGAAAATGAAGTGGGATGATGCAATAAAGGGAAGGAAAAGAAGAGCAGCGATAACACATGAATATATCTCATGTGCTAACCATTTCCAATGGTCAAATGAGGAAACGAAAAAAAAGACAAAAGTGGAAAAGTTTGGCAAGTTTTGACAGTGATGTTATGTATTTCCTTCTTTCTCTCTCTCTTTGTCTGTCTCACAAATTGAGCAATTTTTTTTCAAAACCTGTCAGAGAAACAAAGAAAAATTGGACGAGGCGCGAAGACAATTTGCCAAACGCATGCTCAAATGTGACGAATGCAGTGATGATTTATCACAAACCTCGTCTATAAAAAGGGAGAATGAAGCTGCAAGAAGCAAAACACAATTCACACAACACAGTTTACAATCACTGTTAGGGAGAGAATAGTTTAGGGGAGGTTATTATGTGAGCACTTTATATTGTCCCTAGAAATAGGAAACTTTAGTGTTTCTTTGCCTTTTCTAGTTCTAGTAGTTGTAAAATTTTACTTTTATGTAATTGATGATTTTATGTTCAAAAATATGTAGCAAAACTTTGTGTACTGTATTTCTTAAAATAAAATATTTGTTTTCTTGTATGACCTTTGTCACTTTGTAGTAGTAAAAATAGTCCTATTTAAATTTAGATTTAATATCTTTAGTCTAGTAGTACTTATAGTTGCCCCCTAAAATAGTTAGAAAATCTAAATTTTAAGTTTTTATAGCAATATTTTCATTCACTAAAAGACAGATTTTGCGATTAAATGTCAGATTTCTTAGCCACGTAGTTGTTATAATCACCTACTAAAGTCCAAAAGTACATCATACCCATATCTCACTCCAAAAGTATATTTGGATTTGGTTTGGCCTTATTTGTGTTCTTGGAGCTCAACCACTGTGACCCCACAAGAATCCAAAGTCAAAGGTTTAGTATTTTATTTTTGGTTCAATATTTCCATTTATGTATATTTTATTAGCCTAGTTGTACTAAACTTTGCTATTTTGCAGATTCCACAAATTCAACCCCAGCTCATGTTAAGTAGGAAAATAATATAATAATATTATATTTCACTCTTACCTTAGTTTTACAACTTTAGTTTTAATTGAGCAGTCACTGTTTACACCTATTTAATTTATCTTTTAATTTTATTTCGAAGACAGTTTCAATTCTAAAATGGTAGGCTAAAACTTTAATTGGGGATATGTAATAAAAACTTAGAAACCACAACTTCTGTGCACTAAACTTAAATGGACAAATTTATCTGGATGAGTTATTTTTCCATTTATGGCCAAAAATATCTATGTATCTATAGTTTATGACCATTTAACATGTTTATATACTATGGCTATAATGGGCTCAAAAGATTATATATATTTGAAATAAAAAGCCTAATTATGTGGATTGTCAAACTATGCCTTTTGTCATAAAAAACACCTAGCATACTCAAACAACTCACATGACAAAGTTAATATTTCAAATATGTGCTTATATATATTTCTATCCAATAATGGATAGGCAATTGTGTAGTGGCAGAGTGGTGGGGACTGGACGCCGAATAACCCACGTCCGCGGCGGGGCACGGTTCGAACCTGGCTACTGCCCAATTGCCTTTTTATTTTTCTTTAAACCAAACGACGTCGTTTCATATCAAACCTGACACACTTGATATGACCCTGACTAGTGAAAGTTTATTTTTAAATAAAGAATGACTCTGCGGTCTTAAGTGCCAAATGCTTTTCAAATGCACAAAAGTTGTGGGATCTAGTGTTGGTTTGCATATTCCCAATTCCTTTAAATCATTTCCCCTAATTAATTAATATTTTCTGTTTTATAATAGTTTTGCTTAAATATCTGTATTATTTCCATCTTTCGCTATTATTAAATCTAAAAAGTTTATCTCATAAAAATTTAGCTTTTATATATTTTTCTTTCTTTTCTTACTAGTATGTTAGTTAATTTATTTTGCACTGTTAAAATCTTTACCATAAACTGTTAAGAAAAAAATAGCTTTAATTACTTTTATTGCAAACATATAAAAATTAGTAGTTTAGTAAAACCCCACAAAAATCCATCATCTTTTATTTTCTTTTTAGTGACAAAATAGTTATCTGCCTAACTATTTAAAATTTTATTCCGTTCCCTGTGGGTTCGACCTGGACTTCCAGAACTTTATTACTTGTACGATCACCTACACTTGGGTGTGATAAGAAAACGCGTCAATAGGATGTCGTCAAGTTTTTGGCGCCGTTGCCGGGGAACGGTTAATAAAAATAAATAAATAAAAAAGTTAGGTTTAAAACTATTTTTCCTATTATATCTATATCTATATCTATATATATACTTATTCTACCTTATAAATAATCTAGTTTTCTTTTTAAGAAAAAATGATAACATAAAAAAAATATATATTAAATTAAAAAAAAAAACTATATATAATTTATTTCCTTGTGAAATATATATAAATATATATTTATATATATGTACTTGTGCATCTTCTAAAAAAAAACCATAAAAATAGAAAAAAAAATATAAAATAAAATAAAAAAAAAGAGTTTTTTTTTACTTAGCTATAATAATAATAATAATATTCTTATTACTTAGTTTTTCTTTTAGTTCTTATGTCCTTAGATACTACTGAGGCTTTATATCAAGTACCACATAATTCTAATATTTCTAGTGAATCATCTAGTATACAGTTTCCTAGAATCATGGCTGAAATTGAAGGTATAGAAGGAATAGCTGATGATGCTCATAGTGAGCATGGGGAAAATATACCACAATTTGTTTTACCAGAACGTGAACAACGTCCTTTACGTGATTTATTTACCCCAGAAAGAAATATCACTCCTTCTTGTATCACTCTACCTAGACACACAGGAAATTTTCACTTTAGACATGGCATGATTCCACTCTTACCTACTTTCCATGGAATGGGGTCAGAACGTGCTTATTTACATATTCGTGAATTTGAAGAAGTTTGTAGTACGTTCTCTGATCAGAGCTGTCCTATTGAAATAATTCGTCTTAAGCTTTTTCCTTTTTCTTTAAAAGATAAAGCTAAAGCTTGGCTTTTATCTCTCCGTCCTGGATCTATAACTTCATGGTATGATATGAATGAAGCCTTTCTAAAAAAATTCTATCCAAAAAATTTAACTTATAGCATGATGCGTCAAATTAAACTTTTTACTCAAAAAGTAAAGGAACCATTCCCTGAAGTTTGGGAACGTTTTAAAGATCTCCTACTAGCTTGTCCACATCATGGATTTGAAAAATGGCGTCTAATTAATTTCTTTTATGAAGGATTAGAACCAAAATCAAAGAAATTAGTTGAAACTATGTGTCAAGGAGAATTTTTGAGTAAAACTGTCGGTGAAGCTGAATCATTGATCGGCGACGAATAGTTGCCGTTTATAGTCCTAAAAATACGCTTTGTTAGTCCATTTCATGTAGTTATTAAGTGATTTTTAATAAGTATTCTAAATTTTGTAGGATTTGGAGCTTTAACTTGAAAATGCACAAAAATCCAATGATTAGTGGCTTTGGAAGTCATTCTGGACTCAAACGGTGATTCCGGTGAAAGCTGAATGCAGTAGCAGTCTCGGAAAATCACATTTTTGACAAATAATACTTTGGATTTGAGAAATTTCTCCAGAGATATAAAATGTAGATCTTTGAGTTACGGACGCGTGGCCGCAAACGGTGAGTCAATCCGAGTTCCGAGCAAAACGTTATCGCAATTCTACGAAAGTCGCGCAGTGCAGCAAAAAGGACCTCGCGCGAGCGGGTCGCGCGAGCGACCTGTGCAAAAATCAAAAACACGTATTTTGTTAAATTAAAGTGCCCAGCGAAGGTGGTTTGTGTATATGACGTCCAGAAATCAAAATATAGCTGTTTTAGTGCGATTTGACTTAGGAAAGCTTCCTAAATCCTTCCAAACTCTATATAAATCCTATTCTAAATCAATTTTGTTGTTAGATATCATTACACAACATTATACACAGCCATATACACATACTTTCAGCCATTGAAGAGAGGAAAGCAAGGAGAAGAAGAAGAAGACCAAGGATTCCCATGGCCTCCTCCATCAACCTCTTGCTATTCATCAATTCTATGGCCAACTAAACCTAGATCTAGGGTTTCAATGAAACCCTAGCCAAGTAATAGGGTTTTATTTATGTTTTTATTTTAGATTTATTATGTATGGATGATGATTACATGTTTAGAGGATTTTTTATAATAAAATCGTACTTCTATTGAATAAATCATTACTTTCAAAGTTTATTCTTGTCTTAGATATATTTTGACTGTGATGTGCTCAATGATTTATACATGCTGTGCTTGTTTAGATTATTTACATGTAATGGTGCTTTATTGAATTGTGCTATCAAGTATCCGAATAGTCCATGCCTAGATTAGACGGATTATACCACAACCCTAGTTTAGTGTGGGATAATTCGTGCTAACCGAAGATGGATTATGTTGGTGCTTGAACCATAGTTATTTTCTTGACGGAGGAATTGGGCTTGTAGCTACAATTCCCCATTATCATCCAACTTAATAATCTAATTGAATGCATAAATATTCCTATTATGAAGCTAGTGGTGGATTTGCAATCCTAGGTTCCTTTAAACATATTTCTAAAAACACTTTTTAATTGTTTCCATAATATAGATTTATTTTCATTGTTATTAGTTTAATTGAAATCAAATCAAAATCCGTTTTCATAATTAACTAAGTTAGGTTTTAAAATTAAGTCGTTGTAGTTAACCAATCCCTGTGGGTTCGACCTTTGCTTTCACACTACAAATCTTTTGAAAAGTAAAGAACACTTTTTATATCTTGATATTGACAACATCAATTTTTGGCGCCGTTGCCGGGGATTGCAAACTACTACCTTTAGTTTTATAATCTTAGTTTAGTTAATTCGTAAATATTATATTAGGTTTTCTTTTTCTTATTTTCCGTTTTTATTTTTAAGTACTAACTTTTCTTTTATTTTATAGGTTATCGAGTCATTAAATTCCAACGTTTCCGAGTGGAGTAGCTAATTACATCAAAGGAGCTTACGCAAATAAAATAAATAAAAATTAAATAAATCGCTTCCTTTAAACTCGCTTTAAACCACTGTAAGTCAGGGCGCTGTGACGCACTATTTGCATTAGTTTAGGGTTAATTGCACTGCATTAGCTAGGAAACCCGGGGCGCTGGGCTTGACGCGGTCATTGCATTACAGGATAATATTCATGCATCACAGTAGTTGAGTGCTTGTTATCTTAGTTGTGTGATTGCTATTTGTTTTTTTTTGTTGAGTCAGTTTTTGTTCTTAGTTTACTTTCTTTTAGTTTATGTTAGGTACACGTTCAAATAAACCGGATTTAAAACCTTTTGACTCTGAACTTGAACGTACATTAAGACTTAACAAGTCTTCAATCTTAACTTCTAGAACAAGGTTTTTAATAGACGACAATTTGACACCGAAACCAACGTCTTTATTTGAGTCCGAAATACGTAGTACGCTTACAAGACTAAAGAAACCACGCTTTAATAACATAGAACCAATTAAAATGGCAGACATTGGAAATAATAACGAAAACAACCAAAATAACAACGGAGCTAATATGAATAATCTTAATATACCGCCACCTCCTCCACTTATAAACTATTTTATTCCTACGACGTACACGCCACAAGCCGGTATCGAATTACCGGAGGCGACGGCATCTCACTTTGAGATAAAGTCGTCTACCATCTCGCTACTCCCATCATTCCATGGCCGTCTAAACGAAGACCCTTACCAACACTTAGGGGATTTTCAGGGTATTTGCTCTACTTTAAAAATACAAAACCTAAATAATGATGAATTAAAATTGCGGCTCTTCCCATTCTCTTTAAGAGACAAAGCGAAGTATTGGCTTCAATCACTTGAGCCAAACACAATAAAAACATGGGAAGCCTTGCACACCGCGTTTTTACAAAAGTTTTTTCCTATTATGCGTACAAATAAGATAAGAAAAGATATAACTAATTTTGTGATGCAAGATGGGGAGACTCTTTATGACACTTGGGAAAAATTTAAAGAATTATTACGATCGTGTCCACATCATCAGGTTCCCAAGTGGCAATTGGTTCAAGTCTTTTACGAGGGACTTATTCCCTCGGTTAGGAATACCGTCGATGCCGTTTGTGCGGGAACTTTCCTACACAAAAGCGCCGACGAGGCCTGGAAGATTTTCGAAACTTTGAGCGAGAATTCGATGCACCAAGCGGTGTCTGTCCGTAATGAGGGATATCATTCACAACCTAAGAGAGAGGTAAAGTTTGAGTCGAGTCAGTCAATTGAAATTAAAGAACTATCTCAAAAACTTGACCGACTTTTAACAATGAACCAAACGACCGCCCCACCCTCTCATGAAATTTGTGCATTATGTTCTGATCCTTCACATTCTATACTCTCATGTCCATTAGCAAGTCAATTTCCGGAATTCGTGGAGCAACACATTAATTCTATTCAACAATACCCACGAAATAATTATAATTCGACTAATAATAATCCGGACGCGCCATGGAGAAATCACTCTAACTTCTCGTGGAAGAATAGTACTAATAATCCTAATGAGGCAACTAATTTTCCAAATGCGTATCGATCCCAGTTTCAACCTAATCAATACCAACAACCGCCTCCTAATTCGAATCCTTCAAGGGGTAATGTTTTTGAGGAAAAGGTGTTGGCGTCCCTTAGTAAAATTGAAACACAAGTACAGGCACAAGCACAAATAGTGCACTCTCACACACAATTCATTGCGAAGCTTGAATCCCAAGTGGGACAACTAGCTACTGTAGTGAGTCGTAGAAACGAGGGGGCGTTGCCTAGTCAAACAATTCAAAACCCTAAGGGACAATACGAGGTTAAGGAGTCGAATGAGCAAGTAAATGCCGTCTCAACTAGGATGACTACACGAGAGGAGGGGATAGAAACTCCTAATAAGAATGAAAGTGTGATAGATATGAACATCAACTCTAATAAAGAGAGGGGTGAGACGAGTCAAAATAAGGAAGATAAGGAATCGGTCCCAACCAACTATGTTCCAAAGTTACCTTTTCCACCAAACGTTGAGGGACCGTCACATTTGCCCAAGAAAGGGTCAAAAATGGAAGATATACTCGAGGTGTTTAAACAAGTTAAAATTAATATTCCTTTCCTCGATGCTATTAAACAAATTCCTGCGTATGCTAAATGTTTAAAAGACCTTTGTACTCAAAAGCGTAAAATACGTAGTCATACTCCTAAAAAGGTCTTTCTCACAGAAAAAGTAAGCTCTATATTCCAACACGCTCCTCCGAAGTATAAGGATCCTGGTACGCCTACGATTTCATGTGTTATAGGTGACACTATCATTCATCGGGCTCTCCTTGACTTAGGAGCTAGTGTTAATCTCATACCTTATCACGTCTATAAACACTTAGGTTTAGGTGAACTGAAACCTACGGCCGCTATAATACAATTAGCGGATCGTTCTATTAAAATACCTAGAGGAATCGTCGAGGACGTCTTGGTTAAGGTTGATAAATGCTATTATCCTGTCGACTTCATGGTCCTTGACACTGAACCCGTGCTAGATGCTAGGAAACACACGCCTGTCATTCTAGGCCGTCCATTCTTAGCAACCGCTAACGCACGTGTTAACTGCCGGACGGGGGTAATGAAAGTGTCGTTTGGGAACATGAACTTAAAATTAAATGTTTTTAATGCTGTTGATCAACCTCTTAAAGATGACGATTACCTATGTGAGGCGGAAGGTGAGGTAAGAGGGTATACTAAGCCTAACAAAGCAATAAATGTGAGTAACGACAAAGATATAATGGATGATGAGTGGATGAACCCTAATACCTCGGACCCTAATGAAGAAATTACTCGAAAGGTAAGGAATCGATGTAATAACGATAAAGGTGAGCCGTCAAATGAATTAACACATAGCGACCTTGTTTCGACGTTTCACTGGAATCTCCCTAATGCCCTAGAGGGTACAAAATCTGATTTACGACCTCCATGAATCTTGAGCTAGAATGGTCTAGCTAAAGACGTAAAAGTTAGCGCTTCTTGGGAGGCTACCCAAGCTTTAATTCGTCTGTTTCCCTTGTTTTTGGTCGTTTTTGGGTCGTTTTGGTCAGTTTTTGAGTTTTCTGGATAGGTTTGGGGGTTGGAGTAAAGTTATTTTTAATTTATTTACATAAAATAAGCAAACCGAGAGAACATACCATTCTCGCGCGCGCGGCCTGCTCGCGCGAGACGTCGCTCGCGCGGCCCGCTGGCGCGAGAATGTGCCTTAGTGAATTTTTCTTACTTCTTTGTTTTTGAGGCCTCAGGATCAGGTCGCGCCTGGTTTCGCGGGCGCGAGGCTCCTCGCTCGCGCGAGAATTTAAAAAAAAAAAAAAAAATTTGAAATTCGCGCGCGCGACGGCCGCTCGCGCGGACCGCTCGCGCGAATCCCCATTTTTCTGTTTTTTTTTTCTTTTGTTTTCTATATCTTTCCCCCACACCTGTTGAGTAATTTTTACTTTTCTGTTTACGTTTTAGGTACTTGTAGATCGAGTCGTTTGTTGCTTTCATTACTCTAGTTATGTTTTAGTTTCTTTTATAATTTAGTATCTTTTTGTTTTCGTACTTTCTTTAAGTCTTCTAGTTTATTTCGTTTCGTTTCGTTTAGCTTAGTTATAAATCTTTTAGCTGCTTTTATTATTTTATTTGTTTGTTTTCTTTTATCAAGAAGTAACAGGTAACATTGAATTTTATTGCCATATTCATTTGTGTTCACCTGTTCTATGCTTACCGAGATCGAGGTATTATCGTTCCTTTCTT
The DNA here is from genome assembly GCA_033977485.1 of Hydrangea macrophylla. NCBI lineage: Eukaryota > Viridiplantae > Streptophyta > Magnoliopsida > Cornales > Hydrangeaceae > Hydrangea > Hydrangea macrophylla. The sequence goes on from CM066987.1 coordinate 15,076,431, forward strand.
ACCTACTCTCCTTTCTTTCATTTTATTGTGTCATTGGGGACAATGAATGGTTTAGGTTTGGGGGTATGCACATGCACATGCACATTAGTTTATGCAAAATTTTAAAATTTTTCAATAAGTGTGTTTAAATAAACGATGTTACCGACGTTTTTGCAATATCAATTTGATACTTTTTGATAGAGAACTTTGAATTGTTCTAGAATGGTAAACAAGAGAAGATGTAATTAAACATTTGCTGAAGTCATGTTGAGAAGTTTTAAGTTATGTATCATTCGAATCGTAGTTTTATATCATAGATTTGCACACAAAACTTATGCACTGCACGTAGTCATTGGAATACATGCTGGTTGTGAACTATAAATATGATTCGGATTTCTAGATAACACATGGTGGAGACTAAACCCGGTGAGCTTTTGAGCCTACCTTTTCTTTTTAGAGGGTTATAAATACATTGTGTTTGTCGAATTTAATTGAAATAGCGCATCTACTTGTTGTTTAGTCTCATTATTCTTGTTTTGGTTAATAGTCAAATTAAAATATTTGCTACCATGCTAAATAATCTTCCATTGTAAACATTGAAGAACCGTATTACCCTAGGAAATGATTTTAGGCCCTCTTTGTTTACTGTCGACCGATAAATGAAAATTTTCCTTAGTTCGCCCTTTGAGCTGTTAAAATGCCATCTCTTTTTCTTTGTTCACCATTATCCTCTTTAAAAGCTCCAACTTGATCAACTTGGAGTATACCACTAGAAGAGTGATCAACTTTTAGTAGTATTAAGGCGATGTGTTGGTTGAGAAGAAGAAAATAAGATGCTATTGGGGTAGTTGCTTGGTATTCGATGAATAATCATTTGAGAAGCAAGAAAAGAAAAAGGAAAAGAAACATAATACAGAAGAGGAAGGTTGAAAAGATGAATGAAAAGGAATGAAGAGAAAGAAAAAGATGAAAGTTTGTAGAAGAAGAATGAAAGAAATCGAACATGCCTTACAATGCCATTCTAAAACTACCTAATAAATCCTTTCTATCCTTTTTCACTGCCAGAGCCACATTACAACCTTTGAAAAGTCCTATTTGATCCTAGGAAACATGGTTTGGATATATTAACGATGGGAGGGGGATTAAAACATGATAATGATTATTTTTTCTTGATTGTTGGCATCCTATCCATGAGACTACTGTTCTTTCGTGTTATACATCTTTTTCGTGTCGTATGTGAGCGTTATTCGTTTTGAAAACATATTTCCTTTACTCACATATATTAGAAAAATTACACCTGTTTCTGAGTGTTTCATTTGAGAGTGTAATTGACATTGTGAGATTTGTAGTCAAGACATAGTTAGATGGTCATCCGAGTTATATTCCAAGTTCATGACATACGCGTGTTCATTTGACTATCATATCACACACGTGCAATTTTATGAGAAACTCTATTGATTTATACGATGCATGCGCTTGGGATTGCTTTTCATGATGTAGATAGACGTTTGATTCCGTTTCTTCTTGTTCGTTATTCTATTTCAAATCATCGTTCTATGATAAGGAGTATGGATTGTTTTGTTTTTCATTTGAATAAAACTTTTTAAATTTATAAGTTAATAAAGATGGTTGTGGGTGACTTGTTGATGAGAACCCTCACGAGACTTCACTCGTCCTACTAGGGACACCTAGGGGTTTAAAAGGCTTGTTGCATATGCTAAATGCAATCGTGATCCATGCGAAAATGGAGTAGTATTTGTAGCATAGTAGTATTTATTTTTATATTTTTCTTTGCTCGAGTACTAGCAAAGAGTAGGTTTGGGGGTGTGATCGGCAACGAATAGTTGTCGTTTATAGTCCTAAAAATACGCTTTGTTAGTCCATTTCATGTAGTTATTAAGTGATTTTTAATAAGTATTCTAAATTTTGTAGGATTTGGAGCTTTAACTTGAAAATGCACAAAAATCCAATGATTAGTGGCTTTGGAAGTCATTCTGGACTCAAACGGTGATTCCGGTGAAAGCTGAATGCAGTAGCAGTCTCGGAAAATCACATTTTTGACAAATAATACTTTGGATTTGAGAAATTTCTCCAGAGATATAAAATGTAGATCTTTGAGTTACGGACGCGTGGCCGTAAACGGTGAGTCAATCCGAGTTCCGAGCAAAAAGTTATCGCAATTCTACGAAAGTCGCGCAGTGCAGCAAAAAGGACCTCGCGCGAGCGGGTCGCGCGAGCGACCTGTGCAAAAATCAAAAACACGTATTTTGTTAAATTAAAGTGCCCAACGAAGGTGGTTTGTGTATATGACGTCCAGAAATCAAAATATAGCTGTTTTAGTGCGATTTGACTTAGGAAAGCTTCCTAAATCCTTCCAAACTCTATATAAATCCTATTCTAAATCAATTTTGTTGTTAGATATCATTACACAACATTATACACAGCCATATACACATATACTTTCAGCCATTGAAGAGAGGAAAGCAAGGAGAAGAAGAAGAAGACCAAGGATTCCCATGGCCTCCTCCATCAACCTCTTGCTATTCATCAATTCTATGGCCAACTAAACCTAGATCTAGGGTTTCAATGAAACCCTAGCCAAGTAATAGGGTTTTATTTATATTTTTATTTTAGATTTATTATGTATGGATGATGATTACATGTTTAGAGGATTTTTTATAATAAAATCGTACTTCTATTGAATAAATCATTACTTTCAAAGTTTATTCTTGTCTTAGATCTATTTTGACTGTGATGTGCTCAATGATCTATACTTGCTGTGCTTGTTTAGATTATTTACATGTAATGGTGCTTTATTGAATTGTGCTATCAAGTATCCGAATAGTCCATGCCTAGATTAGACGGATTATACCACAACCCTAGTTTAGTGTGTGATAATTCGTGCTAACCGAAGATGGATTATGTTGGTGCTTGAACCATAGTTATTTTCTTGACGGGGGAATTGGGCTTGTAGCTACAATTCCCCATTATCATCCAACTTAATAATCTAATTGAATGCATAAATATTCCTATTATGAAGCTAGTGGTGGATTTGCAATCCTAGGTTCCTTTAAACATATTTCTAAAAACACTTTTTAATTGTTTCCATAATATAGATTTATTTTCATTGTTATTAGTTTAATTGAAATCAAATCAAAATCCGTTTTCATAATTAACTAAGTTAGGTTTTAAAATTAAGTCGTTGTAGTTAACCAATCCCTGTGGGTTCGACCTTTGCTTTCACACTACAAATCTTTTGAAAAGTAAAGAACACTTTTTATATCTTGATATTGACAACATCAATCATATTTTGATTGGCTTAGCGAAAATGCTTCCCAGTGGGAAAAAGAAGAAATTGGTAGGACGGAAAAAGCTAAAAGTTTATACCAATTACAGTCAGAAGATGAATTAACACTGAAATATGAAGAATTAGCTCGTAAAGTAGAAGCTATTACAGTAGAAAAAAATAATTTACCTAAGAAGAAAAGAGAACTTTGTGACAGTTGTCATACTTTAGGACACTCTGCGAATGAATGTCCTAATAGTTCAAATTGTCAGGAAACAGCTCCAGCAGAGATAAACGCTGTGAATAATTATAGGGGTCCCCAAAACGCCTATGGTAATTCATACCAATCTAACTGGAGAAATCCTCCAAATCATATGTATACAAAAGAGGGTATTCTACAATTTCAAACTCAGCATCAACCTCCTCAAAATAATCAATATTTACCTCCTCCGCCTCAATTTCAACAAACACAAAATACATATCCTAATACACAGCAAAATTCTAATGTTTATGTGCCTCCGCACAAGAAAGTGCAAGAAGAGCCTTTACAGTCTATGATGCAACAATTAATACAAATCATGGGAAAACTACGAACATCTGTGGATAGGATTAATAATCAACACGATTCTAAAGGAAAAGGCATTTTTCCTGCCCAACCACAACCGAATCCAAGGGGACAACCACAAGGTGATCCCTCAACTTCTGGTAATAATCAACATGAACAAGTAAAAGCTATAACTGTACTAAGAAGTGGTAAGGCTGTTGGACAAGAAATTTCACCTTCTTTAGAAGAAATTGAGCATACAAATAAGGAAGATAATATGATAGAAATCGAGGAAGAAATAAATGAAGATAAAATTACTGATGAATTTGAAATTGAAACCCTTGAAAAGCAACAAATTACTCAAGAAAATGAAACATCTGATTTACCAGTGGAAAAAGAAACAGAGGAAACTCCTGAATATTCTCCTCCAATTCCTTATCCACAACGTTTAAGAAAACACCAAGATACTAAGAATCAGGAATATTTAGAATTATTTAAACAAGTACACATTAATATTCCTCTCTTAGATGCAATTAATCAAGTACCTGCTTATGCAAAATTCTTAAAAGATTTATGTACTGTCAAACGTAAGCAAAATGTACGAAAGGATGCGTATTCTGCTGACTTTGTTGAAGAAATTAATTCTATCGTGCAGCATAATTTACCAACAAAATTCAAAGACCCAGGTACACCAACAATATCGTGTATTATTGGAAATCATAAAATTAACCACGCACTCCTTGACTTAGGAGCTAGTGTAAACTTGCTTCCTTATTCTGTTTATCAAGAACTTGGATTAGGTGAGCTAAAGCCTACTCGCATGGTATTACAACTTGCTGATAGATCTACAAAATATCCGCGAGGAATTTTGGAAGATGTTCTTGTCAAAGTTGAAAAATTTATTTTCCCAGTAGATTTTGTCATCCTTGATACAGAACCAGTATTAGATACTAATGTACAAATACCAGTCATTTTTGGAAGGCCCTTCTTGGCCACCATTGATGCCACTATTCGAATCCGCAGTGGTATGATGACTGTAGTATTTGGAAATATGACTTTAAATATTAAAGTTTTTTCTAATCCACAACATCAAGAAGAAGATGAGAATATTGAAGAAGTTCATGCTATTGAATCTCTATCACGAGAATATTTTAACTTGACTTGTTATAATGATCCAGTAGAATCTGTTATTAATAACTCTATTCAGAAGCTAGACAGTAATAATCTACAAAAACATCTTATGAGCCAAGTATGTTTTAATGAAGATTCAACCGAAGAAATAATTCAAGAAGCAATGTGGACCACATATTTTGAACCTTTACCACCAAAGACTACATTAACACTTCCATCTAATTTACAAACTCCACAGTTGGAATTAAAAGAACTCCCTAAAGAGCTTAAATATGCTTTCCTTGGTAGTAATAATACTTATCCCGTAATAATATCATCTTTTCTAGAGTCCAGTCAAGAAAATAAACTCATTATTATGCTGCAGAAACATAGAAGTGCCATTGGTTGGAGTATAGCAGATTTAAAAGGAATAAGCCCTTCAATATGCACTCACAATATATATCTTGAAGATAATGCTAAAACCTCTAGAGAAATGCAAAGAAGACTTAATCCTATTATGCAGGAAGTAGTTAAGAAGGAGGTTCTCAAGCTACTCGACATGGGCATTATATATTCAATATCCGACAGCAAATGGGTAAGTCCAACACAAGTTGTACCAAAGAAAGCAGGAATTACAGTTGTTCCAAATTCAAAAGGAGAATTAATTCCCACTCGTGTCACTACTGGATGGCGTGTATGCATAGACTACAGAAAACTCAATGCTGTAACTCGTAAGGATCACTTTCCTTTACCTTTTATGGATCAAATGTTAGAAAGAATAGCGGGTCATAAGTATTACTATTTTCTAGATGGTTATAGTGGTTACAATCAAATAGAGATTGCACCAGAAGATCAGGAAAAAACTACTTTCACATGTCCATTTGGAACTTTCGCCTATCGCCGAATGCCCTTTGGTCTTTGCAACGCACCTGCGACTTTTCAAAGGTGTATGCTGAGTATTTTCAGTGATATGGTAGAAAAGAATTTAGAAGTCTTTATGGATGATTTTTCAATTTTTGGCAAAACCTATGATGATTGCCTTAGCAATCTTCAAAAAGTTCTCCAAAGATGTGAAGAAAAAAATTTAGTTTTAAATTGGGAAAAATGTCATTTTATGGTTACTAAAGGTATTGTCTTAGGACACATTATTTCTGAAAATGGGATACAAGTAGACAAAGCTAAAATAGATCTTATCGCTAATTTACCTATTCCCAAGACTGTAAAAGACATCCGTTCATTCTTAGGGCATGCGGGTGTTTATCGCCGATTCATAAAAAATTTCAGTACTATTTCCAGACCTTTATGTCAATTATTGGCCAAAGACACACCTTTTGAATGGACTAAAGAACGTCAAAACTCCTTTGAGAAATTAAAAGAGCATCTCACTACTGCACCTATTATGCAATCTCCTGATTGGAGTTTACCATTTGAATTAATGTGTGACGCTAGCGACTTTGCCATTGGAGCTGTCCTAGGGCAGAGAAAGGATAAAAAGGCATCAGTTATATACTACGCTAGTAGAACTCTGGATAGTGCTCAAATGAACTACTCAACTACTGAAAAAGAATTACTAGCTGTGGTATTCGCTCTTAATAAATTTAGGCAATACTTGATTGGTTCCCCTATTGTTTGTTTTACTGACCACTCAGCTCTTAAATATCTTCTTTCAAAGAAAGACAGTAAGCCTAGGCTTATTAGGTGGATACTCCTACTACAGGAATTTAATTTAATAATTAAAGACAAAAAAGGAGTAGAAATGTGGTAGCTGATCACTTATCCCGCCTCACTTTTGAAGACAATACTAGTGAACCCTTACCTATTCAAGACTCTTTTCCTGATGAACAGTTATTTTCTGTAACTTCTCTACCATGGTATGCTGATCTTGTTAATTATTTAGTAACTGGAAAAATACCAAGCAATTGGTCATCATCAGATAAAAAGAGATTTCTAGCTATTGCTAGGCACTTCTACTTTGATGACCCATATCTGTTTAAATATTGTGCCGATCAGGTAATTAGGAAATGCGTCCCAAATGAAGAAATCGAAAATGTACTTTTCATGTGTCATTCGTCCTTTTGTGGAGGACATTTTTCATCTCGAGTGACTGCCATGAAAATTTTACAAAGTGGTTTATATTGGCCCACTTTATTTAAAGATTCATATTTATATTGTAAGGCTTGTAACCGCTGCCAAATGTTGGGCAGTATTACAAAAAGAAATCAAATGCCAATGACCCCTATAATTACAATTGAAATATTTGATTGTTGGGGCATTGACTTTATGGGACCTTTTCCTCCATCTTGTCAATATGAATATATTTTATTAGCAGTCGAATATGTTTCAAAATGGGTAGAAGCTATTCCTACAAGAAAGAATGATCACCGTACAGTTATTGCATTTTTAAAAGATAATATACTTTCTCGATTTGGAACTCCAAAAGCAATAATAAGTGATCAAGGAACTCATTTCTGTAACAAGCCATTTGAAAAATTAATGAAAAGATATGGAGTGACCCATAAAGTGTCAACTGCATACCATCCACAAACAAATGGACAAGCTGAATTAGCCAATAGGCAAATTAAGCATATTCTCGAAAAAACTGTTGATTCTAATCATAAAGATTGGTCTTCAAAATTAACAGATGCTTTATGGGCATATAGAACTGCTTATAAGACCCATTTGGGGATGTCTCCATACAGACTTGTCTATGGAAAAGCTTGTCACCTACCAGTAGAATTAGAACATAAGGCATATTGGGCTACTAGAACTTTAAATTGTAATATTGGAGAGGGAGGAATTTTAAGAAAATTACAATTAAGTGAGCTTGAAGAAATTCGTAAAGACGCATATGATAATGCCCGAATTCATCAAGCAAGAACTAAAATGTATCATAATAAGAATCTTTTGCGCAAAAGATTTACCCCCGCGCAAAAAGTTCTATTATATGACTCAAGACTACATCTTTTTAGAGGAAAAATGAAATCTCGATGGACTGGTCCATATATTGTAAAAAATGTTTATCCTTATGGAACTGTCGAGATTGAGAACCCTAAAGATGGAAATACATTTAAAGTTAATGGACATAGATTAAAACCATTTTTAGAAGGATTTGAACCTGAGTTGGAGTCCATTCCTTTGGAGGACCCCAACTATAATACTCTTTAATATCTTAAATCATAATTAGTATAGGACATAGTATATCAGAGTATTTATGTTCTAATAGTCCTATACTCCTAGTTTGGTCATTTTTTTTTATATATAAAAGTTAATTGTGTCATTATTATTATCTTTTCTTTGTGTATTTTTTTTATTACAGGTGTTATCCTTAGCTTCTTTTTCTCATCTCACTCATTGAGGACAATGTCAGACTCAGTTGGGGGGGACGGTTTCACGATTAACACCTGTTTGTTTGCTTTATCTTTATTTCATAAAAAAAAAAAAAAAATTTATTTTGTTTCTCTAGAGAGAGATACACTGAAAAAGAGAAAATGGCTTTATATAGGGCTTTGAACCCTAATAACTTTCCCCATCTCTCTTTTTCTCTCTTTTTCTTTTCTTCTTCCTCTCTTTTCTCTCTCTCTCGCCGCGATCTCTCTCTCATTCTCTGCAACTCTCTCACTCTCACTCCGATCTCTCATTCTCTCTCATTTTCTTTCCATTTTTTTTTTATTTTCTTCGATCAAAAATCAAGATCCACTCTACTGATCACTAAAGGTAAGATCTATAGTCCAGAGAAAAGCTTGGTTTTGATTTATTATCTATTTTTCCGATTCAGCTTATATTTTTATTTTTATTTTAGATTTTTATTTTCTCTCTTTTTCATTATCTAACAAAAATGATATCCATAAGTTGTAGGTACTCACACACCAAAGAAGCTTGGAAATATCACTCGATCTACGGCCCTACCAGGTTTTCAGATTTTTAAGTGACAGGTGATATTTTTTCATTTCTTTGTAAAAAAAAAAAAAATGGACGACGCGATAGCTATTGGTCTTATGTATTTTGAACTTTACCTTGTCATTTTCTTAATTGCTGTTATGATAATGCTGCATTGTCCTTGTTAATAAAAAAAAAAAAATGCATGACTCAGAAGCCAAAATTTTTATAATGTTTGAAGTTTATGTCATAATTCTTCTTATTACTATTATTGTAATGATGCATTGTCTTAAACTTTGTTAAAAAAAAAAAGAGGGAAAAATGTAGTTTTTCTTTTTGTGTGTTCTAGTTTTTTGTTATAAAAAAAAAAATGTAGTTTTCTAGTTTTTGTTTAAGAAAAAGAAAAAGAAAAACAAATATTTTCTTTTTAGTTTCTGAATGTATATATTTTTCTTAAATATTTTTAATTTTTAAATAAAATTCCCACCCACCCCCTCTAAGCTCTCTTTAATTAGATCTTAGTTGATAGTTGAAAGGAGTGGAGGGTTGAGTCTAGCCTCTCTTGTTGGCTGAGAGTATAAAAAATGGATCCAATAGTCGATGACCAGACGTTAATGGGTCGCTCACTTGTTTCTGAGCAGAAGAAACCCTTTGCTGGCACTAGCCTTTATGCCATCAAAAGGAAAGCTAAAAGGTTAGGATGGTGTTTGAATTGTTATAGAGAAGAATGTCCTGGTTTAATTGCTCATAATGACACATCTTTTAAAGTTTACTACTGCTACAAAAGACAATTCAAATCAAAACAAAAGAAAATTTTGGTTGAGAAAGAGGACTGGATCCTTTGATACCCAAATAAATTTTGTTTTCCCATCCCTCATTTCTTTTTATTTTTATTTTTAGTTTTTGTACATACAATAATTTTCAGTCAGGTCAGACTTTAAAATGATCCTACGTGTACATCTGGTTTTCATTAGCTGGTTCGATATGAGTAATTTGCATGATCCAAGCATCACCAGATATGTCTAGTGCGGTGAATGTCCCTAGAGGTAGCGAAAAACTAAGTAAAGCCAGAGTTATCTCCTAGCCTCTTACTGATGTTTTAGCTTGCTAGTGGGTCTAGACTCATCTCTTTTACTAGAGGTGGATGGGTAATCATGACAACTTGGACGCTCCGGATTGCGTAGCCTCTTTTGTATAGGTGCAGAGGATACTAGTCGCACCATATATGTATCCAACTTAGTGAATATGCTTAGGATTTTTCAGAAGTTTTTCTTTTACTTTATATAAGATAAATTTGACACGTTAATGTTATTTTGGGTATATTAATAGCATACAACACATTGTCACATGTTTTACTATTTTCAAAAGCTAGAAACTCTTTAGACATTAAACATTTTGAAACAGTGTGAAAATATTTACTGAATCTAAATGGATGAGTAAGCATAAACTATGCAGTTTAAAGACAAGTAGTGGAAACTAATTAACCCATGTGAGCTTTTGTGCCAATCTTTCTTTATGAGGGTTACTATTTCTTTTCAGTCTCATTTTATTCTCTTTATCATATCACTCGTTGAAAGTCTCATTATTTTTCTTTGACTGATCATTAGAAGAGAACGTTCAGGATTTACCATTAGAACGTCTAAATTGCTTAAATGACAAAGTCAATCTATTTTTAAAATGATTTAGGCCATCTTTTCTTTCAAATGCACCCCCCTTCACCTAATATTACCTTATTCTCAGTTCTATCCAAATCATACCTTGCTCCACCTAGGAGTACAAACCTCACTTCTATATCCAGGTATGTGATTGGACTGTAATGATGTTGCACGAAGTGGTAAAGAAAGAAAGGAGTTGATTTAAAAAAAAAATAAAAATAAAAAAAATGGGAAACTAAAAAAAAAAAAAAAAAAAAAAAATCAACTGTACATATGATAAAAAGGAGAAGAAAAGAAGAGGTTGGAATGAATTGCGCAAACACTCCAATCACATGCTTAGAACAAATACACCCCAAATCTCCTACTCATCTTAATTTCTAACCTACCAGTCAAAGTCCTAATGATTTAAAAGAAATTGATTTTTAAATTTAAGTGATAAGGATGTTCTCCACGGTAGATCGCTCTTCTAATGCTAAGTATTCTTTCATGAGACTTATTGTACTCCAAATGCCTATATATTGAGTCATAAAAAAAAAAAAAAAAATGGAAGCAATTTCTCTATCTTTGCTTCCCTACCAAGTGAGATGTTCTCTACACCGGTTTCTGAGAGTTTCTCCTTAAAAGAGTGAAATCCTAGTGAGATTTGAGTTAAAACTACAAGTTTTATGACTGCTATTGACTATGTAAACTTTGAAATTAAGATCAGTTGCTTGATTTTTCAAGTACACACTGTGAGTTTAAAGAGTATAAAAAATGCTACCATTGACAAAACTGTGAGTATATGTGTTGCATTATTATTACATACTTGAAAATTTCATTTTATTGCCAAATTTAATCTTATCTGTTGTAAAAGGAGAAAATCTACCTTTATTTTTATTTCATTTTATTTTTACATTTAAAAAAAAAAAAAAAAAAAAATTTATGAATTTTGTGGGTAAATTCACTGCAAACCCTCACGAGACAACACTCGTCCACTAGGGGTAACCTAGGGGTTTAACGGCTTGTTGCATACGCTAAATGCAATCGCGATTCCTGCGACAGTGAGTTAGGTAATTTTATTTTCCTTAGTTTACTCATACTTTTTAATAAAACTTCTAGAACAATTTCTCTTTTCACTTCATTGCTAGGGACTAGCAATAAGCTAGTTGAGGGGTGTGACAAACACTGAATATTGCACATTTATGTGCCAATATAATAGACATTGTGCTCATTTAATCCCCCAAATTCCTAGTTTTACATGCATATTTGAATTAATATAATTTATCGGCGATGTCACTCAAATGCATGTAATTATTTACTTTTACATATTTTATATGTTTAGGTGAAAATGAAGTGGGATGATGCAATAAAGGGAAGGAAAAGAAGAGCAGCGATAACACATGAATATATCTCATGTGCTAACCATTTCCAATGGTCAAATGAGGAAACGAAAAAAAAGACAAAAGTGGAAAAGTTTGGCAAGTTTTGACAGTGATGTTATGTATTTCCTTCTTTCTCTCTCTCTCTGTCTGTCTCACAAATTGAGCAATTTTTTTTCAAAACCTGTCAGAGAAACAAAGAAAAATTGGACGAGGCGCGAAGACAATTTGCCAAACGCATGCTCAAATGTGACGAATGCAGTGATGATTTATCACAAACCTCGTCTATAAAAAGGGAGAATGAAGCTGCAAGAAGCAACACACAATTCACACAACACAGTTTACAATCACTGTTAGGGAGAGAATAGTTTAGGGGAGGTTATTATGTGAGCACTTTATATTGTCCCTAGAAATAGGAAACTTTAGTGTTTCTTTGCCTTTTCTAGTTCTAGTAGTTGTAAAATTTTACTTTTATGTAATTGATGATTTTATGTTCAAAAATATGTAGCAAAACTTTGTGTACTGTATTTCTTAAAATAAAATATTTGTTTTCTTGCATGACCTTTGTCACTTTGTAGTAGTAAAAATAGTCCTATTTAAATTTAGATTTAATATCTTTAGTCTAGTAGTACTTATAGTTGCCCCCTAAAATAGTTAGAAATTCCAAATTTTCAGTTTTTATAGCAATATTTTTATTCACTAAAAGACAGATTTTGCGATTAAATGCCAGATTTCTTAGCCACGTAGTTGTTATAATCACCTACTAAAGTCCAAAAGTACATCATACCCATATCTCACTCCAAAAGTATATTTGGATTTGGTTTGGCCTTATTTGTGTTCTTGGAGCTCAACCACTGTGACCCCACAAGAATCCAAAGTCAAAGGTTTAGTATTTTATTTTTGGTTCAATATTTCCATTTATGTATATTTTATTAGCCTAGTTGTACTAAACTTTGCTATTTTGCAGATTCCACAAATTCAACCCCAGCTCATGTTAAGTAGGAAAATAATATAATAATATTATATTTCACTCTTACCTTAGTTTTACAACTTTAGTTTTAATTGAGCAGTCACTGTTTACACCTATTTAATTTATCTTTTAATTTTATTTCGAAGACAGTTTCAATTCTAAAATGGTAGGCTAAAACTTTAATTGGGGATATGTAATAAAAACTTAGAAACCACAACTTCTGTGCACTAAACTTAAATGGACAAATTTATCTGGATGAGTTATTTTTCCATTTATGGCCAAAAATATCTATGTATCTATAGTTTATGACCATTTAACATGTTTATATACTATGGCTATAATGGGCTCAAAAGATTATATATATTTGAAATAAAAAGCCTAATTATGTGGATTGTCAAACTATGCCTTTTGTCATAAAAAACACCTAGCATACTCAAACAACTCACATGACAAAGTTAATATTTCAAATATGTGCTTATATATATTTCTATCCAATAATGGATAGGCAATTGTGTAGTGGCAGAGTGGTGGGGACTGGACGCCGAATAACCCACGTCCGCGGCGGGGCACGGTTCGAACCTGGCTACTGCCCAATTGCCTTTTTATTTTTCTTTAAACCAAACGACGTCGTTTCATATCAAACCTGACACACTTGATATGACCCTGACTAGTGAAAGTTTATTTTTAAATAAAGAATGACTCTGCGGTCTTAAGTGCCAAATGCTTTTCAAATGCACAAAAGTTGTGGGATCTAGTGTTGGTTTGCATATTCCCAATTCCTTTAAATCATTTCCCCTAATTAATTAATATTTTCTGTTTTATAATAGTTTTGCTTAAATATCTGTATTATTTCCATCTTTCGCTATTATTAAATCTAAAAAGTTTATCTCATAAAAATTTAGCTTTTATATATTTTTCTTTCTTTTCTTACTAGTATGTTAGTTAATTTATTTTGCACTGTTAAAATCTTTACCATAAACTGTTAAGAAAAAAATAGCTTTAATTACTTTTATTGCAAACATATAAAAATTAGTAGTTTAGTAAAACCCCACAAAAATCCATCATCTTTTATTTTCTTTTTAGTGACAAAATAGTTATCTGCCTAACTATTTAAAATTTTATTCCGTTCCCTGTGGGTTCGACCTGGACTTCCAGAACTTTATTACTTGTACGATCACCTACACTTGGGTGTGATAAGAAAACGCGTCAATAGGATGTCGTCACCGATCCATTGAGATCGGTGACTACCGAGTCAATAGCCAGCCCGTTCTGTGATTCAGATTGCTTGCCTGAACCATTACCCTCCCTAAGGTTCGGACAAATGTAGGGAGGATCTTTCGGCTTATCGGACTCAAGCGATGTACCAGAGCCCGATCCGGTGACCTGTTCTTTGCTACCCTCGGCCTTATAGGTATCTATAAGTTTGCCGATCATATCTGTCAGGCGATCCAATTTTACATTGGTGGTCCTAGTCTCTAAGACCAGGTTAGCTTGACTCTTAGTACATCGGCCGTTTGGCAGATGACCGCCTTGAGATTACCCATTGAACCTATCAGTGCATTGTATTCCTGCCACATGGGCTCAACGTTCGCTCTCATGGCCTCCGAAATTGCCTCAAGAGTGACACTGCCGTCTTGTGGGGAATGGCCAGTGCTCTCCTCCATAGGTGGGTCAATGGGAGAATCGTCTTGGCCGTTTTTAATTGTCTGTTTGTCCTTCTTTGGAGGCATAGCTTGACACTGTGGGTCCCACCGGGCGTGCCAAAATGTTTGCCTGTAATTTGTGCGAGCGTGCCAGAGCCAAACGGGCTCAGTGTATGTGTGCAAACTAATTTCCTAAGTGCTTGTGTGAGTGATACACAAGGCTTTACGAATCTGACTTCTAAACAGAGTGATTGTGTGCAGTGAGTAGGAAAGTACCCTCACCATAAATTCCTTAGCAGTACGGAAGCGCACAAGCTAAACAGTGCAGAGTTTACCAAGTAAACAAATCACAAACGATTTAATAAAACGTAGATTTTATTAAGTGTTTGAAAAATTAAACAAATCCAAAGAACAAACCAGAACAGACTCTGATTGTCCAAAAGAACAAAAGAAATAACAAAAGGAGCAAACTTATTTGCTATGAATGCTGAAAAACATAAAGGTTTGAATGCTTTGAATGCAGTGAGTATGCTGTTTTCGAGATGACGCGGAGTCCTTTACACGGTTTGCCTGCTTCCATATTTATAGCGGCCTCTAGGAATTATGATAAGGAAAGGACTCCTTAGCTTGCGCCTTGACTGGCTGATTGGCAGAAACCTTCCTAATCTCCAACTCTTTAATTTGCCTTTATCTTGATTGAAGCACTCCCTTTATTCTAGGGATCAGCCTTCCAATCCAGTTGGACGTGATTAAATACCTTCCAAACTGAACTCTTGTTTCCTAAAAATCTGGGATGACATCGCCCTGACAGCTGTGAATAGCACCGCCTTCCCTTTTTAGGCCATTGGCCTTGTCTCTTCTTCTTTTGGCTGATCGGGCTTCAACTATTTTCAATATTGTCTTTCATGCCCGACTATCTTTTTACGAATGCCTATGGCCGATCGGACTCATACAACCATCCTTAATTATATGGTGTCCGATTGGCCTCTGCGCTGCTTTGATCTACCATCGGGTTCACACTGTGTTAGGTTATGTTACTATTATGCCTGATGGTCCTTATTCATACCCACCCTTCCAATCGGGCTCCCATCACTGATATAGCTCGATCAGACTGTTCATCATTCATCTGGACTTCACCACCTTTTAACCAACAGCTATAGGTCTTTAAGACCATGTAACATCGTCCTCTTGAGCCCGATAAACTATTGCAACCCTTGGGCCGGCCACCCCTCCATCCAATTTCATGTTACTCGGGCTCAAAAACCTTTGACGGTTTTTGGGTGCAAACAAAATGTAAGAGTGGGGTTGAACTCGATCCTCTTTTAAACATTTCTAAATAGGCCCTTAAGTATTCATTACGACTTGCGATCCAGTCATCCATATAGAGTTTGATTAAGGTTACAACTACGGGTACATATTTGAGCTGGAAATCACAAGCTTTGACTTGATTTCATATATATTGGACTCAGCAGAAATATAAAGCAACAACGACAGCTTGAGAATGAACTCGTATCTGATATGTATACAGTGTATAACTGTGTATGATAAGTTTGGATAAGGCTAGAGGTCGAGTTCAAGTGGATAGGAAACACTCGGCTAAAGCTCAAGCCGTGTTAGTCTATCTACTCTAGAAAAACTCTGCCATCTATAGTACCAGATGTTGGAAAATTGGACTTCAAATAACAAGTTTTATGTAAACTTTGGCTCCAATTTAAGGTGGGTCCCACACGTCTTTAGGGGCGGGACCACATTGGAATGCGTTCTCCTCCGTGAGGAGATGAACGCCGTATATTTACATGTTGAAATCCAATAAGGGATGAATGAGAAATTGTCATCCAAAGTGGCCCATGTGAAACATTGGTGAAGGAGAAAAAATGTGGGAAACCTTGGTTGTCCCACATAGGAAAAACATCAAAGAGCTTAAGGGTATATTTAAGAGGGAAGCCAACTAAGGGGCATGCCCCTTTGGGGTACCCACTTTTGTTAAGAGGGGAGGATCTAGGCCTTTGTGGGATTTATCCCACACGCGCGCCGCCGTCGACCGACCGGCTGGGCGCGGGCCGTGGGTCCGTGGTCCTGGGCTGCGCTTGTTTGAAGATTAACTAATCTTTTTGGAGAAAATTCATTTGAATTTCCTTCCAGTTTTTTTTCTTTTCTCAAACAGTCATGTCTTTCCAGAAAATAATAAGGCTCTGTTTGGTTGTGTTTTTTCGTACAGTCACAACTTCAACAGTTGCAATGCTCTGTTTGGATGTGTATTTTTGTACAGTCACCACTCCAACAGTTGCAATGCTCTGTTTGGATGTGTTGATTCGAACAGTCACTAGACTGTTTATATATTCTCCTCTGGCTTCATTTCATCAGCACGAAATTAAATCTCTCTCTCTCACTGCATATCATTTCATTGTGTTCGAGTATTATACATTTTTGTGTTCGCTGTATTCTGGAGATTGAAGTGCAACTTCTGCAGAATTGAAAAATCCGTTCTATCTTGGGAGACGATTGTTCATCAACCTTGTGCACCGAGAGGGAGCAAATTCGTCTTAAGGAAGCAGTTCACTGGGCTCGGATTCTTTCTCAATATTTGTACATACTGTGAGTTTAATTTAATTACAGTTTTGTTTATACAGATTGTCTAGTAGGAATAACAATCTTAAGACGAATTTTTTTTTTTTTTTTTGGTAATCTGAACAAAACTGAAATAGTAATTCTGTTTCTGTTTTTTTTTTTTTTAAAAATGTTATATAATCTGTTTTGTTTAAACTGTTTTATTACTTGTGTATTAAGACTGTAATCTGTTTACTGTTTATTTAAATCTGCTGTGTTATTAAAACTACTTTTTATAAATCTGGTCTATAAAATTGTTTTATAAATTATAAACTATTTAATAGAACTATCTTATAAACTGAAAATTGTTTTCAGCTTCCTAATTAGTTATTAAATCAATGTTCATTACTTTTGTGATAATAATGAAGCAAATCTTGTTAAAATTTTCAGAATGGCAACTACTTCATCTATTCCTGTTCCTACTGTGAATCTGTCTCATGGGGAAAAACCGGAAAGTTCAATGGAACCGATTTTAAACGTTGGCAGCAAAAGATGCTCTTTTATTTAACCACATTGCATTTGGCTAAGTTTCTTCGCGAGGACCCTCTGGAACTCGTAGAAGGAGGAACCAATAGTGCCGCTGTTGATTCATGGAAAAATTCTGAATTCTTGTGTCGAAATTATATTTTAAATAGATTAGACAACACTCTTTACAATGTATATTGTAAAATGGAATCAGCAAAAGCACTATGGGACTCTTTAGACAAGAAATATAAAACTGAGGATGCCGGCATGAAGAAATTCATAGTTGGTAAATTTCTTGACTATAAGATGATAGATGCAAAATCTGTTATTAGCCAAATTCAAGATCTTCAAGTAATCCTACATGATATTCATGCCGAAAGGATGTCTCTAAGTGATTCTTTTCAAGTGGCTGCGATTATTGAAAAATTTCCGCCTACTTGGAAAGACTTCAAGAATTATCTCAAGCACAAACGCAAAGAGATGAATCTTGAAGAGTTAATTGTGAGACTAAGGATTGAAGAAGATAATCGTGGTTCTGAAAAGAAGAATGTAAGTTCCTCTCTTGGAGCAAAGGCCAATGTTGTGGAACATGGTCCAAGGAAAAGGAAGCATGCATGTTGGCGGAGGTCCAAGTCAAGGAACTATGGTCCCAAAAAGTTTAAAGGCAAGTGCTAGAACTGTGGCAAAAATGGACATCGTGCAAAGGACTGTCGTAAGCCAAAGAGGAAGCCAAATCAACAAGCTAATGTGGCCGAGGTGGAGACACTTTCCAACAATGTTTTCGACATCAACCTCTCCGCGGTTGTTTCCGAATGCAATCTAGTTGGTAATACCAAAGAATGGTGGGTGGATACTGGGGCTACACGCCATATTTGTTCAAACAAATGGATGTTCTCTACTTACAAGCCTGTGACTCATGAAGAACAACTCTATATGGGTAATGCTTCAAGCTCTAAGGTGGAAGGACATGGGAAAGTGATTCTGAAACTGACCTCGGGCAAAGAACTAACTCTCAATGATGTGCTTCATGTGCCCGACATTCGCAAAAATTTGGTTTCAGGATCATTGCTTAGCAAGAATGGCTTTAAATTAGTGTTTGTGTCCGACAAGTTTGTACTCACTAAGAATGAGATGTATGTAGGAAAGGGCTACCTTAGTGATGGGCTCTTTAAGATGAATGTAATGACTGTTGTACCTAATGTTATTAATAATAATGCTTCTTCTTACTTGCTTGAGTCTTCTAATATTTGGCATGCTAGATTAGGCCATGTTAATTATGATACTTTGCGTAGATTAAGTAATCTAGATTTTTTTGCCAAAATTTGATATTGATAATAAAAATAAATGTGAAATATGTGTTGAATCTAAAATGACAAGACTTCCTTTTAAATCTGTTGATCGTGATACTGAACCTTTAGATTTAATACATAGTGACATTTGTGATTTAAAGTTTGTACAAACTAGAGGGGGTAAAAAGTATTTTATAACTTTTGTGGATGATTGCACTAGATATAGTTATGTATATTTGTTAAGAAGCAAAGATGAAGCAATAGAAATGTTTAAACATTATAAAAATGAAGTTGAGAATCAACTTAGCAAATAGATTAAGGCAATAAGAAGCGATAGAGGTGGTGAATATGAATCACCATTTGAGGAGTTCTGTGGAGAACATGGAATCATTCATCAAACTACCGCTCCTTATTCACCTCAATCTAATGGTATTGCTGAACGCAAGAACCGAACATTGAAAGAAATGATGAATGCTATGTTGTTAAGTTCTGGACTACCCCAGAATTTGTGGGGGGAGGCGATACTCTCCGCAAATTATATTCTCAACAAAGTGCTTCACAAGAAAACCCGAAAAACACCTTATGAATTATGGAAAGGTCACAGACCATGTTACAAATTCTTAAGAGTGTGGGGGGTGTTTAGCCAAAGTGGTGGTCCCTAAACCTAAAAGGGTGAAAATAGGACCCAAAACCTTTGACTGTGTGTTCATTGGTTATGGCAATAACAGTAGTGCATATCGCTTTTTGGTATACAAATCTGACATTCCCGATATTCATGTCAATACATTTATAGAATCAAGGGATGCCACATTCTTTGAGGATATATTTCTTTATAAGAATGCACCAGAGTCAAGAGTGTCCAAAAGACCTCTAGATAGTACAAATGATACTCCAATAAATCAAGACCCTACAGACTTGGAACCTAGATGGAGTATGAGGGCAAGAGTGGCAACATCTTTTGGCCCTGATTTTCTAACAAATCTGGTAGAAGATGAACCTCGAACGTTCAAGGAAACAATGTCCTCTCCAGAAGCTTCATATTGGAAAGAAGCTATCAATAGTGAAATTGAATCTATTTTGCAAAACCATACTTGGGAATTGGTGGATCTTCCATCTGGCTCAAAACCTTTGGGTTATAAATGGATCTTCAAAAAGTAGATGAAAGCAGATGGAACAATAGATAAGTATAAAGCTAGACTTGTAGTCAAGGGCTATAGGCAAAAGGAAGGACTAGATTATTTCGATACTTATTCTCCCGTTACAAGAATAACGTCTATTCGGATGCTCATTGCTATTGCATCACTGAATAATCTTGAAATCCACCAAATGGATGTAAAGACAGCATTCTTGAACGGCAAATTAGAAGAAGAAATATATATGGAACAACCCGAAGGGTTTGTAGCTCCTGGACAAGAGAATAAAGTATGCAAGCTTGTTAAGTCCTTGTACTGCCTAAAACAAGCACCGAAACAATGGCATGAGAAATTTGATAGTGCAATATTATCAAATGGATTCAAAATCAATGAGTGTGACAAATGTGTGTACGCGAAGAGCACTCCAAAAGGATATGTCATTGTATGTCTCTACGTTGATGACATGCTTATTATAGGTAGCAATACCGAGATGATAAGAATTACTAAACAATTCTTATCTAATAGGTTTGACATGAAAGACATGGGTGTCGCTGATGTTATATTAGGAATTAAAATTTCTAAAACATCTGAAGGACTAATATTGTCTCAATCTCATTACATTGACAAGGTACTTGAAAAATTTAAGAAGTATGAGATCAAACCTAAGAAGACACCAATCGATGTGAGTCTTCACTTAGCGAAGAATAAAGGAATAAGCATTTCTTAACTAGAATATTCACGTATTATAGGCAGTCTAATGTACATTATGAACTGCACTCGACCAGACATAGCTTACTCAGTGAGTAAATTAAGTCGATTTACAAGTAATCCTGGAGAAACTCACTGGAAGGCTATACTAAGAGTTTTGGGATATTTAAAGGAGACTCAAAACTATGGACTGCACTTTACCAGATATCCACATGTACTCGAAGGTTACTGTGACGCAAATTGGATATCTGATTCTAAAGACTCAAAATCCACAAGTGGATATGTCTTTACACTTGGAGGTGCAGCCGTATCTTGGAAATCCTCAAAACAAACGTGTATTGCAAGATCTACAATGGACTCAGAATTCATTGCCTTAGATAAAGCTGAAGAAGAGGCCGAATGGCTTCGTAACTTCCTAGAGGATATTCCAAACTGGTCAAGACCTGTGCCTGCTATATGTATACATTGTGATAGCCAATCTGCAATTGGTAGAGCACAGAGTCACATGTATAACGGTAAGTCTCGTCATATTCGTCGATGACATAATACCGTTCGACAGTTGCTCTCAAATGGGATCATATCCATTGACTATGTGAAGTCAAAGGAAAACATAGCGGATCCACTTACAAAAGGCCTAACGAGAGAGCAAGTGGAAAGTTCATCGAGGGGAATGGGTTTAAAGCCTATGCATTAAACAAGAGTCGTCATGGTGGCAACCCAACCTAGTTGATTGGAGATTCCAAGATCTAGGTTCAATAGGCAAACCGAACTATGTAGTACTCGGAATACACTGAGAAGAATTATATCTTCCTTCTCCCATTTCAAAGATGAGTCAGTGTTTATGTGCCGCGAGAAACAGGATAAGATATGCTTTTAATGGTCTCTATACTTTGGATAACGTCCAAGTGGGGTATTGCAGGATACTCTTCATAGATACCACCTACGTGAGTAAGAAGGGGCCGCTTCTATGAGAATTTAAAGGCTGAATTCTCTAAAACACTCACGGAACCAAGAGGTGTTCAAGGCCAAAACGAACACAAACGTGAGAACCAAATTTGTAAGAAGAATTGCTGTGTGAATTCTATTGTCTAGGTTTACACAAACGACTAGGAGTTCAAAGATAATCTCATCTACTCACTGGTTAGTAAATCCGATAGTTTTACACTAGGGCAAGTTCAAAGCCACTAGGCTACTTAGTCTAAAGCAGTAATTCTTCGTCAATACTCGAACTGTGTCAGCATTTTCATTTACATTGTTAGATCGCCAATTTCATTCATGTGGGGGATTGTTGGAAAATTGGACTTTAAATAACAAGTTTTGTGTAAACTTTGGCTCCAATTTAAGGTGGGTCTCACACGTCTTTAGGGGCGGGACCACATTGGAATGCGCTCTCCTCCGTGAGGAGATGAACGCCGTATATTTACATGTTGA
Organism: Hydrangea macrophylla; assembly: GCA_033977485.1. Classification (NCBI taxonomy): domain Eukaryota; kingdom Viridiplantae; phylum Streptophyta; class Magnoliopsida; order Cornales; family Hydrangeaceae; genus Hydrangea; species Hydrangea macrophylla. The sequence goes on from CM066987.1 coordinate 15,098,485, forward strand.
AATCCAATAAGGGATGAATGAGAAATTATCATCCAAAGTGGCCCATGTGAAACATTGGTGAAGGAGGAAAAATGTGAGAAACCTTGGTTGTCCCACATAGGAAAAACATCAAAGAGCTTAAGGGTATATTTAAGAGCGAAGCCAACTAAGGGGCATGCCCCTTTGGGGTACCCACTTTTGTTAAGGGGGGAGGACCTAGGCCTTTGTGGGATTTATCCCACGCGCGCGCGCACACACACACACGCGCGCCGCCGCCGACCGACCGGCTGGGCGCGGGCTGTGGGTCCGTGGTCATAGGCTTGTTTGAAGATTAACTAATCTTTTTGGAGAAAATTCATTTGAATTTCCTTCCAGTTTTTTTTCTTTTCTCAAACAGTCATGTCCTTCCAGAAAATAATAAGGCTCTGTTTGGTTGTGTTTTTTCGTACAGTCACAACTTCAACAGTTGCAATGCTCTGTTTGGATGTGTATTTTCGTACAGTCACCACTCCAACAGTTGCAATGCTCTGTTTGGATGTGTTGATTCGAATAGTCACCAGACTGTTTATATATTCTCCTCTGGCTTCATTTCATCAGCACGAAATTAAATCTCTCTCTCTCACTGCATATCATTTCATTGTGTTCGAGTATTATACATTTTTGTGTTCGCTGTATTCTGGAGATTGAAGTGCAATTTTTGCAAAATTGAAAAATCCGTTCTATCTTGGGAGACGATTGTTCATCAACCTTGTGCACCGAGAGGGAGCAAATTCGTCTTAAGGAAACAGTTCACTGGGCTCGGATTCTTTCTCAATATTTGTTTCTGTTCATCTTACTTACTGTGAGTTTAATTTAATTACAGTTTTGTTTATACAGATTGTCTAGTAGGAATAACACCAGATAATACACTGGTTGAATTATTTGCGTTTTTTGTAGAGTTGCATTACAAAACTAACTTTTATATTTTACATAAAGTGACTGCTCTCATATTTATGCACGCGATCTCTCAGCGTTAAATTAGTTGATCGTGTCTCAAATCTCAATTAACGAAACACTATGCTGAGTGCTGCTAGAAGCCTAGAAATTGCAACCTTCTACAATCTATATACGAGGATGGTGACGTAATGGATTGTGCCCAACTCTCCTCTAAACTACTGAACTCAAAGTGTACTTAAATAATTGTCAAGTGTCTTAATTACCAAACCTTTGACACCATTCCATCTTACAGTGAAAGTTTGATTCTCACTTTGTAACTTGCAATGTATAAACACCTGAAACTGCCACAACATACTGAACACTCCTAGGTAAACTTATTGATGTTAACTTTTTGTGTATCTGTTAGAACCAAAGGTAGGCAATGGTATCCGGCCCGGTTGAAAATTAATGGAACTTGCTTAGGGCAAAATGTAAATCTAGACCAGTCGCTCATTGAGTGGGCCAAGGGTGGCCATGGCACCTCCAAATCTTTTAATAAATATTAAAACTTTATAGTGAGTTTTAAAATTATCTAAATTTTATAAAGAGTTGTCCCCCAAAAATTTTGTTATTTATAACAAAGCCCCCAGCCTTTATTCATGTATATGCACCCCTAATCTAGATGTCATGGGTTTGAATTAATTTTCTGGTTTGTAGGCTAGTTATACTAGTTCGTTTCAGGTGGGTATGTCTGATAAATTATCCAAGTTATCCAACAGAGTTGGGTTTTTTGACCCGACCTTAGAGGAGTTCTCATCTTAATCAAGAAAATAAGCAGCATGGGAATTGCGATTGCAAGTCCAATTCGTTATTATGCTTGAAGTTGCAATTTGAAAAACAATCATAGTATTTTTAATAGCAAAAAAGTGAGATTGACCAAAAGTTGTGTTGCTAAATACGGGCCATAGGATTTTGTATATATTAGAGGGAGATACTTGCCAATTCATAGAGAATAAAATGAACACTTAGTAATAATATCAAATTAAGAGTGAATTGTAGTTTGCCAAATGAATAATAGAAATTTATGTGAAAGTCCCTAGAAGTAATTGTCTAGAGTTTAAACTTCAATTTAATTCTTAGTTTGTTAAAAAGTCCCTCCAAGGTCGAGTTAAATGAAATTTCACTTAATATTCATTGTTGAATGAAATTTTACCTAATATTTTTGTATGGAAGACGTTTCCCTAATAAAAAATCTTAGTTGTCGTTAACTCTAATTTTTTTTTTCTTAATGTCATTTTCACTAATTGCCCCAAAGAATAAAAAGAAGTGTAATTTAATATATAGTCCATTATAGTACACTGTTATAGAAATAGATCCATTCCATCTTTTAGTTTAAGAATTAGTCCCTCACCTATTTTTAGGACCAAAATACCTCCATCATTTTTTTGTAGAAATATGTATATATATGGTAGTTATTTAAAAGAAATTTTTAAATGGTTATCAAATCCCTTAATTCTAGTGGCACATTTATGGTTTGAATTCAAAAATAAAAACTGATTCAATCTACTCTATTTCCATTTTGTTTCTACCAAATATCCATCTGATCATCTATGAAGCTTGAACAGACAAAATTTCTCACTTCACAGATGAAATTTCTCACTTCATTCATAGTCGAGATTTCTCACAAAGAAGTTCTGGATTACCACTAGTGACATCATACTCGTCGGACTTCATTAGTCAAGAAATTTCTCACTTCATAACAATATGTAGTTAGATTCATTACAACAACAATGATGATACATTTACACAAAATGTTACGATAATTTTTATATACGCATTACAAGTGAGAAATTTCACACTTTCTAGGACATGAAGATAAACTTATCAAAACATCAAAGATGAGAATACACACAAATAATTATGAGAATTTTACATCTACATTCATTTGAAGAAAAAAGATTGAAAAAACAAAAGGATAAATTTCATATTTTTCTGTACACATTTTTTTAACAACAAAAATATTCATTTATAAAGGAGAAGAACTCCAAGATTACATTCCCAAGGGAAAAAAGTCCGCCACTCTAACTTTCAATTTTGCGATTCAAGCTCATATATTACTAGTTATAGCCCGTGCCTAAAGGCACTATCATACAATCACCAAGGTCATGCTTAAATAGTGGCTTGAAAAGTCAAGATAAAACCTTATTTAAAAAATGTGAATAAATCAATGATGTACCTTCTCCAAGTAGGCAAGTTTGGGTGTCCAAGAAAATCAAATTGAAAAATTGTTTTTATAGGTGGTTACAAAGGGTATTCTATTTCTTTATGTTTAGTATTTTTATGTTTTGTAAAACTAAGTTCCAATAAATCAATTGCAAATAATAAAGAAGAGAAAGATGGCATGAATCTTGATATAGGAGAGGAGATAATCCAGCAAGGAACACACCCCCAATATTCAACTAAGATTTTTATGACTATTACGTAACGTCTTTACCCTTTTTGAATCGAAAAGAAATGAGAAAATTAATAGTGTTTCTCAAACTAAAAAACAATTTCAAAGATGCATCAACAAAGACCCAACCGATGAACAAATGAAATTTATGAGTTGCATTCCAAAAAAATCCTACAGAAGCAATATACTTATCTACAAATAGCATGTTTATGAGGAAAGAAAAACCTTATATTTATTCTTATGAAATGAAGTGTCAATGCAACAACTAAGTGAAGTCAATCTTGTTAATCCGTCAACTTAAATATTTTAGACTTCTTTTGACGCCACTGCCCTTCAAATTCAATCAATTTAATATCTCTTGCTTCATCTTCTTACCAGTTTAGGCAGACTCCATAATCTTTCAAATCCTCATTAAATGATGGCTTGACTGATAATAAAACAAAGAAAATAGAAATTGCAGCACATTGTCAAGAATCAATAAAAGTTAAGTATTACAATGATTTAAAATTGAAAAAATTGTGTGTGTGTGTGTGTATGTGTGTGTGTGTGTGTGTGTGTATGTGTGTGTGTGTGTGTGTGTGTGTGTGTCCGATTACTCCTACCTCAGTAAGGTTGATTGGATACAAACTTTGTAAAAACTAACTTTTTGATTCATATAATATTCATGTCATTTTACCAATTTTCAAGTAGCAACGAAAATCATTCCAAGAAAAAAGCATATGCAGAAACAAAAGACATCTTTGGGATAAAAACCTATCCAAAACCAATCTCATACTTTTTGAGGATTAGAGCAATCAATCAGAACAACTCTTCAAGATGTTAAACAACATACAGAGAGTAGGTAACTCATCAATTTCATTCCACTACCCAACCTACCATATGGAATGAAGGATTGTTGGATATCACTAACAAAATTGAGAAAATTGTTTAGAAAATTGAAAACAAATATATTCAGCTAGATTTAAAAACGGAAACAGAACCCAAGTTTCCCAAAGTCGGCCATGACTTGTGTTCCACCGACTAACCAATAAGAAAATATTTAACCACCTAGACATGGTAAAATCAAGTAAGTTGCTAAAAAAATACCCAATCGATTGTCAAGGAGTGACTGACATGCCTAACTGACAGTAACTTCACAGACTGAAAAATTGATAAGAATTAGGTAATTCTCATTCAAATTTCATGCACTTTTCAAATTCATGCCAATTATACAATTTTTCAAGAGATAATTAGGAGATTGATTTTAGGGAGAGAGAATTAGGAAATAGATTTCAGGCTGGGGGAGGAAGATATACATTTAGAGTAATTAGAGTGATATTAATTAGGATAAGAGTAAATTTAGAGTAATAATTAGGATAAGAATTTCCTAAAACATGACAAGAGAGTATTTAGAGTAATCTATACGTATAAATGGACTTTGCCATTTCAATCCAGTCTATCACCGTAAAATTAGGGGCGAAAATTTGGAAAGAGAAAACCCAAAGAATCATACACAACAAACTGAATCTATATTTTATTGGGAAGGCAAATAAAGGGGAAGGCAAATAAAGGGCTATATTGGGACAACAAAATTTAGGGAAAGCAAATAAAGGACTATTAATCTATAATGTGATGACTCAAATCATAATGTGATTTTAAAACTCCAAAATCTTTATTCTGGATTAAGAAATATAATTAGGAGAGAGATTTTAGCCCTTCAAGAAGGGTAAGTCTATTGTGATGAGAAGCTGCTCACTATAGCATTGCCCCTTCAAGAATAATGGTATACATATTTCATGGCATTACAAAGGAATGTAAAAGAGAAAGAATAGTGATTTCAGACATAATAACCTAATTATTGGGGACAAAATTTTGGAAAGGAAAAAAAATTCAAAAGCAGAAATAAAAAAAAGAACGGAAATCATAATGGGATAACAGGATGTTGCAGATAAGAAGACTTCCATGGTACTTACTTCAATAGGATTGTTGCGTTTGTTGAAATATTGGGGCAAGCACACCAGCAAGGTATTTGTAAATGCAAACGTAAAACAAATTCAAAATCTTCAAAATCACACCACAAATTGCATAAAATGAATTATGATTCCCCTAAATCATTTTATTGCACGTAAACATGGAGAAAAATAGGAAAATAAAGAAAATAAGATGAAGAATAATTAACATTTTGCATTTTGCACATCATTTTCCCTCCCTTGACTCATGAAGTAAAACACAAATCGCAACCCAAAGAAAGTAGCTTTCTTTCTCCTTTTTCTTTTGCTCTAAATCCACAAACCAAACAGAGCCTTAGTGGCAGAACCAGAAAACAATACAACCATGAGCATGAATTAAACGATTGTATTTCATGCCTACATTAAAACAACATGATCTAGCTGATCTAAACTCACAACCAACCACAGACATGTAAAAGAAAATTTTAAAAATATATAAATAAAATCAAATATCACTAATAGTAATGTAATGATAAAATCCTAACCCAAAATATGCAGGGATTAATGTCTTTCAAGAGCTAGTGATCTTCGTCCATCTTGTTTTGAGGCTTCTACAAGGGGAAAAAAAGTGAATCCACAAAGAGAAATAACACACACACACACACAAACATACACACACATATATAGATATAGATATATATATACATCAAAAGAGTGAATGCACAATAGATGTAACACCCGTACCTAGAGAACGGGTTAATTATTATGTTAATATGCATTAATTAATATAATTAGTGTATAAAAGGGATTAAGGGGAGGCTTGGACTCGCCCATATATAAAGTGTTCAGAGAGGAACACTAGTTGGAAAAGTCCCCAGTGAGGTGGGACAGGTATTGAAATGAAACCCAGAGAAGGGTAAATTGGTAATTTGCATTTTAAGTGATTAAATGCATTTTTATGTGATTACATGGATATTTGCTAAGTTGCTTTTATTATATATTGTTATGCGGTAGTATTAGTTTGGACACCCAAAGGGTATAAAGGAAAAAGATGTAAAATTTGTAGGTGCGATAGCAATTTCACAAAATATGTGGGACCCACGTTGGGACCCATACGAAACTTAGACAAACACTCATTAAGTAATTGGGTAGTTAATGAAATGTTTGGGGGATTTCATAATAAGGAACTTAAGAATTTTGGGGGTATAAACGAAAAGAAAGGAAAACTTTTGACACCTCACTTGCATGTGTGAGTATGTGTCATGTGAGGGAGAGAGTTTCTCATTTATAGCAGAAAAATCAAAAGAAAATAGAGGAGTGCTCGGAGAGAGAAACGGAGAAACCCTCACCGACGTTGAATTCTCGCCGTTCTGTCGCCGCCGTTCGTCGGATTCACGAATCGAAGCCATTTTCGGACTCGTGGAGGTGAGACGAACGTTTCTATACCCTTAATTTACGTTTTAATTGTCGGATTTTGGTAGCTCATATTTGACGGTGAGACGTCGTCTACCGAATTCTTGTAGGATTCATTGTGGTGTAGGAATTGAGCTCTAATTGGTGAAATTCAGCACTTCTATAACTTGAATTTGGATATAATCTTGCTTAAGGTGAGTTTTCTATAAAAACTAAGTGATTGTGTTTAATGGGTTCAAGGTTTGGGTTATGTTAGGAATAACTACTCATGCTAGAGGCTATTTTGTTGTTAAATTGTGAATTCTATGTCAATTCTATGAAAACCATATGTTGATACATGAATATGTGTTTATGTGCTTATATGTCTATGTGGTAGTCAATGAGCACCGGGGAATGGTTCATTGTTGGGAGTAATAAGGGTGGTGAAGAGGAAGAATCCGATAAATACGGAAGTCCAAGGAATAGAAGTGACCACGGGACCAAGGGAGGTCTTCAAGTTTGAATGAACCATATAACCGGTGACTCGGCGATTACATTTATGCTTATGTGTTATTTGTAGCATTGCACGTGTTAAACATACAATCATGTTTAGAATGCTCACTAAGCGTAATGTTTAAAAAAACCATTTCCCTATTTCTGTTGTGGTACATAACAACCACCGCAGGTTCGAAGCCGTATCCGGAGAGGAAATGACGCGCAATGGAAGAGATGGGAGAGATGGGGGAGATTTGAGCCTCATGCTTGAGAACTTCTTTTGAACTTGTAAAATGGTGTAATTATGGTTTCTTTTATGTTAATGTTCATATTTGGATTGTAGAAAAAGAGTTTGAATCCTAAATTAGTATTTAGTAAAGTTGGAAGTGAATTTGAGGACCAATGTATAATCTCTCTTGTTTTGCTCAAGTACGGTGCAAGTAATGGATTTGATCATCTCGGCAAGTCCGGATGTGTCCCTAGTGTCTTAAACATGCTTCCTTAGTGTTCACAATGCTAGTTACAACCTTGAGTTGATTCCCAGCAAGTTTCATGAATTTTGAATGAGTATTGAGTTTCAAAGTTTAAAAGTTCGTTGTAGCTCAAATGAAATGAGTTCATGGTGGGTTTGATCAAATGATGAATGTGAATGTGTGATTCATGCTTAACTTGAGATTAAAAATGTTTGGGAGAGTGTTGGAAATGTTTTTCCAAAGTTTTATAAGGTTTCCATGTGAATTGGTAGTGTTTTGGTAAGTTGGGAAATTGTTTGACAGCAAATATTTAGCAGCAGAACCTATTCTGCAGGGCGCGGATCGATCCGCGTTTGTGAAGGGATCGATCCGGCCTTTATCGGGGACATTCTGCTTGTGGCTCATATAAATGGATCGATCCGGGCCGTATGAAGGGATCGATCCGCTTGAATTTTTTTTTTCACAGCATGTCCGCTTTTACGGAAACGTGCATAACTCTTTCTAGAAAACTCGGATTCGCGCGCCGTCTTTTGCGTTGGAACCGGGACTCATAAATCTATCTTTTGGTATAAAATTTGATATACTGTATTAATGACCATTTTGCCCTTGGGGGCTGTTTTGTCGCAATAGAGCTCTTTAAAGTGGTTTATTCACATTGTCTTTCTAGTTAGTGTGTGTTTTGGGTGCGGTTACTCTTGTTACATGTGTCCTAATCCATCGGGGGTGGGTTGGGGTGTGACAATATTTGGTATCAGAGCATTAGGCTAGAGCCTTTGGGGACGAGAGACGTATACGACGCGTAGTGTGCACACAACGACACGTAGTTGCATCAACATGCATACACGTTTACTTAGCATGCTTTTAAATGTTGATTAGCATGTCATATATTTCTTAAAAGTAACGTGCATGTGTGTACTATATGTGGGTGCCAGGCATAATGTCTGGAGGTGACACCTCAAACCGAATGGAACGTGTTGAAAGGGCAATCGAAGGATTAGTTCGAGTCGCCGAAACTCATGTAGTAGAAGAAAGACCGGGACAATCGAATCCAAACCCGAGGGAGGAAGTCGTCACTATTTCTAAATTCCATAAACAAAAGCCGACCATATTCCATTGGGAAGCCTATCCAATGAAGGCAAACTTTTGGGTTTCTGATATGGAGAAAATCTTTAGGGTGTTACCGTGTATGGAGGAACAGAAAGTTCTATTTGCCGCCGATACGTTAAAGGATGAAGCACAATATTGGTGGCGTACCAAGCTGGGTCTGGGTCAACCGACTACATGGGATCATTTTCTGGAGATATTTAATGAACAATACTTTCCAAAATCGTTTGGGGATCAAAAGGCTCAAGAGTTTATGGAGTTGGTGCAAGGGGGGAAATCAGTCCGAGAGTACTCAACACAATTTACGAGTTTGGAAAGGTTTGCGGGAGATGTGATAACAACTGAAAAAGTAAAAGTAAGGAAATTTGTGGCAGGGCTTCGAAACGACATCCGAGGACGAGTAATTGTATTCCTGCCAGAGACCTATGCTAAGGCATTGGACATTGCTTCTATTGCTGAGAGAGACCTTGGGTATACTTCAAACTTGCCACCACCACCGAGTCAACAAAGTAAACGACCGGGATCAAGTCAGTTCAGCGGACAAGGTAGTGCAAAGAGGCAGAGTTCGGGGGGATCATTAGTTAGTATTGGTAGTGTTCTAGTGGAAACAAGCCAAGATGTCAGACTTGTCAGAAATTCCATTGGGGCCGATGCAATCAACTTCCAAATCCAATCATTAGCAATAGTTGCCGACAACCGGGACACATCGCCAGGAACTGTCCAAATCAGAATATAGATATGAGGGGTCGATGCTTCACTTGTAAGGAATTGGGACATCAAGCTAAGGATTGTCCAACCAAGCGTCAGGGAGATTTTGGTTCCGGTTCATATACAACTAGTGCCATTACACCGAGGATAACTCAACCTCCGATGAGAGAGCAGCGAGAGGCAAGGTCATTTCAACTCAGGCTGGGAGATGCTGCTTCTGCCGACACTGTTGTCTCAGGTATGATTCCCATTTGCTCACACCTAGCAAATGTACTTATAGATTTGGGATCCACACATTCGTTCGTATCACATCACTTTGCTAAACATCTAGATAAACTATTAGAGTTCCTAAATTATGATTTGTCTGTCGCGATACCATTGGGGGCTCCATTGGTTAGTTCAGGTGTGTTTAGAAAGTGTGAGATTAATGTGAATGGTAATGAGCTAACTATTGATTTGGTACCGTTAGTTATTCAGCACTTTGATGTTATATTGGGTATGGATTGGTTAGCGGCTAATCATGCTAATATTGATTGTAACACTAAAGGAGTAGCATTCCGTATTCCGAATCAAGATGAGTTTTATTTTCAAGGTAGGGGTGTTGTATCACTGCCGTATATCGTGTCAGCTATTGAAGCTTGTCGTTTATTAAAGAAGGGCTGTCGGGGGTTTCTGTGTAGTATTCTTGATACTAGAGGTCCCGATTTAAAACTTGAAGATATTCCGATAGTTAGAGAATTTTTGAATGTATTTCAGAGGAGTTACCTAGTGTATTGATTGATCGCGAGATTGAATTTGGTATTGATGTTATGCCGGGAACCCAACCAATTTCACGAGCACCATATCGAATGACACCAGTTGACTTGAAAGAGTTAAAGATACAGTTGCAAGAGTTGCTAGACAAGGGCTTTATTCGACCTAGTGTGTCTCCGTGGGGCGCACCGGTATTATTTGTGAAGAAGAAGGATGGTACAATGCGGATGTGTATTGACTATCGAGAGATCAACAAGGTAACCATCAAGAACAAATACCCGTTGCCACGTATTGATGACTTATTTGATCAACTTCAAGGGGCTCAGGTATTCTCAAAGATAGACTTGAGATCGGGATATCACCAATTGAAAGTTAAAGCAGAGGATGTAGAGAAGACGGCCTTTAGGACTCGATACTGGCACTATGAATTTCTAGTGATGCCATTTGGGGTTACTAATGCGCCAGCTGCCTTCATGGATTTGATGAATCGTATATTCAAATCGTATTTGGATGAGTTCGTTATTGTATTCATTGATGACATTCTCATTTACTCTAAGAGTTCGGAGGAGCATGAACGACACTTGAGACTAGTTTTACAGCGACTACGAGAAAAACAGTTTGGAAAATTGAAGAAAAGCGAGTTTTGGTTGACGAGTGTCACTTTTCTGGGGCATGTGATCTCTAAAGAAGGTATTTCTGTAGACCCACAGAAGATTGAAGCCGTTATGAATTGGTCAAGGCCGACAAATGTATCCGAGATTCAAAGTTTATTCGGGTTAGCCGGATATTATAGAAGATTTGTTAAAGACTTCTCTAGAATCGCAACTCCAATGAAAAAGCTGATGAGAAAAGATGTACCGTTTGAGTGGAACAAGGAATGTGAAGATTGTTTTGTAGCATTGAAGAAAAAGTTGACTACGTCACCAATACTTACAATTCCAACAAGCACTGGGAATTTTAGAATTTACAGTGATGCTTCTCACCAAGGCTTGGGATGTGTATTAACACAAGACGACAAGGTGATAGCGTATGCTTCGCGACAGTTGAGATCTCACGAAAAGAATTACCCAACACATGACTTGGAGTTAGCAGCGGTTATTTTTGCCTTGAAGATTTGGAGGCACTATCTATACGGGGAGACTTGTGAAATTTTCACCGATCACAAAAGCCTGAAGTATTTGTTCACTCAGAGAGACCTTAATATGAGACAAAGAAGATGGTTGGAACTTATGAAGGACTATGACTTGAAGATTCAATATCACCCGGGGAAGGCTAATGTAGTGGCCGATGCCTTGAGCCGAAAGTCGTCGGAAAACTTAGCTTATGCCTTGACGAGACAAGGAAAATTGGTGAAAGAATTTGAACAATTGAAGCTTGAAGTAGTTCCTAAAATTAGAGGTGGTTTAATAGCTGCGATCGTGGCACAGCCGAGTGTAATTGGTGAAATCAAGACTATTCAGCTCTTAGATCCAGAATTCAAGAAGATTGTGGATGAGTTACCTGAGGGTAGAAGGCCAGAGTTCATCTTTCAAGACGGTGTTCTAAGATACATTAACCGATTATGCGTTCCTAAAATTGAAGATTTGAGAAACAAAGTTATGGAAGAAGCCCATAATACAAGATATTCTGTGCATCCGGGTAGTACCAAAATGTACCGAGACTTGCGAGAAATTTACTGGTGGAGTGGTATGAAGAGAGAAATCGCAGAATTTGTGTCCAAATGTATGACATGCCAAAAAGTGAAACTAGAACATCAACGACCCGGAGGAGAACTACACCCGCTAGAGATACCGGAGTGAAAGTGGGAGCATATTATGATGGATTTCGTATCGGGGTTTCCAAAATCTCAAAAGTCAAATGATAGCATCTGGGTGATTGTAGACCGGTTGACTAAGTCAGCCCATTTCTTACCTATTAAGACTAAGGATCCATCGAAACTTGTAGAGATTTATATTAGAGAAATTATACGGCTTCATGGAGCACCGGTGTCGATAGTGTCAGATCATGACACTCGGTTCGTGTCAAGATTTTGGGAGAGTTTACAGAGGGCTATGGGGACAGCTTTATATTTTAGTACTGCATTTCATCCCCAGACCGATGGTCAATCTGAGCGAGTGATTCAAATTCTAGAAGACATGTTGAGAGTATGTGTAATGGACTTAAAGGCCGATTGGGAGACCCACTTGCCTTTAATCGAGTTCTCTTACAATAACAGTTTTCAAACTAGCATTGGAATGGCGCCTTATGAGGCATTATATGGAAAAAAGTGTAGATCGCCAGTTTGTTGGACAGAAGTTGGTGAAAAATAGCTTTTGGGACCGAAAATAGTTCAAATCACAACTGACAAGATCCGAATGATTAAGCAGCGATTGCAAACGGCTCAGAGCCGTTATAAAAGTTATGCGGATACGGGTAGAAGACCGTTGGAATTCAAGGTAGGTGACTAAGTATCGCCTTCCAAAGGTATTAAGGGAAGGCTTGGACTCGCCTATGTATAAAGCGTTCAGAGAGGAACACTAGTTGGAAAAGTCCCCAGTGAGGTGGGACAGTTATTGAAATGGAACCCAGAGAAGGGTAAATTGGTAATTTACATTTTAAGTGATTAAATGCATTTTTATGTGATTACATGGATATTTGCTAAGTTGCTTTTATTATATATTGTTATGTGGTAGTATTAGTTTGGACACCCAAATAAGGGTATAAAGGAAAAAGATGTAAAATTTGTAGGTGCGATAGCAATTTCACAAAATATGTAGGACCCACGTTGGGACCCATACGAAACTTAGACAAACACTCATTAAGTAATTGGGTAGTTAATGAAATGTTTGGGGGATTTCATAATAAGGAACTTAAGAATTTTGGGGGTATAAACGAAAAGAAAGGAAAAACTTTTGACACCTCACTTGCATGTGTGAGTATGTGTCATGTGAGGGAAAGAGTTTCTCATTTACAGCAGAAAAATCAAAAGAAAATAGAGGAGAGCTCGGAGAGAGAAACGGAGAAACCGTCACAGACGTTGAATTCTCGCCGTTCCGTCGCCGCCGTTCTGTCGCCGCCGTTCGTCGGATTCACGAATCGAAGCCATTTTCGGACTCGTGGAGGTGAGACAAACGTTTCTATACCCTTAATTTACATTTTAATTGTCGGATTTTGGTAACTCATATTTGACGGTGAGACGTCGTCTACCGAATTCTTGTAGGATTCATTGTGGTGTAGGAATTGAGCTCTAATTGGTGAAATTCAGCACTTCTATAACTTGAATTTGGATATAATCTTGCTTAAGGTGAGTTTTCTATACAAGCTAAGTGATTGTGTTTAATGGGTTCAAGGCTTGGGTTATGTTAGGAATAACTACTCATGCTAGAGGCTATTTTGTTGTTAAATTGTGAATTCTATGTCAATTCTATGAAAACCATATGTTGATACATGAATATATGTTTATGTGCTTATATGTCTATGTGGTAGTCAATGAGCACCGGGGAATGGTTCATTGTTGGGAGTAATAAGGGTGGTGAAGAGGAAGAATCCGATAAATACGGAAGTCCAAGGAATAGAAGTGACCACGGGACCAAGGGAGGTCTTCGGGTTTGAATGAACCATATAACCGGTGACTCGGCGATTACGTTTATGCTTATGTGTTATTTGTAGCATTGCACGTGTTAAACATACAATCATGTTTAGAATTCTCACTAAGCGTAATGTTTAAGAAAACCATTTTCCTATTTCTGTTGTGGTACATAACAACCACCGCAGGTTCGGAGCCGTATCCGGAGAGGAAATGACGCGCAATGGAAGAGATGGGAGAGATGGGGGAGATTTGAGCCTCATGCTTGAGAACTTCTTTTGAACTTGTAAAATGATGTAATTATGGTTTCTTTTATGTTAATGTTCATATTTGGATTGTAGAAAAAGAGTTTGAATCCTAAATTAGTATTTAGTAAAGTTGGAAGTGAATTTGAGGACCAATGTATAATCTTTCTTGTTTTGCTCAAGTACGGTGCAAGTAATGGATTTGATCATCTCGGCAAGTCCGGATGTGTCCCTAGTGTCTTAAACATGCTTCCTTAGTGTTCACAATGCTAGTTACAACCTTGAGTTTATTCCGAGCAAGTTTCATGAATTTTGAATGAGTATTGAGTTTCAAAGTTTAAAAGTTCGTTGTAGTTCAAATGAAATGAGTTCATGGTGGATTTGATCAAATGATGAATGTGAATGTGTGATTCATGCTTAACTTGAGATTAAAAATGTTTGGGAGAGTGTTGGAAATGTTTTCCCAAAGTTTTATAAGGTTTCCATGTGAATTGGTAGTGTTTTGGTAAGTTGGGAAATTGTTTGACAGCAAATATTTAGCAGCAGAATGTGTTCTGCAGGGCGCGGATCGATCCGTGTTTGTGAAGGGATCGATCCGGCCTTTATCGGGGACATTCTGCTTGTGGCTCATATAAATGGATCGATCCGGGCCGTATGAAGGGATCGATCCGCTTGAATTTTTTTTTCACAGCACGTCCGCTTTTACGGAAGCGTGCATAACTCTTTCTAGAAAACTCGGATTCACGCGCCGTCTTTTGCGTTGGAACCGGGACTCATCAATCTATCTTTTGGTATAAAATTTGATATACTATATTAATGACCATTTTGCCCTTGGGGGCTGTTTTGTCGTAATAGAGCTCTTTAAAGTGGTTTATTCACATTGTCTTTCTAGTTAGTGTGTGTTTTGGGTGCAGTTACTCTTGTTACACGTGTGCTAATCCATCGGGGGTGGGTTGGGGTGTGACAATAGACCTACCACAAATCTCTATAATGTGAGGCTCAGAAATTTGACTATTGCCATCCCAAATCTACCAGACCTGCCACAAATAACAGCAAAAAAAAAAAAAAACAAAAAACAATTACAGTGCCTCAATATACTACTTGAACACTGATTAAAGAAGATAAAAATAAAAAAATAAAAATAAAGAGATTTATGATTGCCAATTTGAAATCCAAAAAAAAAACCCCTAGACAGAAATAACAACTACTTTTTGAAATGAATCTCTATGATTGAACATAAAGATTTAACAATTTTTGCGATTTGGTTGTCATCGTGTCTGCACATCAAATGGAGGTAGAGGTGGCTGTCTATGATCTGGTTGTGATGTACGATTATGATCTGGCTGCTTGGAATTGGTGGGCGATCTCATTAGTGAGGAGTCGCTGTTTGGAGTCGTGACTGGATTGGGGAGATAGAGAGAGAGAGAGAGGTGGGTGGGGTGTGAATGAGTGTGATTGATAGTTTGACCCATAACCCTCAGCCATCCTACTGAATATTGGGGACACACAGAGAGAGAGAGAGAGAGAGAGAGAGAGAGAGAGTGGAGGGGGAGGTTTGAGGGAATTAATTATTGGGCTTGGGTTTGGCCTAAATTGGAGGGCTTAGTCATCACACACATCAACACATATGTGCCACGTCATATAATTTGTGTGTCCTAGTAGGACAAAGTTCTAAATTATTATATAGATTCATAGTACTACCCATTCTATCAAACCTCTAGTCATAGTAGTGCAAACTCAGTGAATAGACTTTACTCTGCGATGTGTCATAGTGCAATTTAAAATTAAATGATAGTGCATATTCCTACAACTCTAAAAAAATAGGAGGCGTTGCAAGCAATAGACTATGTACTCAAATCTCCTTAGAGTGAGAAGAGGTAGAGGTGAAGGGAGAAGTGGATGTGGGGGAATAAGGGCTCTTTCAATTACTGATGTATGGTATGCATATTGCTCTTACACATACCCTTCCAAGCTAAAATCTATGATACTTTTCTTTAACTTATTAGATCATTTTTATGCCTAAACAACTTCAAATCGCTATAACTTTTGTTCTATAAGTCAGTTTTTTTGTAAAATTTGATGTTTTAGAATTAGCAAAATGAGATCCATCAAACGAGATCAATATTGACCATGAAATACTGGGGAAAAAAACTAAAAATTAAACAAATACAGAAAACTGCATTTTTCGCATAAATATAATAAATATTATATATTTTCTGTTTAATATTATATTTTTGTATCTGTCAGAGGGGCTTTTCACAACAAAAAAAAAAAGAAAGAAAGAAAGAAAAAGAGTAGTGAATGACTTTTCAAAAAATGGCCAAATCATGTGGGTTTTTGGCTAATACACTTAATTTTTGGGGTCTATGACCAAATATCCCATGTTTTATTCATTAAAAATGATACCAAAACAAGTACATAACATTTAGTAGTAAACACATCCCGTAACACCCACCCATACCAAACTTAGTACGAAATACATCCCGACACACCCAACCATAAGAACTTTAGTAGGATACACATTCATAAACATACAGGGAATTACAATGAAACGATATTAAAACAACAAACCTTTGTGATCATGAAACAAAACTTTATGGCCGGTCATGGAACACATATGAATTTATGATGAAGGAATTAGACTTGCTTACCGTAGGAACAAAAGTTTATGGTCATGGAACAAATATTTTATGATGAAGAAAGAAAACTTTTTAGTCAAGAAACAAACATTTATGGTGAAGGAACAAAACTTAATGATCATGGAACAAAACTTTCTGGACATGGCACAAAAACTTAGTCATCAATGGAAAATTTTCTGGACATGGAACAAATTTTTTAGATGAAGGAACGAAACTTAGTGGCTATGGTGCAAAACTTTCTGGTTATGGAACAAATATTTATGATGAAGGAACTAGACTGACTTACCTTAGGAACAAAAATCAGAAATCTGGAATAAAAGTTTATGGTCATGGAACAAATATTTTTGATGAAGAACTTTCTGGTCATGGAACAAATAATTATGATAAAGGAACAAAACTTAACGATCATCTAACAAAATTTTTCGGTCGCGGCACAAAACTAAGTGATCATGGAACAAATATTTTGGTTTTCCCGTAAGGAGTGATTGACTTAATTTCCTTGTTAGCATGTATCTATTTGGTTTAATGGTTTTTATAACTTAAAAGATGTTTGCCTTAATCCGATCTATGTTGTGGGTACACTATTGGAGAATTTTATAGCGGTACACAATTATTAAAGGTGGTCTCTTTTCTGATGTCCAAAAAAAAAAAATAACAAATAAATTGGTCCCTCTGCAACATGTGTTGAGAACCACGTTTGAGATACAAAATTTGAAAAGCATAGCATTACTCCCAATGAAATTTATTTTGGCATAAGGGTTATTTTCATTTTTCCTTAAGGGGTGTTTGGCTTAATTTCCTGTTAGCCTAAATCTAGTTGGTTTAATAGCTTAAAATATGTTTTGCTTAATGTGGTTCACAAGTCGGCTCACTTAATTTTCATTGAATGATTTTATAGTGGTACACTATTATTGAAGATGGTCTGTAGCGCCCTGCCACGCCACGACATGGGTCCCGGTGACGGGGTGTCTATTAAAATAAAATAATAAAGAAGAACGAAAGGACTAAAACATCGACGCAAAGGTTAGATTTCAAAAACGTTTAAACTTTAAAATCATTTAAACTCCGAAGCTCTTAAACATTAGAATTTTGAAACCTCAAAACTTTGATACCATTTTACAACGCCCCGAGTCCTAGACTTCGAGGGTTACTGCGGAAGCATAGAATAGCCTTTTTGAAAATCTTTGATGGAAAATCTAAATCTTTAAAGACTTACAGATCTGATTAAAACAATAGCGGAAGCATCAAACTAGTCTTTTGAAAAGCTTTTCTTGTCAATTTACCAAACATTAATAGAAAATCTTTATCGGTTCATCAAGTGAACAACAGTGCAGCGGAAAACATACAAATTTTATAAACATTTATCATACTCCTTCTCCAGCTTTATAAAACAGCTTTTAAATAGAAACGCAAGTTTGGTTCCACATATCGAAAGGTAATACAATGATCTACTTTCTTTTTCTCAAACTTTAGAAATTCTTAAAATAAAAACCCAAGGTTCTTATTAATGTTCTACAATCAATACAAAGTATCACGATCTCATAATTTCTTCCCCAAACGGGGTCTTCATGAGTAAACTCTATTCTGGGCCTTGCCCTAACTCAAGTCACCTGAAAAAGAGGTCTTATAGTCCATAAGCCAAAAGGCTCGTATAGTCATATAACCACACAATAACATTTGTTACATAACACGCGTGAGTGCAATGAATGCCAATGTCATGCATGAAAATCATTTTCATGCCTTTTCAAACACTCACCCTCGATCGTAAATATCATTACCCGGACCATGGGCTTCCCGTCCACGTAGGCCTAGCCTCAAACGTGCGGGACTTTGGGTCTTACGAATTACAAGGAGGCCTAGCCTTCAACGTTACGGGGGTTTCTTGCAGCACATCCCGCAATTCGAGTTCCTAGTGGTACCCATCTCACACGCCTACCCACAAATTCGGGATTTCTATCTTTTCAAAACAAAATCCCTCCTAGAGGGTTTTATGCACGGAAGCCTCTAAGGTCTTCCCTTTTCAAAACCTGGAAGTCTCTGAGATCTTCCTTTTCAAAATCGAAAGCCTCTAAGGTCTTTCATCCCAAAACCATTTTCTTGATTTTCGTGTTCATGCTTATGCTTATGAAATGTTATGACATATGCGAGCTCTAAGCAACCAGACATATTCAATATTTTATAAGAAAAATTATCAAGGCATGGCATCAATTTAAAGCAACACAATAGACATGCTAAAATCATCCAGATAAACCCATAAGTCATAGCAACTCAAGTAATCACTTAAGGCATATCAGCTCAAGTAAACACTTAAAGCATCACAGCTCATGTAAACATGTAAGTACACTATTAACATATTATACAACTTTATTGAGGGTTATACGGAACTACCGTTCACCAAAGACTGAATGAGAACACAGAACAGAAACCGAAACTGCTCAATCTGTTATAAATCTCGATACACAGTAATGCGCGTATATCAGTGAGGTACAACACCTCTGAGCACAAGTACAACTACTATTAAAGTAAAGTTCCACTCTTAAAGCTTAGGGTACAAGGTTCCGTAGCTCATAACAGACTTAAGAACATCAAAACAGAAGTTTTTACCGAACTGCTTCAGGTCACTCGCGCGGGCCGCTTGCGCAGAGCCTCGCTCGCGCGGGCCGCTCGGGCGAAATAAGCTCAGAAAGGCCACTTGGTCATTTAAAAAATATTTTCAGAAAATGCCCGGTCGCGCGCGCTCGCGGGACGGTCGCGCGCGCGAGGTATCACAGAGTCGTCTTCTTCCTCTTTCTTCCCCTGTTTTGAAATCAAAGATTGCTTTTTACCCATTTTGAAAACTTAACCAAAATAAGACTTTAAATATATGAATCTCTTCCTTTTTACGCATAGATTCCAAATACGAAATCAGTTTTTCAAGTAATCAAACGTAGCTCTTGATTTTATCAAAAATTCGAAAGGCGACAAAACTTTAATTCACCCGTTCGTCGCGACCGTAAAGAATTAGCTTCTAAAATTTGAAATACAGTCTCGTGGGACCGAGACCTTTCATTTGGTATAAAGAAATCAAGTTTTCATTACAATTTTTCTACCTGTTAATTTCGGACCCTTAACGATATATATATATGAAATTTTATATATATCTGTATATATATATATATATATCAATAAAGCTTCAAATGAACTGAATTTAAAATATCCTAAGCTTACCCAATAATCAACTTCCTGATTGATATGCAGAGAAAAATCAAGCTCCCAAATTCAAATTACCACTTTCTCTCTCTATATATATATAAACTATATATATATATATCTATATATGTGTGTGTGAATGTTAGCCGAGAGAGAGAGAGAGACAGATAGAGAAGAGTTGAGAGAAAGTGAGACAGTGGAGAGTTGAGAGTGAGAGGTGTGTGTATATATTTAAAATGTGTTGCTTGGCCTCCAAGTGGCTTCAAGCCTAAGCCCCTCACACACACACATACACACACACACACACGAAATAGACACACACTGTGCACAATATTGACTTGGGCTCCAAGTAACTTCATGGGAGTTTATCCCATGTGGTTGAGCTTATGCTCACACTTACACACAGAGGTAAATATTATACTGCAAAATCTCAAATCTGGTATTATTCCTTGACGAAAATAAAATAATATGTTTTAATATTTTCTGGGTCACTACACTCTACCCCCCTTAAAAGAATTTCGTCCCCAAAATTCAAGTAAGGTCATCTGATAACCAAGTAATCGCAATGCAGTCCAAGGAATGTTTCACACTCCGTCTTACAACACGGATATTCATTTACGAGCATTCTGAAATGTCGGATCGTAAGAACCTTATATCACTTCATCTCCCCTGAAGTAATTTTCCCAAAGTCTAGTATCCTATCCTCAAATAGCATTCCTCAAAATTCCAAATGAGATTCAATTCTCAGAGTCCAACATCTACTGTAATACAAGTTGAAAGATTCCTCAACCGCTTCATATATGCCGTAATATGATAACACCGTAAATAGGTTGAGAGATTCCTCAACCATCCCATATTCACCGTAATAGAATACGTCTTAAGATAATACCGTCAATAGGTTGAGAGATTCCTCAACCATCCATATACACCGTATTAGAATATGCCGTAACATAAGATGACAGATACCTCATCTATATACCAAAATCGTAAACGAGATCGTAAAGGAATACCGCAATATCACGTCGTACAATAATACCGTAAGGTATACCATAAGATAAGTTGAGAGATTCCTCAATCGTCCAATATCCACAGAAATATACTAAATGATTAATAACTCTAACGATGCTACCGTTGGTCCCCGATATACTAAACTCATATCCCGATGTACTCACGTCACATCGTATAACCCAAGTTTGAAGTAGAGACTAATGTTCCCAATATGTGAATCACAGAATACTTACAAGGACCAAGTCCAGACAAAATAACAAATGCAATTTATGTTGCACCTCACGTGCTATCTCAAATTCCTGTGATCACAGCACATATAACTGCATATTACGATGTTCCCTATACATTTCTTCTGATGACATTTCTCAAACATCGAAAGGTCGATATAATAACCTCAAAGATTCCATAGAATGACACAATCACAAAATAATACGCTCTTTCCAGAAAAAAGCGTGTGAACTTGCACAGAAAGATAGTCACACCAATAAGCTCCACTGACATAACCAATCATCAAAATCAAATGGCAAGGATCCGTAAAGGCAGACATACCCATCTCATAAAGGAGTGAATTCAACCGTTCAAAAGAATTCCCAAGGAATAAGGAGTACCGAGGTCTAACCCAAAGGAGAGACTACTCCAAAAAAGTCAAAAAGTTACCTAGAGCCAAACTCTCGAAACAGGGGGGCATAGGAACTACACGAATGCTCTCACTACCCATTTCACATAAGAATCCAATTCAAGCCGCACTCAAGGGTATAACATAATTGTGTACACATCTCATGGGTATGCATAACGGCGTAAACATATTCGTAGAAAGACATATTTCTAGCATGCTTGTCGCTTAACTAAACATGTAAGCATATAAGCATCTTAAACAACATAGCATGGTATATCACATAGTCCCGCAGATAAGTAAACATGCTCAATTCATCTTCTCAAAGATACGTGCAGTTAAAACTCTAAACAGTACATCACAAATTATCAAGTAATATGTTAGTACATGATAATACATTTCTCAAGTCATCGAGTAACATGTCAACAAAACAATTTCTCAATCCATATGAGCACATAACCCGGCGTTCCGAAGTATTCAACCCGGTATGCTTTGATACCATCTGTAGCGCCCCGCCACGCCACGACATGGGTCCCGACGACGGGGTGTCTATTAAAATAAAATAATAAAGAAGAACAGAAGGACTGAACACACTTGTAATACTCCGAGTCCTAAACCCGAAGCTTACCTGAAAACTTTCTCTTTAGAAAAACAAACGTTTAAACTTTAAAATCATGTAAACTCCGAAACTCTGAAACATTTAAACTTTGAAACCTCAAAACTTTGATACCATTTTACAACGCCATGAGTCTTAGACTCTGAGGGTTACTGTAGAAGCATAGAATAGCCTTTTTGAAAATCTTTGATGGAAAATCAAAATCTTTAAAGACTCACAGATCTGATTAAAACAATAGCGGAAGCATCAAATTAG
Source organism: Hydrangea macrophylla (assembly GCA_033977485.1). Taxonomy (NCBI): domain Eukaryota; kingdom Viridiplantae; phylum Streptophyta; class Magnoliopsida; order Cornales; family Hydrangeaceae; genus Hydrangea; species Hydrangea macrophylla. The sequence continues at coordinate 15,120,814 of CM066987.1, forward strand.
TCTTTTGAAAAGCTTTGCTTGTCAATTTACCAAACATTAATAGAAAATCTTTATCGGTTCATCAAGTGAACAACAGTGCAGAGGAAAACATAAAGATTTTATAAACATTTATCATACTCCTTCTCCAGCTTTATAAAATAGCTTTTAAATAGAAACGCAAGTTTGGTTCCACATATCGAAAGGTAATACAATGATCTACTTTCTTTTTCTCAAACTTTAGAAACTCTTAAATATAAACCCAAGGTTCTTATTAATGTTCTGCAATCAATACAAAGTATCACGATCTCACAATTTCTTCCCCAAATGGGGTCTTCACGAGTAAACTCTATTCCGGGCATTGCCCTAACTCAAGTCACCTGAAAAAGAGGTTTTATAGTCCATAAGCCAAAAGGCTCGTATATTCATATAACCACACAATAACATTTGTTATATAACATGTGTGAGTACAATGAATGCCAATTTCATGCATGAAAATGATTTTCATGCCTTTTCAAACACTCACCCTCGATAGTAAATATCATTACCCGGACCATGGGCTTCCCGTCCAAGTATGCCTAGCCTCAAACGTGCGGGACTTTGGGTCTTACGAATTACACGGAGGCCTAGCCTTCAACGTTACGGGAGTTTCTTGCAGCACATCCCGCAATTCGAGTTCCTAGTGGTACCCATCTCACACGCCTACCCACAAATTTGGGATTTCTATCTTTTCAAAACAAAATCCCTCCTAGAGGGTTTTATGCACGGAAGCCTCTAAGGTCTTCCCTTTTCCAAACCTGGAAGTCTCTGAGATCGTCCTTTTCAAAATCGAAAGCCTCTAAGGTCTTTCATCCCAAAACCATTTTCTTGATTTTCGTGTTCATGCTTATGCTTATGAAATGTTATGACATATGCGAGCTCTAAGCAACCAGACATATTCAATATTTTATAAAAAAAATTATCAAGGCATGGCATCAATTTAAAGCAACACAATAGACATGCTAAAATCATCCAGATAAACCCATAAGTGATAGCAACTCAAGTAATCACTTAAGGCATATCAGCTCAAGTAAACACTTAAAGCATCACAGCTCATGTAAACATGTAAGTACACTATTAACATATTATACAACTTTATTGAGGGTTATACAGAACTACCGTTCACCAAAGACTGAATGAGAACTCAGAACAGAAACCGAAACTGCTCAATCTGTTATAAATCTCGATACACAGTAATGCGCGTATATCAGTGAGGTACAACACCTCTGAGCACAAGTACAACTACTATTAAAGTAAAGTACCACTCTTAAAGCTTAGGGTACAAGGTTCCGTAGCTCATAACAGACTTAAGAACATCAAAACAGAAGTTTTTACCGAATTGCTTCAGGTCACTCGCGCGGGCCGCTTGCGCAGAACCTCGCTCGCGCGGGACCTCGCTCGCGCGGGCCGTTCGGACGAAATAAGCTCAGAAAGGCCACGTGGTCATTTAAAAACAATTTTCAGAAAATACCCGGTCGCGCGTGCTCGCGGGCCGCTCGTGCGGGTCGCGCGCGCGAGGTATCACTGAGTCGTCTTCTTCCTCTTTCTTCCCCTGTTTTGAAATTAAAGATTTATTTTTACCCATTTTGAAAACTTAACCAAAATAGGACTTTAAATATATGAATCTCTTCCTTTTTCCGCATAGATTCCAAATACGAAATCAATTTTTCAAGTAATCAAACATAGCTCTTGATTTTATCAAAAATCCGAAAGGCGACAAAACTTTAATTCGCTCGTTCGTCGTGACCGTAAAGAATTAGCTTCTAAAATTTGAAATACAGTCTCGTGGGACCGAGACCTTTCATTTGGTATAAAGAAATCAAGTTTTCATTACAATTTTTCTGCCTGCTAATTTCGGACCCTTAACGATATATTTATCTATGAAATTCTATCTATGTATCTGTATATATATATCTATATCAATAAAGCTTCAAATGAACTGAATTTAAAATATCATAAGCTTACCCAAAAATCAACTTCCTGATTGATATGCAGAGAAAAACCAAGCTCCCAAATTCAAATTACCACTTTCTCTCTCTCTCTCTCTATATATATAAACTATATATATATATCTATATGTGTGTGAATGTTAGCCGAGAGAGAGAGACAGATAGAGAAGAGTTGAGAGAAAGTGAGACAGTGGAGAGTTGAGAGTGAGAGGTGTGTGTATATATATAAAATGTGTTGCTTGGCCTCCAAGAGGCTTCAAGCCTAAGCCCCTCACACACATACACACGAAATACACACACACTGCTCACACTCACACACTGTGCACAATATTGATTTGGGCTCCAAGTAACTTCATGGAAGTTTATTCCATGTGGTTGAGCTCATGCTCACACTCACACACAGGTAAATATTATACTGTAAAATCTCAAATCTGGTATTATTCCTTGACAAAAATAAAATAATATGTTTTAATATTTTATGGGTCACTACATGGTCCAATTGTTCTTTTCTTATGTCAAAAAAAAAAAAAAAATTGGTCCCACTACGACATGTTTTGAGAACCACTTTTGAGATACAAGCAATAGGAAAGGAAATCTTGTGAGTGTAACTGTGTGACTCCAAGCAATTCCCTGTCTATTTTCGATATATCGACCTTATTCCATGCTATTCCTCTATTTTAGAAGCGAAAATGCTAGGCACACAACACATTCTACAACACATTTCACAACAAGGCTTTAAATGTGTTGTACCCTGTGCTGTTTGAAATTTTCACACTTTTCTATGCACCACTTACACGGTACAGGGTACATGCATTTAAAGCCCTGTTATGGAATGTCTTGTGTGCCTAGCATTTCTCTTTTAGAAGTTATTTAGTGATACCGTTATACTCCGTCATCACGTTGATGTCATCAATCACAAAAGGACATGTGACCTCTAATGAGAACACATGACAAGTAATTAAGGGGGACCTGACACGTTGCTTAGAGTAAGCAACTACTTGTCATGTCCACATAAAAATAGGAGCCACATGAACCCATATTTTTGGTAATATCACTTTACTAAAATGTAATTAAAATGCTATGTTAGAAACCTTATTTGAAATACGAATAGAAAAACTATAATTTTAATAGTCAATTAGTAATAGGTCCATAGATAGTGAAAATTAGATCCATTTTATGATGAATAATACTACGTTTGCCAAATTTGAATCTCAAATGACTTAATAATTGTACATGTTGTGATAATAATTGGAGGTACCACATATCATTGAAGATGGTACAATTGAGAATGCATTTAAAATTTAAATGAGTAATGCTATGTTTACCAAATTTATATCCCAAAAGTGCTTCCCGAATGATGTGGCAGTAGGGCCAAGTACATAACTTCCAATCAAAATTCAACTGGTCACACTGTATTAGATCTGGCCCCACTGTCACATCATTTGGGAAGCACTTTTGGGATAGAAATTTGTGAAGCATAGCATTACTCAATTTAAAATTTTAGAAAGAAATGCATTACTCTTTCAGGATACTTTTTTAGCAAGAATTTTGACAAAGAAAAGAACAGTAAGGCCTTGTACAAGTATAGGATCATTTTCAGCAAAAAATAAAAAAGTATAGGATCATTGAAGTTGAAGATTGAATCGGTGGTGGCCTTGGTGGTCCCACATAAGGGCAAAATCGAAAAAAAGAAAATAAATAAATAAAAAGCAGGAAGGGGGTCTTGGCAATCTACTGAAGAGGTTAGGGGGTGGGGTGGTGGTTGTTTTGGGACAAAATCATAGGTGGTTTTCTTCTAAAAGTGAGTTGCTTAGGTGGATGGTTGAGATCTCTTGAAAGCATGATCCAACGATTGTGGGGAGTTTTGGTGTATATACCCCAAAACCGGCTTGGTGTACCAACGTGATCTCCCCCAAAAGTATCTAAAGTGAATGAGTTGCTATAATTGCCAAAATTTGGCATCAAGCAGCTCTTTTGCTATTTGTCAATAAATAGTACAAACTATAAAAGAAATAATGTTGTTAATAAGCTCTTTTTTGCAAACGAGCTTATTATATATTTTGATTTATTTATTTATTTTTTATTATTATTTTTTTTGGGGGGGGGGGGGGGGGGGATGTGGGTGTGTGTTTAAAAATACACATTGAATTAAAGATTTGGTATCGATACACTTTGTTAATTCAATTTTGATACACTGCTGAATCCACTGACTATTGGTTATTTGTTTTTTCTAAAACTTTTAGTAATCTAGTCTAATATATATTATAAAGTGTAATCAGACGTCTGTCACGTGGCAGCTCTGTGATTTTTCCACTTTTTCATATTATTCTTTTTTTTTTTTCCTTTTTTTTTTTCTATCTCTAGAATTAATAAGATATACATGTATAATCTTTCTCTCGATCTCTTTTTCCTTTTTTCTCTTCTTTCCTTATATCTTTTTAAACCATATCATATTTCATCAATTCTGATCTATATAAATATGAGTAATGCTAGGTACACCTAAAACATACATCTAAAAAAAACACAAGCTGACGGTGATCTCCTAAAATACTCCATGTGTTCATATATTTGGTAACTAAAGAGTATTTTAGGGGATCCACATCAGTTTTTGTTCTTTTGGGTTTATTTTTTAGGTGTACATAGCATTACTCTATAAAAATATATAATTATATCTCCAAATATACACACATACATGATGCAAACTAAAATAATATAACTACATATTCTATAAAATAACAATACCACTAACAAATTTACGTACAAAAAATTTGCTTAGCAAAAAAATGCTACATGAAATTTGGAAACAGTTTCATTTTTTATTTTCCTTATTTTTAATACCTATATAATGTATCCCATGTATAAATAGATGTTAATGTAGATACAAAACATATACATTATATTCTATATATATGTGCAGTTAGTAAAAAGAAATTTCGATAATGATGTTGATAATTTTGTGATCCATCATTTGTTTCTATCTAATATTTGACGTCTACCTTATAGATGCAAAATATATTTTATTTTATATATATATATACATATATAATATATGTATATATATAATATACGGGACAACATATATATATGTATAGTTTGTATAAACAAACGTGAGAAGCTTGGTAAATAGAATATTTGATATGTATTGTTTCCTTAACTCTCATATCTCACGCCTATCAAAGCTTGGTAAATAGAATATTTGATATGTATTGTTTCCTTAACTCTCATATCTCACGTCTATCTCTCTCTTTTCTATTATCTCTCTCTTTCCTTATCTACCATCTTTCTCTTTTCTATAATCTCTCTCTTGCCTTATCTCCCACCCCCTCACTCTTACGGCTCTCTCTTTTACTCTTCTCACGTTTCTTATTTATTATTTCTCACCCTCTTTCTCTCTCTTCTCACCACTATCCCTTTCACTGTGCAATTGGTTTTCCAGGTTTCTTTCTGTCTCTATGTTATTTTTTCCAGTTAGATGTATATTTGGTTTGTCATGCTATTCAAAGAACACTTTTTTCCTTAAAAATCTTTTTTTCAAAAGAGAGAATTGTTTCAAGATTTTGCTTCATTGTTGTGAAACTCTTTCCGACACTCTTACAGGTATTTACTAGCTAATTGATTTTTTTAAATCCTTTGAGTTGTCACATCTATTTACTATGTTGTTTTCTATGCCAGTGTGTTGTTTTTAATCTTTCGGGCTACTAATTAGCAATAATGTTAGACCTTGCAGAATATTGATGCTTGTGAGAATTGTTTGACCATTTTTGTTTGATTGAATTGGGTTTTAATTTCCTTCCAAGATGCCATATTTTTCAAGGTTCTTTCACGTTTCTTATATATATATATCTCATCTCACCACCACCACTCCGTTGCGTTGTTTCAAGTTTTTGTCTCTATACTATTTTTTCCCCCTTTAGAAGCTAGGATTTGTCATTCTAATAATCTTGATAAAGAACCTATCCATTTAATGTTTGCTATACATATATTATGTTGTCAGATTGCTTAGTTAGTTTTAGCATCAATATATGACATATCGGTGTGTTGGAAGTGATAGCGATTTCTTCACGTAGAAGCCAACTATAACACCCGTGTTCGGGCCTATCGTATTTCATTTCATTTATCATGCATAATGTGATGTGATGTGTATTGTGGCACATGTGTGAGGGAGTTGTAACTCACGAGTCGATTTGGGTATCTGATAAGAAAACTCTCTGAGACAGTGTAGAATGGATATTTTGATGTTGCGAAGTCTCTCCGAGATTGAGACGGCCATTGTGGAATACCCTAAATGTTTATATGGAAATAAATGTTTACCTGTGTAAATCACTATCTGTATTATTATGATGTTTAGAATTTATTTATGTCGTTTATTTTAGTATCCTTGTGAGGACGAATTAACACGCTGCATAATTGGTAGGCTAATTAGTGATTTTGTAAAATCATGTGGGACCACGTTTTAGCAACCAAACGGAACTTAGACGAAAACTTTTGTGGATTTTAGATTCTCACTCGTAGAGTGATAACTTAGACGTTTAAGACGTTTTGAGATATAATCGGTAGATTAGAGAACTCGTCGGGGAGTTAAACACAAATACGTAAAATGTTGCCTATATATAGAAAGTGGTGACTTAGTTATTTTTACAAATTTCTTAACCTAAATCCAAAAGGGGGGAAAGGGAGATTTTGGTTCTTCGAGCTTCACGACGACAATCGACGGACTTCTGCCCTTTGGTTTCTTCTAAATTTCATATTCGAACTCCTCGAGGTAAGGTCGTCGTTTTGATATCCACTAGGTCTTGTTTGGATAAGTTTTCTAAAAACTCATTTTTGGGACTTTTCATAAAAAGATGATAATCGAACTTTTGATCCATAGGAATCGTATTAGACGGACTTCTTCACGTTCCTTGTGCTCGGGTTTTCCTTGGAATGGGATTTAGAAGCATTAATCGAAGGTGAGTGATTCAACTATGTATTTTGGAATGATTTCTTGACATGTATTCATTTTTTGTATGAAAAGCATGTTTCAATTCTTAGCTTGATGTTGTTTAGTTCATATTGGGTGATTGTATTGATAAGTAGGCTCAATCGTACGGTGAAATGTTTGACTTATGTTGAAAGCATGGTGAAATGTATTTGAGCATGTTTAGTTGCTATTTGGGTTAAAGGAGTGCGTGTACCAAGCCATTGTTGTGGAGCCGTTATAGGCATAAGGTCGCACATTTGAAGAAAAGAAACGTGGGGTCTTACCTAGTCGCGTGGACTTATTGGTGAGGAGTCGCGAACTAGGAGTGTGGACCGTACACGTGAGACTCCAGGAGACTAGTATGAATTGTAGAGATGTGAATGCGAGCATGTTTATCATTCATGTGCATCGTTGATTTATTCACTAAGCGTTAGCTTAAACAAATTGAAATATGTGTGGTTATTCAAATAACCATTTCACGTGTTAATGCCGGCGAGGAATCGAAGAGGTGATCACGAGATGTTGGGAATTCACTTAGAAGGCGACTCATTACGTTTCATCTCGTAGTTTTGTAATAGAAGTGGATAATAGTGTTGTATATGTTTTATTTCATTTCCAACGTTGTAAGGAATTACTTTCGAGTAACTAGATCCACGTTTTGTATTAACTTGGAAAAACATGGAATGGGTTGGTTAAGTTATTATGAATCCGAACCCTCGAGTTCGCGTTTTGAATGTTTTACTTGTCGACTTCATGTTTTGATTTAATGATTAAGGTAGTTAACGATCGCAAGGGTCGCTTGACCTTAGGCAATATCCTAGTGCAAATGGAATGCTGCTAGGGGGTCATTCAACTAGTCGAAGGGGACAGCTTGACCGGTTGAAGTGCCCTCTGCTGTGAAGGATTTTTTACCGAGGAGTCATTTGACCGGTTGAACGGGGCATCTCTACCATTCGAAATACGCCCTGCATGTTTTCTTTTTCTACCATTTTTGAAAATTATTTAAATGTTTTAATTGGTTCTTAGGATACCTTTGGGACACCTTTCAACCTAAATTCATCAGTTTTAAAATATAATTATGTTTTCAAATTTATACGGATTTTACAACTTGGAGGGTATCGTTTTCAAAAGAGTTGAATACTCAATGTTGTTTTTAAGTTTCTTTTCCGCTGCTAGAGTTGTTTAATGAATTGGTTGAACGTCGGTGGTATGCCACGTGACCTGGATTCATATGTGTGGATTCGGGGCATGACACCAACATTGTCACTGGGTAAGTCCTCATGCGTGTATATTGATTTGTATGTAAGATGTTTACTAACCTATGGAACTTGAGGGCCCGAAAATCATTTGACAAACTAATAGCTAACTTGGTGGGTTCATAGTCAATCCATTTGTTGTGTAAATTTGTACATTTTTGTTTCAAAGTTTTGTTTTTAGAGCATGTTGGTCTTCATTCTTGACTTCTTCATTGAATTTGTGTGTGGCACTACCACATACGTTAAAATTTCCTTTAAAATTTTGATTTTGCAGGGATATTACATAGTCAAATTGTAACACCCGTACCCAGAAAAGGGTAAATATCATTTTAATATGCATTGATAATAATAATTAGTGTATATTATGGATTAAGGGGAGGCTTTGGACTCGCCGGTGAAAAGTGTTCAGTGAAGGACACAGTTGAAAAGTCCCCAATGGGTTGGGACATGTATTTTAGGTGGGACCCAGTGAAGGGCCCAGATAATATAATTTGCATTTTTACATGTTAAATGCATTTATATGATTAAATGAGTACATGTTTAAAGTTGCTTATATATTATGATGTTATATGTTAGCTTCTAGTACCAATTTGAATACCCATGGAAGGGCATTAATGAAAAAGATTCATAATTAGTAGGTACGTTAGCAATTTCACAAATATTTGGGACCACATGTGCGACCCATACGAGACTTAAACAAACACCCATTTAGATAATTGGGTAGTTAGTAGAATGTTTGGGGATTTCATAATGAGAACTTAAGAAAAGTTGGGGGTACAAATGAAAAGGAGGAAAAAATGAGAGCTTGACACCTCAATGCATGTTACATGTGTGTGTGTCAAGTGAGGGAGAGACTCTTAAAATAGAATAAAAATTAGAGAAAGAAAGAGAGAACCGACGAGATAACAAGACGCCGACGTTCATTTCACGACGCCCCATCGCTGTCCGACGTCCAATTCGCGAACCTAAGTCGTATTCGGACTCGTGGAGGTGAGACGGTCATTTCTATACCTTTTATTTACGTTTTATTTGTCGGATTTTGCTATCTCGTTCTAATCAGTGACACGCGGTTGCCGAAAACTTGTAGGAATTACTCCGCAGTAGGATTGGGCAAGAATCATTAAGGAATTCACTTGTTTGGCGTAAAATCTGTAAGAGGTGAGTGACTCTAATCCATGGGTTGAATGTAAATCATGTTAAATGTGTTATTTTATATATTAGTATGTTGAATTCTTGTAGATTAAAGCATGGACATGAGAATAGTGTGGACATGAGAATTAGATATATTAACTTGTTGGTTTATGTGGGGTTTGGCTAGTTTACTTTAAATTGGAAGTTTAATATGTGTTAAATTGTGTGTGAAGCACCATGTTGATATAATTATGTGAATGTGTTATGTAGGTTAAAGGAAGCCTTATGTTGGTTCACCGTAAGTTTACTCCATAGTAAGGAGATGTGGAAAGCCCAATCTGTGTAAGGGTACTCACCACTTAACTGTGTCAAAGTGTATGGGAGACGATCCAGCCGTGGAAGGGTATGTGAGATGGTGTGTTTAGAGGTGCTATACGCACATAAGGGAAAAAGGCAAGAACGATGTCATGGTGAATTGATATTTGGCCTTTTGAAGACTAAATGATATGTTGATTGTTGACTTGTGCATTGAATATGATATTACAGTCATACATGTGGTTAGCTTTACTCACTAAGCGAAAGCTTAAACAAATATTATTTTATGTTTTGGTTATTGTATAACCACCGTAGGTACGGCACGAGAGGAGGAGAGAAAATGACGTGTGCATGGGAATGGGGAAGATTTAGATCTTGTTTGATGGGTTATGATCTTTTTTTAGCAAGTAACTAGTTTGTTTTGGGATTTCTAGACCTCATGTTATAATATAAGTATGTAGGAGTATGGAGTTTCAATTGTGAATTTTATGTCTTTCCTTAAGTTAAAACTATGGTTTGTGTATGTTGACAAGGATGGGCATTTCTGGCAAGTCCAGTTTGGTGTCGCAAGTGTTTTGGATGAGTTTTGATTATAACCAAATGATATGCAAAGTTTTGGAAAATGTTTTGGGTAAAAACAAAATGTTCATAGCTATGTGGTTTTGAGCAAAGGATGAATGTAATGGTTCGTTTGACTCAAAAGAGGTTGTGTATATGTTTTGAATGAGTTTTGATTGTAATCAAGTTATTTGCAAAGTTTATGAATTTCTTTTCAACAAGTTTTCTATGTTTGTGCAAGTTTGGCAACATTTGAGGTCTTAATGGTTCAATATGATCCAATTGTGGATAAAATGGAGTTTTACATGTTGGTTGATGTTTGGACACGTGTAGATATGTCTTGGAAATGTTTAAGTGTGTTTGGAAATAGTTTTGATAATGTTTTCCTAAGTCCCATGAGGTTTGGTTTTATTTTGGTATGTTTTGGAAATGTTAAAACAGGGTTTTTAGCAACATAATTGCATTCTACAGAACCCAGATCGATCTGGGTTAAAGGGCGGATCGATCCGGATGTTTTGGGGGACATTCTACGGAAGAAATGCTAAGATGGATCGATCCAGGCTAAATGGCGGATCAGTCCGCATACAAATCTGCTGCACGTCGACTTTTATGAAAACGTACATAACTCTTTCTAGAAAATTCGGATTCGCACGCCGTTCTTTGCGTTGGAACCGGGATTCAAAAAGCTATCTTTTGATGTAAATTTTGACCATATTTTATGACCATATTGCCCATAGAGCTATTTTGTCATAACAAAGTCATTTTATGTTGTTTAATTCATGTCTTTCTTAAGGATTTACATGTTTTCTTTGCTAATTAGTGTATTGGGGCACTAGTACTAGCATTGTTACACGTGTCCTAATCCGCTTGAGGTGGGTTGGGGTGTGACACAAATACACATAAATTGGAATCAAGAATTCTCAACTAAGTAATGTCTCACAATCTCAAGAAATTCATGTACAATTTAAATTTTTTAAATCTCCCGTGCATTGCACGAGTTCAAAAGCTTGTTTAAATAACTTCAAAGCATTTGAGGGGTCGATTAATACTATCTTTATTGCATACAAGTCCATTTGCAAATAATTCTAAAGTATATTTAACACAAGATATATTTATTAAACAAACAAAATTTTGAAGACTGAAAGAAAGGGTCAATTTTTTTCTTCAATAAGTAATCTCAAACAGAAATACGATTACCCTCTAATTAAAATTGTAGGAGTCATTTGATTATCACATTTTTACTTCCATTAGTTAATGAGTTTGACATGCTTTCTTTAAATCTCACCCGGGCATCAATCTTATCAAAAGTTGTTTTTGCTGCTGGCGAGTTTTTCAAATACTTTAAGAATTGTACGACAGAATTTTGAACCAAAATTTGAAAGTATTACATTAGTCTTAGTTAAGTACATTTTTCAGGAAAAATATAGGAAAATTTAATGTACTTGTCAATATATCACCGAAATTTATCTAAAGATATTTTTTACTTATTAAATAATTGAAAAAATTAATTTAATTTTGGTAAAATAATAATTCCTCATTTTGAATTAATTGAGTTTAAAGGATAACTCATTATTAATTTTGGTCAAAAGTCCCTGACTAGGGAAACTTAATGAAATCAAATTCTTATGTTACAAAATGTCAAATAAGTTCGCAAAAATTTTAATTACTTTCTATTGAAGAACTTTTTACTAAAATTTAAAAAAGAAGAAAAAAGTTGGACCTGAGACAAAATTTTTTTTTTATTATTTTGGATTACTTTTGACTTCTTACAAATTTAAAAAAAAAAAATTATTAGGCCAAAGTCTCTAGTAGCATCTATCAAGAGTTTAAAGTCCAATTTAATTCTTAATTTGTTAAAAAGTCATTGAAAGTTGAAATTTCACTTAATATTATAAGTTTAGTAAAATTTTAATTAATATTAATAGACAAAGGGCCTTTCCCTAACCATGATTTGTAATTGTCTTTAATTCTAAAATAAGTTGACATAATGGACTTATCACTACATTGGCCAAAAGAAAAGAAAAAAAAAAAAAAAAAAAAAAAGACATGTCAATCTTGATTTAAATTCCCAAAAAATGCAAATAAAAGAGAGAACATATATGAGCCGTGCTGTACTTCCTAGTGTTTCTTAGACCCTGTTTGTCAGTGCTTATGCTTATGCTTATGTAATGTTGATAGTGATTACTAGACCTACTTATAGTGATAATCTTGAGAAGCAGTTCCCCTCTTGCTTATTGTTCAACTGTTTTTTTGGACCAGATCTGCTTATCCTTTTTTTGTGGAAACAAACGGACTAAAAAGTAATTTGGGTCACTAAAACTGCTTAAAATGAACAAATGAAAAATAACAAATAGAATCTTAATTAGATGTATGTTAGTATAAATTAGTCCGATGTAAACAGTCTCGAACAATATTTAAAACAAAATAAACGAATCCATTAACTTTAATACAGGTATAGTTATCAAAAAAAAAAAACCTTTAATACATGTACAAGAACCTAGAGTAAGAAAACGAAAACCACAAGTGCACTATTGATAAACAACATTTTCTTTTTCTTTTTTTCGCTCAGCAGAACAAATTTTATTAAATAGGCAATATTCAAACCAATTACAAACATAGGCCAGCCTAAAAACTAGCACAAGCCAGTACAAAGGCTCCCTCAAAAAACTACCATATATCCAAACTAATTTCAAAAGAAGAAAACCAATTGATCCCCATTGACCAACAAACACTGTCTAGAATCAACAGAAAAGCAGAGTCGCCCTAGGCTTTAATCAAGCATCCCCAGGGTTATTGGTTGGAACCAATGAAACCCACATCCAGGAAAGCAAAAGACTTCATATCAATCTCAACACCCACCTCCGCCCCCACCTCCGCCTCCGCCTCCATCCCCACCTCCACCGCCGCCTCCGCCCCCATCCCCACCTCCACCGCCGCCTCCGCCTCCATCCCCACCTCCACCGCCGCCTCCGCCCCCGTCCCCACCTCCACAATCGCTCCCACCCCCGCCCCAGCCCCAGCCCCCGCCCCCGCCCCCGCCCCCCGCCTCCGCCCCCGCCCCCGCCCCCGCCTCTGCCTCTGCCTCCGCCTCCGCCTCTGCGCCCTTTGCCGCAGAGACAACGGCAAATAATAGCTGCTGCCACAATACAACCAAAAACTATTGGAATAATTACAAAAATATTTTCCATTTTTTTTTTTTTAAATCTAAAGATTGTGTAGAATGGGATAGTGCAATTAAAGTTTTATTAGTCTCCTAAGTTTACGTGTCATTTTAATTCCCTTAGTTGACTTGGCACTTGTAAGGAAGTTTCCTTTTCCTTTGACTAGTGGTCGCGGTACACACACGCGTTGCGTGTGCAATTCGTTGAATTTGTTGTGTAGTTATAAACTTAAAAATAAAAAATATCTTAATTGATAATGAAGTGGAGAGTAATCTTGATACGTACTAAAGAAAAGAATAATCATATACTTCCCAAATTTGAGCCCTTAATTTGGTCCGCTAATGCTTTTAACAGTTGTATCATACACTGTGACAACGACAGATGGTATCACATACCATTGAATGTGTACAACTAACAAAATATTTGGGATTCAAAATAGTGGACAAAAAAAAAAATAGTGCACATATATAAAATTACCATGAGCAATAATTAAAAATATGAAATGAAAAATTACTACAATGAAACAAACTGCACCCACAATTTTAATTCCTACATACGTTACATACACGCAGCAAGAAATACATAATCAAACTGATATCAATGTAATGACTATGCACAGTAAAAGAAAGATATAGAGAAAGGAATATTACCCAGAAAGTGTCAAAGTATCATTACCGCTCACTCTTCAATTTTTCTGTAGTCTAGATATCATTTTTGTGAGGTGTGTTACAGTGTTAGTGTCCAAACCTTACAGTTAGAACACATGTTATAGTAATTAAATAGTCGTTTAGCCCATGAACCAATTTTTTTTATTTTTGTTTTTTTTGTTGTGTGTGAGGCGCATGAACTCATGAAGTAAACTAGATTGAAAGGCCAAGAATTACACAAACTATAAATTGAAACCAGTAGTACGTGAAGTAAAACTGGAGCCATTAAAATGGAAGTCATAAATTGTGCACTTCAGCCAAAAACTTATAACCATTTTATGTTAGTAAATGACACTTTTTGACATAGTAATGATAGTATGTCCAAATCAACTTTTAATGTAGTTGCTGTACGTATAGAATTTACAGAGAGAGAGAGAGAGAGAGAGAGAGAGTTTCAAAGGAAGAAACACCAATTGACCAACACACAGTGTCAATAATCAACAGAACAGTAGAGTCACCCTAGACCACCTCCACAACTGCCCCCGTCCCCACCTCCACAACCGTCCATGCCTCAACCGCCGCCCCATCCCCCATACCCTCTTTCCATGTCCTGGTGAGACAAACGCAAATAATAAATGCTGCCATAATATAATTTTTGCATTTTTTTTTTATTTATACTTCAGATGCTTTGTTTGTTCACCTTTAACATCTAAAGATTTTGTGTAGAATGGGATAGTGCATAGTCCAAATTTACGTGTTATTTTCTTTAGTTTTGGAGGAATTAAGCACCAAGGAATTTTCTTAGTTGATTTGGTACTTGTAAAGAAGTTTCCTCCGTCTCATTTTTTGTATTGACATATTAAATATGAGTAATGGCATGCTTCCCAAATTCAAACAAATGCATTTTTTTTCCCAATGAAAAAACATTAACAAAGCACTAACGGGTGCTTCTAAAAAATCTTTCAATTTTGAGTACCAATTATTCATGAAATTTTTGTCAAGGAAGCATCTCGTTTTGCTATGGAAATAGCAGCAATGATAGAGAAAGTAATTCAAACTTTTTAGGCAAAGAGACAATAAAAGTGAACATAAAAATAAATAATCAAAGGAATAGTCTCTAGTTCACAATCGATTAATTGCAATGTTATTGATATACGTTGTGGAAGTAATTGATCGTACCACATGCTATTGTTATGGCACAACTGACAAAGCATTTGAGAATCAAATTAAAATTTTTTATTGGGAATTAAGCGTATATAGCACAACTCTCTAAAAGAAATCCATCAAAAATACCTTAATTGTCAGCACACAAATTACAATGAATGTTGCTGGAAGTAATTAAGGAAAGTACAGTACTGAACAAAAAAATAAAGTTAGAATGGATGTAAACTCAACAATGAAGCAGATAAAGGCCTTTAAAAAATAGTGATTCTAATATTTGAATTCCAAATTTAGTTCCTAAATGGCTTAGTTGTTGTGTCACACAACCATATAATTTGGAATGTGGATTTGAGATTTGTATTTGAAAAGCATAGCATTACTAATTGAATATTGAGTGTTTTGCCAAAATAGTAGGAGTATTTGTTTTGAAAAATATTCTCAATCTAATACTCTCCTAAAAATAAGTACCGTTATATTAATACTCTTGCTACTTTTTGCTAGGTCAAAATGAGTCTTTTAACATCTATCATTGGACAAAAATTGTTCGAATTTGTATCTACATAATAAAACTCCATGGCGGGTTTTAATTTACACATACATTTTATATAGATATATGTATACATTCATTTATACATTCACATATACATAGATATGTGTGTAAATACATAGAGCAAAAAATAAAGTCTTCCACTGCCATCCCCTCTCTTCTCTATCTCTCATGGACAATCACCTTGAAATGTCGACAATGGCTCTTCTGATATATAGAGAAGAAAACATAGAAGAAGCAAACTGCAGACGGTAATGTAGATTTCAAGTGGCATCAAGCCCGGCTTTGGGGTAGGTGAGATAGGCGACCACCTCAAGCCCCCATAGTTTGTCCATTTTTTTTTTACCTTATGGAGGGCCCGAAAGACGGATCTAAAATAAAAATATCAGATATAATATGTTAGTTTAATTGCATTCAAGCCCACAAATTATTCAAATAAAAATTATATGTAACTTATCCAACTCTTTTTTTTTATTACTTACCTAGATGAGTGCAAGCCATCCACACACACACACACAATAGTTTAATTGTATTCGAGCCCACAAAGTATTCAAATAAAAATTATATGTAACTAGTCCAATGCTCTTTTTTTATTATTACTTACCTAGATGAATGCACGCTATACACTCACACACACACACACATACAAACAATCCAAGCAGTCAGAGCCCAAGAGATACATTCAACTAAGGAACATGGGATAGTTCTACAATATAAAAGAGGGGAAAAATCCCTTAGGGAGATTTGAACCCCTCCCTTCACCTCCCATATAGGGAGAAGATGTAATACCATTGGGCCAATGGTGTCCTTGGTACCAGTCTAACACTTTTATTCCTCACTTTCTAGTTTATATATAATTCAATTCAAATTGTTTCACATCAATCCGAGCTCAACAATTTGTAATAAATGATCAACACTTTCAAACATTTTTTTTATTATCCTAAAAGTGATAATATGAATGCACGTGGAATCTAAAAGGGTTGAGCGAGAAGACGATAACACTTCAAATATGTATAAACAGACATAAAATTGGGGCATTGCCTCTGAACCCATACGGCTACAAGCAGGCCTTGGTCTTTCACATTGTCGACTAGGGCCCCAAATTGTTGGGGCTGGAACTAAGGGGCATTAATAGCAATTGACAAGTCAATATGAATGGTTTAATTTGTGATATTGATGGCTTGTTTACAAGTCTTTTACGTTGACTGGTATTAGATTGAAAGTAGTGAGAATAAGAAAATACAATTGGACTGGTGGGTGCTTCAATATTCTTTGAAGATAGTAGCATTAATGGAGACATACGGAGGGAGATAGATCATAAAGTGAGTTATGCATCTATGGACGAATGGTGAGAGATTAAAAAAAAAAAAAAAAAAAAAGAATAATGATACTGATAATTTTGAATAGCAGAATAAGTTGAACTATAATCAAAAGCTTAAGGTTAATTAGAATCACAAAGAAATAGTATGGCCTCAGCAGCTTCCAACTTCACACTGAGGAAAAATTAGTAATACGTAAACTACCTACCATTTCATTGTGATATATTGAATTCTAATGTTTTAGTACAATTATAGAAGTTAAAAGCTGATGTCAAGCTTACAAAAAGTAAGAGAGCTAAAATGCTATTTATTTTTGGAAGAGTATTAGATTGGGAATATGTTTTAAAAGCGATACTATTTTGGCCAAACACTTTTGAGAAGTATTAGTCTAGATTTTTTTTTTTTCTCCTCAATATTTTCATCAATGGTTGTTTGTGGCATTGGATGATTTGCGTAATGGTATCGACGGGCCAAGCGAAGCTCCTATCAAGGACCACCGACTCAATGTTGGTGATGTCGCAATAGAACACTTGTTCAATAACTATAAAGACTTATAATTAAAATTTAGATATTGCTAAATTACACAGACTTTCTCTCGAGCATGAATTTATTATTTTACCCTTACTTTGTTGACTATTTTACTAAATTACACCCCTCTCGCTCTCTCTCTCTCTCTCTCTCTCTCTCTCTCTCTCTCTACTGTGTGCACTGGCGGACGGATGTGGGGGGTCAGTGGGGGCACAGGCGGACGGATGTGGGGGTCAGTGGGGGCAACTCTCTCTCTCTCTCTCTCTACTGTGTGCACTGGCGGACGGATGTGGGGGTCAGTGGGGGCACGTGCCCCCACTGAAGTTTTGAAATTTATCTTTTTGTCCTATATATATATTTGAGATTTTATGTATTTGTGCCCCTCTTGAATTTTTAAATTTACCCCTATTAAACTCAAAAACTCAAAAATCTCACTTTGATCTTTGAATTTGTCTAATTTTTACTCAAATCTCACTTTGATCTTTGAATTTGTCTAAATTTATCCCTTTTAAACTCAAAAAATCTCATTTTAACACTTAATCAACTACTCGTGACTCACATGTAACAATTATGTAATTTTTGAGGCTTGAAAGCATATTACTTATTCAAAAAAAAAAATTGGCCTGGGGCGCTGCTCCCGAGCCGCCATGTAAGCATGCCCACTCTGAAATGAAATCCTGGCTCAGCCCTTGATTATGTGTGTATAAATATGGATATAGATATACAAGTACATACATAATATATAGATATACATATATATATATATATATATGAATACGGATTTGTTCAAAAGATAAAAAAATTTAAACCCAAAATCAATTTTTTCCAAAAACTAATTTGTTCCTAAGATTTAAACCCAAAATCAATTTATTCCAAAAACCTAGGATCTAAACCCCAAATACCAAATTCACCTTAAAGATGTATGTATACAAGTATCTATGTATATATGTATTCAAAGGATATATGTATACAAAAATGTATGTATATATGGTGTGTATGTATGTATGCATGCATGTATGTATGTATATATACATACACACACACATATATATGCATGCATGCATGGTCCGTATATATGGTGTGTATGTATGCATGCATATATATATATCTATGTATACACAGTAGAGAGAGAGAGAGAGAAAGGAAGGAGAAGAGAGGAGAGGGTTTTTTTTATTTTTTTTATAACTATGGGTATTTTTGGCATTAGCAAATTAAGAAGGGAGATCTCTGTACATTTCACGATCTAGAGGGGAGGTGTGTGTAATGCAAATCCAAACCTCAAGGGAGGTCTTTGTAATTTTATAATATTGAGGGGAGATCCATATAATTTTGCCAAATCTTAGGGGAGGTCGGTGTAATTAACCCTAAAATTTATTAAGAATGGGACTCTTTATGATTTAATAGCATAATGATACCTATACAAATTTAGTGGTATAGAAAAAAATACTTCAATGCTACTATTAAGTTGTACCATTTTAGGATTTTTATGGACAGACCACAAAAATAAAAAGTGGTATAATAAACTAATTAAAACTCTAAGGAAATCCACTTAAGTAAAAGTACAAAACATTTAAGGGGATTGGTGCACTTATATATATATATATATATATATATATATTATAGATTATAGATTATAGATATACATCATATGGTGATGAGAAATTTTAGAGATTTCCCATTTTTTGAATGTTGATAGATGTAGGAGTAAATCAATCTACGAAATGTGCTTTAGGGACTTTTGAGTGGAAATATTTTCATGAGGGATCTATGACTATAAAAGATCCCCTAAAAGGACTTATTACTAAATAACCCATAGAGTCATTTACTATAAAGTCCTAAGTATTGTAACTTTCTTGCAATTGGTCCAATTTTTAAATCATTTCAATCTAAGGTCCACAAAAAAATACCTGGACATAACTACCCCTACACTGTCCTTGTCCCCATCCAGTCAAACTGTGATTAAATCCCAACCTACCCAATTTAGAATCCCTAGAAATCAAGATTTATACCTTCCATTTAGGGTCTCCATTAAGGGTCAAAATTGAAAAACCTCAAATCAAGACTAATATCTTCTATCCAAGCAAAACCCTCTCTACTCCAACGTTTTTGGTTGAGGAAATCTCATCTTCTTCGATACCGATCACCGAAGCTCCATTTCGACGCCAAAAACTGAAGCTGACGATCACTATGGGGAAGAAGGGTAAGTGTAAAACTTAACACTATTATTTGAATCATTCATAACTTTTTCACCCCATGTATATTTGTTTTAACACAATCAAACAATCTTTGGTCAAAATCATGATATGAGGAACAAAAATTTTGGAAAAAATTAAGATATTGACTCAGTCGAAAATAGATTCGATTTTTGTTTTTTCAAAATGTACTTAGGTATTGACCTTTATATGGTTTTAAGCACCAATTCTGCATGTCGTCGATCTGTAGGAAAAAACCATTCAGTGGTGACGAACTATGAAGTCCAACTCCATTACCTACAAACAAGATGACAAAAAAAGGAAAATGATGAATTTTTTCTTGTTCTAGAATGAAATTGTAGCAACCTGTATTTTCGCGTCTCTATTAATAAATAAAAATGTCAATTTTATTCCATTAATGTGTATTATTCTTTTAGTTGTGATAATCTTTCCATAAAGTATTGGTACTAGTATTATTAATTTGATAACTCAATGCAATTTTATTTTACTACTGTGTATTAGCGTTAGTAGGAATATTATCTGAGTAAATAAATAATATTTGGGTGAACATTTATAAAGACAATGCCTTTAATTTTTACAACCCTTAGTAATTTTAATTGTATTGTTACTTAAGACTGCACCCCTAAGTTACCCTATGATTTGGAATAAGAACTATTAATAAAATATATTATCACGTCGCCTACATTTTTTTTTGTCCCTAATGATTTTATTTGGGACATCATAATTAGCTAACTGACCAAATCGGACTGAACTAGTCTACATAACCAACCAACTGACTGATTGAAAGCTATGTGAGATATTGTGTGGTTAATTTAAATGAGAGGTGTATGCTTCTCTTCACCACAAATTTACTACGGATTGAAGTTCAATCATGATTTTTACAAGGTTGTAAATTGAGTGTTGTGTGCATCCATTTTAGCCACAAAACCAAACCAACTACTTGCCTATATAAACACTACTCACACATTTGCAAAGCACAACACAGTAGCAAGCAAACTCAAAAGCTCAAGCTCTCGTTCCTATTTCTTGATCTCTTTCTCTCACTCTCAATCACTACACACCAGTACACTTACATTTTGGAAATCACAGCAAGAAAATCATCATAGTAGATATAGCTCAAAGCTTTATTACGGTCTTCGGAAATTCTTCGGTCTCTTACGCCGCCTAATCTAGTAATCGGTGAGTCTTTTGAACCCACTTTTAATGTACTTTAAGTAATTACGCGCTATCCGTAGGTTTCGAAAATAAGTGAATATGTATAGATATGTATATATAGCCATGGAGGTACAAAATTAGTGGTACCAAAAATGTTAACGAAAACTCATTCTGTAAATTAACAATGAAATATTAGGATCCCAATTAGTCCCCCTTGAAATAGTTTGTTGATTGGTTAGTTCCTTGACCCCAAGGTTGGGAGTTTAATACTTGCTACTTACATATAAGTTTATAAATTATTATTTTTATCATAAAAATAAATAGTAAATATATTAGTATAAAATAAGTGTTAAAAGTACTTATTGACTCTATCGAATTCTGTATTATTATTAACATGTTAGAGGTCATTTTTTATGTAGTTTTGTAATTTATCAAATTATAAAACTAGGACTTGATGTTGTTAATGAATAAATTAGTGGTTGCTTAACTAATATTTTAATTATTTCAAAATACATTTGGTACTTCTAAATTTATGGAAAACTAGCAAAATTGTATTTTAATGCCTTGTTTTTATTAAAAATAATGTCAAAGCATGTACCCTCTACTTTTATATATCATTAAGAAGGGCCTTGTGACTAAATTTATATATTATTTTATCTTCTAAAAATTGTAATAAAAATTCTATGATACCGAAAATTACGCCGTCAGTTTCCTAAAATCAAATTAAGCTAAATTGGTTCACTTGATAATAATCACATGTTTAAAACAACCACTGTCATGTTAAAGAAAATCGTAAATGGAATAAATCATACACATGCATAGTCGAGTTGGCATGTTGGAAAGGGGTCGTTTGGGTCGACATATATGTCTTGTGAGAAATAAGTAATGAAAGGGTGTTTTGAGTTGTGTCACCTTAATTATTCCAGGTCGACTCAGATACGGTAGATTTGTAATACCCTGTATTTTGGTATATTAATAAGACCTGGTATTTCATTTCTATACTCGTATAAACTTTCTCTTTCCTTTAGTGAAATTTGGTTTCCAATCGATTGCCAAGTTTTCCAATCGATTGCCACTTTTCGGATACCAATCGATTGACATCAATCCAATCGATTGCCATCAGACCGACCTGAATTCATGACATGTCAAACATCCCAATCGATTGCCATTCATCCCAATCGATTGCCATTGTTTCCAATCGATTGACTACAAATATCTGTCTCCAATCAATTGACATAAGTACCAATCGATTGGCATAACCTGAGACAAGTTTTCTTCTTTCCCTTAGCTTTGGACGTGTGGCACTCCCATATCTCTATATATATGTCTCATTTATTGGCCTTGGGGCTGTTTTCAGACCATTGAGAGATAGAGAGACATACCTCTTGAGAGATATACATATATATCTATCTATATATCTATATCTATACACACACACACACACATACTGCCTTGGTAGCTGGAAGAAGACGAAGGGGAGGACAAGAAGAAGAAAGGAAGAAGAAGGAGAGACAGAGAGAGAGCTGGGCAGAAAGAGAAGAGCAAGAAGGAGAGAAAGAAGCTTTTGGAAGTTTTAAAGCCCACACCCATCCAAACGCACCCTAGGTGAGTTCTAACTCACTTGGTCCCTCTATATGAAGTTTATATAAGTTATTATGAAGTTTAGATGGGTTAAATGCATGTAGTGTACGTTTATATAAGCTGTTTTTACAATCTGCTGGTGAGGACAAAGTGCCAATCGATTGACATAAATCTCAATCGATTGCCATCAGTCTGGATCCAATCGATTGGATAGAGATCCAATCGATTGACATCCCAATCGATTGAAAATGTTAGCAATCGATTGCCACTATTTAAGACCCAATCGATTGCCTATTTTCTCAATCGATTGATATGATTTTATACCAATCGATTGGACTTAGTCCCAATCGATTGGAATGATCAGAACATGATTTTCTTTGCCTATTTATTTTATAAGAGGTTTTGTTGTTCGATTTCCAATACGGACTTCCTTTTTACGATTTGAGGGTTATCAGGGATAATGTGACAACACAGATAAGTATGATTAATAACATATGTATAAATCTGACAACGTTAGATACTATAAATTCTTGTATGAGTTCGATGTCCGTTTTCTTTCATTCAGAGTAGTCAGACCACATTGGGAATTGTCATGTGTCGATGTTAGAATGGAACGTAAGTAGGTTTGATAAGTTCTGGGAATAGTACGGGGATGGACGTTCGGTCGTGATATGCTCTTAAAAGCGGTGAGCTGTGAATATGCTCTTAAAAGCAGTGAGCTGGACCAAATAAGTCCTAAGATAGACTGGATGAGCTGTGAATATGCTCTTAAAAGCGGTGAGCTGTGAATATGCTCTTAAAAGCGGTGAGCTGGGATCACTAGTAGATGACGTTAAGTCGTGGCAATAGAATGATATGCCTTATTGGAAATGTTGTGTCCCTAATAAGCGGTGAGCTGTGCATATGCTCTTAAAAGCTGGGGGACGGACTGACGTGGAGTCCATGACATGCGGTGAGCTGTGCATATGCTCTTAAAAGCGGTGGACGAAATGGAGGTGTATCCCTAGAGTTAAACGATTGAGTCAGTTCATGAAATCAGAGTTTGTTAAATGTCGTTATTTGAGTAACAAGACGATAAGGGTCGGTTTACAAGGATAGATAAAGGAACAAGATAATGTTATCTTTATAATAAGATGTTAAACCGCATTTTCATAAGCTCGTGTTTACTTCAGATAACTGGTACCTCGTTAGTTTATGCTCACTCAGCTCTCAGTAAGCTGACGGCCTTTTATTTCCTGGACTTTCCCCGTCCAGAATATCCTGCCCCTTATTCTGCAGGTAATGACCAGTACACTGATGAGTGTTATCCAGAGGAGGGCCCCACCGATGATGGTTACGCCAGGGAGGATTATCCTTATGCCAGTTGAAGACTGAAGATGTTATAGTTAGATTACATTTCAGATTGTTCTGTTAAACCTTTTGTTAGCGGGTACTTGGGCATTTGTTGTCTTCAGACCTGTTGTGATCCTGTGGACCATACTCTGATATTTTGTAATAATTAGCACTGTGTGTTATTCTCAGTTGTTTACTGTTGTTTTTCTTTTGGACTAGTACTGCGTGGTGTGGATTATTAGTGACTTTCACCTGTCATTCCTTATGGACCCATAAAGGAAATTTATTTTTCTCTATTTATGCTGCTCCGGGGCGTGACAGGGTTTTGGTATCAAAGCTTAGGTTCGGTACTCTAGGTTGTGATACTTTTGTTCACTAAGTATTTCCACACCATCTGGTCCTAGTATGATAGAATTTCTTTGAGATGAGATATGAGTATAAGATAAGTTCGTCTTCCTGACGATAGATAGTTTCCTTTGCAGAATAGTATGGATCTGGAGTTTCACCAGTTTGTGACTGATGCTTATGGATGACATATTATCCATGGAGATACCGTGGAGCCAGCTGACCCAGAGTTTTATCGTGAGCGTGTGTGCCAGATAGCTAGTCGACATTTAGAGGAAGACGCGTGGAGAGCGCTTTATGTGACCAGGAGTACTCACCCGACACAGATGCGCATGGATGCTTACCATACTGCGAGGGTCGGTAGAGACATTTGCCAGGAAATATTACGACTAGTTTTGAGTAAGCCAGAGATGGATGAGATTGAGTTGAGAGCCATTGTAGCCGGTCCACCAGAGCCTATAACTGTACCAGCAGCAGCAGCCCCACCATCACCAGTGCCCGACGTACCCGTCCCAGAGCCAGAGCCTGAGCCGATTGAGGATGAGGAGGATCTAGAGCCTGAGGATGAGCATCCCGATGAGGACATGGATGGAGATGGAGAGGAGGAGACGATAGATGACGAGGACCCAGTAGAGGATGAGCATGCAGACGATGCAGATGATGAACCTGAGGATGACCCCGAGGAGCCAGAGTTTGAGCCAGAGGATCCAGTACCAGACCCAGAGGCTATGGAGGCAGACGTAGTAGTAGATGAGGAGGTACCCGACAAGGAGATAGTTGTGCCAGAGGTATCCGTTGTGCTTCAGATACCAGCTGGACCCATTATGCATATGGCAGCCATGGCCGATATGGCAGTAGGATGGATAGCTCAGATGGTATCACAGCCAGCAGATTTTGTTATGGGAGAGGTGGCTATAGCAGGAGCTCTTGACATAGCTGACGGTTTTGCTGCAGTAGCTGTTGATGTCGCTAACCAGGCGATAGCAGACGTGATGGAGGGCGATGATGCAGAGATGATAGAGGATTGGGATATAGGGGTAGTAGTCGGGGATCTTATCGCACCAGTTGAGGATGATCCACTCGAGGAGATGGATATAGACCCAGAGGACGAGGCACCACCAGCAGGATCAGATGCTGACGACTTTTGAGTCAGGATTTACAGGGTATAGATTTGGTTAGTTTATATTAGGACATGTTGTCCACCAGATTTTTGGGAGCTTGAGAGATAGCTATTGACCATAGCTTTGTATAGTATTAGCTGACTTTAGTTGTTATAACTCTTGTCCCATATGGTACACAGTTTGACTAGTGTGTACTATACGGTACATCTTTTGATATATATATATATATATACGAGCGGTACTTTTGTTATTGTTTGGTTGTTGCGTTGTGCTGTGTTGTTTAGTAGAATGGTTAGTTTTGCTGTTTCTTGTTCTATCTTGAGTTCGTTTCTATGAGAAGACTTTCAGCTGATCAATATGTCTCTTGTAGGCGATACTCGTTAGCATCATGGTAGGACCCTTGAGAAATCACCAAGCACGTAATGGAGCACCTATTCCGGAAGGGATGGATCCGACGGGAATTTTCGAAGCATTTATGCAGAGGATGGAGCATGTGGGGGATACATATAATCACTCCACCCACCAGAGACCTCTTGCACCCCCGCCACCAAGACAGACTGGAGATAAGCTGTTAGCAAATTTTCGTGGGTTACGTCCCAAAAAGTTTGATGGACTAACAGAACCATGGAAAGCAGAACAATGGATAAGAGAGATGGAGTTAATATTTGAAGCATTGGAATGCAACGAACAAGAGAAACGTCGCCTTGCTACGTTTCAGCTCACTTATACCGCCGCAGATTGGTGGGAAACTGAGCGAGCCACAATTGGGATCGATGCCGCTAGAGCTATGTCGTGGGAGACATTCAAAGGCAGATTTTTGGATAAGTATTTTCCAGAAGATGAGAGAGATCAACAGGAAAGGAACTTTCTCAATTTGTTCCAAGGAGGATGGAATGTACGGGAATACACAACACAGTTCGAGCGTTTATCCAGATTTGCTTAGCATATGATAGACACTCCGCAGAAGAAAGTGAAGAGATTTCACCAAGGACTGAACCCCCACCTCAGACATATGATGGTTGGTCATCTGAACCAGTCGTATGAGGAAATTGTTAGATTTGCTACAGGATTAGAAAAGGATGCTAATCCAGTACAGCAATCACAGACAAATCGACCTCAGTCGTCACGAGGGTTTCAACAGAGAAATTTCCCTAATCGACCACCGAGAAATACCCAAGGATGGAGACCTCAGGAAAATTTTCAAGGAAATAAGAGAATCTGGGAAGGAGCCAGGAAACCTCAGCAAGATTATAATCGACCCCAGCAAAATCAACAGCGAGAACTACAGCCGCAGGCATTACTAACAGCCCCACCAAGCAATAGTGGAGGATGTTTTAACTGTGGAAAGCCAGGACATATTTCAAGGAACTGCACTGTCTATAGATCAAATCGCAGGCCAGATATCGTCTGTCGCAACTGCAACAAACCAGGACACTTGAGCAAGGATTGTCATGCACCACGAGGAGGATACTACGGGGCACCAGTTCAAGGAATTCAAGGACCTCCAGATTAGGCAAGGATGAATGCTATTATCCCAGAAGAAGCAGGCTTTAATGCTGATGAGCAGCAACATTTGGAAGGTACACTTGTACTCTTTCATAGTCCAGTTAAAGCTTTATTTGTTACTGGAGCCGCACGTTCTTTTATTGCTGTTAAGATTGTGCGTCAGTTGGGTTTAGAACCCCAGACACTTGAGTCAACACTGAATGTTGTGTCACCGTTGGGAGTGACAGTTAAGTTGAGTAAAGTGTGTAGAGATTGCCCATTGACTTTGGGAGATAGGAATCTTCCAGCAGACTTGGTAGTTCTGTCGATGTCAGAATTCGATGTTATCCTAGGGATGGATTGGTTAACTAAATATGGTGCCAATTTGGATTGCCCTACTAGGACGATTGTATTTCCAATACAAGGAAAGTCGACGATCAGATTTCAGTGTCAACCGACAAGCGACATGTTTCTTACGAGTGGTTTGGCTACGATCATTAGTACGAGTACGGAGCTTACGATGGATCAAATTCCTATTGCACGAGACTTTCTAGATGTATTTCAGGATATTAAAGGACTTCCACCGAAAAGAGAAATAGACTTCTGCGTGGAATTAGTACCTGGTACATTGCCTATTTCTAAGACTCCATATAGGATGGCACCAACCGAGATGTTGGAACTGAAGAAGCAAGTTCGAGAGCTTGAAGATCTAGGATTTGTTCGTCCAAGTACGTCACCTTGGGGAGCACCAATTATATTTGTAAAGAAGAAGGAAGGAACACTTCGACTCTGTATAGACTACAGGGAGTTGAACAAGGTTACGATTAAGAATAGATATCCATTACCTCGGATAGATGATCTATTCGACCAGTTACAAGGATCTAGGATCTTTTCCAAGATCGATTTACGTTCAGGATACCATCAATTGTTAGTTCGACCAGAGGATGTATCGAAGACTGCATTCAGGACAAGATACGGGCATTACGAGTTTCTAGTTATGCCTTTTGGATTGACGAATGCGCCAGCAGTATTTATGGACTTGATGAATAGAGTATTCAGACTATATCTGGATAAATTCATTATTGTGTTCATTGATGATATAC
This sequence comes from Hydrangea macrophylla, assembly GCA_033977485.1. Classification (NCBI taxonomy): domain Eukaryota; kingdom Viridiplantae; phylum Streptophyta; class Magnoliopsida; order Cornales; family Hydrangeaceae; genus Hydrangea; species Hydrangea macrophylla. Next base: position 15,148,696 of record CM066987.1, read on the forward strand.
TGATCTACTTAAAGACAAAAGAGAATCACAAGGAGCATTTACAAGTTGCCTTGCAGACACTTCGAGATAACAAGTTGTATGCAATGTTCAGCAAGTGTGAGTTTTGGCTACAGGAAGTCAAATTCTTGGGACATGTTATATCTCAGGAAGGTATTTCGGTAGACTCGTCTAAGATTGATGCAGTCTTAAGCTGGAACAGACCGACGAATGCGACCGAAGTCAGAAGTTTCCTCGGTTTAGCAGGATATTACAGAAGATTCGTCGAAGGATTTTCCAAGATAGCACGACCCTTGACAAACTTAACCAGGAAAGAGACGAAGTATGAATGGACAGACAAGCATGAGGGTTCATTTCAGGAGTTAAAAGAAAGATTGACTTCTGCACCAGTACTCGCATTACCTAAGAGTGGAGAAAAGTATGTGATCTACAGTGATGCATCGTACCAAGGACTCGGGTGTGTGCTTATGCAAGATGGAAATGTTATCGCATATGGATCAAGACAATTGAAGGTACATGAGAAAAATTATCCTACGCATGATCTGGAATTAGCAGCAATAGTGTTTGCATTGAAAATTTGGAGACACTATCTCTATGGAGAAAAGTTTGACTTGTTTTCCGATCATAAGAGCTTGAAGTATTTGTTCTCTCAAAAGGAGTTGAATATGCAACAACGAAGGTGGATGGAATTACTCAAAGACTATGACTTTTCTTTGTAATACCATCCCGGTAAAGCAAACGTAGTAGCAAACGCTTTGAGCCGTAAACCTCGGCTAGTGATCGCTGCATTTCTAATTAGAGAATGGAGAGCATTAGAAGAAATTGCTGAATTTGATCTTCAGCCAGTGGAGCCAATGAAAGGACAACATTTTGGATGTCTTATGGTACAACCGACTTTAATCAGTCGTATCATAGAGGCTCAACAGACAGCAAAGGATTTGAAGTTATGGTTCGCCAAGATGACAGCCAAGGAACCAGAAGTCTGGAATATTAGTACCGACGGAGCTTTACGATGTAAAGATAGACTCTGTGTACCTAATAAAGAAAGTCTCCGAAAAGACATATTGGATGAAGCTCATAAGTCACGGATGACGATTCATCCCGGAAGTACGAAGATGTACAAGGACTTGAAGAGAAATTTCTGGTGGGAAGGAATGAAGCGAGAAGTGGCTGAGTATGTAGCTCAGTGTCTTACTTGTAAACAAGTAAAGGCAGAACATCAGAAACCACCTGGACTTCTACAGCCGTTACCTATTCCTCAATGGAAATGGGAACACATAACCATGGATTTCGTGGTAGGATTGCCAAAGTCACAGCAGAATCACGATGCTATATGGGTAATCGTGGATCGACTTACTAAGACGACACATTTTATTGCCTATAGCATGACGTATTCAGTAGAACGTTTGAGCCGAATGTATCTACAACACGTTATATGATTACATGGAGTGCCTGTATCTATTGTGTCAGACCGAGATTCGCGTTTTACTGCAGAATTTTGGAAGAGTCTCCAGACAGCGATGGGAACGACATTGAACTTGAGTTCAGCTTTTCATCCGCAGACCGATGGACAGACTGAAAGAATTAATCAAGTGATGGAAGATATGTTACGTGCTTGTGTCATTGATTTTGAGAGTTCTTGGGAGATACACTTACCTCTGATTGAGTTCGCCTATAATAATAGTTATCATTCAAGCATAGATATGGTGCCATTCGAAGCTTTGTACGGAAGACCTTGCCGATCGCCGCTATGTTGGACCGAAGTCGGAGATAGTCAACTTCTTGGGCCAGAGATGGTACGAGAAACCAGTGAGAAGATTCAAGTCGTACGTGAGAAGATGAAGACAGCCCAGACCAGATACAAGAGTTATCCTGACAAGCGACGCAAAGACTTGGAGTTTGCCGTTGGAGATCACGTGCTACTCAAGGTTTCACCTGTTCGAGGCATCGTCAGATTTGGTCAGAAGAGAGGCAAGTTATCGCCACGTTTCATCGGACCATTTGAGATTCTAGAGTGTGTTGGGAAGGTCGCTTATCGCCTTGCATTGCCGCCAAAGATGTCAGGAGTGTACAATGTTTTCCACATCAGTATGCTGAGGAAGTGTGTTCACAACCCAGCGCATGAGATCAGCTTTGAAGACATTGAAGTCCACAATAACGCTACATTCAATGAAGGACATGTTCGTATTCTGGATCGAGGGATCAAGAAACTCAGGAACAAAGAGATTCTGTTAGTCAAAATTCAGTGGAAGCATCACGATGAAGGAGAAGCTTCGTGGGAACTAGAGTCAGAGATGCGCGAGAAGTTTTTGTTTTTATTTTAGACCTTGTTGCTTTTGATTTCGAGGACGAAATCTTTTGTTGAGTGGTGGATGATGTAATACCCTGTATTTTGGTATATTAATAAGACCTGGTATTTCATTTCTATACTCGTATAAACTTTCTCTTTCCTTTAGTGAAATTTGGTTACCAATCGATTGCCAAGTTTCCCAATCGATTGCCACTTTTCGGATACCAATCGATTGACATCAATCCAATCGATTGCCATCAGACCGACCTGAATTCATGACATGTCAAACATCCCAATCGATTGCCACTCATCCCAATCGATTGCCATTGTTTCCAATCGATTGACTACAAATATCTGTCTCCAATCGATTGACATAAGTACCAATCGATTGGCATAACCTGAGACAAGTTTTCTTCTTTCCCTTAGCTTTGGACGTGTGGCACTCCCATATCTCTATATATATGTCTCATTTATTGGCCTTGGGGCTGTTTTTAGACCATTGAGAGAGAGAGAGACATACCTCTTGAGAGATATACATATATCTATATCTATACACACACACACACACACTGCCTTGGCAGCTGGAAGAAGACGAAGGGGAGGACAAGAAGAAGAAAGGAAGAAGAAGGAGAGACAGAGAGAGAGCTGGGCAGAAAGAGAAGAGCAAGAAGGAGAGAAAGAAGCTTTTGGAAGTTTTAAAGCCCACACCCATCCAAACGCACCCTAGGTGAGTTCTAACTCACTTGGTCCCTCTATATGAAGTTTATATAAGTTATTATGAAGTTTAGATGGGTTAAATGCATGTAGTGTACGTTTATATAAGCTGTTTTTACAATCTGCTGGTGAGGACGAAGTGCCAATCGATTGACATAAATCTCAATCGATTGCCATCAGTCTGGATCCAATCGATTGGATAGAGATCCAATCGATTGACATCCCAATCGATTGAAAATGTTAGCAATCGATTGCCACTATTTAAGACCCAATCGATTGCCTGTTTTCTCAATTGATTGATGTGATTTTATACCAATCGATTGGACTTAGTCCCAATCGATTGGAATGATCAGAACATGATTTTATTTGCCTATTTATTTTATAAGAGGTTTTGTTGTTTGATTTCCAATACGGACTTCCTTTTTACAATTTGGGGGTTATCAAGGATAATGTGACAACACAGATAAGTATGATTAATAACATATGTATAAATCTGACAATGTTAGATACTATAAATTCTTGTATGAGTTCGATGTCCGTTTTCTTTCATTCAGAGTAGTCAGGCCACATTGGGAATTGTCATGTGTCGATGTTAGAATGGAACATAAGTAGGTTTGATAAGTTCTGGGAATAGTACGGGGATGGACGTTCGGTCGTGATATGCTCTTAAAAGCGGTGAGCTGTGAATATGCTCTTAAAAGTGGTGAGCTGGACCAAATAAGTCCTAAGATAGACTGGATGATCTATGATATGCTCTTAAAAGCGGTGAGCTGTGAATATGCTCTTAAAAGCGGTGAGCTGGGATCACTAGTAGATGACGTTAAGTCGTGGCAATAGAATGATATGCCTTATTGGAAACGTTGTGTCCCTAATAAGCGGTGAGCTGTGCATATGCTCTTAAAAGCTGGGGGACGGACTGACGTGGAGTCCATGACATGCGGTGAGCTATGCATATGCTCTTAAAAGCGGTGGACGAAATGGAGGTGTATCCCTAGAGTTAAACGATTGAGTCAGTTCATGAAATCAGAGTTTGTTAAATGTCGTGATTTGAGTAACAAGACGATAAGGGTCGGTTTACAAGGATAGATAAAGGAACAAGATAATGTTATCTTTATAATAAGATGTTAACCCGCATTTTCATAAGCTCGTGTTTACTTCAGATAACTGGTACCTCGTTAGTTTATGCTCACTCAGCTCTCAGTAAGCTGACGGCCTTTTATTGCCTGGACTTTCCCCGTCCAGAATATCCTGCCCCTTATTCTGCAAGTAATGACCAGTACACTGATGAGTGTTATCCAGAGGAGGGCCCCACCGATGATGGTTACGCCAGGGAGGATTATCCTTATGCCAGTTGAAGACTGAAGATGTTATAGTTAGATTACATTTCGGATTGTTCTGTTAAACCTTTTGTTAGCGGGTACTTGGGCATTTGTTGTCTTCAGACCTGTTGTGATCCTGTGGACCATACTCTGATATTTTGTAATAATTAGCACTGTGTGTTATTCTCAATTGTTTACTGTTGTTTTTCTTTTGGACTAGTACTGCGTGGTGTGGATTATTAGTGACTTTCACCTGTCATTCCTTATGGACCCATAAAGGAAATTTATTTTTCTCTATTTATGCTGCTCCGGGGCGTGACAAGATTAATTAAGAAGGATTGAGCCCAGGCCGATTCGGATACGGTAGGCCAGTCAGAGCCTTGTGTCACCTTAATTATTCCAGGCCGACTCGGATACGGTAGATTAATTAAGAAGGATTGAGCCCAGGTCGATTCGGATACGGCAGGCCAATCAGGTCGTGTCCAGGCCGACTCGGATACGGTAGACCGATCTAAAACAACCGCCTTGTGCCGGATGGTTCTGACAAACCGAATGAGTCGAGAGATTGTGGTCGAGATAAAAGAGTCAGTAAGATGAGATGGTTTCCATTGTTCATGCACGGTCTTATATAATTGATTTAACGATTCATTAATTGATTATATGTGACGACTGGACTAACAGTACTGTAAAATACCAAATATTAAGACGGTTAATGCGCTTTTATATACATTGCTTGTATGTTCATTATGCTCACTCGACTTTCATTAGCTGATGACTTTATTTTGTCCTAGACACCCAAAATGTCCAGGAGATGGCTATGCAGGATTATATGATTATGCCAGCTAGAGAAGTCTGCGGAGCTGCTTTTATAATTTATTAAAGTTGTAATAAAAGATATGAATAATGTTTAATTTGAATAAGGTGGCTTGTGCCTTAAGAAATACTTTTATTTGAGACAATGTAATATTAATTAAGTTTGTAATGTTGATCTATATTTTTTTCCTTACTGCTTTATATACTCTGTTTTCTGGTACATGTTAAGCTAAGTACAGGATAAGCGATCCCTCACCTGTCATGACCAACGGATCCAAAATGGAAATGAAAAATTTTCCTTATTTTGTTACGCTGGGGTGTGATAGAAATGATACAATTTCACATTGTTTAATTTCGATTTTTGTTCCAAAATGTAGTGAAATTTTGCTAAAAAACAAATACGGGAAAAACTAGGGTTTTATGCTCAAATAAATGATCGTTGTGTACAATTTCGATGATGATTCCATCTACGATGGTCTTCTTTTTTGTTCAAACACACATAAAAATAGATTTCATAAGATTTTACAGCCCCACTATCTTAGTTTCAAAAATTCGGTTCCCAAGCTCTGAATGTGGTAATTTTGAAAGTGTAAGTAGAGGTGTCAAACGGACCGAGCCGATTTTTTCAAGCTAAAAGCCCGGCCTAGCCCGGTTATAGGCCCGAACTAGTAGGCCCAAGCCACCATGTCCTGTCCGGAGCGGACACCCCCACTCCCGTGCATGGACCGACCCGCTCTTTTGTCCGAAGCCTGGCCCGGCCGCTAGCCCGCCAGCTCGACATTTTACACTAAAAATGCCTAAGCGCCCCCCCCCCCCCCCCCCCCTAGCCTGAAGCCCGGCTCGGCCCTGTCCTAAGCCCAGCCCCAGTTGGCCCGGGCCACCGGTCCGGGGCTAACGCGGACACCCCCCCTTCCCTCCCAAGCCCGGTTGAGCCCGCTTTGACCTAGCCCAGCCCAGCCCGATTGACACCTCTAAGTGTAAGTGTTAAATTTGATACAGACCGGTTCGGTTTACATGCTGATGTTCAACATGGCCTCTTGATGTGAGATTCTGCACTTGTATATTACGTAACTAATATCAGTGTTGAATTTCACACTAATGTTCTAGATGCATGTAAATGGTTGTATGATATAGTTCATCACTATTCGTAATACTCATATTCATGTACGTACCCATTGAAACATTTACGTGTTAAATTTAACACTCACTGTTTTTTTTTTTATTTAAATTTGTATGTATCCTTAAGATTTACAGTCGCATGCGATGCGACTAGTGTGAAATTCACACTTTTATTTGTTAAAAATGTTGTGGGAAATATACCCACTTATTCACAGTTGCATATATGTCAAGTGTGAAATTTAACACTATCAATTGATCATCAAATAGTTATGCATTTAATCTTTGCGATGCTGATAATATCCATCTCCATGCAGCCAGCACTTCAAAGATGCAATCAAACACAAAGTCCCCAGCAAAGGGAGAGCAATGCAGATCAGTGGAGGGCTAATTTTGTCCACGAATTTCTAATACACACCCGTAAGGTCCTGGACTCTAGAAGAACACGAGGCCATAGTTAAAGCTTTGGAAATACAAGAGAAAATCAACAAGTGAAAACAAGTGCTGAAAAAACTTTTTTTTTTGGTTAGTTGGATGTGGTATAATTATCATTCTGTGTTATCATGTCTAGGGGTGGCAATTTTTGAAACAACAACCCGTTTTACTGAGACAACCTGAACACGGCACGACACGACATGACATGACATGATTAATTTAAAATAGTTTGTATTATAGATGAATAGCACTCAAAACTAAAAATCAAACCCAAAGCACACAACTCGATTAATGACACGATTATGACACGAGAACCCGAATTGCCACCCCTAATCATGCCTAATGCTGCATTCGGTATTTTGACGGGTTATACTGTCGTTTGGGAACTTTGGATATGACTTTTTTTTTTTATTATGACAGTGATTTTGGTTTTATTTGTGATAACAAGTCTTTAATGTTAAATCAATCTCTTTGGTAATGGATGTCATGGCATCTGACTTATGTCGCGTTAAATAGTGGTGAACTGTTTTGCCATTTAGGATATGACATTATTATGAAACTTCACACTGAAAATTTCACGTTGGAATTTCATTTATTAGATATCCAAAAATAAAGGAATATGAGAGCAGATTTTTCAACAATTTAAAAAAAAAAAAAAAAAAACTAACGTGATTCATTACTATAATGATGGGATATTAATTCAAAATAAGATATTAGCAAGTCAAAATGCTATCATAATTACCAGAATTAATATCTATATTATATTGTACAATTTTGTCCTACTAGGACACATTAAAAATATGACTAGGATGATGATTGTATGACTAGGATGCTGACATGGATAAGATTAACTACCCCCAACCCCAACACCTTTCACTCCTCACACTCTCATTTTGTGTGTGTGTGTGTGTTTTTTTTTGGATCAGAGCTCTCTCTCTCTCACACATCCCCACCCCCACCCCCCACCGAAACCCCCCTCCCCCCCCCCTCCCTCCACCGAACCCCCACTGTCTGTCTCTGTCTCTGTCTCTCTCTCTCTCTCTCTCGATCTCGATCTCGATCTCGATCTAGATCTCGAATCCCTAGCACACCGCCTTTTCCAACTGCGACACCGACCACGGCCAATGCCTAATGCCACTAGCCATGGCTACCGACCACGACCACCGTACCCCGATCCAACCTTATCAAACAGAGCATTTGAGTTTTTTTTATTTAGGGCTTCTAAAAAGTTTTGGGTTTTTGATTTAGGGCTCTTAAGTATTTGGTCTAATACCAATATTGTTGATGTAGTACCATTCTACTATGTTTTGTTGTGGTTTTTCAATAGGTTTCTCCGGCTCAATTAATTTAATTATTATTATTTTTTTGTGTGTTTTATGTTTTTACAGTACCATGGAATTCGTACAAATAGAAGTGTTCTTTGTGCTTTTAGAACCAGGTAACCATCTTTTATTTTTGTCAATGCTCTGATCTATGAATCTATATAGTGGATTGGGTATTTTCAATTCAATCCATTTGTGCAGAGTTCGATTGTATTGATGACCATTTATGTAGATTTACCTGAATTTGATCAGAAAGTTCTCACTTTCCTGAACTTGCAATATCATAGACTGTTGGTCAGAAAGGTGTTGTACCCATTTGACCCATATGTGTTGGTATGCAATTTTGTAAATATGGATTTTTTAAGATTTGATGTTACTGGATTTGTTTTTGTTTATTTTGCTGTTACTCCATGACTTTCTTTTTTGTTTTGTTTTGTTTTTGTTTTTTTTTTTTTCAATTTTCCCTATCAAGTGTGTTGTTCCACTAAATTTTCGGAAGTGGTCTAAGAGGATAGCTCAAAGGGCTTCAATTTTGTACACAGCGCCAAAGGTTTTCATATAAAATCCTATCGTCTTCCACCTCTTTTGATTTAGAGGTAATTTTTTTGACTGTTTGGAACATTTTTTATTTTTATTTTTTTATTTTTTTTTGTCTCATAAGAGAGGGGTTTCTTAATTTCCACACTGTAAGAAAAAGTTATTGTCAATTTTTTTACTGTTTGAAACATCTATGATATCAATTTCAACATTGTAAGAAAAGATTTTTGTCATTTTTTTTTACTGTTTGGAACATCTATGGTATCAATTTCAACATTGTAAGAAGTTTTGAGATCAAAGCAAGAGCTAGGTGGTGAATTCATCAGTGTGAATTATTTATATTCTCTTCCATTTTTATTTTCTTTTTTTTTCCCTTATTAGTCTATCTCTATGTTTTAGAATATTGGGTAAATTACATTGACACCCCCTGAGGTTTGGCTCTTTATCACTCACACCCCCTGAGATTTTTTAGGTTACACTGACCTCCCTTCAGATTTGTGGGTTGATAACACTAACACCCCCTGCCGTTAACTAGCGTTAGAAACAGAAGTTTTTGGCTGACATAAACAAGTCAAATTATTCAAAATACCCTTAACAACTTCTTCTTCTTCTTCTTCTTCTACTTTCCATCTACCCCCCTCTCTCTACACCACTGTCACCCACTTCCGCCGCTGACTCTCACTCTACCCCCTCCTTCCATCACCTGATCAAACCCTTCATCTTCTCGAACAAACAGGGCTCCAAAAAGCTCAATGTCCCCAACACCAATCCCAAGAACATCCACATCTATTGGGATTTGGAATAAACCCTATAACACATTCATATTTCAACACAAATGCATATATTTCTAGGAAGCAACAAATGAAGTACAACATAATTAAGCAACAATCCATTTTTTTATATTAATCAATCTCTTTAATTAACATCTTTGAATACAACACACACACTATCAATCAACATTTCGAAATTAAATCAACACTCATTCTCCAATTTTACCCTTTTTTTGTTGTTTCATTCTGGGTAAAGAAAAGAATTTTTTTTTTTTTTTTTTGAAAATGGGTTAGTTAGAGCTATATGTATGATCTATATATTGTATATTCTTCACATATACATAGGTTTATTCTGGTATATTCATCAACAAATGGGGTGGTTAGTGAGACAAAACAACCAAACAAATATATATATATATATATATATATATATATATTACCTATTTAATTGATTAATTTCATCTCCATCTCTTCCAAGCATAAACCAGTAAAGAAAAACCAGGACTTTTGAGCTCATTGTCTTCCATACTTTCCCACTCCATTAAAAGCTCATTCTCTTCCATACTTGCCCACTCCATTACAGAGCTACAGCTTGAAGATGTAGAGGATAATGAAAACGATGAAGAGCTTCTCAAAGATCTCAACAAACCCTTCTTCATCTTCTTCTTCTCAAACCCAAACCTACATGAATTTTGTGAACCCCAATTCAATTACCTCATTAGCTCATCTTCTTCACATTCAAACCCCAATTTCTCGAATTTGAACATTAACTGAACATACCCATCTTGATCATGATCTGATTCATCAAACAACCAGTTATGTACATCCCATGAGATCTGTATTTGAACACCATCAATTTTGATCCTCTCATTGCCTCTGAATTACCACTTCAAATGCTTAATTTGCAAAACCCTTTTTTGATCTACACTGAAATAGAGTCTCAGATCATCAGCTAGTCTGCAATCTATAGACATATCTCTTGTTTTGCCTTCGAAGCTTGCTTTTGTGGTGTATAGTTTGTTACCGTACACGTGTTCTCTTCTCATGACCATGATTTGGGTTTTTTGGGGATTTGTGGCTCTTGATTTAGTGTAAGCATGGTGTTCCGTGGTTCGAACCCTTACATCCACCCATCAAAGAGGTACTTTAGCAATATATACATATTTGTCGAGCTCTTCCGACCATGGCAAGGATGGACTCCCCATTTTCTGGGTTTGAATGGATGAGAGAGAGAGAGAGAGAGGGAGAGAGAGCAGGCGTGTTTTGTGTTTTTGTGGAGGGGTATAATTGTCTTTTTAATATTACTGTTAATGGCGTTAGCTTGACATCTCTAACAGGGGGTGTAAGTGACATGTTTGAAACCTCAGGGGGTGTGAGTGACAAAGTGTAAAACCTCAGGGGGTGTCAGTGTAATTTACCCTAGAATATTTAAGAAAATTCAATGGGGTGAATAAATAAAAAAGAAAACATAGAATAATTAAGTAAGTATTGTTTTTTTTTACCCCAATTTCATGAATTCTTGGGGTAACATCTCTCTCAATTGTTAACTTATTTTGACTTACACACACACATCCATATGAATTGGGATTTTGTCCTTTCTAATTTTATAGTGTTTTCGAAATCACATTATGATTTTTGTACTTTTTTATTTCTGATTTTGTTGTCCTTTCCAAAATTTTGCCCCCAATTTTAGGTTACTATGTCTGAATTCACTATTTTTCTTTACTTTTACTTTCCTTTCTAATATATATATTTAATTTAATGCAATGAAATTTAGCTCCCGTCAATGTCACAATTATCAGTCAGACACCATCAATAATCACAATTATCAAAATTATCTCTATATATTTTCAGCTAACACCATCATTGATCACAATTTCTATCCCTAGAATCTCTATTTCAGTAAACAGTCAACACCTTCTATATATAATTCAATCCCTCCCTTTTTCCATTCACTTACATACTCTCTCTATCTCTCTCTCTCTCTCTCTGAAAATCACCTTTGAATCCCGAACTTGATTCGTAAATTCTTTTTACAACCGATGTACAATGTGTTGTTGGATTTTTATTACCTTATTTGGGCCTTAGGCCTTTTTATTTCAAAAACCCAAACAAAACCTAAGCCTTTGTGTGATGTGACATGTATCCCACGTTGGAAAAACATAAGAGTTTTTCACATCTTATATATGGTTTCGCATCTTAAGTTTGTAAGATTGTTATTGGAGAAAGGTTGTCTCACGCGCGCGCATGGGGGGTTGCAAATCATGTATTCTGGTCACCGATTTGGCTTGGAATTCAAGACTTGCGCATGCACGTCCTGCGGACACGAACGCGTGGGTCACATATTGTACCCTGTAATTATTTTTTATGGGAGTCATAAAAATATTTTGGCTAAAAATCGCGACGAACCGAACCGTTTCAACCCTACCGGTAGTGCCCTCGGGCACGGGCAATATCTAGTGTATATATATATATATATATGTATACTAGTGGGGCTGCACGTGCATGTGCATGTGCCCGTGAAATATATGTATTTTTTTAAATGAACAGAAGCGCATTTTACAAAATAAAGGAAAGAATGTAATAATCAAATTAAATTTTAGTTGGTTACAACTTCAAATGACAAAAGATCTCAATGTGCAATTAAGACAGCCCTTTCATTGCCGGAGAACAGATAAAAACTCCTTGAAAACACGGAGGACCACCTTCTTTTACTGCAATCTTAGGCGCTGGAAATTCTGCCTCAAAGCTCTGAATCTGAACAAAATGTTACAACATGGAGGTAAGAGGTTACATCTAACTGGTGAAACACCCATAGTTGTTCACTAAAGGAGAAAAAATGTTCGCTCAAATATCATTGCAAATAATAAGTAAATAGGTTCCTAATGAGCAGAGTTTTGTTTAGAATTGTGAAAACTTTAAGAAAAGCTTAATAATTTTCCAAACATTTATTTAAAAAAATGGAATAATAAACTTAAACATACAAATTGGTTTTCTAAACTGTACTACCAATATACCATCTTTTCAAGTGTACAAAGTTTGTGCTTGAAGTACTTTTATCTTTTGGCTAGAATGAAGATTTTCAGAGATTACAGTGGCAACCTAAAGCCAATTAATCCTTAACATTAAGAAATAAATCCAAAAAAATAATGTTAACTTGTATGTTCTATGAGACCATGACATATTTCTAATGCGTTGACCTCAAACCCAAACCTGAACCTAGGCTTCTGTGCGTGTATTCATTTAATGCATTTTTTTTTACTTTCTTGCATTCATGGATACAGAGTGCTAAAATTAAAATTTACCTGATTACCAAAGAAGTTTCGATGGACAGTACAATCTAGGCAGCCAACCAATTCCTGCCCTCCTATTTTTTGTCGTGGAAAAATATGTGCACCACATTTTAAAAGGATATTAGGTGCCTTGGGGCTAGTTTGGATTGGCTATGGCTTTTGCATTTAGGCAAATTTATTTGATCGCTTTCTTTGCTTAATGGCCTAATTCTGGAATAATGTAACTCTTTAACCTTTTGTTCATTAGTTGTTTTGGCTTGGCATTGATTACTAACCAACAGCCACATAAACTTTGGCTTTGTTGTGTATATTCTTCAAAGTAAACTTTTAGTTATTTTCATTTCACAAAAGACTTGAGCTCAATATGTGTAGACACCCTATTTTGGTTCGTCCGTTCAACAGAAGGAACCCCGCCTCAAGAACAACCTGATGACTGGAATCAGGATTTGTCAGTTATATAAAGTAGAACTTCGTGAAGCACTGTGGTCTCTTAGACAGGTTAGAATGACCTCTAGGAAGCCTTAGGTACGTTAGAAACTCAATTTAGAGACAAAAACCCAAGTTAGGATAGCCATTTCAAAAATTGCCTTTACCGAGCAAACTCCAGACTTTGGGGTGGGATCCCAAGAGCTCCCATTACAAAATATTCCAAAATTAGCTTAAAATGATTCCCCGATCCTTTACATTGGCCAAAAACCTCTTAGGAGAATTTTCGTGCCAAAATTGCCCTTCTACGCATCTCTGGTTAACTCCATTTTGGAGTTAGCCTTGCTTTTTTATCATAACTCAAAATCTACAAATTTTTTTAATGAAACCAAAAGCATTTGAAACTAGAATTCTATACCTTTCCAACGATATATCATAAGCCCAGAAAGGATAACCGAGGTAAAAGAACAAAGTCTGGGAACATCGGGGATAAAACACAACTTCTGGGGTCGACTGCCATAGTGGCATTCTAGGAAGGCCCCTTGGCTCTCGTGAAGGCCGCACAACTCTCTGGGAAAGCCACTATGGCTTTCGATCCCAGAATACAATTTGAGCTGTCCGTTTGGCCCCAATCCGTATAAACTAGCACGACCAATTAGAGACAAGTACATCCAAATCGCCTAGGTACAAGCCTTTAAAGCTTGTACTTATGTCCCATATTTCTTAAACACGGAATGCACAGCCCAAAATCCAAACTATAAATAGAGGCCTTCACCTCTCCATCCAATGCTCCAGAAAATCCTGAGAACAAGAGACAGCTCAAGGAAACCCATTGGAGGATTACGAAGCACTCATAAAATTTATTGGGAATAGTTTAATCTTTTAGTTTTAGGGTTCTGATCTTAGAGATCGCGATGCTAGCGAAGTTGTGCTAAAGGAAGATTCCGAGGAAAGTTCTTGGGGTAAGCTTTCTTCTCCTTCTTTTCTTTCTTTGTTTTTATTGTTTTCCTTAGTTTTGATCTTCGTAGTTCGTAGTTTAGATTTCTTTTCTTGTTTGTTCATAGTTGTTCAAATTATTTTAGTAGTTTAGATCTCCTTGGCTTCTAGGTTAACCTTCTATCCCGTTTGTGGATAGGCTATCCCTAGTGGTCCCTATTCCAACCATTGAATAGCCACTACTAGTGGGATTGGTAGTCAAGCCATGGTTATTCCAATCTCACTAGGGACCATGAAACCCTAATATTCTAGTATTTCTTATTCCTTTCTAACCTAGTTTAATCTTATTCATGCTTATCCATGCATCCATGCATACACATGTACACTATCCACACGTAGGATAGTAGGATATACTGATTAGTGTTACACATACACACATGCACCTAGCATCCATGTTTAGTTATTATACTATTATTATCGTATCCTTGGCTAATTTGGAAGCTATAATAAGGAGTGATATGCTATTCCGGATAAGTTTTCTACATCTCTTCTATTACTGCTTTCCTAAATCTCCTAGAAATATGCATAGGTGGATAAAACTTCTTTACATGGTATTTGTGTATAGAATTCCTGTTTTTCTAGGATTTTGAATGTGGTTTTCACGTTTACTTCCTTTTATTTCCTTTCACATGCATAGGGGAGCGTAGTAATACGTTTAGTCCCCGAATTACTATTTTAGCATATGCATTCTTTCTTTTTTTGTTTATAACTTGAACTTAGGACTGCATTAGTATAAATGAAACGGTCTTCATAATGTCTAGTCAAACACCTTGAAAGCTGAGTCGAGGCCTATCACACCCCAACCCGCCTCGGGCAGATTAGGACACGTGTAACAAACCCCATACACCAAAACTTACACTAATCACTAAGAAAAACATAATTTAGACCCCATAAACGAACATTATTGACACAAAACAGCCCCAGGGGCAAAATAGTCATTAATTAAGTATAGAAAATTTGTATACCAAAAGATAGGTCTTTAAGTCCCGGTTCCAACGCAAAAAAAAAAATGCGCGAATTCGAGTTTTCTAGAAAGAGAATGCTTGTTTCCGTAAAAGAGGACGGTCAGGATTTACAAGGGCGGATGCCGCGGATCGATCCGCCCTTTGAGGCCGAATCGATCCATCTCAACAATTTTTCGGCAGAATGTCCCCAAAAATGGGTGGATCAATCCGACTTCTGCAGAATGGTTGCCTGCTGCTAAAAACTCAGGTTTGACAAGTTTCAATCTTATCAAAACTTAACCAAACTTCAAGGAAACATTCAAACCATTACCAAAACATTCCCAAGAGTTTCTAAACATTAACACAACCTAACACAAGTGTGTGCTAATCCAAATCAAACATCAATTCCTCTTATGAACCAAGAATTTGTATATAAGTCCACATTACTCCTAATATAGACATGACCATTCAACATAAGGAAAACAAGTTAAGATTTGCAACCAAAGATACTAGTTTCATCCAAATTCACTCCCAATGTACAAAACTTGTAACTTGCAAGAACAGCTCATAGTTTGGTGCATAATCAACATCAATATCCAACTTGACACATTACAAGTCTCCAACCAAAACTCAAGGTACATTTGCCTTGACAACAAAAGAAACATTTTAAACATAAATTAGTTAGGCATATGAAGATATGAACATGGACACAACTCCCACACCTAACCCGCCATGCGGATCATGTCCTCTCGTTCTCCCGTTCGGTACCTGCGATGGTTATTCAATAACCACAACAGAAAACATATTTTCGTTTAAGCTTTCGCTTAGTGAGGGAACTCATCATGCTATTGGAATGTTCAATATGCAAATGCAACAATCATTATAAACATCAACAAAATAATCTCTGGAAAGTCAAGTAACTCAAGCCACCACCCTCGGGTCCTTCTCACCCCGGAATTTCTCACTCTTTTATCGCATATAGCGTATCACATACTCTCTTGTGATCCTGAAGACATCACCGTTTCATCATCGTGATCGTCACCACGCCCCGCTCATTGAGGGCTTACTATCCCTTACATATAGGACCTATAAATGGTGACCACTACTTGACTTTCCTTTGATTCACATAAGCATTTAGGCAACTTAACATATAAGCACAATTAAATTCACACTATTGACATGCTTTTTACCCAAATTCATCAACATATATGTAATTAAGCAAGAATTAAGCAACTATTATCAACAATTATCACATGAACATAACTAAACATCCAATTTTGGAATTAGAACACTCACCTCTTCGAATTACACGCAATTAAGCCTAGAATTCCCCAACTCTTTCCCAATTTCAACTCAATTCCTAACCGGTGATAATCCTACATAATTTTGGTACATTAAACATCATCTATCAAGAACGGTCGCCAAAAAAACATCATCAAAAATGAAAATAAAGAACATGCATGTGATCCCTTTACCTCCACGAGTCTAAAAATGGTCTCGGTTCGTGAATCCGATATCGGACGGCGAACAAATGGCAAGAAAATGGCGTTGAGGAAACCGTTGCCGACTCGAGAGCTCTCATTCTTTCTTTCTTCTAAATTTCCAACTTTTGTATTTTGGTGAAATGAGTCACCACAACTCATGCAAGAGATGTATATCTCTTTTTCTCAACTTTTCATTTACACCCCCAACAATTTCTAATTATTTATTATGAAACCCCCAAGTTCATTACATTAACTACCATCATTTTCTAAAAGGATTTAATCTATGTCCCACGAGGGTCCCTAACGTGGTCCTACATAAATTATGATGTTGCTATTAAACCTACTAATTATCAATTGTATTCAAATACGCCCTCACATGGGTATCCAAATTGGTCCCTTTACCTATCATAAGACATAACATTATCTTTAAACATTTAAACAAGTATTCATATGAACATATAATGACATCAAAATGCAAATTATTTTAATTAGACCCTCATTGGGCCCCATATTTATACCAGTCCTACTTATCATAGGACTTTCATCTGTGTCCGCATTTGAACACATTTTTACCTGTGGGTTCATAACCCCACCTTAAATCATCTTATGCATTAATTATCTTTAATTAACACATATTAATACCACATTAATCTTCTTTTCCGGGTACAAGTGTTACAAGGCCCATCTCATGATGGGGCGAGAGGGGGTGTTTTAGCATTATTTAGCTCCTTCATCTCTCGTACCTTAACCCCCGAACCGAGTTCTTTACTGACAATGGGGCGGTGCTCTCTTCCATTGGACATGATAGATTTAGTTTTGTTGGTTTCTTTTATCAAACCAAGTGGCGACTTTATTAGAGAGGATCACTCCAGATTTAGCCTTGTAGGAAACAAATTGGATTACTCACTCGTGTAGCATCGGATATGGATCGTGGGCATCGATTGTTACCTCGGGTTGGATAAAAATCTCCATGGAATCCAAAATAAGAGTAATCCAAATCGGTCGGATCGGATAAAGGCTAATGAAGGGTGGTGAATCTTATTCGTGGCTATTGGCATGAGATTTGATTGGGATCAATCAAGTGGGCTTAGTTTTTCTAGGCCCTAAACTTGGTCGATGTACCCACAATATGTCAAAGACAAATGATGCAGGTCTTTTTTTATAGATAGAAAAGATGCAACTGGATGATGTAGGCTTTCTAAGCTTTCTTAAGATGAGATAATTGATGATTTAAGCACTACTTACAACATGCTAGGGGATCTTATAGCATATGATGTTGGCTTAGAGATGAGGGCAAGGTCTACTTGGAAGAATTGTTGTTACAATTTGACATTTACTCAGTTATTTAAATGATTCTTTTTTAAGTTACTCATAGTAATTTGATGTTTATTTGTAGCTTATACTTTGGGCGAAGTTAATGAGAAGATAAGCTTTGCGGGTAGCTGCCAATTATACTGTAAAGGATGATGCATGTGCTCTTGATGTAAGTCTGACACAGAGCTCTATCACTGAGTTTGGAAATCTTCATCGGTTTCTTCCCTCTCTGTAAGCTCTCTGTTCCCATTCTGCTATTGGTTGGAGTTTCAGAAATCTAAGATTTCAAGAGATTCTCCTCTTTATATTTTACAGATTTATTTTTTAGTTTGTTGCTTTAATGGAATGTAATTCGATCATATATCAACCCTGTGCAACTGGCATTCACAATGTCACATGCCAAGATTTACAAAACATAAGTGAAAAAATTCCTTAATGTCTTTTCTAAGGAAAAGAATGCTAAAGTTTACAAATGCTTAAATTTCTTATGGGACCTTTAATGTATGATAGGAGAAAAGATTTCTATCAGAATAAGAAAAAGAGTTTTCAAGAAAGGTGTTACTTTATCTCATTCAAGCAAGTTTGAGCATAAAATTTTTTAGAAAAATAAGATTAAGATTTACAAGCGGCTAAGGATATTAATCTTTTCCAAAATTTTCTTCTTTAATTAACTCACACAGTTTTTTTCTACATTTTCAGTTCATGGGTTGGCTGTACGGGTGTCCACGGGTCGGGTGAGTCAGATTTGACCCTTACCCGACCATCCATCCGAAACATGATCAGGTTAAACCCATCTCACCCGTCATCCACTCATCATCCATTGGATTTGGGTAAGTTCGGGTTTGGGTTGGTTCGGGTGAAACTCGACTAAGAACAACAAAGTGAAGAAAAATTATACAATGTAAAGAACAACAACTAAGATTTTGAAGAACATCAATTATAGACCTGTAAAGTAAAAACAATTATACATTCAATTAAGTAAAAACAACCTGTATAGATGATAGATCTATAAACCCAAAACACACACACACACACACACACACACACACACACACACACACACACACACACAAATTATAGATTTGAAGAAAAACTTAAGTAAAAAACAATGTGTAAATAAAAATAAAGAAAGAAAATTATAGATCTGAGATTCTAAAGAACAAAGTGAGCCGTGAATAGAGGTGAAGTGCACATTTGAAGACTAGAACAAACTTAACAAAGTGTAGATCGATCGATTCATTCGAAGAACAAACTACAAAGTACAAAGTATAGATCTAAAGACATACCTTTTAGAGAATTAGAGCTAGATCTGGCAAAGTGGCAGTGGCGGCAAGGATCGACGGTGGCTGGTCGTGGCCCATGGTGGTTCAAGTAGTCGGACAAATGGACAGATTAATGACGGTGGCTGACCATGGCCAGTGGTGGAGTGCGCCATGGTGGTCTCTTCTCTTCAGTCTTCACTCTTCAGTTCAATCTCTCTCATTCTCTTGTTTAGGTTATGTGTCTAAAGATAAACTGATAATGAAATAACTTTATATACTCAGGGTTTCAATAGACAAAATATTTAGAAAAAAACTATTGAATGTAACTCGCGGGTCGGGTTGGATGCCATCGGTGTTGGAAAGTAGGCAACCGACATCTGAACCGAAAGTGGTTGGGTTGGTGTTATAATACCTGCGACCCACCCACTACCCGTATAAACCCACTCATTCGGGTCGGGTCGGGTCGGGTCGGGGGCTTTTCTGGACAGCCCTAGTTGGCTGCCAATAATGGTTATAAAGGCTAAAGTATAATTTGTTTCTTTTTGTAAAGACAATCGTGAGCGTGTTTGGGCTATTATGAGATTATCAATTAACGTTGCTAAAGTTCAAAGACTGATGCTTACTTTTTTCCAACTTAGATTTTTTTTAGTGCAAGATTAATAACATGAAACCCAATCTAGGCCCGAAAAAATTTGTATCTTTTGTAGAAATAATTTTGTGCTCATATAATGCTTCTTGTCCTTTTTCCCCGATAGTTAATTAGAAAAGTTTGATTACTGGTTGTGGAAGTTCCGTTGCCTCATCGTAATTGGTTCCATGCACTTAAAGCCAGTATGGATTTGTTGCAGGTATTAGATGTATGGGACTTTTCCTCGAGGGAAGCCAGATAAGGATGGTGAATGATGTCTAGTCAAGAATGTCCAATTCATTTCAGAAGCAACATTTTTTATTAAGCAAAAAATAGAGGGGGACATAATTTGATTAGGGGCATTTGGGTGGGTGGAGTTTTAGGGGCTTAACATATGTACATATGAAAACATTGGAAGTTGCCAATTTTTATTTTTTTAAGACTTTGAAATAAGATAAACTTGCAATGACCAATTTTTATATCACTGATTTTTGTAATGTTAACCTGATGATGAATTGCTAGGCATTATAAAAAAAGTGTATTGTTAATCCCATCTTACTTTGTTTAGGAAAAACAGTTCTACGAAGACAAAAGTGTAGCAGTGGAGCCACTTTAGACTACTTAAGTTAAGTAGTATACATTTTGTGCTGATTTTTGATCTGAGAGGCCTACAAATTCAACCCACAAAAAATATTTTAAAATTTGCTACAGTTGCTTTCACCTTTTAATGGTTTTATTCAATAGTTATATGTGATTTATAATATGAATAAAAAAAATAGATATGTTTGCCTTCACCTCTTAATGCTTTAGAACAATAAGAGATTTTTCTATACAATTGAGGTTTAGACAACCATTTTTTTGAATTAGGTTTTAAATTTATCACTTTTTGATATAAGAGATTATTTGAAAACAAAAGCCATTTTTAGCTTCAAAATGAAACAGTTTTTTTAGACATTGTGAAGAAGCAAATCTAAATGGTCACGGTTTCTTGAGCAAGCTATTCCCAATGGGTTGTTAGTAAAAGTGTTTTTGTTTTTATTTTTGTTTTTTTTTTATCATTTAGTGTAGTGTTCTCTTGCGATTACGAGGACATAAGTGCCAGAGGTTAGAATTGGGGGTAAGGTTCGAACTCTGGTATGAGCGTGGTATGGAAAGCCTTTTTTTTCCAACTAGACTACGTCGTTGCTCAACAAAAGTTCATTTTATGATTAGTAAAAACTATAATTATGATACACCATTATAATGATACATGTCAGTGCAAAGGTTTATTTATTCTTTTAAATTGTTGGGGCAAGCCAATATTTCCAAAGATCAACTAGTGACTCTGATTATTCTTTTACCGTTTCATATCCATGCCTACGTTTATGTTTATATTTATTGTAGCTTCATTTAACATTTTTACGCCGCCATGCCCCCGGGCACAGACATTTACTAGCTGGACAATACTGTAGAATTCTAACAATTGCAAGAAAATGTTTAAATGACAAATTTAACTCCACACAATAAAAATAATATTATGTATTTTTAATACAACAGACGGTGTTTGTATATTAAGCAAAATGTTGTTTGAAAAATACACACACAATAGATGCTACAACCTTATTCGCCATGTACAGGGGTGGTCTTGCTTGTTAAGGTTAGAAGCTGTTTGGGTATTGTGGGGTTCTTCTTATCCCCAATTTTCAAATTTCACATAACTAGTTGTGTGAAATTTCACATAAGTAGTTATGTGAAATTTTACAAAACTAGGATTAATACTATGCTTCCCAAATTTATTTCCCAAATGTGGTTACACATTAATACAAGTGATAGTGGGTCTACTTGATTTTCATTAGAGGATGTTGAGGTGGTCCCACCTAGGGGTATCAACGGTTTGATTCGGTCCATTTTTTGAGCGAACCGATTAGTTTTGATTATTTCACAAGAAATTATTTCAACTTTAAAATAATGGTTGTGTGTGTGTGTGTGTTTAATTATGCACTACGAGGGAAAATTGTGCTCTCTCAAGCCATAATTCACATCCCACATGAGATCGAATCTGCAGACACCTGCAGGTGGGATGGAATTCCTTACTACTAGTCCATCCCTTGGTCTTGCTATGTAAAATTTGGAGATGGATACTTTATACAAACTTCACATAACTTTTTTGATGCGGAATTTTAAACCAACAATGTCACTTATTTGATAGATCTTATTGAGTAGTACGTTAGAAGGGCTTTGAAAAAATGCTCTTCTATGTATGACAGGGACATTATGTTAGAAGGTTTTGAAAATTCATATAAATAATAATGTGAAATTTCACATAACTTTTTTAATATGGATTTCAAACATAGGAGTGATTTCACATGACTTTTTCTTTTCACAAATTTTACACAACCACTTATGTGCAATTTCAAATGCTCGAGTGGATTTCACAAATTTCGCACAACTAGTTACGTGAAAATTTTAAATTTTACATAATAATTTCAAATTCCACGTAATAGCAATGTGAAACTTGAAATTTTCACATAATCTTTATTTGGATGGGAATATTAATCAGAAGAAATGTAATTAGTTATGTGAAATTTCACATCATATAATGCTATGCTTCTCCATGTTGGGACTGTGTTTGACAGTTTGCCTTTGAGGGACTGTGTATCCTCAAGGGTTTTGGTTACCTTGTTTGGTTTGGAGGGGAGACTTCTGTAGTGTGGGTGTGTACTTTTTCATCAATTAATTTGTTTTGAAAGAAAAGAAAAAAAAAAAAGTTGTGTAAAATTTTACATCACAAAATATGTGAAATTTTAGATGCTACATCACTTTTTCTTTTCACATGACATTTTTTTCCCCCAAATTTCACATAACTAATTATACAAATTTTAGATCTTGGACCCCCCAATTTTCACATAAGCAGGTATGTGAATTTTTCAGACACTGAAGTAAATTTCACAAGACTTTCTCTGTTCCTAAATTTCACATAGCTTTTTCTGTTCACAAATTTTACATCACCAGTTATATGAAATTTCACATAACATTGTGTGAAATTTGATTTGTATATGTGTTTGCACCTAAAAATAAATTCCATGGTATGGGCCCACAGAGAATATGGTCACTAGAGGAGAATGTGTCACATGGTTATTTTTGTAGATGGCCAGGATGATAGGTTTGAACACAGGATGATGGCGGTTACTCATTGAAACAAGTCATGTTGATGGTAAATAACTGTCAAGGGTCCATCTTTCCAACATGTGCATGCAAAATCTGCCACATGTAGTAAAATAGTTATAAAGAAGTAGAAAAACTATTATTTAGTGGAGAATGGCAGTTACAAGGTAGTGGAGAATCGAGGTTACAAGGTAGTGGAGTTATATTAACACATGACCATTATTTAAATGGCTTAGTGGGAAATTGCCACCCATAAACTACCACATCATGGGGTAGTTATATAACATGTTATTATTTGTAAATTATCACATCATGTTTATCAGCCATGTCATCAATCTGAAGTGGCGTGACCAGTTTGAAATACAGAGGCAGTTATGCAATGATCAGTCTGAAATGCAGTGGCAGTTATGCAATGATCAGCCTGAAATGCAATGATTAGTATGAAATACAGTGGGCAGTTATGCAATTAATTAAAATTCACCATGCTGTCTATAAATATAAGAGAGAACGAAGAAGAAGGCATCATTAACGATCAAATAAACTACATGGTCTAAGCATTTTATCTTTTATCTTTTATTTTCTTTTCCTGTTTTAGGAGTAGATTTTAATGTAGTTCTTCCACATCCGTAAGAGAAGGCGCGTTATCCCCTTCTTCTTTGTATTGTAATTTGGAGACGAGCTTTGTCACTCCAAACTATAAGAAGGCATGTGTTTCCCTTCTTGCTTCTATAAATGGAGGCGCGATTACCATTCTAATATTTTGTAACCGTTTGAATGCTTAATGAAAAATATTATCTTTTGGGCATTTAGTTATTTGATGAGATTTCTGTTACATTTTTAAGTCTTTGATTCTGTCAAAGTACCGAGAATCCAAAAGAAAGTGTCGTTACTCTACTTTCCAAATCGCATAATCAATTTATCCATACTTAGAGGACGTTTGGTGGCAAGCAATTCATTTTCTTGGCATGCTCGGGCATAAGAACATTTCCTGCCATACAATTTTTGGCACGCCCGATGGAACCGAAAGTCAGAAATCTCATTCACATTAAAAAAAATATGATGAAAACTTGAAGTTAATCGAAGAAAAAAGAAGTAATTGACTTCAAGGCCAATGAAAATTTAAAGAGAATCGAGGGTTCCAATGAATATGTTCAAAGCGGTAACAATTTCAAGAACATTGAAGGAATCCACTATGTGAAAGATTTTCAGCCAATAAGGATGGTTGGAAGTGACAATAATCCAGATCCGCAAGTTCTTAAGGATTATATGTCTCAATACATTATAATGTTGATTATGCTTTACATTTCATTTCTTGCAAGTCAATTCTCAACAAGTAACCACTATCATGTTGATTATGCTTTGCAAAAGATTAGTGATCAAATTACGAGGAGTGTTTGATCGCCAAATGGATCTTATGGTGTAGAAATTGGGTCTATCATCCTCAATGAAGTCCAATGTGTGAATATATCAAATAATCAATAAAACAATAAAGGAAAAAGAGAAAAGAGAGTTAGAGTTTCTCATAACATAAAAACTGAATGAATGAATACAATACAAAAGAAGAGACAATAACAATATATCTAGGTATACAGTATTACCCTAATATAAAGTAAAAAACTAAATTACTCTAAAGCTAATAAAACAAATATCTAGCTCTAATGCTATGCTTCTCAAATTTATCTCAAATTTGGTTCCTAAATCCTTTAATAATTATACCACATATTTAATAGTGATTGTTGATACCACATACCACTATTATGGTATAACTGACAAAGCATTTAAATTTAAATTTTGAATATAAAATTTGTAAAGTATATCGCGAGACTTCTTTACAATATAGTCTTTGTGTGAACTAGCCGTAAATCATAACTAAAGTCTTTTTTACCAGCAATGAAATTAACATATTTCTCTATTCCTTCTAATATTTTTTTTTCGATTTTAGTTGGCAAAGGTTTCAGAATAAATGAAGAAATGATATTTTGTTCCATAAAAATTCTAATTTTGTAATTATTGTAAAATTATCTCACATGGTTTACGTGTTTCAATGAGCCCGTTTGTCTTTATTTATAAGTGCTAAAAAATAGAACCGCTTTATTATAACTTAAGTGTTTTGTTGATATATTGTGTAACTAATAAAATATAGAGAATCGTGAAAAACAGCTCCCCACACACACAAATGGAGGTTTAGCCCGTTCCCCCAACAAAAAAATTAAAAAATAAATAAATAAAAAGAAGAAAGCGTTTGGTTGAATGCGATTTTGGCAACCAAATACTTGCTAACAGCTCTTGGTATCAATTACTGTATGAAATTTTGCCTCCAAAAGCTGAGAGACAAATCACATTTAACATTGAGAAGTTATTCAATGAGCTTGTAACACCATGTAATCACACAAATGTGGTGTTAAAAAAATTGACAAAATCGAAAATTAACCGAAATCAAACAGGCTAAACACCGTTGATCTTTATTTTTAAGAAATGCACAAGCCTAAACCGACCTACCGAAAGTGAATGATCAGTTTTAAAACCACTAAAAATTTTACCACGAAGACCCTTAAGTGGTGTGACGACCCAATCGTATAGGACCACAAGTAGTGCGAACATGGCTTATTGGTTAAAGTCAGAAACTACTACTCCCTCCGTCCCTTTTTTTGAGTCCTATATTCCATTTTGGGATGTCCCAAAATTAGTGTTCACGTTTCTATATGGACAATGTTAGGGGCACTATCAATTTCTATTAACACTTACTAACACACTCTATCTCTCTCCTAGTGGTACTGTGGGGCCCACTGCGGACCCCACAATACCATTAGGAGAGAGATAGAGTGTGTTAGTAAGTGTTAGTGAAAGTTGTTAGTGCCCCAAATATTACTCTTTCTAAATTGACATACAATTTTTATTTACTTTCCAAAACTAACCTTCCTTGAAATCTACACCAAGACAAAACTAAAAAAGTTATTGTAATGATTATGGACAATTGTGAAAAGTAGGTATAGATTCTTTTTATCCCCTTAATAAGTTGAGTTGCAAAGGTGGACTAAAAAAAAAAGAGGGAGGGAGTACTACTTGTTATACTCCTCTAAAAAAAAATACGGGTCACATGAATCCATCCAATTGGATGGTTACACACCACATAAACATAATGACGAAGTATTGAGGGTCTCACTGAATAAACTCTCACTAACCCATTCTTAAATTAGGTGTTTAATTCTGGGGAAATGTAATTTCAGAGGAGCTTTTTAACTCGGTCACATTTCCTCTTTTGGATCGAAAAAGTACACCCAAACTAATTCTCTCCCAGTCTCTCTGACTCTCTCTCTCTCTCTCTCTCTCTCTCTCTCTCTCTCTCTCCTCAGTCCAACACGGCAGAGAGGTATCAGAGACGCAGTCATCTTCCATTCTTCCCTCCACACTCTCTCTCTCACGACCGTCCAACACGTCCCAAGAACGAGCCCCCAGTCTTCTTCTTCTTCTTCTTCTTCTTCTTCTTCTTCTCTCTCTCTCTCTCTCTCTCTCTCTCTCTACATAGGCGTGGTGGATCAATGTTACAGTTTCAAGGGTTTTTTTATTTATAAATTGGGGATGCGAAATCACTTTCAGATTACATTCAGCTTTGTTGAAACGAAATCAACAAGGTTTAGTTCTTCTTTGAGGTTCGCCTTGTTCGATCTTTAGGGCTACGAAATGGCCGCAGGCGATGGGTGGTCGTCGAACCGTCGGACCACCAGAGATATCATCTGTGACGCCGGCGCCGGTGCTGCGGCAGGTTGGTTCATTTACCAAAATGCCCTCATTTCTTTGTTGAGCATTTCACATTTTTGTTAATTCTACTTAGGGTTTTTGTTTCACTTGGTGATTCAACTATTCTGATGTTGAAATTTGAATTGTGTATTTTGGGGGTTTATAAAGTTCAGTGCTTTGATTCTTTTTGGGCTCTGTTTGGTTCATGGATTTAGTGAGGAAAACAATTACTCCGTATTTGTTTGGTTAATAAGGAGAATAGTGAGAAAAGTTAGGAATGAAAAGAAAATTTAGTGATAAATTAATAACATTTTTTAAATTTTGTGAGTCACTTCCCTCTCTTTTTTCTCAAGTTACTGTTAAATTTTGCAAATTTTTAATTTTGTAGTATCAATTACACCAGGGAAAACAGAGGGCTCGAACTTTGCAAACCGGTTATAATTTATAGCCCAAAAAATGGGTTTCATGTCCACTTTCAGTTTCTGCATTTGACTAATTGATGCGGAATCAATATTTGTTATTCAGTTCTTTTGTTTGATTAACGTAATGTGATCAATGCAGGTGCATTAGCTGCTACTTTTGTGTGCCCATTGGATGTGATCAAGACAAGACTGCAGGTCTATGGTCTACCTGAAGCGCCTCACTTGGGGCATAAAGGTGTGTATTCGTAGACAATATTGTTTTACAGGGGTTCAATTTAGTATTGTTAGTTGTTTTTTGAGTAGAATTTCGCTGCCTATTTATGACCAATTACTTCAAACAATTATTGTTTGAAATGGGGTTGTGTATTTCTATACAGAATGTTGTTTCTGAGAACATCAAGGATTCCAGTTAAATTTAGGCTTGTAAATAGTTGCCAAACTAGAATCATTTGGAGCTTTCAATGCTTTGGTTATTTTGAGGCAGGGTCGGCCCTGACAGTTTTGGGGCCCTACGTGAACTTTTGGGTCTATTTATACATAGTTTTGGTAGTATATTCTAGATCACAATGATTACACTTTTGCTCTATGACGTTTTTTTGGCATTTTGAATGTTGAGAGGTTTGGTACTAGTAGTCCTTATTGCGACCGTGAATTTTGATCCTCTTCTTCCTCAGCAGTCAGCTCCTTTGTAATTCCGTCCATGCATACAGATTGCCGCTTAGCCCCCTTCCACCCCCCCCCCCCCCCCCCCCCGCCCCCCCCCCCCCGATAATAAAGGATGTTAGCTAATTGGACCAACATATTGTAAATTTTTTGTTCTGGACCTAGGCCAATATTTTTTTTTTTTTTTGATGCTCTTCTTAAAGGTAAAAAATGGACAAAATTGGGGGCAATAGATGGGCCCCTCTCTCGCCTACCCTCGAGGCCGGCCTTGTTCTGAGGTGCATTTATGTTATCTTAAAAAACTTCTTTTCAAAACTGAAATATGCAATATGTGGGAGGTCAATGTAGTTTCAGTATGTTGGTGGCATTGTATGATTTTACCAGTTGAGGTTAGTAGTGTAACTCGGTGATCAATTTAGTGGAGAGAGCTAGAGATACGAATTAGTTTATGAAATTTTCAATTATTGTAGCTATTTTTCACTTTTTGAATTTTCAACTATTATAGCACATTTTGGAATTAAAAAAAAAAAACAAAGCTTTTAAAAAGTGGGGACGTAAGGTAATTTCACGTATTTTATACATTGTCCCTGACAAACTTTGATCTGGGAGGTCAATGCAGTTCTAAACTTCCAATCTAGTAGTGGGAGGTTGTGTGGTTTTATCTGTCAAAGGGTATTTGTGTTACTTACCCAATAACAAAATAACCATATACTCTAGTTTCATGCAATATGCTCAAATTGTTGAAAGTTTTCCCTTCGAAATTCAAAATTATGAAATGTGATTTGTATTGGGTTGTATGTAAATCAAATCGACTTGGGAATCGACCTATTCTAACAACCATGCTTATAGCTGTGTACTCTAACCTGAAGTAGCTACTGCTACTCCTTGCACCAAGTTTTCAAACGACTTACCTTCAAGTTTTGGCTCAATAATATTGCTAAAGTATACCCCTTCCAGATTTTCGGATTAGGCCACATTTGTTTGACACTTGATGCCATAAGTCGCTATGAGGCATAGCTAACAAAGGTGATCAATTTATGACTTTTAAGTCACAAAACACACATGACACATACATGGCTCACTTTCATTGGCAAAATTAGGATCTCTCTTAGTAGGAGTAGTGATGTAGGCTTTAGGAACTGTGAAACACAGCAAAATTCCAAGATTTTCTCCTGTGAGAGTTGGGGCTTTGTTGCAGGAGGCAGACTGATGGTACAGTTACTAACTTACTATAGTAGTCCACTCTTTTACTTTTGGGATTATCTTTCCCCGCTCTGGATTGGTATCTGTTCATCTTCTTGGGATTGCTGATTCAGAGAGCAAATATGTGTTTTTTTGGACTGAATGTCTTCTTTGTTCTTCTTCCCCAAAATTTTAGTTATTGCTATGCTAATATGGTTTGAAGCTTCGATTCTTCTTACCCTTCTGCACCAGTTATAAAATCAAACTTGCACTGATTCCACTGCATCATGTCAGGATTTTATGCAACAATAATTTTCTATTAGCATATTGGCATCCTAAGTTTTGCAAAACATGATTTACTGATTTGTTGTCCTTTTCATCCGTTCTTCAATTTCGGAAGTTGAGGATGAACTTCTTTCACATAAATAGCTAATATTTTGTAGAACCAAAGGTACAAAAAGAGTCATTTATACATGTGAAAGTGAAAATCTTAGAGATACTCTATAAGCTAGGAGGATCGTGTCCTCGTGAACATTGGATTGAAACTTTTGATTTTGTCTGCTCAATTTTTCACTGTCATTTATTTATTGTAGTGCATATACCAATATGATGGATTTTCTGCTTTTCATATTTTGGTGGCAATCAGGTATCATTGTTACAAGCCTACAGAACATTATACGAAACGAAGGTTTGCGGGGATTGTATCGTGGGCTAACACCTACATTAGCAGCACTACTCCCAAACTGGGCAGTGAGTATTATTAGCCTTTTGAGTTGCTTTCAGAAGACAAGTGACTGTTTTTCTTCTATCGTCAAATGGGGGTGTTTCAGCGTTGAACCCTTCCTGGTTAATATGCTTTTGCCTTTTAAGATGCTTTTGAGGGTTTAGTAGTCAGTACAACGGTATCAGGATTTACATGTTCCCACAAGTGGAGTCAGGATGTGGCTTTCTTTGAATGTGATTTATCGGAACCCTAACTATATTTTTCTTTTGCTATTACTTTTTTCTGGAAGCAGGCTCTGGGAGCATATTGCTTCTTGAATATACTGAATGAGTTTTTCTAAGGCTCTGTTTGGTCCATGGATTTAGTGAGGGAAAACCGAAAAAGTAATGAAAACATGAAGAAAAACCTACCTTTGTTTGGTTAGTAAGGCAAATAGTGAGGAACATAGGAAGGATTAGAAACTATAGTTCAAAGTAAATTAGAAATTTTGATTTTGTGAGTCGCTTCCCTCCCCCACCCCCCTTTGTCTTATTATTTATATCAAGTTACAATTATATTTTGAAAATCCTTGTTTTATAGTGATATAATATTTAAGCACGGGGAAAAACACTAGAAAACATAAGGGAACTGTTCCTTTTCTAAATCCGTGAACCAAACAGAGCCTAAATGCATGAAGAAACCCCTTTTATATTTTATTCGTAGTCTCTAAGATGAAGTTTGTTCATGTCATATGTAGGTGTACTTCACCGTCTATGGGTATCTTAAAGATGTACTCCGATCACACGGTTGGATTATACAATTCCTTTTAACTTGCCAATTGCGTCTGTTTTTCTTGTTTTTTTTTTTCTCTTACCTTTGATAATCTGTGAGCTATGAAGGTTTTTAAGCTTTGCTTGTGTTGGTTTCTTTTGATTTCCATTGACACTTTTCATTGTGATTATGTAGAGGATAGTAGGGGTCAACTTTCACTTGGTGCAAATGTGCTAGCTGCTTCAGGGGCTGGTTCAGCCACGGCCATTGCTACAAATCCAATTTGGGTTGTTAAGACCAGACTCCAAGTAGGTTGGGTGTTCTTATGTTTTCCGCTTCTATTAGATATATCCTGAATAGTACATCAGTCAATGCTTTTAATGCCTGCATACATGACTTGTGACTTCCGTTTCTGAAAATTTTCATGAACCATTTATTCATACACCCATGTTTTACTTGATATAATTTGTAAAACACCTATGCGAACTCGGGTTCGTCATGTCTTTAAACTATACTTTTCCCCAGGACAGTATCATTCTCAATTTTGTTCTATTCCTTGTTTAGACACAGGGAATGAGGCCAGATGTGATCCCTTATAATAGCATTTTTTCTGCACTGAGAAGGATTGCACACGAAGAAGGATTACGGGGTTTATATAGGTCAGTGCTTCTTAGCCTTCATACTTCGCCAATAAAGTGTCGAGTGCTTTTGCATGGTTAGGTTCTATTTGGTTTGCAGATTTTTTGAAGGAAAAGGAATAAAAGAAAGAAACTAGTTTCCTGTTTTCCTCCCTGCTTACATTACATTAAAAATGAGAAACATTCAACATTTAGGCGCTGCTTGGTTTGTGGATTTGGAGAAGGAACAGAAAATTGAAACGAAAATAAGAAGGAAAACTGTCCCCTTGTGTTTTCCTAACAGTTTTCCTTCATGCTTAAATAACATTAAAGTAAGGGAAATGACTCACGACATTCAGAATTTTAATTTTTTTCTCACCGTGTCTTCCTTTCCTTCTTATTCACCCTCACTATTTTATTTTCCTTTTTATCCAAACATTGAAAAGTGTTATCCTTTGCACTTTCCTTTCCTTTCCTTTCCTTCACTAAAGGGTCTGTTTGGTTGTCATTGAATGTATAATTGCATTCTATCGTTTGTATAAAATTTACAAAAAAAGATAGTGAACTTGAATGATTTCATTTAGAAATAGGATGCTCATTTCAGAAATGATGCTTGCAATCATAAATTTTGGCATTCTAAAAAAAGGTATAAATGGCCACATAAAAGAAATATGGTGGAGTTTCCTATTTTTATAAATGGAGTCATTCATGGTGATGAATTTTGCTTCAAGATTCAACATAAAATCTCAATGAAACTATTAAAATTCAAGTGACAACCAAACAAGCCCTAAATCAATGAACCAAACAGAGGCTTAGTTGTACGTTAGAGAAGTAGGGAAGTGATTTCTCACTATATTTTCTTTTCTTCCTATTTTCCTTCTTAACAAAACAAAGAAAAGTGTTCTCTTGGTGTTCCTTTCCTTTCCCTCATTAAATCCGTTAACCAAACAGAGCCTTAATGCAACTAAGTTGTTCTCTTTTTTCTAGTCAGACTTTAGATACAATTCGTAGAAAAATTTGCAAGCGTATCTCTTGGATAATACCATTCTGTATGTATGGTGTCGTAATGCCATCTTTGTGGTTCAAAGCAGTGGCCTTTTGCCTTCCTTAGCTGGAGTAAGTCATGTCGCCATCCAATTTCCAGCATATGAAAGGATCAAGTTCTACCTGGCAGAAAAGGGTACTCTCTCTCTCTCTCTCTCTCTCTCTGATGACTCGGCATATCCAAGTCACATTCTCTCTCTCTCTCCAAGAGTTGAGATAATTACAGTGGTGGATGCTAATCATGCCAATGTGATGTTCCCAGATAATACCACCCCGTGTAAACTAAGCCCTTGGAAGCTTGCAATTGCGTCTTCAGTATCTAAAGTAGTTGCCTCCGTAATTACCTACCCACATGAGGTATGTCTGGGTTTTGTTTCATAGTTCGTTGGTTCGTATGACCGGAAGAGCCCCCCTGCCGCGCTTTCAAACCCCCCCCCACCCCCCCCCCCCCCCCCCCCCCCCCCCCCAAAAAAAAAAAAAACTTTTATGCTTCGTTTGGTTTGCTGATTTAGAGAACAAGGAAAAAGGAAAGGATTATTAGAAATTGAAATGTTCAAAATATTGTAGGAACTTAAGAAAAAAGGAAGGGAGTTGATTCAAAAGGTTCAAGATTTTTAAAAATAATTTCTCTCAATTTTCTTTTCTTTCATATTTTTCTTATCGTTTCCTTGGACTCCCTCTGGTTTGCGATTTTAAAGAATGAGAAGGAAGACAATGTACCTAGTATTTTCCTCGAGTTTTTTCCTCCATGTTTAAGTAACAATTTATCTTTTTTTTTGGTAAACAATTGACATTTTTTTTTTGGTAAACAATCGACATAAAATAGGAACTCAAGAAAAGAGGAAGGCAAGTGATTCATAAAATTCAGAAATTTAATTTATTTTTCACGCAATTTTCTTTTCCTTCCTCGTTTTCCTTATTAAGCAAACAAAGAAAAATGTTTTCTTTACGGCTTTCGTTTCATTTCCCTCACAACATCCATGAACCAACCCGAGTCTTAGTTTTCATTTTTTTTCTCGGCAATTCCTTTATATCCTTTTTTTTTCTACCATTTTCATTGTAATATTTAAATTTCCAAATCTGCTAGGTCGTGCGTTCAAGGCTTCAAGAGCAAGGGCAAGTCCGGAATTGCGGGGTCCAGTACGCAGGCGTCGTTGATTGCATTAAAAAGGTGTTACAAAAGGAAGGTATTCCCGGTCTCTACCGCGGTTGTGCAACTAATCTACTGAGAACCACTCCATCAGCTGTTATTACATTTACGAGTTACGAGATGATACATAGGTTTTTAAAGCGAGCATTACCTCCAGATGAAAATCATTCACAAGCCCACCCTAAATCCCATCGTCAATTCAAATCTCCAAAAGAAAATGAAGGGGAGAATAAAGACACTGTTTTACAAACCCCTATCTAGTAAGAGAACTTTAATTCCTTGGGGAGATATAGTTCAGCCAACGGCTAGAAAAATAGATTGATAATTAGATAGTTGTTTTTTTCGCCCCATCTTTCGGCTTCATGGGGTAAATTTTTTCCACATTATGCAAGGTGAATAAATATAGGTGGATTTTTTTTTATTGATTAATTTCTGATTTTTGATTTGCGCTCTATGCTATTGGGTTCTTTTTTTTTTCTTTTTCTTTTTTTTTTTTTTTTCCTTCTTTTTTTCTTTTGTTCTTCTTCTTCTATTTATTGGGCGTGGATTGGAAAAACCTAATTGATGTTTTTATTTTCAGATTTTACCAAAAAAGTTACTTCAGCATGATTATGACTTCCTTCAGTATCTTTTTCATTTTGTTTTACTTGTCGGAAAATAAGAACCATAGGTGAGGAGCATGTGGTACTCACCTGTGGTTAAGTCAACCTCCAAATTCATGTCCATCATCTTTAACTTAAAAGCTAAAGCAATAAGCGCTTGCTTTGTTGAAAAAATAAGAATTCTATCGTTTTGCATCTTTTAAAAAATATTTAGAAAGTGAAGAGTAAATGTAATTACAATTTGTGATAATGGAGTAACATTCCAAACACACCTCACCTTTCTGTGGTGAGCATGTACTTATCATTTGCAGTGAAAACATTAATGATGCACACATAATTCTATACATTTTTTTACACCACATAATTCTGTGAAGAGTCTCACGTCGGAACACATGGGGTCTAATAGAATCAATGACCTAGATTGTGTTATGTAGAAAAGTGTGTAGAATTACGCTGGAGCACGTGGGGTCCATTGAAATCAATGGGTATGATTGTGGTGTAGAAAAGTGTAAAATTTTGTGTGTGTGTGTGTGTGTGTGTGTCATTACCCCCACTAAAAATTAAGTAGAAAGAAATGAAGGGTGTGTTTGATAATCCAATTAAGTGGTGAAAATGAAAACTTTAAACACTTATTTGTTTACAGTGCGTTTGATAATGTACTACTTAATTGAAAAAATAATAAAAAATTCACTGAAAACTTTAACTGAATTTTTTTATTTTGAAAAAGCAACTTTTAAGTGAAAAAAATCTACTGAAAATAATCAGTGAATGCAATCTATTTCAATACTTGAAACACTGTTTTCGGTATTGCAAATTCAATCGCTTAAAATATCTAAGATTGAAAATTCAGCAATTAATTTTTAGTTTAATCAAACGGACCCGAAGATCACCAACTAGCTTTTGGGAGGTAGATCTATTACTATACTATTCCATAGTTGAGTCAGTGTCTGGTGAACTAGGTGGTGACTATTCTTCAATAAGACAACATCATCAAACTCAGGTGAAGAAGGTGATCTTGGTGAACTAGGTGGTGATGACTTGCTA
Source organism: Hydrangea macrophylla (assembly GCA_033977485.1). Taxonomy (NCBI): domain Eukaryota; kingdom Viridiplantae; phylum Streptophyta; class Magnoliopsida; order Cornales; family Hydrangeaceae; genus Hydrangea; species Hydrangea macrophylla. Next base: position 15,183,436 of record CM066987.1, read on the forward strand.
TTCTTCAATAAGACAACATCATCAAACTCAGGTGAAGAAGGTGATCTTATTACTATTCAACACCTTCAAAACTCTCATTACTCTCAACTTTGTCCTCTCAACTCTTAAATAAAATCCTTCAAGACCTCCAAAACTTCCTCCACTTTTATGCCTCATTTCTTCTCATTGCATTTCATTTTGGTCGTATGACACGACCAAAGCGCTTGGTCATATCATGAAGTTCTTCAAAAGCGGAAGTTATTGGTGTAATTTAATTATTTATTCAATAGAACTAACTTGGTCCACTTTTATTTCATGTGATGGTTATAGGATGCAGTATTAAGTTGGTTTGAGTTTGAGCCATATTTTCAAGGTTATTTTTGGGTTACTCAGGGAATTCCTTTTTTCTTTCTTTTTTATTTTTTAGTATTTTTTATTTTTTATTTTTTCTTTTTCTTTTTTTTTTTTTGGTGACGTCATTCAATAGTTTTTGTCAAAAATTATTTTACACGCGAGTGTGGTTGCTGTTGCGATCGTTGAGGGATAGCTCCCTTAAGCCCCGGTTTATAATAGATGAGAGATTTATGGCAAACTTTTAATTTGAGTCAACTTATACAAAAGAATGGGATCAATTGCCCCTACTAAGATACAATATCTATTGTTAACAAAACAAAAACATACTTAAAACACTAGAACAGTCAAAATCAACTAAACACTAGAATATTTAAAAATCAATTCCAACTACCCCAAACAGTCCCCAAAATGAATTATATATTGTACAAAGGAATTTATGGCGAAAAGTAAATGCTTCTTCTTTCTTTTCTTTTTTTGGCCTTTTTCTTTTTTAAGTAAACGCTAGAGTGTCACTTATAGTATGATGATTCTCGAGCATAATATGATATGAGTAATACTTGTGACACAATCATTTACACAATTTTTTTACACAATTTAATAAATGTGTCTATCTCTCTTGTGATAAACACATTTCTTGAATTGTGTAGAAAAAATTATATGAATAATTGTGTCTCAAGTATTACTCATATAATATTAAAAGACTTTGTATAGATTTTAACTGGTCCAACAACCCAAATCTATATAGTAGAAAGTGGGCTCAAATAAGAATAATGCTACTGTTATTAAATTTGAATCTTAATTTTAATTCTCAAATGTTTTGACAGTTGTACCACATACAATAGGGGTATTTGTTGCAGTTTATAAGCTGATTTTTTTAGCTTATAACTTATTATAAGTTTAAGCTGCACCAAACAGGGTATAACTTACAACTTATTTTAAGTAAAAAAATAGCTTAAAAGTGAAAAATAAGCTAACTTATCAAAAACTGGATTTTAGATGCTTTTGAGATTATAGCTTCTTAGTTTATTTTAAGCTGCAACAAACGGAGCCAGTGACAATGATTGTAGAACCACAAACCACGGCATGTGGTAAGTAACTACGTACAACTCTCATAACATTTGAGATATTCTAAATTTAAGAACTATAACGTTACTCAATAAAATAATTTGGAACAAGAAGTGATAACCAACCAAACAAAAAGTGGTAGAGTGGTAAGCTTCTTGCGTGTACTACCCAAGAGGTTCGAGTCATGGGGGGCGTGGTCACTGGAGTATTCACCCGGCGCCTCCAGGCCTCGGGGGATTAGTCGAGGTGCGCGCAAACTGGCCCGGACACCCCCGATTACAAAAAAAAAAAAAAAAAAAAAGTGGTAGAACAGTTACAATTAAACAAGATGTCCCAATACACTCACAAAACTTGGAAAAAGTCTTTCAGCATCCCATTAGTCCTCCTTTTGATTTGGTACAGTCCTTTAGGATATGCCATTTAGTTTTATTTGTGGTGTTGCTGTGACACCCAAAAGACCTTTCATTATTATCCTCTAAGTCTCAACCACCAAAACCTCATAGCTCAGCCAAAAAAAAAGTTGCAATAAATATAGGAGTAATATTTGGGACACAATCTTCATACAACTTTTACACAACCTCTTCAAAAGATGTGTCTATCTCTCTCCTATAATGTCACTGGACCACACAGTGATACAGGAAAGAGATAGACACATTTTTTAAAAAGATTATATGAAAGCTGTATGAAGATTGTGTCCCAAGTATTACCCTAAATATAGACCACCACACACCGTCGGGGTTCATGATTATGATACAACTTCAAATTGTACACGCGCGTGAAGGCAACCTGTGAATTATTCTCATTACATTTTGACTGGGAAAAAAAAACTACTCCCATTAAATATATTTTTCTATAAATCTAAATACTAAGATGCTGATAGACTACAAGAATGAGTCATATCAGTAAGCAAAACTGCAACATGTTACTTTCTGTTTTTAGCTGCTATTATTGCCAAAGCTGCTATTTAAAGCTGCTATTACATACACCGTATTAAAAGAGTCATGATCCACATAAACCATTACATATTAAAAGAGTCAAGTCATGATCCACATCAACCATTACATATTAAAAGATTCATGATCCACAGAAAAAAAAAAAAAAAAAAGGAAATTGAAGCTTCATTTACTTTCAAAAGCATAGCTATCATCCTCTGAACTTGAACATGAAGTTCTATCTTCATTAACGTGAGAAGCTCTACACAAAGTAAAACCAAACACAAACTGTCATTCAATGTAAGAGATTTAAAAAAAATTAAAACACAATAAAAGAAGTAATAAAATAAATAATCATACTGATTTGTAAGCAGTTGACAATTTCTTTTGTCATGAGATTGTCCAACTAGACCACAACCATGACAACGTCTTGCTATAGCCTTCTTCGCCTTCCGTAGTGCCTTTTCTTTCCCTCCTCTAAGCCTTTTCTCACACCCTTTTGCCCTCACTTGCTTGGGTTCATTGTAAGTACGGACATTATTACAACTCATTTGAACTGTAGCACAATCTAAAATTAGACCACTACCAACAACATGTACCATTCTTTACTTGCACTAGCCAATGTGTCGTTATAAATCTTAATGGATTCTGGACTTGTCAAGGCCTTGTCAATCACCTCTAAAGAATATTGAATCAATTCACTCCACATGAGTAGATATGATTTGTCATCAGTTATCACCGTGCCCTTGTCATTATCAACCACCACCCCGGTCTTTGCTGTTTTAGTCCACCTTTTTAAGATGTATCGTTCCGACAATTCTTCAAAATTAGTCATTTTGTGCAAGTATCCTAACACATGTCTACATGATATCCTTGAGCTCTCAAACAATTTGCAACTACATGAAGCAAAACACAACTCCTAATCATAAACAATTTCTCGTACTCTTTGAAATGACTTTCTGTGAACTTTATATACTTGTTGCTAGCTTCCCATCCTCGTTGATAAGCTCGTATCAATAGTTCAAGGATTCCCAAAGCTCATCCTGAAGTTCATAAAACTTTTTCGACGTATAAATCTCAACCATTTGTAACAAATAGTCATGAAGCATCTTCACCCTCGGCTTCTCGGTCTGATCTTTGTGATCGGACAGCAATTCTTCATTTCGTTGCCGTAGTAGCCCTCTAGCAAATTGAATCATGAAATTAACTACTGAATTATCTTTCTTCACAAATTTCTTGAAAAATGCATGAGAGCCTTCGGCTCTTTGACTACTTGTCATATCGGCCGAGAAAATGTGATTACAATAGACAAGCACCCATTTCGACCGAATATCAAACATTGACTTCAACCAACTATTGGCGTCTTACCCACTCTTCCTAACAAGATCTATCCATATCTCGTCGAACTCTTCCTTAGACTCCGAATTCCAAATACAATTGGAGAACTCATTGTAGTGCTTACTGTATTTGACCAGGTTTATCTTCTCAGAAAACCTCATCAAAATGTGCCAACTACAAAATCTATGGAATGTATATGGAAGAGTATGGGAAATTGCTTTAGTCATTGCCGGATCTTGATCAGTAATGATCATCTTAGGGGCATCACCTGGCATAGCCTCCAAAAATTGGTTGAATAGCCAAATAAATGAATCTGCGGTCTCATCACTTAAAAAATGCACAAGCAAAAATAATCGTCTGACCATGATTGTAACCCCCATTAGTGGTGCAAAAATCATATCATAGCGATTGGTGTTGTATGTAGTTTCGAAGAAGACCACATCACCATAAAATTTATAAGCCCGCCTAGATGTCCCGTCTTGCCAAAAGCAATGTTTTATCCTCTGTTCATGATCTGCCTCAATTTTGTATGTGAATGATGGATTCTTGGCCTGTTCCAATTTTAAATACTCACTCAACATTTCTCCATCATGCCCCTTTTCTCATTATGCATATCCCTCTGCTGATTATGTAAATCTTTTTGTGTACATCCAATGTTTTCAAACCCTCCAGCTTGGACTCCGAGAAAACTGAATTGCTGATGTGAGAGTATATTCACAAGTCCAAGTTGTTGCGTCAAACTCTTTTGGGCACTCGAAACGGATCGGTGAGATCTCAAAAGATGCTTCTTTGAAAGGGTTGCCAATGGGTGACAATGGCCATCTAAAAATTGTGTCACTACATATACCCCAGAGTTGGATCTCACCACAGCTATCTTTGCTTTATAACCCTCTTTCACCTTTCCCCGACACTTTTAGCTTGCAACATCCGCAACCATTATTCCCTTTCCTTGTTTAAAACATACAAACTCCTTCCTATAAACCACACTACTTCCTTCTATCTTCTTAGATACCCAACTTCGAATACTAAAGCCACCTTGTTTAGCATATGCATTGTAAAAATTATAAACATCTTTTATTGTTTGAAATTGTTGGCCAAGACTAAGTTTGAGATCATTGGCCACTTCAGGATTGTAAATATCACTACAATTGGAGATGTCCCCCCATTCATCACTTTCATAATGTGAACTGAATTCAACAGTCTCTGCTTCTTTATCCGTATTGTCATTTCTGGCCGGATTCTCCACCTCCATGTTATTGTCCATAATGCCTGAAGTTAAATAAAAAAAATAGTGAGAAAAATGCAATCATCATTTCTAGTTGATCTACATATATCTACTAATTTTGCTTACTAATTTGTATCTACATTGGTGTTTTGATTACTAATTTTGCTTACAAATTTGTATCTATGTTTTTCTAGGAGTGTAACTAAAATCTATTGCTTGGTTTAAAATGATTAAAAATTGGACATTTTCAAACAACTAAAAAAACCTTTTATAATTTTTATAGGAGTAACTAAAGTCTCTGTTTTTCTACCAGTAACTAAAGTCTATTGATTGTTTTGTAAGTAATAGTGAATCAATCTCACTTTATACGCATTAGTTTCATACTTATTCGAGTAAGGTGATTTAAATAGTGGTTGATGTGAGCAATAAACATCATTAGTAACTTTCAAAATGGTAATGACTTGGTAAAAAGGTATCAAGAACTGAGTGATGATACAAATAGATGAACTAGAAAAAAAAATTCTGATACACATTGCATTTCCAACCGAAATGCACCAAAAAGGCACTAAAAGCCCTAATCCATGTGGGTGTTCTGTCAACATTATCCAAACAAATTTATTTATCCAAGGAAACAGAAGGAGAGATCGATTAGTGAGAGATCGAGAGAGAGTGAGATACAGTGAAAGATGAGAGAGGGCGAGAAGGAGCTGGAAGTTACCTGGAGGGGGCTGCGGCGTGTAGGCGAGGAGGGGGCGGCGGCGACCTGGCGGAGCAGTGAGTGTTCCAAGAAAGAGAGAGAGAGAGAGAGAGAGAGAGAGAGAGAGAGATCTCAAAGAGTGAGAGTGAGAGTGAGAGATCGTAAAGAGTGTGAGTATGAGTGAGAGATTTCCCCCAAAATTATTTTACCCGTTTCCCCCATTTTTTTTAACCCAAATTTAAAATAGTCGGGTCATACCCATGTTCATCGGGTAAGTTCATCAACCCGGTTCACCCATAGTCTATTTATTTATATATATATATATATATATGTACGCGTGTGTGTGTGTGTGTGTGCGCGTGCGCACGCGCATTAGATAAAATTATATATACATTAGCAAATTTTACAGCTTTAGATTTATAGTATTTAACCCTAACTTTATAAAAATTTGCAGCTCGAAAAAGAAAATTTCTAAAAATTTCAAATTTAGGTTTAATATCTTTAGCCTAACTTACAATTATATATTTAGTTTTTTAATATTAAGCCATTAACTTTTTTGTCCAAGTAGAAGGTGAAAGATATTAGAACTTTCAATTAGAGTAATATTATGCTTTTCAAATTTTCTTCCCAAATGATGTTGAAGTGAGACCATAGTTGAACCACTTTAACATCACAACCAATCAAAATCAACTGGGTCCACTGCCACATGTGTTGGGAAACACTTTTGGGAAAAAAATTTTTGAAAAGCGTAGCATTACTCTTTTATTTATAAATATCAATAATAATTTACAAACATAAAAAATCATCAACAAAATTATCTACTACTACTTTAAAATGAAAATAATAATAACAATAATGCAAAAAAAAAAAAAAAATCAACAAGATTTTTTTAAAAAAAGAATGGTTATATTGCATTTTTGTTTGCTTTATTTAAAAAAAAATGCTCAGTTGAGTCTTACATATATATATATATACACACTAGGGCAGTGCCCGTGCAAGTTGTGAACTAATTAAGTTTCATTGGAGCAGCTTATTCACAATGTTGGGAGCAAGTTCACAATTTTAAAAATATAAAGCAGACAAAAATACAATATAATTATTCATTTAAAAAAAATATTTATTTATGTTTTTTTATTTCACTATTGTTATTATTCTTTCATTTTAAAGTGGTAGTAGATAATTCTGTTGATGATTTTTATATTTTTAAATTTACTGTTGATATTTAAAAAAAAAATTAGTAAAACCTTGATTTGGTATATACTGAAATTTTGTCGATGATTTTTAATTTTTTTTCATAATTGTTAATATTATTTTTTTCACTTTTAAAAGAGAGTGGATAATTTTTTTGATGATTTGTCCAAGGGTATAACAGTCATTTCTAAATAAAAGGGAGGTAAGTGTAATTTTTGAAAACACAGGGGAGGTCCCTGTAATTGTCAGATACCTCAGGGGAGGTCAGTGTAATTTGCTCTATGTTATAATATTTGCTCTATTGATGCAAAGAAGAGCTTCATTTCAAGAATTTAAGCACATTGAAGATGTCACACCCGTTCCAGAATTTCATGATTTTAGCATGCATATTTGGAATTTTATGAATTATCAATGTTATTTGATAACGGTGGAAGAGGTTGACTGTGGGTCGACGGTAAGGTGTTAGTAAGGACACGGGAATTTGGTAAGCGAGATTTCATTGGCATGAGTAAATGGCATTTATGGAGCTAAATGTTATTTGACTTTTCTGATATTTTGTGAATAGTAAGTTATACCTGTGTAATATAATTTCTGGTAATTTCGATATTGTTATATAGAGCCTTTTGAGAATTGTGGTGAGAACGTGAGTGTCACGTTATATAAAAGGTAGGTTGTGTAGAGATTCTACGAAATTAGTTTTCGGACGTAATTTTGGACCTAAACGAGACTTAGTCGAAAACTTTTATAAATTTTTGTTTTCACTCGTAAAGGCATAAAATGGGCGTGTGCGACGTTTCATGAGTTAATTAGAAGTTTTGAGAATTCGTGGAGAGGTAAACGTGATTTTTGAGAAGTTTTTCTATAAATAGAGGAGTGTGATAATTCATTTGTTATAAACTCATTCTAAAATATCTTGAGAGAAGAGATATTTGTGGTAGGTTCTAATGTGATGTGTATGAGATATATGGATGGATATAACACGTAAGCAGGTTAGTACATGTAGGACAATAAATAAAATATAATAAAATAAAATAGAAAGTGCAGTAGAATAATAATGTATAAAAATGCAGTAGAGAAATGGGAGTCGGAGAGGACGTGGCTCGAGTGAGAACCAAAGTAGCCCCAAATGAGAGAGAGAGAAAGCAGTAAGTATTCGGGCTTAGGTGAATGTGTGATAAAGTATTGATAATGTCTCGAGTAGTTTAGATTGCATTAAGGGAGTGGAGATGGAAGGTGGATGGTGATCAAGGAACAATGAGAGTGATGGTAAATGACTCAGGATGTTCAGAGTAAAGGAAGACTTAGGAGGTTCAGAGTAAGGGCAAGAGTAAAATGACTCTTAGCTAAGTTGCTCTGAGGCTCTATCTGGTTGTATTGAGTGAGGCTGTTATTTATATAGAGGATTGTGAGGGATTATGGCGGTTCTTGTCTTAGCTGAAGGAGCTGAGTTTGCCCCTTTTGAGTGGTGGTCTGTTTAAGGTAGGTAAAAAACATGAATGTGTATGTTTAAGGTGGTTGGGGTCATTAAATAGGATATGGACAAGCCAATGTTCCGGTCATACGAGATGAAGGTGTTGTCACTTGGTGATAAGCCAATGCTAGGGGTCGGTTAAAGGGGGACAGTATGTTATTGGTGCAGAATGCTAAGCAGGGGGTATTGTTGCTTGGGGGCAACAACTCAATATTGTGTATTGGTCAAAGGGGAGAATGGTTTCTATTGGTGCAGAAGGTTAAACAATGGGGTTCTCGAGACCATACTGCTGTGGTTTCCAGAGGGATAAGCAAGGGTGAGTACCGAAGCTAAGGTCTTTGGTGTAGAGGTTTAAGCGAGTTAAGATACCGAGGCTCACGCTATTGGTGCAAAGGATTAAGCGAGGGAGAGAACCCATGCTTTTGTCATTGGTGCAGAGTGTTAAGCGGGCTTGAAGTGACCTGACTATGGGGGGTTAAAGGTTTCAGCGGATGTTGCGGTCATCGACTCCTCTAATTGGTTGTGAGGTTGGTGGGGCAGGGCACATGAAAGTCACGTGTCTCTCTCTCTATTTGGTACCAACCCTAGCTTTGCCTGTGAGAGGCATTAGCTAGGGAGAAGCCCTTGGTCCTAGCCACCTAGCCAAGAACTCTCGATATCCCAATGGGCATCGCCACCCTTGGGTACTGCTTCCCGACCAAGGGTGGGTGTCCCGAGTGGCAAGTATGCGTATTTAGTATTTAATAATTAGTATTTCAGTAGCATGTGGTCCTTGGTGAGTAGAGACACTAGCGAGTGAGATTCAGAGAGCGGTTTGCGAGTGGGGATCCGGAGAGTAAGAACCGAAGTGTGGTCAGCGGGTGGAGATCCGGAGAGTGGTTTGCGAGTGGGGATTTCCTTTGTCTTGGAGTGGGCTCTGAAGTGCATTAGAGTGGACTTCGGAGTGGGCTCCGAGGTGAGGCTTCAGAGTGGGCTCCTTTGAGGTGAACTTTGGAGTGGGCTCCTCTAAAGTGAGGCTTCGGAATGGGCTTGTCCGAAGTAAGGCTTTGGAATGTGTCACGCCCCGACGTAGCATAAATATGGAAAGCGTTTAATTTCCTTTATGGACCCGTAGGTCGCGACAGTTTGAAGGATCGATTCCGTCCCAAACGTCGAACAACATAAAATCATTAATCAGAGTAGGGCAATCAAGGCTCAAGGCTTATAAAAATTTTCTAACTTATTACATCCTATGGTACGGGGTTAACTAAGGCACAGACCGCCTTGAAATAAAACAATAACTTAAAGTCTATTACAGTCATCCTTATTACAAAACCAAATCATATCTTAAATGCACATAAACAATAAGCATATAAAAATAAATTCTCTTCTCAGCAACTGATCTCAAATAGCATAGTCATACGGTTCATCCTGATTATTACCTGCAAAGCCTGGACACGAATGTCCAGGACGCATCAACGCCGTCAGCTTCAAGAAGCTGGTGAGTATTAAAAACATAGCTTTGAATGTAAAAACATGCCCATTTACCTTTTTTCCATTTCCATTTAAATACCACAAGTTTATATTTATGATAAAGAGCTTGTTAGAAAAACAACCACAACAATAATTAAAAGATAAATTCACACATATGTGACCGTGTATGAGAACAATGCACCATCTCATCTAACCGACTCTTTTCTCTCGACAAAACCCAATAACCCTCTATCCTACTCCTGGTATCTTTGAAATACTAAGATAGCCACACTTTAGCAACGGGGCGCCAGGGAGTGTCCAGTTTGCCTCACACTTTGGTCCGGGGTACCAGGGAGTGTCCAATGCCTCACACTTTGAATACCCTAACCGCCATGCAAATACCGGGGCAACCCCCACACAGGTATCCAGACTCGAGTCATTCAGGGAGTGTCTATAGGCCACACTTTAGCACTTCCATGGGTGCCAGTGAGTGTCCAAGTTCGGCTTCACACACTTTAACGCTTCCATGGGCGTCAGGGAGTGTCCATTTTTGCCACCTTCGCATTTCAAAGACACCCTCATCCTCTTTTTCAACTCCAACCACAATCACATCCACAACCACAACCATAACCATAACCACAGCCACAATTACAACCACAACCACAACCACAACCACAACTCAAACTCATACTCTTTCCACACAATCATTACTCTTTTCCACACTATCATTACTCTTTTACACACTACCAACACTCACCATGCATGTACAACTGACTCCACATGAATGTCATCAAACTTTAAACATAAAGGAATTCACAGAATTAAAGAAATAATACGCGTACGGGGATTGAAAATTCGTAATTCATTGCCTTAATCATTTTAAACATAACTAATAGCATTCTAAAAACTGCTACTGAAATCCTCGTTTTCTGTCCAAACGGTGCAGAATCTGAGAAAATTGCATTAGACAAAAAGTGTGCAGAATCGAGTTGTACTTGGGACAACGCGGGCAGAACCTTAAATTTCATTCGTTTTCCTAACAAAAATCTGAAAACAAAATTCTGCTACTGTTAAAATTAAAAGAGAAAATATTAGATTGAATTTCTAATATACTTTTTCTGCTACTGTAATCCTCATTTTCTGCCCAAACGGTGCAAAATCTGAGAAAATTGCATTAGACGAAAAGTGTGCAGAATCGAGTTTTACTTGGGACAACGCGGGCAGAACCTTAAATTTCATTCGTTTTCCTAACAAAAATCTGAAAACAAAATTCTGCTACTGTTAAAATTAACTACCTAAATCAGTAAATAAGGAATGAGTTACATTTTGAGTGAGTTAGTAATACTCACCGTGATGTAGATTGAAGAAGTTGTTGAGAAAGAAATACAAGAATTAAGAATCTCCAATTTCAAGCTTGGCTATGGAGGATTGAGCTCTTCAAATTCTGAAATTATTATCTCTCTATGTGACTCTCTCAAGCTCTCTATGTTAGGAGTGTAGAATGTGTAGTGTGATTGGGTGTATAAATACTCAAACTTCCACTTAGAAAACATTTGCCTAACATCCCACTCATTCTCCATTAATCTCCACTAATTACAAAGAAAGTGCAACAATGATGTGTAAATATACACTTGCAATTCATAATGCTCCATTGATAATTGAAAGGGTAGGTGGAGTTGGTGTGGGTCAAGGTGTGTTTGGGAATCAAGCTTATGGCATTAGGACAACACACATACTACAAGCATTTTCCAAACAAGGCCTAAGGGAAAACTTTAGCAATAATAATTGGGTATAAAGAAATTTGTCCAATCAGTTACTCCCAAAATTCTGTGGAAGTTTAACACTGCGCGGACAGTTTTAAACCTAAACTAGTATTTTCGTGACACGGTGTTTATCACAAAAATACAGAAAATTCATTTTAATGTTAAAAAGAGTTTTCTGATTTTATAAAAATACAGTTGGAGTTTAAAAGAAATAATTCCACCGTTTGAAATACAGATTTGAAATTTAACACAGGTATTGCCAGTTTTTAGGAAAATTGCATTTTGACCCCAAAAGTAATTTCAATTATGGGATTAGTCAAGAAATAAATTTTTCACATAAGAATTTAAATAAAGGCAGACAATGTATATTTAATTTTAAATATGGCAATGCAAGAAAATGGGGGTTATTACACCCTTCCTCCCTTAAACAGGATTTCGTCCCCGAAATCAAGACTAACTAGTAAGAAACGTTATGACTCGTCTCAATATCGTCATAATTAACCACGTGCGAGGGGTCTCGTATGTACTTTCTTAGTATACTCACATGGAATATATTGTGAACCCCAGACATCTTTGGTGAAGTTGATAGGTCGAACGTTCCAAAGGCTTGTGGGGTATCAGACTGTTGGTATAGGGTTTAGAAACAATGCATGTACTGGATGGATGGGAACAACACATATGATTGTTTGCTCATCTATTTACACGATCCTTGATCGGCACAGATGAGGGAAGAGTTGCGTTCAAGGAGGAGGAGTGAATAAGAAATGAGGGAGAGAGAGAATATTTATACTTTTTTTTTTTTTTTTTTTTTTTTTTTGAAAGAGAGTAAAAGTTTTGAGAAAGTGGAGCAACCTATTGATTTGGCAATGAGATGATTTGGACAATTGCGAATGCACTAGTGCTGTTTTGGATTTGGTAATATCAATGTTCGCAGTATGGATTTGCATGTGCTGCCATTGTATCGAATTGGGCCTGAATGAAGGATTAGGAATGATCAAGCATGTCATGTCAGCCTTTGAGCTAGTTTAAATTGATGATAGCAAACACAAGTGGATCGTGAAAGTGATGGGGATTAGAACCCTCTTTTTAGAAAGTGCACTTATGTTACTAACAAGAGATAGTATTTCCACAGCTGATTCTTGAACTGATAGCCCAATGTTTAGGGTACATTACATAAGAAGCGAAGATAGTGCTAAGGAGGGTTTTTTTTTTTTTTTTTTTTTTTTTTTTTTAGATATGAAAAGTTACAATGATACAAATGTACATTTGGATTTTGCTGAGTGGGAACTGAGTCCTGCCAACGTGAGGCTTCCCTCCAGAGATCGAATGCTAACGACATCCTACACACTTTTCAGCAACCATATAGATCCTATAGTCCGTTCCACAGAACCCTGGGTTAATGTTCTTCAGGACTTACTTCTGAGGACAATACCGTCCTGGGATGCTTACCCTCCCAGTTGCCCTATAAAACAATACCCAATGATCCAAACTACATTAAGCTGGTGGAGGGACATGCATAGTAAGACATATGGGCTCAATCCCACGCACACTCGACGTACAGGGACTACCTCGAATACGGACCATGATGTTCATTCCATTTTTTTTTTTTTTTTGAAGAAAACACAAAAAAAAAGAGCCTTAGTTTTGAGGCTCAAGCCACCTCGCGACCTTTTTTTTCCTTTTCTTTTAGAGACACGTTGACTCTCCACCATGTCAATTAAACCCAAGAAGGAGCTTTGAGCTAAGTTATTAACAGTGAAGAAAGAGTAAGGATCAGTGGAGGGAGTAGGTGTTTTTGATGAACTTGCTTGAAGATTTAGGAGGAGATTTGGATATCTTGGGACCTCTGGTTTTTTCGTTTGCTCCAAGGGAATCCGGGACTTGTTAGATTGTGAGTGTTTAGACCAGCAGGAGCAAGTTGGAGTAACAGAGGTGGTGGGGGCAGGACGAGAGACTGGAGAAATTGCGTCGGGAGTAGCGAGATCCAGTGGTGTTGGAGAGGTTTGGTGGTTGGTGCTAGATTGTAAGGACTGGACTGGAGAAATTGTGTTGGGAACAGCGAGATCCAAAGGATTTGAAGAAGTTTGGTGGTTGTTGCTAGATTGTAAGGACTGGACTGGAGAAATTGTGTTGGGAGTAGCGAGATCCAACAGACTTGGAGAGGTTTGTTGGTTGTTACTGGACAGTAAGGACTGGATCAGATTAGACCAAGGAGAGGTTGTACAAATTTGAGTGACAGGGGGAATACAGGTAGGGCTAGAGATTTCAGAAGAGATTGGAGTAGTTGTGGTGTGAGAAATGAGATTGGAACACTTTCGAGGGTTTTCTATGTCGTGATCTAGATCTACCATGGCATAGTTGAGCCAAGGATCTGGATCAGGCTCTTTGGATTGTTTGGGTGACTCTTCTTTTGATTGAGCTTGAAGTTGTGAGACTTGTTCTTTCGTTTCAAGAACTTGTTGTTCGAGAAAAAGGATGTAAGAAACACAACCCAAAATGGGATCTTGAAGCCTAGCTGTGGCTTCAAACACAAGGGATTTGATAGTTTGTAGATGATCTACCTCAGGTACCCTTTCAATAAGGCGTAGAAAATTCCTATATCCGAAAAGGCCGTGAATTGCCTCATAATCCTTCACACTCCCAGCATATTGAAAGTAGGGAGCCAAGGAACAGTCACTTCTGCACCGTCTTCTGTTATACTCGCATGCACCACAACGACTTGCGTTAACAACCTTCTTAGAAACCATTTTTGGCTTGTTTTAGCTTCCTTTTATTAAGATCTGGGTTGGGTGAGGGTTTTTTTTTTTTTTTTTTTTTTTTTTTAGGGGAGAGATGAGTTTCTGCCAAGAGGCAAAAGGAAGAAGAAGAGAAGAAGAAAGAGATGGGGAGGGTCAGACGGAGAAAGGCTCATGGTGAGAAGGATAGAGAGATATGGGACATGGATGGTCTTTAAAAGGAGAGAAAGAGAGAGAGAGCACGAGAAGAGTGACAGAAAGAGAGAGGGCAGGTGAGAAAGAAAGAAAAGAGAGAGAGAGAGGATCACTGAGAGTGACAGAGAGAGAGAGAGAGAGCACGTGAAGAGTGACAGAAAGAGAGGGGGCAGGTGAGAAAGAAAGAAAAGAGAGAGAGAGAGAGAGAGAGAGAGGATCACTGAGAGTGACAGAGAGAGAGAGAGAGAGAAAGAAAGAGAGATAGTGGGGCGTTGAGAGTGACAAAAAGGGAGAGAAAGAGGGGGTTAGTGAGAGGGTCATAAAGAGAGAGAGAAAGAGAGCGGGGTCGGTGAGAATGAGAGTGACAGAAAGAGAGAGAGAAAGAGAGAAAGAGAGAGGGCAGAGAGTGATGCATCAATATTAATGCACGTGTAGAGAGTGAGAGCATGTGGAGAGGCTGATGTCTAATAGTAAAGAGGTCGTATTCTTATTCTCCATACTCTGGGTTGTGGGCCATACTGACTGTTCTGAGATTTGACTCAGGAAGTTGGTCAGTGCCTAAGCTATTAATGAGGGCTATGGTATGCTTTAACTCCTTAGAAACTCGGCTACTATATGTCTGTAGGGGCATCATAAGTTATGGTTATCTCGACTAATCCTAAATGGATATGTCTGAAGGTATATGGAAATTGCTATCATTCTTGTCGATATGACAAGACAAACGGGTAATCATTTCTATGATAAAACCAACTTAGAATTTTAGTTTCTGAACTAAGGGTAATCCGTACTAAACTAACACTAGAACTTGGTTGTATAGCTTAGTAAAACTTAAGGGTAACCTATGTCACTAATCTATGGCGTGAATAACTGAGCCTGGTCAATCTAGAAAACCTATGGCTCTGATACCACTAAATCCTGTCACGCCCCGACGTAGCATAAATATGGAAAGCGTTTAATTTCCTTTATGGACCCGTAGGTCGCGACAGTTTGAAGGATCGATTCCGTCCCAAACGTCGAACAACATAAAATCATTAATCAGAGTAGGGCAATCAAGGCTCAAGGCTTATAAAAATTTTCTAACTTATTACATCCTATGGTACGGGGTTAACTAAGGCACAGACCGCCTTGAAATAAAACAATAACTTAAAGTCTATTACAGTCATCCTTATTACAAAACCAAATCATATCTTAAATGCACATAAACAATAAGCATATAAAAATAAATTCTCTTCTCAGCAACTGATCTCAAATAGCATAGTCATACGGTTCATCCTGATTATTACCTGCAAAGCCTGGACACGAATGTCCAGGACGCATCAACGCCGTCAGCTTCAAGAAGCTGGTGAGTATTAAAAACATAGCTTTGAATGTAAAAACATGCCCATTTACCTTTTTTCCATTTCCATTTAAATACCACAAGTTTATATTTATGATAAAGAGCTTGTTAGAAAAACAACCACAACAATAATTAAAAGATAAATTCACACATATGTGACCGTGTATGAGAACAATGCACCATCTCATCTAACCGACTCTTTTCTCTCGACAAAACCCAATAACCCTCTATCCTACTCCTGGTATCTTTGAAATACTAAGATAGCCACACTTTAGCAACGGGGGCGCCAGGGAGTGTCCAGTTTGCCTCACACTTTGGTCCGGGGTACCAGGGAGTGTCCAATGCCTCACACTTTGAATACCCTAACCGCCATGCAAATACCGGGGCAACCCCCACACAGGTATCCAGACTCGAGTCATTCAGGGAGTGTCTATAGGCCACACTTTAGCACTTCCATGGGTGCCAGTGAGTGTCCAAGTTCGGCTTCACACACTTTAACGCTTCCATGGGCGTCAGGGAGTGTCCATTTTTGCCACCTTCGCATTTCAAAGACACCCTCATCCTCTTTTTCAACTCCAACCACAATCACATCCACAACCACAACCATAACCATAACCACAGCCACAATTACAACCACAACCACAACCACAACCACAACTCAAACTCATACTCTTTCCACACAATCATTACTCTTTTCCACACTATCATTACTCTTTTACACACTACCAACACTCACCATGCATGTACAACTGACTCCACATGAATGTCATCAAACTTTAAACATAAAGGAATTCACAGAATTAAAGAAATAATACGCGTACGGGGATTGAAAATTCGTAATTCATTGCCTTAATCATTTTAAACATAACTAATAGCATTCTAAAAACTGCTACTGAAATCCTCGTTTTCTGTCCAAACGGTGCAGAATCTGAGAAAATTGCATTAGACAAAAAGTGTGCAGAATCGAGTTGTACTTGGGACAACACGGGCAGAACCTTAAATTTCATTCGTTTTCCTAACAAAAATCTGAAAACAAAATTCTGCTACTGTTAAAATTAAAAGAGAAAATATTAGATTGAATTTCTAATATACTTTTTCTGCTACTGTAATCCTCATTTTCTGCCCAAACGGTGCAAAATCTGAGAAAATTGCATTAGACGAAAAGTGTGCAGAATCGAGTTTTACTTGGGACAACGCGGGCAGAACCTTAAATTTCATTCGTTTTCCTAACAAAAATCTGAAAACAAAATTCTGCTACTGTTAAAATTAACTACCTAAATCAGTAAATAAGGAATGAGTTACATTTTGAGTGAGTTAGTAATACTCACCGTGATGTAGATTGAAGAAGTTGTTGAGAAAGAAATACAAGAATTAAGAATCTCCAATTTCAAGCTTGGCTATGGAGGATTGAGCTCTTCAAATTCTGAAATTATTATCTCTCTATGTGACTCTCTCAAGCTCTCTATGTTAGGAGTGTAGAATGTGTAGTGTGATTGGGTGTATAAATACTCAAACTTCCACTTAGAAAACATTTGCCTAACATCCCACTCATTCTCCATTAATCTCCACTAATTACAAAGAAAGTGCAACAATGATGTGTAAATATACACTTGCAATTCATAATGCTCCATTGATAATTGAAAGGGTAGGTGGAGTTGGTGTGGGTCAAGGTGTGTTTGGGAATCAAGCTTATGGCATTAGGACAACACACATACTACAAGCATTTTCCAAACAAGGCCTAAGGGAAAACTTTAGCAATAATAATTGGGTATAAAGAAATTTGTCCAATCAGTTACTCCCAAAATTCTGTGGAAGTTTAACACTGCGCGGACAGTTTTAAACCTAAACTAGTATTTTCGTGACACGGTGTTTATCACAAAAATACAGAAAATTCATTTTAATGTTAGAAAGAGTTTTCTGATTTTATAAAAATACAGTTGGAGTTTAAAAGAAATAATTCCACCGTTTGAAATACAGATTTGAAATTTAACACAGGTATTGCCAGTTTTTAGGAAAATTGCATTTTGACCCCAAAAGTAATTTCAATTATGGGATTAGTCAAGAAATAAATTTTTCACATAAGAATTTAAATAAAGGCAGACAATGTATATTTAATTTTAAATATGGCAATGCAAGAAAATGGGGGTTATTACAGAATGGGCTTCTCCGAAGTGAGACTTCGGATTGGGCTCATCCAAAGTGAGGCTTCGGAGTGGGCTTCTCCGAAGTGAGGCTTCAGAATGGGCTTCTCTGAAGTGAGGCTTCGGATTGGGCTTCTCCGAAGTGAGACTTCAAAGCGAATGGGCTTCTCTGAAGTGAGGCTTCGGAGTGGGCTTCTGCGATGTGAGGCTTCGGATTGGGCTCTTGGGCTCTTCCGCAGTATAGATGGAGCTGATAATTGGTGGTGGTATTGATACACATGGAGTCGTTTGTGACGTGTACTGGTCAAAGCTGTATGAGTTGTCAACTACTATCTACAATATTAATCCTACGGGCTTTGCGACGACGATCGGCGACCTTGTGTCTGTAAGATTTTTCCCAAATTCGAGATTTGAACTCGTAGAGGTAAGATCTATATTTTGATACCACTTAGGCCATGTTTGGCAAACTTTTGTAAAAATATAATTTCTAGACTTTAGGGGAAAACTGCTGTAAACTTGTAGGAATCACCTCAAATCTGAGATCCGACGTTTAATTGGCCCTCTAGTCGATCCTTCAAAGTTTGGAGAAAATCACACGAGGTATGAAGTTCTAACTTGTGAAATATAGAGAAATAAATGTTTTAGATTTCAATGACGAAATTGAGATCCGGGCAAAGTTCATGTATTAATCTTAGGCTCGTTAATTATGCATGCGCTTAAATGTGAAAAGCATGTCTAAATTTACGCGAGCACGTTGATTTGTCTATGTGGGTCAAAGGGGGGGACTTATACAAATTCATGCCGGAGTAAGCTTCTTGATAATTGAGAATTTTAGTAGCGACGGCTACTGTGCATAGTTTAAGGGTTGGACTTGCCAGGGCACTTGGGGATGTAATGGTTGTAGGCTTAGACTAGCCATTGACATCGCGGTTTAAGGCTTGGACTTGCCGCTACCGGATGAAGGCATATTTTTTTCCTCCCTAGAGACTATTGATGTGATTTATGAGATTAAAGCATGTTTTGTCATATATGCATATGTTAGAACTTGTGCACTCAGCATATAGCTGAGCAGTGGAGATTTACTCCATTGCAGGTAAGAAGAAGGACAAGAAGAAGCGTGAGGAGTGAGGGCGTTGAGGAACACTGGGGAATCACCTTATTTATATTTTTGTCCTCTTTTCCTAAAACTTGTTGAGGATTTAGGAATTTTCGTAATATTCTGTAATAGAACCTTGGGTTAAGCTTCATAGTATTATAATCTTGTATTCAGACACCTGTGATCATGTTTTAATCATATATGTATAGTGGTGGTCGTATTGGTTTGAATTAGAGAACCTTAGATTGGATTTTGCTGTGTACTCAGCAATCTGCAAGGAATCAGTCGACTGATCCCTTTTTTAGTCGATTGGACCACTGTTCAATCTTACAAACTGGTTTTAAATGTGGCAAATCCAGTCGAATGGTCAATGTTTTAGTCGACTGGACAACTGATGGGAAATCTGGATTTTGATTCTGCTAGAGGCACAGTCGACTGGAAGGAGTCAGTCGACTGAAAAATGAAGGCCCCAGTCGACTGGACCCTAGTCACGCTCGACTGGACGGGCGGGCGGTGAATTTTGAAAACCTTTCTGTTTCAGATATCCAGTCGACCGGATCATCATTCAATCGACTAGACCTCTGTTTCAAAACTGAATTCTTTTGGAAATGTTTCCAATTGGGCAAAAACTTTTTACGACTTTGTTTTTAAATGGATTTGACTTATGTTTTCGTTGTTATTCACACTTTAATGAACTGGATAAGCTAGGATGGCGTGCCACGTGTCCTATTTTCATGTGTAGCGGGATGGGTCGTGACAGAAGACCTGTAATTTAACCCCACACTACCTTTAGGCTACGTTTGACAGGCCGGATAAAACTGCCAGATAGGACAGGATAAGGCAGGATCGGATAGGATAGTAATCATGTCTGATAAACTGTTATGCTGTCCTGTGTTTGGAATGTACTAGATAAAACTGTCGAATAAGCTGTTATATCCTAATCCTGTATTTGGTCATGCCTGGATATAAGTTCCGGAGATTAACTAAATTATTGCTTTTTAATACAATGGGTTCTGAAGAAAGAAAAAAAAATGAAAAAGAAAGAAAGAGTAGATCTAAAAAAGAAAAAAAAAAAAAAGGGAGAGAAAAAAGAGTTTTGGAAGAAAAAAAAAGAGATATGAAAATGAAAAAGGGGAAGAAATGAATCCAAAAAAATGAGAGATCTAAAAAAAAAAAATATGAGAAAGAAAAGAAGAAGAAGAAGAAGAAGAAGAAGGCAGATCTGAAAAAAAAAAAAAAAAAATAGCAGATCAGAAAATGAAAAGATCAGAGAGGGAAAAAAGCATATATGAAAATGAAAAAGAAAAAAAAATGATATGAAAAAAAAATGAAAAAGAAAAAAAAATGATCTAAAAAAAAATGAAAATGAAAAAGAAAAAAAATTAAATCTTTAAAAAAAAAAGTTTTTTATCTTAAGAAGTTGTCCCAAACTTCTAATCCCACCTAATACCACCTCCCCCCATGGGTTAGAGTTATCCCACTCTCCTTAGGATAAAAATCTAGTACAGGACTATTTTACAGTGTCCAATGACGCCACTAAATACTAGATAGAATAAAAATTATCCTATCTTATCTCTTATCTGACCACCAAACAAGTCCTTAGTGTCTATCATGGAGATGCCAATCATATGTCTTCTTTTTTCGGTGAATTCCACTATGGTAGACAATTAAAAGATAAATGGTCCAAATGGAGAAGTAACATCCACCAAAGGATTTAGGAAAAGGCTTGTGTTTACCCTTATTAATATGAGAGAATCCAAAAGACCATTATTGTCCTTGGTGATAGTTCATATCCATTTGCAGTATATAACAACTATTTGACAAGTACAGTCCACTGGCAATGATTTAATTTTTGATCCCAGCAGTGCTAGAAAGATTTATCACAGAAAATAAAAAATAAATGACTTTTGAAAAAGAAAAGAAAATGAAGAGCATACTCTCTTAAAATGACAACAAACTCAATTAAAAAAAAATCTGAAAGTTTGAATAGATTTATGGTCTAAATAATAAATGTACTAGATGACACCCACCACTATTTGAGGGGAAAAAAAAATGAGAAATGAGAAAGGCTAGTGCTAATGCCAAAGCATAATGTGCTTTGGCATTAGCACATTGTGCTTTGGCATTAGCATCACCCATGAGAAAAGATGTGGTGATGACACCTAAAAAACCAATTGTATATGATGAGAAAATTAGGTGAGGAGATAATTAATGTAAAATGCTGTTTCTTAATTTACATTCATACAATCACCGACGTATATCATTGTAGAGCTACAGCTAGCTCCCAAAGTTGTACCTCAAATTTGATTCTTAAACATATATGCATTAAAATAACTTCTAGTGAAAATAAGGCAAGCTCCCAAAGTTGTACCTCAAATTTAATTCTTAAAAATATATGCATTAAAATAACTTCTAGTGAAAATAAGGCAGTTGCACTGTAATAGAATATGGTTCTGCTTTCACATGTGTTAACAACCAAGTTTAGACTATGAAAGAATTGTACCATTATCCTAAATTCAAAACACCGAAAGGAAGCACCAATTTAGAAACTGTTGTGCACAAGACCACCAAACAAGAACTATAAAGAAAACGCAAAAAAAATTGATAAGAATAGTAATAACAAGAAACACAAAATATCCGTGGATTGGCAAACTAGCATACGTCCACGGGCGAAGCACATCGAAGAATTCCACTATATGAAGAAGAATATTACACAGAAAAAATTAAAACTCTTAGTTTGGGTACACCCCAAGAGCCAAAAACAAAGAAATCCATCTGTTTCTCTGTCTCTATGAGTATCTCTCACAAAAGGCTCTCTTTTGTCTCACACTCCTAAAAACGTCCTCTAGGGCCACCTTGTAAAAACCCAAGACTTCCAAAACCTTTAAGGAAGTTGAAAGCACTTTCTTAAACGAATTAGGAAAATTAGTTCACACGACCTCACTTAAGCGATTCAGCCACTTAAACACACTGCATTCTCGCTCGCTCGAGCGACGATTCTCTTGGGCGAGCTGCCAACTTCCCAAAAGACAAGGCGCATACTCAACAGAAACAATCATTGAACCATGTTACAATGACCACATGCACTTAGGAAAATGGAATGGGGCTACGTTGGAGCCCTACGATACTGCACGAGCTAGAGACAGAGCTTGAAAGTATACAAATGTTAAAGAGGCTTAACGTGGTTCCATGGTTTAGGACTTACCAACATCATAGTAGAAATAGATTTTGAAATCTCTCAACGCACCATAATGATTGAAGAGCAAAGCCAAAGCGACCATTTTAGGGCTATAGTTTTTTATTGTTGTATTTTATTGGATAATTGCAAAGGGGAAATTGCATGTATTGAATGGAACAAATGTGCGAATATTTCGACCAATTTAGGTGCCAACCAGCACTCTATTAATAGAGTCTAGATATACCACTCATGGCAATCGTAACGGAACCCCCTCCTTGAGTGGTTCCTAGATGTATAATCTTCCGTCCTAACCAAAAAAAAAAAGTGACTACAGAGGGGAAATTTTGTAATATATATATATATATATATTTGTAAGAAAATGAAAAACAATTCAAATATTGATCTGAAATGATTCACAAAGTGCCAGGCTCAAGAAAGAGTAATATATAGATGCACCGAGGATACATGTCATATCTTTAACATATTAATACATTTGAAAGTTATAATATACTCCATGGAAGAAGGATAAACAAAAGAATATTGTTAGCTGTGATACCATGTCATTGAAATACTCCTTGCATTCAATATTTTTTCCTCAAAATCAAAGGGTCATGTATAGGGGTGAACACAAAAAATTGAAAATTAAAAATCGAAAACCAACCGAACAAAAAATCAATTGGTCGATTTGTTAAATGAATGTCCAAGCCTAAAAATCGACCAAAGCCATCGAGAACCGATCAACTGAACCCATTGGTGGGTGTTAAAAACAAGAAAAATAAAAAAAATAGACCGAACCGATCACTTACACCCATAGTCATGTATTATTCATGCATGTATTATACAACCAAAACAACGCTAATGTATTATAGAATTTTCCAACTCCTCATCCAACAGTCCAACCCCACATCGCCACAAGCAAATTAGATAAAAGTAAGAGTGACAATTTTTGACATGACAACTCATTTTACTGAGACAACCCGAACAGGACATCACATGACACGATTATATTAAAAATAATTTGTATTATAGATGAATAGCACTCGAAACTAAAAATCAAACCCAAAGCACACAATCCGATTTATGACACGATTATGACACGTTTAACCAAAATTGCTACCCCTAGATAAAAGCCAAAAGATACATCTCTTATCCGTACTCTAATAAATCCCATCATACACGTGTACAAACCATGACACTCTATCACACGTGGCACTATATAATCACTCCCCCATGCAATATCACACGAGCAACACGATAGATAATCTATGATCAGTAATGTTAAACTTGTGGTTGGTTCTTGTGTGAGGTGTATGAGATATATGGATGTGTATAACACGTAAGTAGGTTAGTACATGTGGAATAATAGATAAAATGTGATAAAATAATACAAGAAGTGTAGTAGAATAATAATGTGCAAAAAATGCAGTAGAAAAATGGGAATCGGAGAGTACGTGACTCAAGTGAGAACCAAAGTAGCCCCGAATGAGAGAGAGAGAAAGCAGTAAGTGTCGGGGTCTTAGATAGAGGTGGTAGTATGCGGTAAGTCTCTAGTGGAGTCTTGGAGAGTTTAAGGTATGTGGTAGAAGATCTAAAGGCAGTTGGTGAAGACTAAGTGATGACCGAGGGTCTTTTTGGAGAGTCTAAGGACGGGAGTAAATGTCTGAAGTATAGATTCAGATTTGGGTGTCGCTTGGTTAGACTGGGTTGAACTGGGTTGGACTACTTGGGGATTTTGGAGAAGATGATGAATGTCTTAGGTGCTAGAGTTGAAGCTTAAGACTGGGTTAGAGCTTAAGATCCAGGTTGAACCAACTTGTTGGATGTATTGAATGGGGTTGATATTTATACAGGGTTTGTGAGACTTTTGGTACAGGTGGGAGTAGCTGAGTTGGCATCTTTGGAGTGGTTCGTTTGTTTGAGGTGGTTAGGGTCATTAAATGGGGATGTGGACAAGGCGTTGTATTGTCGTATTGTCATCTGATGGTGGACTAATGCCATTGGTTGGTCAAAGGGAGACAAAGGGGGAGAAATACTATTGGTGCAAAAGATGCAGCAAGGGGGGGAACCGAGGTTCTCTTATTGGTTCTAAGGCTTAAGCGGGGGGAAACATCAAGGCTTTTCTATTGGTTTGGCAAGATGTGTTGTCACTTGGAGCGACTACTCAAAATTGTGTAGCGATGGTTTTCATTGGTGCAGAAGGTTAAGCATTGGGGTTATTCGAGGTCATGCTATTGGCTTGCAGAACACTCAGCGAGGTTGAAGCGACTGGGCAAGGTGAGAAAGTCAAGGGCTACAGTTGGTCTTTATGGCCATGGGCCTCTCTAATTGGTTGTGAGGCTGGAGGGGCAGGGCACATGATCGATGGTCACGTGTCTCTTTTTCTCTTTGGGACCAACCCTAGCTTTGCCTGTGAGGCGTTCAAATAGGGAGGTGCCCCTAGTTCTAGCCACCAAGCCATGAGCTCTCGAGTTCCCAGCGGATTGCTTCATGACCAAGGGTGGAGAATCCACGTGTAAGTGTGTGCTTGTATGTAGTACAGTATTTGTGGGGAGTATCGAGGAGAGGCACGTGAGAACTGCAAGCGAAGCATTTGATAGTGAATAGTCATTCCAAGCGAAACGATGGCAAGGATGGTCATTCCAAGCGATGACAAGCTTTGATTGGTGGTCGATGGCTTGACGGCATGAGGTTAAAGTTGGAGATAATATCCACGTGCCCAATGGGTGGTGATGGAGCGAGTGGAGATGGCAGTAGGTGAAACGCCGTCGCTTTGCTCTACTTTGGGGTGGGCTTATTCGTATTGGGCTTTGGGGTGGTTTCTCTGAGGTGGGCTTCGATGTGGGTGTTCTGAAGTGGGCTTCGGAGTAGGTACTCCGAAGTGGGTATTCTGAAGTGGGTACATGTGCACAGTCTTGGATTGGACCCATGGTGATCATATAGGTGGAACCCATAATTGGTGGCGATATTGATACACGTGGAGTCGTTGGTGACATGTAATGGTCAAACTATGTGAGTTGTCAACCATTACCTACAAAATTCACACAAAAATTTACACAAAACAATCTTGGTTCTTGATTCTTGTGAGTTCCGTATGAGATCCATGTGTTTCCCACATAGGGCACACTGGAATCAAGGGTGTTTTGTGTGAAATTTTGTGTGGGTCTAGCATTGTTGATCTATGATATTCAAAGGTCGGTGGCCGATGGGTATCTATTCATTTCCATGTATGCCCTTAACAAACTCCAAACTTCTGTAATACAATCACACAGAAAATATCTACCGGCAGGGGTACTATTGTCTTTTCACTTATAAGTTAAAATTAAGACGCCAAGAGTAATTGTGAAAAAACTCAACATTTTTCCCTAATTTTTTTAAGAGAACATTTTTACTCACCATTTTTGGTCCATTATTGCTCACTCAGGCCTTTACTGGGTGTTGCCAGAATATGATTAACCTTTGGATTTGAAATCACTGCTTATATAACTGGTGCTGGCCATAATGCACAAGAACATTTTGTAGTCTTAGTAAGAGGGGAAAGGGTTAAGGATCTGTGTCCCATTTCAGTAATTATGTTGATAGTACATGGACAAAATGAAAATAAAATGGAACACGTGTCATCCAGTGAAACCTAAGTGAACAGTGATGGACCAAAAATGGGTGAGCAAAAATACTCTCTTTTTGTAAAAGTATTTTAGGATAAATTACACTTTTTAACTGTATAGTTTAGGGGTTGTCACACTTGCTCCCCACATTTTCAATTGGACACATATGTCCTTGAATTCATTAGTGTGCCAATTTAGATCAATCTTTACATTGGGTTGAAAAAAAATCAACCAAAAAAATAAAATAAAAAGTACTCTATTTGTTCCAAATTAAGAGTCCATTATTCCATTTTTGATGTCCTATTTTAAGAATTGTTTTGAAAAGTCATTGTCCTTTAATTATACATTTTTCCAAATTTACCCTTTATAGTATAAAATTCACTCAACTTTTTATTTTATTTATTTTACTTACGGAGTAATTTTTTTGTAAAATTTTGGAATTTAAATGGACAATAATGTAAAGTTAAAAATTTTCACCACATTAAAAAAATTTCCTTAAAAAGAAGAATCTCGCAATATGGGACAGAGGGCGTAACAGAAAAATGTCAATTTTTGTTATATTTTTTTAGATGGATTGTGAAGTTTTGACCGAATTAACACACTAATAAAATTCAAAAGTCCAAAATTGAAATTCAGGACCAAAGTGTCACAATTCCTCACTACACAGGTGAAAACTGCAATTTACCCAATATTTTAATACTAAAAAATGTTTTAAAAAATTGTTTTCTTCTTCGCTTGCCCATCCATTTTTTCAGACACTGGTTCAGTCGTACTCTCTCTCTCTCTCTCTCTCTCTCTCTCTCTCTCTCTCTCCATTTTTGCTTCAATTCTATTCTCTTGCTGCAGCATTATCTACTCTTTGCTATTGCAATTGAAATCTCTCGTTGCCGTTCTATCAATTTCACTTTGTATCTTCACAAGGCTTTTCATTTTTATCGTCTCTGCATACATAATTATCTGTATATATATATATATATATATTGGATCATCGTGTTTACGATATTCAAATTCAACAATCCGTTGAAAAGCATAGGCCAAATTTGATCTCGTGTTCGGGAATCTCTAGCCAGACGGCTCAAATTCGACGTTGATCAATTGCAATTTGATTTACGGAGGGTTTTGATATATGTCTGTTGGATTGTGGAAATGTTGGGGACCGGATTGCAGTTCGATCGATGTCGCGGAGAAGATCGTTTCTACGATCCGACAGGTGCTCGGAGAAATCTTCAGAACAAGCAAAATCAAGACACGCCGGTGAAAAGGCTGCCGGAGAACCGAACTTCGCCGGAGGAGTCGCTGAAGCCGGTGGTGTCGCCTCTGTGCAATCTCGAACGGTTCTTGGAATCTGTTACTCCCTCTGTTTCAGCTCAGTATCTCTCTAAGGTTGATTACTTTTGAATTTTGATTAGTACTTTTAATTAACAAGAGGGTCATATATAATTCAATACACTGTATTTGTTTTTTCTCTGAAATTTTCATTTTAGGCCATTTTATTACATTGTAGTCTTCGATTTTAACTCAATTTTAATTGAGGGCAATTGAGAACAATCAAAATGAAATTTAAGAATCTGAGTGTTTGGTTGATAATAGAGAGTTCAAAATGAAATTTTAGGAAAAGATATGGTAAAAAGAAATTATTTGATGCTTAATTAAATATCTCACATTTGACGGTTTTATATAAATGAGTTAAAAGTTTGTTTACTGAAATGAATGTTTGCAGACAACTATCAGGGGGTGGAGGACTTGTGATGTGGAATTTCAACCATATTTTGTGCTTAGTGATTTATGGGAGTCATTTAAGGAGTGGAGTGCTTATGGCGCTGGTGTGCCGTTAGTTTTGAACGAAAGCAATGGCGTGATTCAGTATTATGTGCCATATTTATCTGGTATCCAGTTGTACGGCGACTTTTCAAAGCGTTCAGTGAAATCAAGGTATTAAATATTAATACTACTAATAATAATTTTTGTGTACAATCTAAGTTTGATATATGTAGCTATGTTGTTTAGTTTATTTATTCAAGTTTTTACATCCTGGTCTTTGATATGTCACTGCATTTTGATTGATCATGCAATATTCAAGATCACCAATGTAGTCAAGTAGCATTTTTAGAACCTTCTGGTACCATGCCAAGTCAACATGTGCTCCAAAAGGTTGGAGAGCATTTTTTGCTCACCCATTCCTCATCCAAGCCTCCATTGGGTGACATGTGTCTTTTCCATTCCCATTTTACTCCTATAATATCAACATAAATACTGGACTGAGAGACACTGTCACCCAGTGGAGGCCTGGGTGAACAAAAAATCTCTCAAAAGGTTAAGCTGTTAGAGAATGTCGTATTAACGTATAGCAAGATATAACGGCAGTTCCGTACGTTACTTAGTGGCCCGCAGCAGATATGACGCCCTGCACCTGCTAAATATACCCTTATTTTTCATACAGGTGGAATCATTCTTCCATTTTTGAAAATTTATTATATACCTTGATTTGTTGACTTCACCTTCCTTTGTACAGTCAGTAAATGAAAAATATCTTCGTGGTTGTATTTTAATGGGGCCCCAACAAAATTTCTACTTGAAGTGGTGAATCTCGTTTAGAGAGATGTTGTGGATGGTAAAAGTTGCATGTGCTTCAGATTGGTCATATCATTGCCCCAAAAAAAAGTATTTCCGCGACGTAAGAAATTTTTACCTTCCACCCCATCAAACCACCAACTTCTAGTCAAACCCTGCATGAAATATGTCAATACACATATTTTCCTTATGGAGAAATGATGATTTCATTTACAACATTGTAGCATATAACTTGATTTGTTGTCTTTGCCTTGCTTTCAACCCATGCAACCAGGGGCGGAATCAGGAATTTGTCTTTGGTGGTTGTATTTTAATGGTGCCCCAACAAATTTCTACTTGAAGTGGTGAATCTCGTTTAGAGAGATGTTGTGGACGGTAAAAGTTGCATGTGCTTTCAGATTGGTCATATCATTGCCCCAAAAAAAAGTATTTCCACGACGTAAGAAATTTTTACCTTCCACCCCATCAAACCACCAACTTCTAGTCAAACTCTGCATGAAATATGTCAATACACATATTTTCCTTATGGAGAAATGATGATTTCATTTACAACATTGTAGCATATAACTTGATTTGTTGTCTTTGCCTTGCTTTCAACCCATGCAACCAGGGGCGGAACCAGGAATTTGCCTTTGGGGGTGCCGAGTTACTACATAGGCTATCTAATAATGACACACGGGGGTTTGGGGGCAGCGCCCTCGAGACGATTTTTTTGGTTCTATTTATACACGAGTATACTTTTTTTTTCTTATCAATAAGACTACAAATTTACTATGTGATGTTATTTTGTACTGTTTGAGAGTTGTTGGGGAGGGGGATTGTTTGAGTTTATCATAATGAGTGGTCTAATTGTACAGAAAATGCTATTCTACCCAAATCTTGTATCCCAAATAATTCTCAAACACATGTGATTGAAGTTTAGAGTTGCAAGAAAGCAATGAAAATGATTTAAGCTGACTAAGGGAGTAGCTTATTTTTTTAGAAAATCAAATAGGATCTCCGAAATTAGAAAATAAAGATCTTTTGAATATAATTAAGCATCTTAGTTTTACTGTGGATCATTTGGATATACGTTTAGCATTTTACGTGTCGTCGCCGTGTCCTAGTTTTTTAGAATTTAGCCTGTCGACCATGTACCGGTATTCTAATCCGTGCTTCTTTGCTAGAGTTTTTGGACTATCTTGTCAAACAATCCGGCTTTGGTGAAAGGCTTCAACTCTGTAACTCCAGCTCTCAGAGCTTCTCTTGAAAAACTATGTTGTGAAACAATCTACTTTCAAACTTAATTATTAGCTTGACAGTTTAAATTCACCAAACTCTTGAATTTATTGAACCACTTCACTTATGAACAACAGAGTCGGTTCTTTGCCTTGATGCTTTCCCAAATAGGCCCTTAGTTTGATAGTCTGCTTACTTCAAGTTTGTGACTGATGTTCAATTTTATGTTTCTGGTGTATAACAAGCAATCAAGTGAGGATAGTGACAGTGATTACTTCAGAGACTCAAGTAGTGATGGAAGCAGTGATTGTGAACGTGAAAGAGGTAGCTTGAATTACTCAACGAAATGAAATAATCACTGTTTAACAAATGAAATTCCTCGTAGAATGGATGGAATGTCGTTGAGAGACCACCAAACTGCTCTTCAAGAAGGCTTTTCCAGTGATGAGGGCGAATTTGGGAATTCTCAAGGATGCTTGCTGTTTGAATATCTTGAACGGGACCCACCTTACAGTCGTGAACCTTTAGCTGACAAGGCTAGTTTTTTCTTTCCCTCTTTAAATATTCTAGTGGCATAGTTTTAATCATTGTTGTCTGTATAGTGCATCGGTTTGCCAGAATTACGTGTCATGACTCAATCGTATTGAAATGAGAATCATGAAGATTTACTTTGGAAAAATAAATTGTAGTATACATGTGTACATGTAAAGATACAATATATAACTTCGACTTGACAAAATAACAGCATAACAAAGTTTCATTCGATATCAATGCTTAAAATGTTGAAAATTTTCCACTTAAAGCTTAAAACTTCAAAATTCAACCATAAGTCGTGAATTGGATAGAATCATATGAGAAAGATGAAACTCGAATCGACTTGTATGAATCAGCTTGTAAGTCGACCAGTTCTAACAATGCATTGTTTTATCTAAACTATAGAATTTTCCTTTCATTAATACTTCCTCTTATCTTTCAATTTCTGGATGTTTCGATTACACAGATTTACGATCTTGCCCTCCGTTTCCCCAAGCTGAAAAAACTAAGAAATTGTGATTTACGATCTTCTAGTTGGATTTCTGTGGCCTGGTATGCAAATTCAAAAGATGCATCTGTCGTTAGCATGTATAAAAAGTCGTGCCCACACATGCACATTTGTTTATTGACTGGCTGACTTTGATAAAACAGTTGTAGGCACCCGATATACAGTATTCCAACAGAACCAACACTGAGAGATATGAATGCTTGTTTTCTGACCTTCCATTCTCTTCATACACCAATGGCAGGTAACCGAAGAATACATGTTATTTGTCGATTCATCTGAGATATTGCGTGCCACAACCAATCTTTGTCGGAAGTTGCAAAATGGACCCACCAAATTTCTCTCTACACCCACATTTACAAGAGGAGTTGTTACGTGTACTCCTCACTACATAATGGGGGTGTACAAAGGAACTTGGTGGGTGTATTTAGCAGCACTCATCTTACTAGGTTTAGTAATCTGTGGGAAGCTTTTTGGGTAACTCGAGAACTGGTTCTGAGGTTCACAAAAGAACTGGTTCCAAATCGTTTGGTGTTTGTGTAATTGCTTTTGGTCACATAGGAGTCCGTGCTCGACTTAAAAGTACCCCAAGAACTAGTTGTTTTGCAAACCAACATATACATGGTTTCTATAAATATTCATAATATTGATTGTATTGAGATAACAATAAGGTTACAAGAGAGGCCTATATATAGGCAACAACTTAAAATGGAAAATACTAAATCGCCCATAGGGCTTACATAATCAATGACCTAAGCAATGACCTAAGCCCTAAATACTAAATGATTATTCTATCCTCTAACACTCTCCCTCAAACTGAGGTGGTAATGAAAATTAGAACCGAAGTTTGGAAAGGGATTACAACCGAAAAACAACTCTCAACTCTATTGGAAAGCAAAACTTCAACTCCAGGGTTTGCACGAATAACTCTCGGCTTCAATAAATTTGCCGGTAACGCAAGTTGCGACTGAACGATGATCGTTAAACAACAATCCAAACAAAAGCTTGTAGCAAATCTCGACCATACGGGGCCGGCAAAGAAGGGTTCTTGATTTCACGAAGACTATCGGCAAGGGAACACTCTCAATCTCTCGAAAAAGATTGGCAAAAAAGGACAAGACTCTTCTCGATCTCACAATACTGATCGGCAAGTGGATACTCTCAATCTCACAAAAAAGATTGGCAATTAACACTCTTAATCTTACAAGAAGATTGGCATAATATCACTATAACTTTGGCTTGGGGCACATCATAATATCACTACTCTCCCCCTCAAACCAAGGTGGGAGTGAACATGAACACCGAAGTTTGGAAGGAAAGCCAAACAAGACTTTGAGGGTTGAATACTAGAAATATGAAAAGTTTGGGGGTTAACCTGAAATTGGTAGAAATTTTGGAGCTTGTTTTGTAAATTCTGGAAATATTTGGGGCCAACTTGAAAATTTTGTAAACCTTGGGGGATGGCCATAGGCTGCCTCTTTTTTTTTTGGGTTGAACAAGACGAAGAAGAAGATGGGTTGTCGATGAATAGTGTCGTGAATAGTAGCGTAAACAGTAGACGATGAACAGTGACCGTGAATAGTAACCGATGAACAGTGCCTGAATAGTACTGATGAACAGTGTCGTGAATAGTAGCATGAACAGTGGACGATGAACAGTGACCGTGAATAGTGATGTGGATGATGATGGTTGCTGCTAGGGTTAGTTATGTTTAAAGAGGAAATAAAATCAAATCCTCAAACAGATTTGATAACTTCTTTGATTGAAGAGATCCAAAAAAAAAAAGAGAACCTAGAGAGATCCGGCGGGCAGCCACCCGCAGGTGGCGGAAGCTATTTTTCTAGGTAAAAAATCGACCCGCTCTAATACCATGTAAATATTCATAATATTGATTGTATTAAGATAACCATAAGGTTACAAGAGAGGCCTATAAATAGGCAACAACTTAAAATGGGAAATACTAAATCGCCTATAGGGTTTAGATAATCAATGACCTAAGCAATGACCTAAGCCCTAAATGCTAAATGATTATTCTATCCTCTAACAGTTTCTTTAAAAACCAGTTGAATGTGATAATGGGGCTGAACTTGATCCTGTTTTGGGGATTCCTAAACAGGCCGTAGGGTTATGTTATTAACTAGTTCGTCTCAGTTTAATGGTATTCTTAATCTAAAGCATGCCACTAGGAAGCTTTTCACGTGTTTCTCAAAATCTAGAAAGTACTTGTAATCTTTCATTTTGCCTAATAGCTGATTTCTCCGTTATATTCTGTAAAACCCCTTCCACCCCTTTTCCCATGTCCTGTTTCTCCAGTACACTTTGCTTTTCAATAGCTCATTCTGAGCTGCGGCTGATTTTTTTATTTTTTATTTTTCTCAACTTTAAAAAGTTCTTCCCATTGTCTCACTACCTTGTGCTTGCCTCTTGTTTTTCTGGGTTCTCCCACATATTGATATCTGGAGCTTTATTATTGCCAAATTTTGAATCTTGCCCTACACAGATTGATAGAGGTGTATGTAGGTCTTGTACCCAAGTTGCTCTCTCTGATGTTTCAGTTGTATGAGATGTGCCTATATGTCGGACCGGTTTTAGTAAGAGCCTGTTGGGAATGCTTATCCAGTTCAGTCCCTGTCTTACTCACTTTCCATCTGTTCTTATCAGAACCAAGGTTATATCGGGTAGACAAAAACCAGTTTTAAGAGACATTTAGACTGCACACGGACTCCTTGCAAGTAATTTACATTCACCAAACACTTCAGTTTATAGATCCTTCACTTATGGATCACAAAACCACCTTCCCAAACAGCTCCTAACTCTGATTCTATCTTTTCAATTTGTATCTTCTTGCAGGTACTCAAAGCCACCAGACTCCTATTGTGACATATCCCCGTGAGATTGATGGAGTCCCAAAGTTTTCATTGCTAGTTTTTGGTCTTGCTTCATACAAGCTTAAAGTATCTCTGTGGACCCCAAATATGGGAAGTGGGCCCCAATTGGTGAACTCGCTCTTACAGGGCCGCTGAGGATTGGCTAACACTACTTCAGGTCAATCACCCAGACTTCATCTTTTTCTGCCGTAGAGTAACTTAGGACATGAACTCACTTATGTTACAATTTGAATTATTCTAGTTGAGAACCCCAACTCAGTTTTCGGTACTACTAATGAGTTAAAGTCCCTTGTATTTTGTGGGTATCGAGTGGGTGAGTGAGTGCGTCTCAGTGGTTTGATACCTCTCAATTACAGGAGAGAGAGAGAGAGAGAGAGAGAGAGAGAGAGAGAGAGAGAGAGGTCATAGAAAGTAGAGTTAGATGCCGGGCTGAGCTAAGCCGGAGGAAGCTGCTACCCGCTGCGAGCAAGTTTTTTTGTGCTTCTTTTTCCTGTATTTATAATATATATATATATATATATGTATATCGAATTTTATTCATGCTCTTTTTTCTGTCCTGGTGATCAGTACTTAGTCTTTTTAACATTTTTGAGGGATTTTAATAGATAATGTATAAGATTGTCAAGTTTTATCTACTCTATACTGTTATGTTGTTTGACAGCAAAATTCTGTTTTTAAAGAGTATAATCCCTAATGAAGTGATATTTAGGTGCGTCTCTGTTTTTCGTTTCTGATATTTTTCCCTTCCGTTTATAGAATTTTCTTGTTGCCTTTATATATGTGCTTCATAAATTTAGTTTATGCTTGGTTGGACATTTTGTTCTGCTTGGATTTTGAAATCAAGACAGGTTTTGAAAAGTTTCTCAAAACCCTGCATCATATAGTACTGTAGTTCATTTCTTTCTTACCTTATGGTTTGCTTTATGCATTAAGGGCATTCCTTTACTCTAACTCAGAATATGTTATCCTATGCATAGTAACTACTAATCTTGGCATTTGAAATACTTGAGACAACATTCGTGTGACACAAGAAGCAGTTATGGTGTTTAGAAAAGAATTGAGTTTGAATAATTCGGTGTTTGTATAGGTTTTTTTTTAAGGTTATATAAGAGTGTGGGCTTGGTTTAATCATATTCCTACAATTGGTTTATTTATCAAACCAACATTGTATTGTTTTTCCACAAGAATCAGGTAAACTGAGAATAGGTCTGAGATCCCGTTTTAGGAAGCCGCGATTGGAAGATCTGTGCCCCCTGATTTTTCAATCGACGTTGCTGCAACTGCTTGCAAACTTGCTTTTGCATCGCATTTGCTAACTTTGCTACATGTGCCATTCACACTTTGCGTCTGCACAATGGCGCCAAAAGGCCCCTAAGCATAGAGTCTTGTGTAGTTATTTTGTGAGAAGTTATTTAGGCTAGGTCTGCTTTGGGCCTACGTGTACTAGCAACAAGGTTTAAAGTTCAGTGTGAACTGTTTGGGTTTTTATTTGGCAATGCATAACAAAATTACAAATACACCCTTTACAAGAAAATTTATATCCATTGATTGGGTGGGGGGGGGGGGGGGGGGGACCCATAATTTTGTAGCCATTTCAAATATATGATAGGCGTCTAGTTGGGATGCTTGGGAAGGTAAAAATTTGGTTTCTATAAGGGTACTGGTGAATATCCACATTTTACATGTGTTGGTGCCTAGTCTAATATTTTTTAGGTTTTTTGTTTAACGAACATAACCATGGTTCTCATGTTTGATGAACATTCTCTTACACAGGAGTAAGTGTCCATTCCAATATCTCTCAGCTTTTTTTTTCAACAATTGTAACCTTGATTAGTAGAAAATCAGAGTACGTCTGAACTAGGTTTTATTTTAAGCATTCCCAAATAAAGTCATAGGGCACTAGAAAGACGATATTATTGAGGCTGAAAAACTTACTATGAACCATACAGAACTTTAAAAAGAAGGATTACATGATGGATTCATGAAATCGGTTTTATTTTATATTAAGCATTCCCAAATAAAGTCATAGGGCACTAGAAAGACGATATTATTGAGACTGAAAAACTTACTATGAACCATACAGAACTTTTAAAAGAATGATTACATGATGGATCCATGAAATCGTATGCTTGGATGTTAATATCATGATCTTGCAACTTCAAGGTCTCCTCTTCATGCTTTGTTTGATGAAATAAAAGGGAAAATTAGAAGAAAATAGGGCAAGAAACGAAAAAAATAAAAATAAAAATAAAAAATAAAAAATTGTGTTTATTTTTACAAAATAGTTATCAGAAACTAAAAAATCTCGAAGACATATAGCTAAAAATCAAGAAAAAGGAATGGATTGAATTGTAAAGATACAAATTTCTTCTATTTTTCACTTTTTTTTTTTTTTGTATGTTAATTTCTCGTTGTTTTTCTTATAGTCAAACGAACAAAAATGTTTTGTTTTGCGTTATTTTTCCGAAACAAAATTTATGAACCAAATAGAACTAGATCTCAATAGGGCCGTTGTTTGAAGGTTTCTTGTAAGATCTCAATAGGGCATGAGATTTTAATTTTGAATTTTCCAAGTTGTAGAACCTTGTAAAGTTCCCATATATTCCAGGCTTGATTTTCTGTACAAACTCGGAATAAACGCACCAATGGCCCTTTTCTTTTCCTTATATCGATCTGGAGAAAATTTTGAGTCTTGAGATCTTTTAGAGTAGGAGAATAGACAATAATTTTCAAAAGTTCTGTTGGGTGCAAAATACAAATAATTCTACCTCCATATGTATCCTTTTTAAAATTTGTACATAAAGAGAAGGAAAGGAAAAATTAACCTTGGACAATATCTATTTAAGGAGAAAAATC
Organism: Hydrangea macrophylla; assembly: GCA_033977485.1. Lineage (NCBI taxonomy): Eukaryota > Viridiplantae > Streptophyta > Magnoliopsida > Cornales > Hydrangeaceae > Hydrangea > Hydrangea macrophylla. The sequence goes on from CM066987.1 coordinate 15,219,758, forward strand.
TGGTGTATAGGAAATACATACGATTATCTGTTGCAAACTTCAACCAGGAGCGGTTGTTGTGTAATACAACAATTATTTGTACGGTTAGGTTGAAGTAGTTTCTATGGCTGCTTTCTAGTTAGACCGGACTCCATGCCTGACTTATAAAGAGTAATATTTGGGGCACTAACAACATCCACTAACACTTACTAACACATTCTATCTCTCTCTTAGTGGTACTGTGGGGTCCGCAGTGGACCCGCTGTACTACTAGGAGAGAGATATAGTGTGTTAGTACGTGTTAGTGGATGTTGTTAGTGCCCCTAGCATTGCCCGACTTATAAATACTCCAAAAACTAGAGAAAATATTATTATCACGGTGATTTTGGTGACATAATTATATAACAAACCAATTGAATTCACTAGTTGGTATGTAAAATTGTCACCCTTATTTTTCCAGGGAAAAGCCTACCTATATAAGCACATCTATATTACGGTTTATACACCTGTAGTTTGGTTGTGTTGTTACTCTAGTCCCTATAGTTTCAATTTTGTTACTTTGGATTGGTCCTTATTGGTTCTTATAGTTTCAGTTTATGATCAAGTTCAATGTTAGTCTATTCATGAAAATTTCTTACAATTTTTTATAGAACTAGGTCATATGATGCACACATGAGGTATTGTAAAGGGGCTTAATGGTAAATTTACTTAAAGAAATTGCACTTTACACACCTATATTACACACCTATATTGAAACTAAATCTGTCAGATATTGTAAGAAAATTTGATGAATGAACTATTTTGAACTTAAAATAAAATTGTAAAGACTAAAATGACAATTAAAACTACAGGGACCAAAATAAAATTACACCCAAATATTGTAATTTACCCTATATTAATAGTTGGATGTTGTGGTATCCTTCTTGTGTCAAATATTTGGAGATAACTTTGGTACGTTTGGTGGTTTTGGGTGTATATACCCCAAACCACTTTGCCACTTGTCAAGCTGTGAATGGTGGAGAAAGGAAAAGCTGGGATGAAGTGATGGCTGACTGACGCGTACTGTTGCTGTCTGACGCGCAATAAATGCGAGGAAAACCTGCTATGGCTGGTTCTCATGTGATGCTTGTTCCTTGATCAGGAACGATTGTTCTATGCCATGAAATATTGTTCCATTTTAAATGTTTGTTCTGTGGTGGGAAACAAATGTTCTAGGTTACAAATGGTTGTTCTCCGCAGATTGATTTGTGTGATGATCATGATTTACATTTATGTATGAAATCTTTTACAATATGAATATCAGCAAATTTGACTTTTGATGTATAAGTACGAGTGAATTTATTATGGGTAGGTAGTTCCTTTAAATACATTAAATAAGTCTCAGTCATATCTAGTCCCCAACACAACTTTGTTCTTGAGACCAAAAACAGTTGTTCCAAATGCCTGTTATGTTTGTTCCAGCAATAGATAGACTTGTTCCCTCCACAAATTTAATGTTGAAAGCTTTTAGTTGGTATACCTACTTGGTACTTAATAATGGGATTTAAGGTAGGTAGTTGCTTTAATTACAATAAATATGAGTCATATGAATCCCCAACAGTAATTCATATACTTGGTTGATTGAGTAGCAGAATATCTCAACACACACTGAGTTGCACAAGATTTCTCCACCGAAGAACACACAAACAAAAGTTGAACTTCTACTTATAGGTGTTTTCCTAAACAACACTAGCTTTTTATTTTTATTCAAATAAACAGCTAACTCTCCTCTTATTCATCTTGTTTTAGTTATTTTTTGTTTGATTTATTGATTTGGTTGATATTATAGTTTGTTTATGGAATGGATGTAATAAGTGTTTATGATTAAGCAACAAATCTTTTTTTTTTAAGAAAAAAAAAAACAAAGAAATATGGAATGAATGTTTATGATTAAGGAAAAACTTTTCAATAGCTTTAAATCAAGATGCTAAATGTATGGAATAAATGTTTAGGATTAAGCAACAAATTTTATTATTTAAAAAAAAATTACAAAGAAATATAGAATGAATGTTTATGATTAAGGAAAAACATTTCATTAGCTTTAAATAAAAGAAATAAATCTATGGAATAAATGTTTATGATTAAGCAACAAATTTTTTTATTTTAGAAAAAAAAAACAAATAAATATGGAATGAATGTTTATGATTAAGGAAAAACATTTCACATTAGCTTTAAAGAAAAGAAAGAAATGTATGGAATAAATTTTTATGATTAAGTCACATATTTTATTATTTTAGAATATGGAATAAGTGTTTGATGTTCAAGGAACTACATTTTACGGTCCATGGATCAACATTTGATAAAAATAGACCAACATTACATTTGTTTTGCACGGAACAACATTTGATGCAAATAGAACAACATTTTTTCATCATAGAACAACATTTGATTTGTATGGAACAACATTTGGTGCTCATAGAACAACATTTGACAATCTCTGGAACAACATTTGATAAAAATAGAACAACATTTGGTGATCCATAGAACAACATTTGCTGATCATGGAACAACGTTTGATTTGCTCGGAACAACATTTTATGAAATTAGAACAACATTTTCTTATCATGGAACAACATTTCATTTTCGTGGAACAATATTTGATAATCATGGAACAACATTTGACAGTCCGTAGAACAACATTTGATTAAAATAGAATAACATTTGCTGATCCATAGAACAACATTTGACGATTAATGGAACAACGTTTGATTTGCTTGGAACAACATTTTATGAAATTAGAACAACATTTTCTTATCATGGAACAACATTTCATTTTCGTGGAACAATATTTGATGATCATGGAACAACATTTGACGGTCCATAGAACAACATTTGATTAAAATAGAACAACACTTGACGATTAATGGAACAACATTTGATTTGCTCGGAACAACATTTTATGAAATTAGAACAACATTTTCTTATCATGGAACAACATTTCATTTTCGTGGAACAATATTTGATAATCATGGAACAACATTTGACAGTCCATAGAACAACATTTGATTAAAATAGAACAACATTTGCTGATCCATAGGACAACATTTGACGATTAATGGAACAACATTTGATTTGCATGGAACAACATTTGATGAAAATAGAACAACATTGTCTTGTCGTGGAACAACAATTTACGCTCCATGGAACAACAATTACAGATCATGAACAACGTTTTCTTTTCATGGAACAACATTTGATGATCAGGTAAAATTGCAATGGCCGATGCTAACTGTTCAAAGAAGAAGGAAGTGTACGTTGATTTAACCAATGATGAGGACTTCGACATTAACCAAGGCCCAGATTTAAGTGGTGATTCGGACACGGATGATTCCTACGGTGGGTTTGCAAGGAACTTTGATGCTCCTGGGCAAACGAGTAACAATACTCCACCAAACCCGGACGTAAGGGAGACCAATTTTAATCCACCAACTGGTAATACAGAAAAAGCCATGTCAGAGCTAACCGAACAGGATATACGGTCCATGACATTCATTTCCGAGACTGAAGCAGACATCTGGTACAATTTATATGCAAAACTTATGGGGTTCAGTATAAGAAAAGATAATTTGATTGTAAACAAGGCTGGAATTATTAATGCTAGAAAAAGGGTATGTTCGAAAGTCGGTCAAAGACAACAAAAACATTTAGACCAGCAAGATAGGCAGTACGAGGCACGGGCAATTACTAGATGTGGATGTCGTGCAACGCTCCGTATCAAATTAAAAAAGGACAAGTCTGAATATGTAGTCGTTGATTTTGTTAAAGAGCACAACCATCCACTAGTAGCACCGGCTTGCGTGCCCTTCCTCCGTTCACATCGGAAAGTCAAGTCTCCCGATAAAGCACAAGTCAACTCCATGCGTAGCGTTGGAATCAAACCATGTAAGATTATGGACTACATGGTAAACCAGTCAGGAGGCTATGATAATGTTGGGTTCACCCAAAAGGACCTATACAATTATGTCGACGTTGCACGGAGGGGAGAAATTACAAATGGTGATGCGGAGGGAGCCTTGGCATATTTATGTGCCATAAAAGACCGTGATCCAGCGTTCTTCTACAAGTATGATGTTGATGATGAAGGCTGCCTTTCAAAATTATTTTAGTACTGATGGTGTATGCCTGCGGCAAACAAGTGAGACAGTCTCAAATGTGAATGAGGTACTTTATTCCCATACATTATCTCTAAGCAATGTTAGCATGTATATTAATGTCCAAGCGTATGTACATTGCAGGTGAGCATGGGCAATGGGTGGCAATTCAACAACAACCCGAATTTTAATTGGTAAAATTAGTGTATTGTTTTTGTAAGGAATTTTATGTATTTGTATGGAACAACATTTGATGCTCATAGAACAACATTATACGATCCATAGAACAACATTAGACGATCCATGGAACAACATTTAATTTCCACGGAACAACATTTGATGCTCATGGAACAACATTTTACGGTCTGTGGAATAACATGTGATTTCCACGGAACAACAATTGTTGCTCATGGAACAACATTTCGCTGTCCCTCGAACAACATTTGATGCTCATAGAACAACATTATACGATCCATAGAACAACATTTGACGATCCTTGGAACAACATTTAATTTCCACGGAACAACATTTGGTGCTCATGGAACAACATTTTACGGTCTGTGGAACAACATGTGATTTCCACGGAACAACAACTGTTACTCATGGAACAACATTTCGCTGTCCCTCGAACAACATTTGATGCTCATAGAATAACATTATACGATCCATAGAACAACATTTGACGATCCTTGGAACAACATTTAATTTTCACGGAACAACATTTGATGCTCATAGAACAACATTTTACGGTCTGTGGAACAACATGTGATTTCCACGGAACAACAACTGTTGCTCATGGAACAACATTTCGCTGTCCCTCGAACAACATTTGATGCTCATAGAACAACATTATACGATCCATAGAACAACATTTGACTATCCTTGGAACAACATATAATTTCCACGGAACAACATTTGGTGCTCATGGAACAACATTTTACGGTCTGTGAAACAACATGTGATTTCCACGGAACAACAATTGTTGCTCATGGAACAACATTTCGCTGTCCCTCGAACAACATTTGATGCTCATAGAACAACATTATATGATCCATAGAACAACCTTTGACGATCCATGGAACAACTTTTAATTTCCACGGAACAACATTTGGTGCTCATGGAACAACATTTTACGATCTGTGGAACAACATGTGATTTCCACGGAACAACAATTGTTGCTCATGGAACAACATTTCGCTGTCCCTCGAACAACATTTGATGCTCATAGAACAACATTATACGATCCATAGAACAACATTTGACGATCCATGGAACAACATTTAATTTCCATGGAACAACATTTGGTGCTCATGGAACAACATTTTACGGTCTGTGAAACAACATGTGATTTCCACGGAACAACATTTTATTTCCATAGAACAACATTTTACGATTCATAGAACAACATTTGACGATGCATAGAACATCATTTGATTTGCACAGAACACAAGGACATAATTTTAACTAAACAAACACATAAACAACATAAGAACAAAACACAAGAGCACTGAACATTCATTCCTCATCCAATCCTATGACATTCTGAATATTGTTGAGACATATATTCAGGGTTGCAAAGTTTAAACGAGGTGGACGCCATATGACTACACTAGTTAGGACCAATGCAACGCCAGGAACGATCTTTCCTTGCCATTTTTCATCCTGAAAGACCTTGGGATCGATATCAGCATTGATCATTCCAGTGTGATCCTTAATATCACATAGGTAAATGTCGCTATGAAATTGATCAGCAGGTATGTGGGTCAAGCTGTTCAAAATACCCACGACCATATCTGTCAGCCAAGAGTCGTTCGCACAATTTATAGCTCGGATGGGACATAACTGTTCCGAAGCTAGGTACCCTTGCACTACACCATTCAGCCAAATTTCTAACACAGAGGTTTTTGATTTTCTAACGGTAATTTACCGTTACAAATTTCTAACGGTAAATTTTCGTTAGAAATTTAGCTTTCCGTTAGTAATTTACCTTGGTTTGGTAAATTTAATATTATAACTTTTAGGAAAAAAAATCTAGTGGCATATTTGTAAATAAAATATCAGAATTAAAATGACAGTGGCAGTTTTGTAAATAAAATTTGGTGGCATATTTGTAATAAAACAACACAAAATTTTACCCCAAAACTTTCGCCCCAAAATTTTCCCCAAACATTTCCCTCGATCTAGCTCTAGGTCAAAACAGGAGAAGAAAATAGAGGGAAAGGAGACGAGAAGAGAGGGAAAGGAGCCCTCAAAATTTTGCTGTCTTTATCTCTCCATCTCTCTCTCCATTTTTCTAAACCCTCATAGTTATAGCAGCCCCAAACTTTTGAAATGCAAAACCTCCCAATCTCTCACACGATAATCTATCGGTCTCTCAAACCAACAGCGAGCGGCGGCGATGGATGAGGCGGCAGTGGCCGACGAGGTGGTGGTGGCTTTGATTGTGTTCAGTTTCCTCCCTCATCTCACTGTTATGTTATCTCTCTCTCTCTCTCTCTCTCTCTCTCACACACACACACACACACACACACACACACACACACACACTTGATACAGATTTGGTCTAACACATGTTACTGCGTTAGTTCTCTCTCACGCTCACAGATTTGAACACATACATGCACATTACTAATGTCTGTTTTCATATCTCCCTCTCTCTCTCTCTCTCTCTCTCTTATTGTGGTTGTGGGTATGTTTGAATTTAAAGTTTTGAGTCCTAATTCCTAATTTCGTTGTTACTTTGCTGTAATTTTGGATTTGGGGTTTTGGGTCAGTTTCATTTTTGATTGGGAATGAGCTGGGTTACTGGGTATTTTTTATATTGCAATTTTGGGTAAGCTTTGATTTGGTTTTGTTTTTTTATCACAATGTATGAAGTCCAACATTATGTAATGCAACCTGTATGTGAATTCTATTTCAGTTGTGAATTCCATACTGTTAACATCATCTTTTCTTTATTTTGTTTTATATTATTATTATTATTTTTGGCTAATGTTGTTGCAAAAACTACTACTTTGTGTAATTAGGGGTAGTTTGGGAAGCATAGCAATATTCATTTCGTTATAGGGTCATGCTTGTGGATGACCATAGAAAACAACAATTTAGTTAGGCCTAGGGACGGATCCAGGAATCTAGTTTTTTTTTTTTTTTTTTTGGGGGGGGAATGTATATACTTAACGTGTATTTTCGAATAATACTAGTATAATTAAGTGTTTTTTTTTTTTCCAAATCTAGGGGGGGCAGACTCTAGATCCATTCTTGGTTAGGTCTTAAGAGCCCAAAAAATACAAATATTATACAGCTCATTTCTGAATAAAAATCTGGACATTATTGATAGCATTCTAGTTATGATTGAAGTAAAAGAAAATATGAACTTACTTGGCGTTCCCTTGAATTGCATGTTGATTGTACCAAAAAAAAAAAATGTTGCATGTTGAAGAAATGTTTAAATATTCAAATTCTGAAATTTATGCGTATTTTAAATTAAGATGATATGTTTAAACGCTGGGAGTGGTTGTAAATTGTAATTACATTGGAGAAGTAAACTCAAAATATGATTTCCTAATTCAAACTTTTCTTCCAATCTCCAAGTTATATATAGGCATGGCAGAACTTCTTTGTTCGTGACATTGTCTAGCTAGGTAGCACCAGTGCGGGTGCGAGGGATTCGCCAATTTCCTAAAAAGTGCGGGTGCGGGTGCGGGTGCGGGTGCGGGTGCGGCGGGAGTACTTAGATAAAATATTAAAAATATGCTTTCAATAGTAGTGTATACAAATTATTTTATAACTATTAGTACATTAGTGTATACCCTAGATAATTGCTAGTATTATTTTCTATTATTTATCTTTCCCTTTCTCTCTCTTGTCTCTGACACTTAGACACACACAGTACACACACATGCGATCTAATTCCTGCGAAAAGAAATTGACTTAGTTGAATTATAAGCATGTCCAAGAATGCTATTAGGTGGAGAAGCTTGTTGAGTTAGTTAAGAACCACTACAAGGAAAAGTGCTATTAATGTCACTTATAAAATTATTTTTATGTCACTTTTATTTTGTGTGACATAATTATTTCTCATATATGTTTTTATGTCACTTTTTAAGTAGTTATGTCACTTTTTAAAAAAAGTGACATAAAAACTCTATTATTTATGTCATTTTTTTTTTACAAAAGTGACAAATAACAACGTTTTTATGTCACTTTTTAAAAAAAGTGACATAAAAAATATAGTTTATATGTCACTTTTTAAACACCGCCATAAATAAAAATGCGGTGGCATTTTTGTAATTAAAACATGTTATTTTTATGTCATTTTTTGTAAAAAGCGACATAAAAGAGTAGTAAAATTTTTTTGGCGGGCTAAATACCAAAGCAGATCTAATTTATTTTCCCCTCCCAAACGTCTCTAGCTTCTTCATTCCCAAACCCTCGATCTCCAAGACTCTCTCCATCACACCTCTCCCTCTACCATGTCGTTGCAGCCTGCTCACGCCAAAACCGTCGCCGCCGCCTTCTCACGCCTCAACCACCGCCGCCTCCTCCTCTCAACCACCGCTGCCTCCTCCTCCTCCTCTCAGCCATCGTAACTGCTGCCTTCTCATCCTCTCCAAGTTTCTCTCTCTCTCTCTCTCTCTCTCTCTCTCTCTCTCTCTCTCTCTCTCTCTCCCTTCTTTGTTCATATACATTCAGATACACACACACACACATATAGGAAAACATTCCGATACATATGGCGATGGCGGAGATATGGAGGTGGGTAAAAAAAATTGATTTTGTTCTTAGGGGTTTCTGATGTACTTTCTCATTACAACGTTTTTTGCTTTTTTTTTTTTTTTTTTTTTTTTTTTTCTATTTTCTTATTTTTGTTTTGAATCATTTATTTTTGAGCTCATGGGTTTGTCGATTTTTTGCAGCCAACACTGCTATTTATTTGATTAACTTCATTTTAATCCTGTTGATGCAATTTTTGAACAGATTTTGAAGGTTGCTTTATTGGTATGTCCATCGTGTTCTGGATATGAGGTATTTGTTAATGTGCTTCCTTCGAAATCATGTTTTGTTTATGTTGATTTATGTAGTCCATTCACAGTGAAGGAATTCGATTCAAGGTCTTGTATTTATTTTTATTTTTTTGGAAGCCAACTGTCTGAATTCAACGGAGAGCACCCATATTTTACTTTTATTCCGGAATTTCAAACTTTCTTTGTATATTTTGTGATTACAGGCGATGATACGACAAGAATTATGTGGAGACTAATTAAAGATAAAGTATGACTTTTAAAGTCAATTTGATTTTGTTTTCTTTTTCCCTTTTTAACCATATTGATTGATTCTAATGGAGTTTTATTTGGTCTAGATATTTTGATTTAGGGATTCAAATCGTGATGCAACCAATTCAGTGTAGGAAGTGCCCAAGCTGCTGTCATGTAAATCTTTGGAACCAATTTTCTTAACACACATTCTTTCTTTTAGATTTTGTAGTGTACCTTTTGCATTTCTTATTGTGTTAGTAAGCTTGGTTTTTTTTTCCCTGCGTAGAGACTTTTGTTGTAAGCTTCACAAGATCATAATTGGGCTTTAGAGTTTGGTGCGCTTGATAGTTTTTACTGTTTAGGTTTCATCCAACTTTCAATTCCTGAATTTGGGATTAGCAATGTGGCGGTTCCCAAATTTGAATCCTAAATTTGGTTTCCAAATGCTTTGTTTTAGATGGTACAATTACCAAAGCATTTGGGAATCATAGCATTGTTTAAAAAGAAAATGGATGGCCCTTTGGTTTCTTAGAATCGGTAGGAAAAGATAAAGAATTACCACAATAGAAAACATGCTCAGTGTGTCTATTTTAGCAATTATGTAGACATGTATTTAGATGGTGTATTTGATCTTTAAGATATCCTCTCTCTCTCTCTCTCTCTCTCTCTCTCTCTCTCTCTCTCTCTCTCTCTCTCCTGTTTATTTATCTTGCTGTCTATTTATTAATTTAATAGCCCCTAATTAAATTCTCATTTCTATTTGTTTCATTTCATTTACTCTACCACAGAAGTAAGCAAATCTGGTCCTATGGTTGAGTATTATCGTATGATTGCAGCAGGTGTCTCTATTACTCTTTATTTGGATTCTATGCCTCCTTTTTTCTACAAAATCTTTATCTCATGTTTAGGAAGGAAAGGCAGGTTGTGAGTTGTTTAAGTACCTATTAGGCTCCATTTGATTCTCAGAAAGATTTCTATGGAAGGACAGAGAATGCTTAAATTGAGAAAGGTAGGTTTCAACAATTGGGTTATTTGTTCTGATCTGGATAGTCAAATTTCTCAGCAACATGAAATTGGATACCACAAATTGAGCAGCGAGCTTCATTGGACACAAGAAATCATGCCACGCCATTTGTCGAAAGCCCCTCTTCCTTCTCGCAAGGTTTAGATTTCCTCTCACTTTTTGATGTGCACTTTTTGATTCTGGCATGCTATTGCCTATTTGTGACCCCGTTGTATTCATTTTCATCATATCATGTGAATTTAGATCCTGGAGAGTCACGAGGTTACCTCCTTGTTCATACGAATGACGGGCTTAATCAGATGCGAGCTGGGGTTTGTACTCTCTTTCTTTCTCTCTCTCTCTCTCTCAATCTCTCTTTCTCTTTCTCTTGTTATAAGTATGCGTATGTCAAAATCTGCAAGATTGCTAGTATAAGTTTTGGGGAAAGAAAGTAAAATTTGGATTCTGCAACACCTTCCAGTCCCAACCCTCTGTAGCTATTGTCAATCCCAGCTGGGGCAAGTAGCGTTCTAGTCCCTGTATGGATGCAGGAGTGTCTGTGGATCATACTAGACAGAAATAAGGATTTAAAGCATATTTAGGTGCTTCTGTGAAAAATGCCTAGTTTTACTGCTGAAAATGTTTTTATGTAATTAACCTCCATAGGGAAAGGTATAGGGGGTTATTTGTGGATTTCAGGAAATTCCTTAATGAAGATAGATAGTGTCTTTTGTAAAAAGTGTTTTCCCAGCAACCTATTTGGGGGAATTGAGATTTCTACAAACAAAAATATGAGTTTTTCCATGATTAAAAGAAAAAATAAAGTTCTTTCCATGCTTTTAATAGGTTTGATTTGATGAGTGTGAGGTAATTGGTGCCTTGTAGTCTAACCAGTCAACCAAAAAAATGCTATTGAGCTGAACAATTTTGAACTACTTACTTTAGTTGCAGAGTTTTTAAAGCTCAATCCTGTCGGGTTTGTACCTGTGCTGGCGGATGAAGACATTATTTGTGTAAACCTTTTGTGAACCATCAATAGCCTATTGCTTTTCCAGTTCAACTAAAATGAAAGATTGAATCATTATCTTACTTACCAAAAAGGATCGATTACCATAGTGAATAAGGTGCAGAATTTAGGCATTTCAGCAGTAGTTAAATCACTCAACTCAACAAAACTTCTCTTAAACTATTTGGATCCGGCGCATGATTTTTGTTTATCCAATTTCTCTCTTAAAGTCCAGAGTCTCTCTCAAAACATCTTTGTTTTACTAACTCAATTCATATCGATATAGCTCTTTCCATTCCCTGACATTACCTTAATATGAGCACTATCGAACTTCCTAAGTGGTGCAACCATTGGTGCTAATTGCAAATGTCTAACTTATATTAATTGGCTTTCTCTTAATTGTTTCAAATGGTGCTAGTTCTAACATCCAATAATGTATTCACTTGTATTTCTTTCTTTTCTTGTTGTACTGAACATTCATCTCATATCTGCATTCCCCTACACTCATTTTACTAAAATATTGTTTCCTAGCTACCTAACGTCCTTCCTTTCTACTTAGCATACATGATCACACAAAAACACTCCTCCACTTGATGGATCCTTCTTTAACTCTACTGACTGGGTCATCGCCAATCTCACTGTCCATATGAATAATTGAGCATAGTCACTGGAAGTGTTCACTATTTGGTATTCGTGAAGTAACAGATAGTTCACTGTATTTATATCACTTGATTTGTAGGCTGCCGATATTGTTTCATCAACCATACAACCTCTTCAAAATCTGGCAGTGCTGGTGAGTTTTGAGTGATCTCTGCTTTTGTATTATGCTTTCATCGCTGAATTTCAGATAAAGTAGTTTTGGCACAGTATGATTTATATCAATCTGCTTTTCCATTTACAAAAGTATATTGGTGAAAAAGTTGGTCCACTTGTAGTATCATTCAGTCTTCTTTCACGATGTTCTCCTCTCATATATGTAGTTTCATTGTTTTCAAAATAGCAGTGAAGTTAAGGTAGCAGTGTTGTAGTATTATCAACTATGTGACAGGTGAAATCTATTTTTTGTTGTTGGCCATGGGTTTTTCAAATGCTTTTTATCTGACATTAGCTTTACATAAAAGTCTTGCTCGTTTATGTTATTAGTTCTTTTATGTGTTCTTGTGCTCCATGAAAGTTTAACCATTTCTTTGCATTACCAGCTAAAGATTTGATTTGTATTACTTTCTTTGGATCCCTTGTGTATGCTATGACTATTTCCTAATATCACAAGTCATGATGAGTGGATCATGAATAAATTTGGTGGTAGGTTATGTTCAGGTTCGGTTCAGAACTTCCAAGATGTAGATAGCTTGACCTGCTTATAATTGGGTAGAGAAGCTACTGACTAAACCACAATCTCAAATAATCTGAATACCGGGCTATTAGCAAGTGGTTGCTTACAGTGTGTTGGGAGGGTTAGTTTGGGGAGAGACATAATATTTGACATTATTTTTGCACAAAGTGATCTGCATTATCATGCTTGTTAGACCGATGTTTTGTCCTTGAACCAAACAATTGCCCACTTTAAGGAAAAATTAGAATATGCTAAAACAGTTATACGTGTGTCACCTTACCACTTAAAATGAACGTATAGAATTCTAGGAAGGTATAGGGTACTTTCTAAAATATCCACGAACTCATAGTTAATAACCTGAGACTTTGATAACTCCAAGGGCTTGAAATTTTGCTACGTAATGACAATCTAGTTCTTTAGTATGTTTTGGTCCTTGAATAATTTATTAATTCCTTTGCAGGTTGTTGGAGTTAGCTTTGGATTGATTGGTCCTTGAATAATTGATGGCTACTCTTGGATCAACTGGTAATGCATTCTTAGTTATTGCCTTCCACAATGACTCGTGTACTATCAGCTATGCTTTTGAAAAGTCATATATGTTATTAACATACTACAGTTTATAATTTAATTGTTTTGATCTTAGATGGATTCTTTTTAATTCCTATGGTGCTTGAAAATTACTTATCGAATAAGGAAATTGGAACTAGCCCTGTCCCCTTTCATACCCCCAAATCTATAAAAGGCTAAGTTTTCCTATTATTTGAAAGATCCAGCGCCGCTTAATGGATCTTTGTTTGGTCTCAATTATTGATCATAATTTGAATGTCATTGGTGTGGTACAAGCTATCTTAAGCAGCATACTAACGTTGTTCTAAGTCTTAACCGTAGATTGCAGAGACATAAAGAAACTATAAATATTGGTCATATACATTCCTTACTTGGGAGAACAACACCACCATCATGATCAAAAGACTACATATCATAAATATTGGCCATATACATTCCCCTAATCAGCCCCTAGCCGCCTCTAAATAGCCCATAAATGGTCCCCTAATCAACCCCTAAACAGCCCCTAAATCAAACCCCTATCAGCCCCTAAATCAGCAGATAACAGCCCCTAAACAACCTCTTTTTAAGATTCTGACTAGTAGATTTAGTCCCACTCCCCTCCTCCTCACTTGATTTGATATCCAATAGTAGTTGTATGCATTTGCAATTCAAGCCACTTGTTTCTATTTGATAGGCAACAACTTTTAGGATTGATCAGGAAACATATATCTAATGCACTTTTAAGGATTGCATTACATATATCATCATGCTTTTATATCTTTTTGTCTCTTAACAATTGGCTATCCGATGGTCCCGCGCTTCTATACTAGTACTACACAGAGTGATAGAGTTCGGTGGTTGTCTGGCCTCTTTACCATGAGGATCATGAATGTGTTGGGAAGGTTCGGCTCTCCATTGGCAGTACAATTACATTTGATGAGACCACTCAAATTATAGGTTCGATTTCTCAATTCAACAAGCCTTCACTTCCCTATTGCAATTTGAATTCCTTTCTTTTAACTTTTTAAGATCTAATTTAGTAATATAGAGATAGAAACAAATTATTTGACCTGAAAATATTAATTGTTTAAGCTTCTATGTGTTGGGCATCCTTGAGATATATGTTAATATTTCCATATTTACATGAAAGATCTGTCTCTCCTCAAATAAACATTTGTCTCATAGGTGTTGCATGCCCCATTGTAATTAGGTTCCGTGAATAGCTTTGCCTGACAATCTATTAGGATCTTTACTAGATTGAAAACTAATGCACGCATGTTTGATAGGGATTCATAAAGTCTGAGATTAAAGAAACTATGAAATTCTTATTTCAAGATAGTAATAGTGTTTAACTTCTTATTCTAGTTCTTAAAAATGTAGGATATGTACACGTCTAGGATACTTTGACTAATTTAATGAAATTCTTGTTTGTTTCAGCTCAATTTTCTTGCTAAAAAGTTCAGAATGGGTAAAGAAAAGGTTCACATCAATATTGTGGTCATTGATCGAAGTCAACCACCACTGGTCATCTTATCTTCAAGCTTGGTGGTCATTGGACATGTCGACTTTGTAAAATTTCCCATTTGTTTGTTATTTTAGTTTAGTTTAGTTTGAGTTTGGATGGATGAACTTTAAATTTTAGACATGGTTTGTTAGTTTTGGTTTGGATACGGAAAGACATTTTGGATTTTACTTGTTATGTTTATCATGAATTATTTTGTCGTGTTTATTATAGATTAAGCTTGTTATATGTTACTTTTAGATTAATTATTCTTGTAAATTCGATGTAATTGTGATGTTATTGGAGATTATTCGATGTGGTTGTGTTTATTAGGTGCAAATAAAAACTGGGGAGAGATGTGACTGTGTTTAGAATACTAATACATTTTTTCCGTTAGAAACGATATTTCTAACGGATTATAACCATTAGTATTATTTGTTTCTTAATTGATATTTACCGTTAGCTAACGACAATTTACCGTTAGTAATTCTTTGTTGCTAACGGATATTTTCCGTTAGTATTTTTACGAAAGTGTTACAGAATTGCTAGATGGTTAACATATTTCAATCCGTTAGAATTATTATTCCTAACGGCATTTTACCGTTAGTAAATTTAACAAAAGTGTTACAAAATTGTTGGATTACTAACAACATTTTACCGTTAGCAAGAATATTCCTAACGGTAATTTACCGTTAGTAAATATATTTTTCTAACGGTAATTTACCGTTAGAAAATGCGTTAGAAATATTCCCCACACTCTATTTCTAACGGTAAATTACCATTAGAAATAATTTTCCTAACGGTAAATTACCGTTAGGAAAGTGGCCTTTTGGTGTAGTGTTGGTTGACGATTTTCAACCAAGGGTTTTTCCAGAATGTGTCATCCTCGGTTGGGTATTGAAAAGACCTTAAGTAGGTACTAGGAAATTGCCTTCTCATACTGGAACAACATTTGATCGATTGAACAACATTTTACGATGCATGGAACAACATTTGCTTTGCACGGAACAACATTTGATGCAAATTGAACAACATTTTCTCATCATAGAACAACATTTGATTTGCATGGAACAACATTTGACGGTCCATGGAACAACATTTGATTAAAATAGAACAACATTTTACGATCCATAGAACAACATTTTACGATCCATGAAACAGCATTTGATTTGCATGGAACAACATTTGATGCAAATACAACAACATTTTTTCATCGTAGAACAACATTTGATTAAAATAGAACAACATTTTACAATCTATTGAACAACATTTGAATGGAATCCATGGCATAGTACGGTCCATCCTATTCATATTACCGCGTCTGACAACATGACTGATCAATGCACTATTGACTTGACAATTCCTTCACGAACTGACAACATGACTGATCAATGCACTATTGACTTGGTAATGACCGGAGCTATAGTTGATCTTTCAAGAGGTCGTTTGTAAGGGGCTCGAATTCTAGTTTTAGTGGGTTCAGAAACCGGCAAGTAAATACCGTTATGTCCATTGTGCAACTGACCACACACTGGCTAATGTTTTATGACTGTAGATCTTATACCGATTGTGATGAGCGATGTTGAAATATAGAGAAAGATATTATTGTAACAATATATCTTAGACACTTCAATAACTTGTTATTACTTTATATCATTGATACCATTATCCGCAGTGACTGAACCATCTGCCATGCAATGTCACTAATAATCTATGGAGTACATCCATCTACAGTATTCGTATTTCTCTAAAAATAAGAATCAATAGCCCTTACATGACCGGGACTATATCATCACGGTTGATTCAAAATACGTGAAGTTGGTTTAAAACAATAGTTAAGACTCGCACTATGAATGGTGTAAGCATTCAAAGTGGTTTGCAAAAGTTATTGAAGAAAAATGCCTTAAGGCTTAAAGTTAAGAAACTGCTTTGACAAACTGAGCATATGGGGACAGTTTGATAACAAATCTAGGAAACACAAAGTCTAGGAATACTGCAAAGGATCATCTCAAGAATATGAGTGTTCGATCGATCGATGCTCCTTCGATCGATCGAGTATCATCTTCTCTCAATCGATTGAAATGTCTTCAATCGCTTGACTATATCGCTGGTTCGATCGATCGGGCCCAATATTCCGGGCCTTTTCTCACTTCAACATCTCATATAGCAAAAACATACACTCTCACGTGACCGTAGTCAATCGTTGTGGAGGCACTTCCAGACTGTGAATCCTACTTGGAAGGTAAAATGACCAAGAGGCCGTTCTCGGCCAAGTGCTATAGAGCAAAAGAGTCGTTAGAACTGGTTCACTCTGATTTGTGTGGTCCTATGAATCCTGTGTGTACAAGAAACATGATGGAAGTGTGGTGGTGTTCTTAGTACTATATGTGGATGATATCTTGCTAATCGGAAACGATGTGGGGGTATTATCTTCTGTGGGACTAGTCCGGGAGATTATAGATTCGGGACTCAAATACACTACTACAGTAACTAAAAAGAAGGAAAAGATAGTTGTTTTGAGGGTATCAAACTCTAAGACTAGAACTAACATGCACTTGAACTAAAGTAAGAACGGTAACTAATTAAGTTAACTAATAAAACAGCGAGTGAAAATTAACTATAGCGAGCAAGCTAGAACAATGAGTTTGATTTACTAAAGAGGTAAAGGGCTAGGGGTCATGCTACCAACCTTGGGTCACACAAGGATAAGTCTTGGGGATTTGGAGGGCTAAACTACCCTGTCAAACATGTGGGTTGTCAACCCCACTATGAAAGATGAAAGCTTGAGAAGACTAAGGGCAAATGTTGGATTGGTAATATAGATTCAATGACCCCGATTGCATAACAATGGAAGTAAAGAAACAAACATATTATAAACCCAACATTCTTCAATCACTCAAGAAGATCCAAAAAACCTTTAGACTCTCAAGAAACACAAGGATCCATAGGTGGGTTCATGACCCCTAACCTAGAAAACTAGCTACACATGGATCTAACTATGTAAACATTAATAATAATATCAAAGGAGTAGAAGGACATCACCACTAATGCAAGCAACTACTTCAAGAGAGAGAGAGAGAGACCAATAAAAACTTCAATAAATGCTCCAATAAGGCTAACCACACTTGAAAGTTGAAGAGTCTCTCACAATCTCACTTACAAGCCCTAAATCTAACTAGTCTATGAACAAACTAAAACAAAGAGACCTAGAGAAATACAAAGAGGTCAAGAGAGAGTATCTAAGCTGCTGTAATTTTAGGTCTCCCCTTCCAAAACGAGTTATAATGAGATATTTATACAAAAAAATCTTCAGAGTGGCAAACTTGTAAAACAAAGGATGCAGAAAACAGGGTCATTCGACCAGTCGATCGGGCCCATTCGACCGGTCGAATGCCCCTCTGCATTGAAGCTTAAAAAGAACACATAAAGTGGACCGGTCGAATGGGGCATTTCGACCGGTCAAATGCCCCTCTGCATTAATTCTTCACAGCTTCTCAACAGGTTTATGTACTATAGTATGAGGCAAACTGGACATTCCCTGGTACCCTTGTACTATAGTATGGTCACCTTAGTATTTCAAGATACTAGAGCGAGAGAGTTGGATGATGTGTTGTCGAGAGAAAAGAGTCGGTGAGATGAGAATAATAAGTCAAAAAGAATAATAAGTCAAAAAGAACGACTCTATAGTATTAGTAATCAAACTTATTCCCAAAGGGATTTATCAATAATCAAATGGTCAAGGTACGTACAGAAGAATTGATGAATGGGGAATTTTCTAAAATTCAAGGAAATTGAATTACTCACCAATGAGTGTATCACAATAATTATTGATAGTAATCGGAGCCACTTTCCAAAAGACATGGATACATTCTTCAGAAAAAAATGGAAGAAAAGGCATAGATTTACTCACAGGGAGTTGAATGAGTAGAAGGAATATGATTACTTACTATGGTACTCGTCCACAATTACTACGGCAAAGTTTGTCTCTAATCCTTAGCTAGACCTTTCTTATCATCTATAGCAGGTCCTTGCTAACTGGTCACTACTCCGGCTAGATTTGTCCGAGGTGTTAGACAATCTTTATATGGTTTGCCTATGTAATACAATATTCGTACTAACTTGATTGAATTGGCTATCTTACATTAGTACTAATTCACGAGTTCGTCGAGGGTTCTTGAACACAGAGAAATTAGAGAGAGAGAGAGAGAGAGAGAGAGAGATTGGTACATATATATACCACACACATCCATACATATATATAAATATACACACACATATCTATATATATACAGTGAAGAAGGAGAAGATCAGAGATAGAGAGAGAAAGGAGGCAGAGACAGAGGAGGGAGAAGAGGCCATTGGAGAAGCTCGGAGCTCGCGCTTTTCCAAACACGCCCTTATGATCTTTCGGTGAGTTCCAAACTCACTCAGTAGTATTAGTGTAATGTTTTGCAAGCTTTTGGACGTAAATATTGACCCTAAACACCCCCTAACACCTCTGGACGTTCACTGTCCAGAACTGCTGAAGAAGAAGACGACTCTCGAGTGATTGAACTGAGTTCAATCGATAGAACCTTTAATCGATCGAATGGACTTCAATCGCTTGAAGCTCACTTTTCTTAATCGATTGAAAAGTTTTTAATCGATCAAACTTTAACAGAACATGGTTGTTTCCCTTTTTCTTCTCACCTGCAATGGAGTAAAGCTCCACTGCTCAGCTACATGCTGAGTTTACAATTCTAACAAATGCATATATGGTAATTCATGCTTTAATATCATCAAAACATATCAACTAGTCTCTAGGGAGAGAGATACGCATTCATCCGGTATACCGGCAAGTCCAAGCCTTAATCTGCGACGCTAATGAAAAGTCCAAGCCTAAAACTATTGCATCTAAGTGCATTGGCAGGGCCAGTTCCCAAATCATGCACAGGAGCTGTCACTACTAAAATTATCAAATATCGAGAAGCTTACACATAGACATACTTTTCACAATTATTCACGAGCATAATTAACGGGCCTAATCTAACACATGAATTTTGCTCGAATCACAATATCACATTTGAGATTCAAAACATGGAAATTTCCTATCAACACCTTAAGCGACGCTCCTATAATTCCCAAGTTTAATCTCGACAAGTCCTTTTTATTTAGCTTTTTCTTAAATCACATAGAAGCATGAATAGGTGGATAGAATTGTATTTCTGATAATAGAACAGTGATTGATCATAGAATAATTTCTAATCATTGAACAACTATTTAAGCTCATTGAACAATAGTTATTGATCATGGATCAACAATTCATGATTATGGAACAATAATTTATGATCATGAAGCAAAAATTTCTGATAATAGAACTATAATTTTTAATCATAGAACAACAATTACTGATCATGGGACAATATTTCTAATAATAGAACAACAGTTATTGATCGTGGAGCAAGAATTTCTGATAATGGAACAACAATTTCTAATCATAGAACAACTGTTACTAATCATGGAACTGTTATTTGTGATAATGGAACAATAATTACTGATCATGGAACACTAATTTCAAACAGAAGAACAATTACTGATCAGGGAACAATAATTTGTGTTCATGGAACAACAATTATTGAACATGGAACAACAATTCATAATCATAGAACAACAATTTCTAATCCTGGAACAATTCATACCATACACATTAATTAAAGTGTTCCATATTATAATATCTCTAACCCATCTTCTTCAATTCGTGCTACTGAAACAGAGACCCCAAATAAGGTCTTATTTTGGGTGTAAGAAATGAAACACTCATAACTAGATCATTTCTCAACGAAATAATGCAAATCCTATATGAAAATTAATCCTCTCAACGAGCCCTATCCATATAAATTGGTTTAGAATCCCAAGTTTTATTAAATAACATGAATTTTGGATAAAACCGCGAAGTGGGTCTATGAAAAAAATTACAAATTCGTGATGATTGCTAAGAATTTTGAAAAGCTGTTCTTAGGGGGTTATAAGGGAAGTAATACAGACCTTTTGACATAAGTTTCATGAGTTTTTGTGGTGGTTGAAAAATCAAGCTTCAATGGAAGCTTTTATGGCAGACGGCCATGGCCAAGCTTAAGGCTCTGTTTTATTTACCTAAATTGTATGTGTGTTCACAAATAAATTACAGAAAGAGTAAAAATAGAAAGGGTTCAATTGACTCTCTATCTCTCTCACTCTATGTTCTTGCTTGTATGTGTATAGACAAAGGGGTGAGGGTGATATTATGTGGCAGTAGGGATAATTTAGGATGAACCAGTGATGAGAAGGCTTGTTCCTAAAATGTCTAATGCTTGATTGGGTCATGGATGAAATGAGAAATGGGAGGAAAGAGAGAGAATGAAGTTGGGAGGGAAGAGAGAGAGAGTGAGAGAGAGAATGTTTACCCAGTTACCTGCTACCGGGAGGAAAGAGAGAGAGAGTGAAAAGAGGGTGGTTTTGCTTTTTAAAAAGTTTTGACACATGGACAGTTTAGATGAAGCCAAATTTCATCCAATGGCTGAGATTGGTTTGGGTGTATATACACCCAAACCGCCCAAACGTACCAAAGTGGGCGCCCAAATATTTTCTCCAGCTATTTATCCAACCAACAAAATATGGTTCTCATGAGAGAGAGAGAGAGAGAGACCCTGTTGTGTCAAGTATTTTCTCCAGCTGGTCATCCAACCAACAAAATATGGTTCTCATAAGAGAGAGAGAGAGAGAGACCCTGTTGTGTCAAGTATTTTCGCCAGCTGGTCATCCAACCAACAAAATATGGTTCTCATAAGAGAGAGAGAGATTTGAACCAAAAAAAAAAAAGAAAGAAAAAGATTACAAGCTGTTTTAATCAAAATTAACATGCCTAAAAATAGAAGAAACGAAATAATAGCCCAAAAACTAACCAAACCAACGTTATATATGCTTTATGTGCCAGCATTTCACTCACTATATTTACACCACTAACAGCCAAGCAATGCTAAATCTGTCCCTTCTCCAAACCTATATCTACACATACACACACACACATACATACATACAAATTGGCAAAAACCCACAACCTAGAAATTAATCAGCACCAATATATATTCCCACCACCACCTCTCCTCCAATACCAATATGGTTAAAACTTTAAGAAGGCAGCTGCCATGTTTAACCATCCTCACAACCCTAATCCTCTTTAACCTCTCCACACCTTCACATGCCAATACCGAGTATATAACCAAAATAAAGGACGAACTAAAAAACAGACTATTCCCAAAAGTAGAAGTGTCTATAACCAACAACTCAGAACGAGATGTGCTCTTCATGTGCGGGTTTGAGGGCTATGACTCACAGTTCCACACACTAAAACCAACGAAGACCCAAACTTGGCATGTAAGTCTTTATTTGTTCCCAACTAGGTGGTGTTATTTGTATTGGGACGATAATAAACATGGTTTTTTCTGGGCGTTCGCTCTTAGAGATCGATGTAATCCATGTATTTGGAGTATAAGAAGTCAACCATATCTGTATAGGAAGGACCGCGGTAAATGGGAGTTGCATTATTTGAACCCACTGCCCAAATATTTCCAGAAGCGGCAAGAATTGAGTTGATGCGGGAGAGGAATTAAGATTCAATGTTTTTTGTTTTAATTTTTTTATTATTCATTTATGAAATGTGGTTTTGGATTTTTTAAATTTGTGATGTTGTTTATGAGTAGAAAAAAAAAAAAAAAAAGTTTCTGAAAGTGGTTTTGATTTTCTTTTTTTACCACTGATCATTTGATGCTTTCTTTAATTTCTCTTCTGCTACATATATTCATAAAACAGTCATCTACAGCCTTACAAAAAATTTTATGCCTTATATAGTGGTGCATGGGACTTCCGGAGACAGAATTTTTTTTTTTTTTTCCTTTCTTTTTCTTCCAAGATTATGTCTGTTTTTGTTAGTTAAAATGGGTAATTATATACGTAATTTGATATTCCTTTTGATGATGCCAAAAATTGGTAAGAATAATCTAGATAGAGAATAAAGCCACAAAAGATTTGTAGGTGGTTCAGTCCCGTTAATAAGGTGACCTACGTCCACAGGTGCGTCTGTGCGCGTCTCACTAGCAGATCACCGGCGGGCCTGGTGATCCAACAATGGTGGGCGACACTACCAGTAATACCGGCCGGGTGTATGCGTGTAGATGGTGAGTTCTCTAGTACAGGATTGTATGCTTAGAGAATTGATAGTCGGATCCCTTTTGAGAGGGTAGGTGGGCTCTTTTATAGGTGCAAGAGTCCACCCTTACATGGTAAGCTTGTCAAATTAGGAAGCCTAATCTAATCGCAATAGATTTGTACAATGTTTGGAAAGTTTCCTAAGTGGTTTAGGAAACCATTGATTCTTCTTGGGAGAGCCATGGCTGTATAAGGAAACAGTTGGAAACATAATTGATGCCGCATCTCTTGGGACTCCACCACGTCCGCCCGGGTATCCCGGTCTGCAGCAGCAGGACACCTCGGGAGCGTGGGCTCCACGCCTCAAATCCGGTTTTCCCGGGCCATTGACTGAACACGTGGTGGTTGAACAATTACAGAATATTTCTTGACATATCAGCTGCCCCCCATTTTCAAAACTGAGATGGCACCTTGTCAGATGAGATTTGAAAATTAAGAACGCATCTCATGAACCGGCCGGGAAAGGACCGGGACCCTCGTCGGAACGGGACTGGCGTGGAACGACCCGGCGGTATGTCCATCCGAGCGGTGATTCTGCAGGACCGGGCTTCCCGCTGCCACATGCATGCTGGTTACTGATTTGGTTCGGACCCAAGGCAGCCGGTTGAGAGGTAACTGAATCGTCCAGGTGGCAACTGAACCGTCACGTCGCGCATTCAATGCTCACGCTTTCTGAGGCGACGCTCCACGTGCTCGAAACGACAGTTTCGGCGGGAGAGTATGTGAGCCATCCGATCAAGCTGCATCCTAACCGTTCGTGCTGCCTATATAAGGAACACCTGTTCAACCTTGTTTCTTACCGCAATTCATCAACTAAATCGCCTGAGCAAAGCACTCTGAGCTCCCTCTTCTCTGCCATCTTCGTTTCCCAAACTTTCACCTTCATCAAATGGCTTCGCGCATTGACCTGTCGTCAGACGGAGGGCTTAGAGCGTTCCGGGAGGATTGTCAAATCCCGGACGACGTAATGGTCCGCCCGTCCGTTGAGGGGGAGGAGATAGCCCTTCCCTTCGTCCTCATCAGCAGCTATCTACTGCTAATCGTGGGATTGCGCTTTCCCCTTCCGGTCTCCTTTTGCGACTTGCTTGAGGGGTTGCGCATCCCTCTCCACAAGTGCCGCCCAAATGTTGCCCGCCTCTATGGGGAATATCAGCGCTGAATAAGCGACTGGGACTGTACCTCCGGCCTGCTGACGTCGCGAGGTGCTATATATTGGGCATTGACAACAGAGGCCCCTACTTCCGCCCCAGGACCGAGGGAAAGGATCTTGTCTGAGGCTTGGACTTCCCGAACAAGAACTGGCAGCGGTACCCTTGGGTTGTGGTCGCCGGCAACTGGCTGGAGGATGCCGTTCTCTGTCCTCCGGCAGCTTTCGACCCCGATCTTTGCAAGCAAGTTTTCGCCGCCCTCCGTGGAGTCACCCCTACTGCTGACGACACGGAGGTGTTTGACCAAACTATTGAGGCCAGCATGTCGTTCTCTTATCTGGCAGGGAGACCTGCGGAGAACACGGGTGCCGAACCTTCTTCTGCAGCTCCTGCCGTTGTGGCTTCTGGGTCACGCCGCTATACCCGATCTATGGCGATCGGGGCGCGCCCCGCCGGCAGGGCGGGCTTGTCCGAGGGACCGGTCACCTTGTCCACCAGCAGTGATTCCTCCTCCTCTGAGGACATAAGCCCACCACCAGGCCCATCCAAGAAGGGCAAGGAGAAAGAAGTTGAGGAAGAGGCTCAGCCCCGACCGAAAAGGAGCCGGCCAGAAGCATCCGCCGGTCTTCGCATGCCCAGCTCATGGTCGGACTTCTCTCTTGCGAACATGGAGAGCCGTTTGCAGAGGGTGGAGAAGATGGGCGACGAGCTGCAGATGGATTCCGCCCTTCGGGGGGTGGACGTTCATGCCCTGGAGCTCGCCGTAGAGGGGCTGGTGGCGAAGGTGGCGGCCTTAGAGGAGGGTCAAGGCGTTGAAAGGCCAAGGACCTTGAAGGCACCTCTTTTTTTTTTATATATATATTTCGGGAAGGCTATTATAACTGCCCCCAGTTTCTGTATAGTTTACCCTTTACAGCAATAAAAAGGTCCGTGAGGCCAACTTTTTCCTTCACTATGCCCTTCAAACTATTTATCAATTCTGTACGACACCGGGCGGTAAACACCCGACCGGCCTGCAAATGCGCCCGGGTTGCCATTGCTCGGGCCCGGACCACCGCTATCCTGTACCAACCAATCATTGGTTAGGTTAGATCCTAACAAGTGGAGACGTGGTCGTAACCGAACCGTTCGCAGACTAACAGAACCGTCTTTCCGCGTATTTAATGCGCACGCCTTTTGAGGCGACTCCCCACGTGACTGAAGCGACAGTTCGGGCGGGAATTCTTCTGAACCACTGGATCTGTTCTGATCTTGGCCGTCCAAAGTCTCTATATAGGGATGGCTCGCCTCTTTTCTCGCATCCCTTTCTGGTCTTCCACTTTCAGCTTTCCTTTCCTTCTTCCTTTCAGAGTAAGGCTGGAGAGAGCAAATCTAGTAAAGTTTGAGCGGGAGTGGGATTTCTTCCTTCTTAGATTCTGTGCGTTTTTCGAGTCGGGTGGAACCCTAAGTCTTCTTGATCGAGCGAGTATTCCTTGCGCTGCTTTAAGAGAGTGTTACCTGGTGCTGAGGAGCGTCTATTCGCTACCGTTCAGGTTAGTAACTCTGCCCCCCCTGTACATCAGGTTTGGGATTTCTGATCCATTCGCCGGTCGTAATTTGAGTCCGTTCCTTCCCGTCGGAGAGCCAGAGATGGAACACTCCGGTTTCAACTCTGCGTCGAGATCAGAGAGTGAGCAATATTGGTCGGGATCTCCCGGTGACAGTCTGGACCGGCTTCCAGAGTCCTTGTCCGACCACCAAAGTGGGGCCAGGATCCCCATTCGTCTGTCTGACAGTGAGTCTTCTGAGGAGGCCCCCGTTGCCTCCGTGTCAAGGGGTTCGGGCGACGAGTTCCCTGAGGGAACTGATCGCGCGGTCTTCGCCTGTGAGTCCACCTCTTCCGTCCTGCGCTCTGGAGACCTTCTCCGGATCAGGGAGAGGTATTCCCTCCCCGATGGTTGTGCCCTAGCCGTAAACACCGGCGGCGCGCATCTATATCAGTCGGGGTTCGTCACCCTGTTTGAGGATGCTATGATGGCGGGTCTCCGACTTCCGCTTCACCCTGTGGCTCGGGACATGCTGATCCTTCTCGACATCGCTCCCGGTCAGCTGGCCCCCAACGGGTGGAGGTTCCTGATGGGGTGCATATCACTGTGGCCCCAAGTGTTCGGGTATGAGCTTACCCTCCAGGAGTTCCTATGGGCCCACCGACCATTTCCCGTGCACAATGAATTGGGGTTTTTCTCCTTTTCTGCCCGTCCGGGCAGGAAAATTATCGACAATTGCCCTAGCAATAATAAGGGGTGGAAGGGCAAATTTTTCCAGGTGTCTACCCTTCGCCTCTGCGACATGGCTCCGGGAGGCCAGCTGAGGACATCCTGGGCTAGGGAGTTGAGGGGTAAGACCGCCCTTCTAGCTTCGTCTGTTATCTTAGTATTTCGGGGACACGGTGGATTACTGACTAACTTCTTTTCCCTGTCCGCAGCGGGCTCAGCTAAACCCCCAAAAATCCATGACGTGTGCCAGGCCAGGATCCTGAGGCTAGCAGAGTTGCCCACCAGTGTTTGGAACGTATTATCCCGAACAGGGGACTTTGTTGAGACCTATTCCCCTGAGGAACCCGTTCCAGCCCCCAGCTTTTCGCCCATCATTCCTGGTGAGTATCTCGGCTACATTATGAGTTAACTTTGCATTTTTTCCTTGCACCTCTGATTGTGCGACTTTGGTTTCTGCAGAAATGGCCCCCAAGCGCAATTTGGACCAGCTGCGGGAGAGGCAAGCTGCCGCCGCCGCCGCTACTGCCGTTCGGGCGGCAATCTCCCAAGGAAAGAGGCCGGCCACCGAGGGCCTGGGTGGCGAGCGCCCGCTCAGGCGTATTCGCCACGGGACGACTAACCGTCCAGACCCTGTGGGGACGTCGGCTCTCCGTAGGCCGGCTACTGACGAGCCCACGCCCGGGGCCGATATTCCGTCGGGCCTGCCCCTAGGGGGGCCTGCTGAGGTCCGGGAAAGGCTGAGATCCGTCCTTGTCCCAAGCCAGGTGGAAGCATGTGCCGAGCTATCTCCTCAAGGGCTCCAAGGATGGCTGTATAGCATATCCCACCTGGTGAGTGTTCTGCTTCTCTTTAAATGTGGACTTGCCCCATACTTATTACTTGTTTAACCGATTTGCACCCTCCTACCGCAGGTTGGCTGCATAGCCGCGGGATCTGAATCCGTCCATTCCTCCCTGGCCGAGAAGGCCAGCGCTGCCGAAGCTGCCCTCTCGAAGGAGCGGAAAGAACTGCAAGTGCTAAGAGCTGCTCTGGCCGTCGAGACGAGCAAGGCAAAGTCGTTGGCTTCGAGTTTAGGTACGGCCCAGGCGGACCTGGCAGCGGCGTTGGCCGAGTTGGAGGTTTCCCAGGCTCGGACTGCGGCAGCTGAAGCCCAGGCGAAGGCAGCAGTCGAGGCGTCTGTTGCGAAGGCGGCTGCCGAGACGCCCGCTGCAGGGGCCTTGGAGGGCGCGTTCGATGACGGCTTCTTCTAAGGCTACGACGATCTAAAGCGACGGGTAGCCCGGGATCACCCTGAGTGGGTCCTCTCGGCCTACGAGGGGATTAATTCGGATTACTGGGATGTTAGTGAGGATCCCCCAGCCGATGAAGCTCCTGCGGCCGTTGCTGAGGCCCCAGAACTCGCCCCAGGCGGGGACGCGGGGGACGAAGAACTTGCCGTCCCACGGGAGCAGACCGGGGAGACCGAAAATGTGGTCCATGTGGAAGACTAACTCCCCGGTCCCTCCTTTCTGCTGTTTGTTTTCAATGCTTGTAGTTTGTTTTTTTTTTTTTTTTATTTTGGGGAGGCTGCTACAATTGCCCCCCAGGCTTTGTATATTTAATTAATGAAAAAGACCCCTAAAGTCAACCTTTCATCAACTTTGTATACGTGCCTTTTTTGTGCTGTTTGTATTTGCTAGTATCCGTACGGTTGTGGCCGACCTAACACCTGCCTTAGCAAATGTTTTAGGACCGTAACCAACAGAACACCTAGTAAGATGGTATGATTCCCTGTTTTAGCTTCTCTATGCTCCCCTTATGCCCCTGCCCCCCAAGCATTTTGCTAAGGCGGGAGTATGGGAGTGAGGAAGTGAGTGGCCGTAGGGAACCGACCTGGGATATGGGTGGTCGCAGGAGCATTTTAAGCTTGCCATCGTCGGCCACCTAGGGGTTCGGCCCCGTCGTTGGCTGGACCTAGGCGAAACTTTAGTTAATTTCTTGTTTAGGTGTGAACCCTCTTGCCCCCGAGATTCCTGTTAAGGCGGGGGCATGCTGGGGGTTCAACCATAGGAAACCGACCTGGGACATGGGTGGTCGCAGGGTCCTTTGGTGCCTGGGTTCGGAGCCCGAGGTTTTCTTTTTGTGCCTCGGGATTATACCCGAGGTCTTTTTCGTGCCTCGGGGTTAGGTCCGAGGTCTTTTTCGTGCCTCGGGGTTAGGCCCGAGGTCTTTTTGGTGCGTTGCACGATGTACTGACAGGGGTAAGTTTTCAAGGCAAACTTTTCAATTTTATTTAAAAGGTAACAATCTGTAATAATTGTCCCAGCAGGACTACATGAAAAGAATTTTCCTAAACTCCCGTAGCCTAAGGCTACTGATAATACTTGCGGAGGTGTTGCACGTGCCAAGGATGGGTGAGGTCGTGCCCGTCCATGCTCTGTAGCCAGTAGGTTTCCGGTCGGTTGACCCGAGT